>CM066035.1:424984941-425658691 GCA_033557465.1 Ichthyophis bannanicus | reverse complement strand
TTTCAGGCAGGCTTCTCTAAACAGCCTCCTGAAGTGAGAGGTAGTGAGCCCCAACCTATCTTTTAACCGCTTTTTTAATTTCATTATAGTTAGCGGCAAGGGTGGCTGGCATGGCCTTGTAGGCCGATAGGGCTTCACCTGTAAGTGAGACCGCAAATCGGGTTGCCCATTGCTCACTAGGCCATTTTAGTGCTCCCCCAATACGTTCGAACGTGTCAATGAAATCGTCTATATTATCATTGGGACTTAATTGTCCTAGAGAAAAAACATGACTTGCGTTTAGTCCTGCCCCAGGAATAACCATGGGGTCCTCAGTCAATTGTTCCTGCGACTTGCTCAGCAGCACCTGCATAGCGTCCAACAGGGGCTTCTGTTGCTCCCTCATTAGGATAGCGTTCTGCTCCTGGAGGTGCTTCGCTAATTCCAGCTGCCTGTCCCACTGCTGTTGCATCCAATGCATAACGTCTCTGGCTTCCATCTCTCCTTATCTGCACCTGTAGCAAAAGAAGAGAAAAAGAAAAAAAAAAAACAAGTGCGGTTCCCCTTTTTCTTTTGCCCCACAGCGCCCCCTTTCCTGCACAATCCTCCCACGCTTATGCCTAGGTGACATTACCTGAGGCTTCGTGTAGAGGTCAGCTTTCAGGAAAAGTCACTGTGTCTTTCTTGCTTCACGAGCCGTCTGTTTTTCCAACTTGCTTCTCTATGGTCTTCTGGAGCCGTAGTTTTCTTGCTGCGTTTTTCTCCAGGTCAAAATCCGAAAACCTACGCCAGATATGTCACCACCTCTCACTCCCAGAGGCCTTAGCGTGGGTAAGGTGAGCGGGGTGATGTTCTTCTTAAGACTATGAACCACTAATTTGAGGCTTGGCAAAGCCTCCTGGGTATTGTAGTCCTTTAGCTCAATGAAGAAAATAGTTGTGCACAAAATGGTAAGGTATAAATGGGATTTATTCCCTTCCCAGGGTTGGAATTTAACCTTGAAAATACAGCAACATAAAGTCCATACTTCTGGTACAATGAAACAAAGGAGTAATCAAACTTAGGCAACGCTTATCTTCAGCTTTTTTAAGGTAACAGAAAAATAAGGTACAGAAAACAGTTTAAACCTCCAAACATTCTTTGGACTATTTTCTCTCTTATAGCAGTATTATAGCAATGCTAGCATAAAGATTGTATGCTGTCTGACATCATATACGTACAGTCCATGTAAACCTCTGTGTCTGGAGCTTGGTAAAACTCACACTGCATCCCATTCACGTCGTCCTCAGCTTCCTGTGGGGTGAACTCTTCCCCCTGCTCAATCACTTCCTCTGTGAAGGGTAAAGTGTTCCCATCCCCCAACAGCCTAGAGGAGCTTAGGTGTTTAGCATAAGAATCACGGTTGGCTCTTTCACACAACTCCTGGTACGTACAAGGGTTTTGATCAAAATCTTCTGCTATGCTATTTGGAAGTATTTTCCTACCTTCCAGCAACTGCTTGTCCAGAGACCTCCCTTGGCTGAAATATGGCTCACGGTAAAACTTTTCCCTTTTGCTTTGCCTGGGCTTTCTCACAGGCAGAAACTCAGCTTCAGGGAAACAAGTTTTCCTTTCAGTATATTTGGTATTAGAAGGCTGAGACTGTATTCTCAGGGGTTTAAAATAATATTCTTTGCCTTCAGGAGAATGGAGTTCCTCAGTGCACTGACCAGCCGTGTACTGCTTTTCACAGCATGGAACTGCCTGATTCCAGGAGTCAGCGTGGCTCTCACAGCTCCCTTCTCCAGATGAGCTTTCCTGGATAAGATGGGGATTCCCTTCCCTTCTCTTGACCTTCCACACTGTTCTCTCCTTCTTGATCAACTCCTTCTCTCTCTCCTGTTCTTCACCCCTTCTCCCCTCTCTCCTAACTAGAGGATTTTTAAATGTGTTGCCTTTTCCGTTTGCTTGGGCTCCACCCCCCATCAGCTGCTTCCCCTCTCCTAATGAGTCATGGGTTAGCACTTGGCTCGGGCGTTCCCTAGCACTGTGTGACATCATTTGTTTGGGGTTTCTATGCCAACCCTTCTCCCTGTTTTCCTCTGAAATGTCAAAAGTGTATTCATTCTGAGGTATAGTCCCTGTCTCCATGGGCTCTGATCCTTGTGCCTTATGACAACCTAAATAACTGATGTCTATAGTATTGGGTTGAGTACACCGCCCTCTCCTGCAACGCGGCATTCAAAGCTCTCTGCGTTTCTAAGTAGGTCCCTATCCCCCCAGGATTTGTTATAGCACTTTTCTTAGCTTCCTGAAGGGTGCTGGCCAACTCCAAGATAGTTGCATTGACTCTCTTCTTTTCCTTCGCTACATAAGCTATGATGTGTCCCCGTAAGACTGCTTTCCCAGCTTCCCAAAAGGTCACCACCGTTATCTCCGGGGATTCATTAAAGCTCAAGTATTCCTCCCATTTCTGGGTCAGGTAATGTCGAAACTGTTCACTTTGACATAAGTGCCTGGGGAATGACCATCTATTCCCTGGAGGGGACCTCCCTTTTAGGTCTATAGTTACTTTCGCATGATCCAATACTACTATCGGCTCAATCTCTGTGCTCAGCACTTTGCCAAATAGGTCCCTTGAAATTAATATGTAATCAATCCGGGACCAGGACTGGTGCGCCCTCGACAGATGTGTATAATCCCTCTCTTCTTCATGTAGAATCCTCCACACATCCAGCAGGTCTCCCATTTTGCATAAATACCCCACTCCTCTATTGCCCCAGTCCCCCCCTCCTCCCCCCTCACAGTCCTTGTGATTTATCGAGTATTGGGTCATGCGGGCAATTAAAGTCCCCTGCCAGTATCAGTGGTATCTTTGGTGCCCCGATTATCTTTTGCAAGATCAACTTAAAAAATTTATGGTCATAACTATTAGGTGCATAGATATTCCCTAGGACCATTTCATCTCAAGTTATTCTGGCATGCAAAAATAAGAACCTCCCCTGCGGATCACACTCCTCGTTTATAACCTCTATAGGAATCCCTTTTTTTACTAAGACCGCTACTCCCCGTTTCCTTCCCCCTGAGGAAGCTAAAAAAATCGTCCCTACCCAATCTTTTTTTAATTTGCCATGTTCTTTTTGACTCAAATGAGTTTCTTGCAACATTGCTATTTGTGCCTTCCCTCTTCTTAAGGCCTGCAGAATTTTCGTCCTTTTCACAGGCGTGCTTATTCCCCCCACATTCCACGTGGTTATTCTCAGATCATGTTTCATTCTTGCCACCTTTTGGCATAATGTTACCTAGAATCTCCTCTGCAATATTCGCTGTTCCGGGCTGCCTAGCCTCAGCTGCGAACGTTGCTCCCCGCCTTTTACCTGTGTGTCTATCCTGTTTCTCCCCTGACCCCTCCTCCAGTGTGGGCATAATTATTTTACACTCGTCAACACTTACACTTCTTTCATTCTGTCCATTGAATCCTGCAGCTTCCTCATTTACCCTCCCTTCTCCCTGCACCCCTCCTCCTTCCCCCACCCTCTCCCACCCCCCCACCCCTCCCTCCCCTATCCCCCTCCTCCACATATAAGTTAACATTCAAACCCTCAGCCTCCCCCAATGAGGTCGGATCCCCAAATCATGCAGCAGGGCTGTCCCCAGTTCCCCTCCTAATTTTCCACACTCTTGAAACACTAGGCTTCATTGTTATACTAGAACAGACATATGCACAAAGTTATCCTTTCAAACGTGTCCTTCTGCTCCTTTCTCATATGACCACATAACTCAGCCCATATTTACAGTGTCCCTTATTGTCTTCTTTTCTTGGTGCTGTTTCTCCCGCAGTGCCTAGCCTCCGACACCGATTCCACATTACACGATATCAGGCCACAGTTCCGTCCCCATCCCCACCATAGTCTCCCCCTATATCATTCAGAAATTGTTTCCCCTCCCTCGGGGTCTGCAACATGAAACTTTTTCCTTGGTTCAGTACTCTCAGAGTCGCTGGACAGGCCAGTGTGAAACGGATCTTTCTCTTGAATAGGGCTGCACAGACGGGAGTAAACTCTTTCCTTTTCTCTGCCACCATCGCCGAGTAAATAAAGAGTCCTTGATTCTCCAATATTAATTCTCCCTTTTCTCGATATTCACGCAATATCTGTTCTTTGTGCTGGAAGTTTAACACCCACATAATTACCACCCATGGCTTTTGCTGCTCTTCCCTCCTCCTTCCGATGCGATGTGCACGCTCAATTTTCATTTCCCCCACCAGTGAAGTAAAGCCCAATTCCTTGGGGAGCCATTCCTCCATGAGCAGCATAAGCATGCGATTCATCGTAGACTCTGGCACTCCGATGATTCTCAGGCTGTTCCTCCTAGATCTGTTCTCTAGGTCATCTATTTTGGATTGGAGGACCTCTATTTGCTTTCTCTGCTTGACGCGTTCCCTTTCTAGCCGCCCTTTGCCATCTTCCACACTCGAGACTCGATGCTCCAGATCTTCTACTTTTCTCCCAATCTCTGTAAGTGAGTCCTCTAAAGTTTCCAATTTTTTGATTACTTGATCGAATTTAGGCTTCAAAAGTTTTGCAACTTCTTTTGCCAGGTCCTCCGTCGCTGACTCTGTACTTTCCGCACTCGGGGAGGCCAGCTGCGCCATTGCTATGGACGGGGTCCCCAACCGGCCCGTCTTCTCTCGGTCTTTTTTGGGGGGGTTTGGCATGATTCCTTCAGCTCTCGACCCCCGTTTCATCTACTTTTGCTAGGACACTGTCCGCCTCTCAGCAGCTTATGCTTTTTTGTGGATAGAAACAGCAAAAATTTAGTATAGTCCTTGGGACAGCCCCGGAGCGAGCGAGAACCCGTCTTGCTCACTCACGCATCACGTGGGATCCTTGTAACAATATTTAAATAATGATCTGACTAATAACTGAGAAAAGATATGATAGAAATGTATAAAATCTTGACTAAGGTAGAATAGAAAAATGTGGAACTCTAATCTATGAATCTATGTCTTCAAACTGTAACAGGAACAGAGGACATTCCATGAAACTAGAAAATAGCAAATTTAAAATAGAGAATGTATTTTCTCACTCAACAACATTCAGGTTGAGGAATCTGTTGCCAAATGATGGGGTAAAATCATTAGCACAGTGGAATTTGAAAAGGATTTGAAGAAATTCCTAAGGATCTGAGAATTAGAGTTTAACAGCTGTATGTTGCATTAATTTGTGTGATAGGTCTGGATATTTCATTGTTTAAAATAATTAAAAAGAACTGTGCCCACGATATATTTGTATAATCTTACTAAAAAAGAAAGTTTGCATTTATGTTTGGCAGGAACAATACGGCTCTCATATGTGCATCATAAACATTCCATAGTGCTGTTCTCCGGTGAATATATAGCAGTAAGAACAAGGACCTGCTATTCAGTCAGCCAGGACAACATTGAATGTTAAGCACCAGTGTTTAACTTTATTTCCTTGTTCAGCAGTGCTATTTGTCAAACTAGCACTGCTGAATATACATCTGACTGACCTAACTTTAAATGTATAGCATATCTGTTTAGCAGGCAAATATTGCCACAAATATATAAGCGCTGACTCTGCCATTGCCCCGCTCCAGTATCAAACCCTTATGGTCACAGTTAAAATCTGGTTGTTTGCTGAGTTAAATAGCCCAGTTGTATTTATAGAATCTCTAAAAACAGATACGTTAAGTTATTTATGTGCTTGACATCTTCCAGCAAATGTATAACTTGTTTTGAATATCAGGCCCCAAAGAACCTAAAGTAAATTGGCTCAGGTATGCTCCTTTCATTGACTCAGTGATCTAAAGCCATGTAATCAAGTCTAAAGAATGTAATTCAAATGGGCATGGATATAGACTTGGCATTCCAATGCGCAGGTCATTTCACTGGGCTCTCCTCCAGCAGTATGTTTCTCTCCTGTTGCTGTCATGGAACATCTATTGTCTTCCCCTCCTTCATCTTCCTCCTTTTCCAGCTATCAGTTGCTCTCTTTTCCCGTCAGCTTGTACATTCTGCCATGCAACTGACAGGTACTCCAGTCCATCTCTTAACGTAGGATATTGCAACTGGGATAATTCCTCCAATGGTTTAGCCGGTGATAGAAGGTTGCTGGCAGTATGATGGACATGAACTCCACATTCAATTGTGGTCAACATTACTGGCACTCTTGCAGTTTAACCCCGTAATGTCCAATATCTCCTAAAAAAAGTGGTGAGTGAAATGGCTTTGGGCTATATATGCACACATATTTGAGACATAAAAGAATCAAATAAAACATGATTAATTAAAAAAGGAAATAGTAGGAAATGGTATAAAAACTGGGACATTGCCAGGACATGATTATTGGCACCCTTATGAACAATTCAAATCAGTTGAACAGAAGAACTATAAGCCATAGCAGTAAAATTAGATGCACCTGTGATCAATTGTCAGTACTCACATGACTTGAATCAATTAATGAACGATGGCTCTAATGTTTAAAATGGCCACATTCACTCCCTGTTCCATTTTCATAATGGTGAAGACAACAGAGCTGCCTGAGACTGTCTGAAAAAACATCACCAAACATCACATTTCAAAGGTGTACAAGGCCATCTCCTAAGACCCTTGGAGTTCTGTGTCTACAGTTTGCACTGTTATTAAGAATTTTTCTGCTCATGGATCTATCAAGAACCTCCCAGGACATGGTGGGAAGAAGAAAATTAATCCAAGAAGTCTTTGAAGATTAGTGCAAACTGTTGGAAAAACACCACGTACAACATCCAAAGAGCTTAAGGCTGACCTGGAACAATCTGGAGGGGTGGTTTCAACCCACACCATACGCTGCACACTAAACAAAAAAGCACTTCATGGCGAAGGCCAAGGAGGACCCCACTGCTCAGACAGACATAAAAAGGCATACCTGATCTTTGCCCAAACTCACCTTGAGAAACCACAATCCTTCTGGGGCAGATAAAACCAAACTTGAACTCTTTGGCAATGCAGACCAGTGATACATTTACAGGTGAAAAAATGAAGACTATAAGGAAACAAACACCCCTTTTATAGTTAAATATGGTGGAGGTTCCATAATTTTGTGGGGAAGTTTTGTTGCCTCGGGAACTGGAGGCCTGAAACTTATTAAAGGAATCATGAAGTCAGAGGACTATCATAGTATTTTGGAGTGAAATATGCTACCTAGCATCAGAAAGCTAGGTAGGTGTCGAAAGTCATGGGTCCTCCAGCAGGACAATGACCCAAAACATACATCCAAAAGTACAAAATAATTGTTAAAAAGTAAAAAATGGACTGTTTTAAACTTGCCAGTAAAGAGTCCTGATCTTAGTCCAATTGAGAGCCTTTGGAAAGAGCTGAAATCTGCCATTGGTAAAACAAATCCTGGAAACATTTATGAGCTGGAACAAATCACAGTTGAAGAGTCAGAGAAACTACCAACTTATAGATGTCTGCAAAAAACATTTGGAGGCTGTCATCACCACCAAGGGCTGTGCAACCAAATATTAGTGAAGGGTGCTATTAATCCTGTCCAGGTCATATTTTGCTTTCTATCAAAAATTACAATGTCTAAGTTGCACAGACATATTTTTTGTTGTATACCTTTGAACACACTATTACAATATTATGATGACATACAGTTGGAATATTTCCAATTATTTTTCAAGATATTGTACAAAACATATCTAAAATGCAAGGGTGCCAATAATGTTGACCAGAACTGTAAGGCAATATTTTAACTTTTTTATTTTGAAACTTAGTAAAAGAACGCCTAAAACATGGTTCAACTGATATAAGAACTGGTTTTCATGTTCCTTTTAGAAAATAATAGATCATTCAGAAGGCATTTTTAAAAAGTTTAAGCTTTATGATGATCAGACTTGTGGTTTCAATGACTTAGTCA
Source organism: Ichthyophis bannanicus (assembly GCA_033557465.1). Lineage (NCBI taxonomy): Eukaryota > Metazoa > Chordata > Amphibia > Gymnophiona > Ichthyophiidae > Ichthyophis > Ichthyophis bannanicus. The sequence continues at coordinate 425,650,811 of CM066035.1, read as the reverse complement.
TTTTGTTCAATTTCTTGCTTGTTGGATTGAAGTTAAATACAGCCAAGTCAGGGGCTATGAGGGTCACTGGCTGGTCCTTTAGACCAACGATGGTACTTCCAGAAGACTCTCCTATGCAACATACTAATTGAAGTAAAATTTTGGGCTGTCATACAGATTATCACAGTGTTTGCCCAGATTACTGTTACTGTTAGGGCTTCTTTTGATGCTCTTAGACATATTTGTTCAGTTAGGAACTATCTTGATTCTGCAACATTGCATACTCTGGCCCATACACTAGTGATTTCATGCATCAATTGCGATAATTCCATCTAAAGTGGGACCAAAGATTTTGAGATAAAAATATCCAAAATGCAGCAGTTAAACATCTTTGTTGTGCTCCGAAATACGAGCATATCACACCGTTATTGTTTGAAAAACACTGGCTTCATGTTTTATACAGGATTACAATTCTTACCCCATCTCATTAAGCTCTTAAGAAAGGCATGCCTTCATGTTTTCTACTTTGCTGTTTCCTTAAAAATCATCCCATTACTTTCATTCTCAATCTGCAAATCTCTTGACAACTCCCCATGGAGCACATTCTTGTCTTGAAACTTAGTAGGCCTTTCGGCTTTCTTTTCCTTAGCTCTATCATTAGAGAATTCTCTTCCCTCATCTCTTTGCAAAAAAACTTCCTGTAGCAAGTTTACAGTTGGTCTAAAAATGTTATTTTCTCAGCTGGATTTTGACAGGATGACTGGCTCTGTGCATTGGGAACAGTGGCAGGAGGAAGTAGATAGGCCTTTGTATTGCCGATGTGCTCTTGGGTGTGTTTTCTATTTTTTATTGGATTCCACTTTGCAGACTATGCATGAAAGGTTTTATAGAAAGTGTTATAATCAACATAACAAACATGCTAAATCTGATGCTAATACCGAACCTTCAATAGATTGTAAATAGGAAACGGAAATTCATCTCCATTTGGAAGTTTTGAATCTGTCTCAGATTGTTTGCAATCTTATTGGCCAATTTTCAGTGGCGGTGGTAGCTACTGTGTTAATTTAAATGCTGGTGCTATATTCAGTGGCATACATGGAATGGGATGACTGCCACTGCTCTATATTTATTGTAGGCCTGCCATTTAGCAGGCCTAATCTAACTATGGAGTGGAGGAGTAGTATGGAGGTTAGAGCAACAGCCTATAACCCAAGAGCTCTGGGTTTGATTCCCACTAGCATTACTTGTGGCCTTCAGCAAGTCACTTTACTCTCCATTACCTTGTAAGACAAGGTCTAGTAATCTACATCCAGTCATACCTTGCCAAGAAAACCCAGGGGCTGCTGGGTTGCCAGGAATCAGCATTGACTTGACTGAACTAAAAAAAAAAAAAAAAAAAGCTAAATGTATAACTTACTATATCTGAACAGCAACTGAATACTGTAGCTAACTAGATAATTTAATGGGGCCTTGCTATGCCCTCCTTCCACCCCTTCAGTCTGGCATTGCACTAGTTAAGATTTTCAATCTATCTACTATATATAGTGGCCAAAAATCCATGTGGAGTCCAAATCCAAAACATGAACTGAAAACAGCCTGTACAATGCTAATTATGGATGAGAAAAAAATCAGTAGAGGTTCTCCAAAGCAAAATGTCAAAACATATCCCTGTCACTAATAAGAGAGCCTCAGTATGGGAACATTCAACAGTACAAACGGCACTAATACATGTCCAAAGGCACCATCATCGCTCTCTACAAATGTGCACATTTGGCCTTCAGTCTGGCTTCCAATCACTCAGCCAATTTTCTGCTAATTTATGAACCTCCACCAAACATCAGTTAGTTCACTGGAAGCACTTAGTTACCTCTTTTCCTTGCATTCTTTGTTGACCAGAATTCCCTAGATCTTAGACATACATTATGAACATAATGGCAGATAAAGACCATAAGGCCTATCCAGTCTGCTGACAATCCACTCATACATGCAAAATGTGATTTTTTTAGCTCATGATCTGGGCCTCCAACCATAGTGATCTGAGCCACTCGTTCAGCTGGCCTTACATTAGAGCTTATATTTAAAGATGATCCTGCACATGTAATTAGGAATCTTACTTTTGCTGACTGTTCCTGGGTGGATAATGCTTTGATCTGTTTTTCTGTATCATACCCTTCCTGTATTAAGGGGCCTCCTGCAATAAGAAAACATATATGGAGCCTTAACTCTTTAGAGAATGAAACTGTTGTTTCCTCATGTGGCCTGTCTCTGACTTTCTGTCTCTTCCATTAGAAGAACCAGTCTATTATTGGAACTCTAAGTTCGGTATAGCCATCAGTATAGTTGCTTTTCTGCAAGACATGAAAATTGTATCCAGAAGATACAATTGGCCATGTGCCCATGAAGGAAGGGTTAGTGCAGTCATTATGGTAGGTGATTCGATCACTAGGCATGTAGATAGCTGGGTGGCTAGTGGGTGTGAGGATCACCTGGTAACATGCCTGCCTAATGTGAAGGTAGTGGACTTCACGTGCCACATAGACAAGGTTTTAGATGCTTGGGAGGAGTCTGCTATCTTGGTACATGTTGGTACCAATGACATAGGAAAATGTGGAAGGGAGGTTCTGGAGGCCAAATTTAGGCTTTTCGATAAGAAGTTGAAATCCAGAACTTCCAGGGCAGCATTCTCTGAAATGCTTTCCATGCCACACGCAGGACCCAAAAGACAGGCGAAGCTCTGGAGTCTCAATGTGTGGATGAGACGATTGTGCAAAGAAGAAGGTTTTGGATTTGCTAGGAAATGGGCAACATTCTGGGGAAGGGAGGGGCTCTTCTGAAGGGAAGGGCTTCACCTTAACCAGGATGGAGTCAGGTTGCTGGCATTAACATTTAAAAAGGAGATATGGCAGCTTTTAAACTAAATAATAGGGGAAAGCCGACAGTCACCCAAGAGTGCATGGTTCAGAAGAATGTATCCTTGAAAGATACTAGCAAAAGAGAGAAGTTAGGACATCCTAACAGAAAGGTTCCAATAAAGATAAATGTAACCCAGATGCCTTTAAGTACAGAGCTAAATGATTCCAAATTACCCCTATCAACTGATAACCAGATTAATATAAATGAAATACAACCTCTAAAATGCCTCTATGGAAATGCTAGAAGCCTAAAAAATAAGATGGAAGAATTAGAATATATATCTCTAAATGAGAGGTTAGATATGATTGGTATCTCAGAGATCTGGTGGAAGGAGGACAACCAATGGGATACTGTGATACCTGAATACAAACTATATCGCAATGATAGAGTAGATCAAATTGGTGGAGGGGTTGTGCTCTGTGTTAGAGAAAGCATTGAGTCACATAGGATTATAGTTTTACAGGAAACACAATACACTGTAGAATCTCTATAGATAGAAATTCCACATAAATAGGGGAAGGCAATGGCAGTGGGGGTGTACTACTGACTGCCTGGCCAGAATGAACAGATGGATAAATGAAATGCTGAAAGAAATCAGGGAAGCTAACAAATGTTATAACACAGTACGAGTAATAATGGGTGATTTCAATAATCCATGTCAGTGTCACATCAGGACATGCTAGAGAGATAAAATTTGTATATGAAATAAATGACTGCTTCTTGGAGCAGCTGGTTCATGAACTGACAAGATGGGAAGCTATTTTGGATCTAGTCCTTAGTGGCATGCAGGTTCTGGTGCAAGACATAAGGGTGTTGTGGCCATTAGGCAATAGTGATCATAGCATGATCACATTTGATTTAATAAATGAAAGAAGGATGGCAAGGAAATCCACAGTACTACCATTTAACTTTCAAAAGGGAGATTATGATAAAATGAGGGATATAGTTAAGAAAAGACAAAAAGGTGCAGCTACAAAGGGTAAAGATCTACATAGAAGGTGGGCATTGTTTACAACTACTATCTTGGAAGCCCAGAACAGATGTATTTCATGCTTTAAGAAAAGTGGAAGGAAGGCCAAAAAACTGACAACATGGTTTAAAGGTGAGGTCAGAGAGGCTGTTGCTGCCAAAAAAGCATCTTTCAGAAAATGAAACAAAAAGCCAAATGATAAAAATGGGAAAAAAACCATAAGCATTGGCAAATTAGATGCAAGGCATTTATAAGGCAGGAAAAGAGAGAATTTGAAAAAAAGCTAGCCATGGAAGCAAAAATGCACAATAAAAACTTTTTCAAGTACATTTGTAGCAAAAGCACTATGAGAGAGTCAGTTGGAACATTGGATGACAGAGGTTAAACGGGGAGCTAAGTGAGAACAATGTCATAGCAGAGAGACTGAATGAATTCTTTGCTTCGCTCTTTACTGAAGACGATGTAGGGAATTTACCTGTGCCTGAAATGGTATATATAAGTGATGTATCCAAAGAATTGAAAGAAATATCAATAAACTAGTAAGATGTATCACAACTATTTGATAAATTGAAGAGTAGCAAATCACCAGGACTGGATGGTATATATTCGAGGGTATTGAAAAAAAATGAAATATGAGATTGTAGTTCTACTATTAGTAATCTATGAACTATCATTAAAATCATCTGTAGTAACTGAAGAGTGGATAATGGCTAATGGAACACCAATATTTAAAAAGGGTTCCAGGGGTGATCCAAAACTAAAGACCAGTGAGTTTGATGTCAGTAACGGGTAAAATGGTAGAAACCATTATAAAGAAAAAAATTACTGATCATGTAAATAGTCATGGTTTAGTGGTAGAAAGCCAACATGGATTTAGCCAAGGAAAGTTTTGTCTTAGAAATCTGTTATATTTTTTTGATGGTGTGAATAAACAGGTAGACAAAGGTGAGCCGGTTGATATAGTGTATCTTGATTTTCAGAAAGCCTTTGACAAGGTCCCTCATGAGAGACTCTTGGTGAAATTAAAAAGTATTGGGATTGGAGAAAATGTAGTACTGTGGATTAGGAACTGGTTAAAAGATAGAAAGCAGAGAGTAGGGCTAAATGGCCAATTTTCTCAATGGAGAAAAGTAAATAGTGGAGTACTGCAAGGATCTGTTCTGGGCCCACTGCCTTTTAACATCTTCATAAATGACCAGGAAATGGGAATAGCGAGTGAGGTGATCAAATTTTCAGATGATACAAAATTATTTAAAGTTGTTAAAATATAAGAGGATTGTGAAAAATTGCAAGAAGGGCTTGATAAATTGGAAGACTGGGCATCTAAATGGCAGACACAATTTAATGTGGACAAGTGCAAAGTTATGCACCTAGGAAAGAACAACCCAAACTTTGGTTACAAAATGCAAGGTGCCACCTTAGAAACCACCACTCAGGAAAAAGAGGTATGTCCCTCTGCCCAGTGTGCAGAAGTGGCCAAGAGAGCAACTAGAATGCTAGGAATCATAAGGAAAGGAATGGAGAATAAAACCAAGGATATTATAATGCCTCTTTATTGTTCAATGGTGGAACCACACCTTGAATATTGTGTGCAATTCTGGTCACCATATCTTAAAAAAGATATAGCAGAATTAGAAAAGGAACAGAGAAGAGCCACCAAAATCATAAAGGGTATTGAAGGGTATCCCTATGAGGAAAGGCTTAAAAGGTTAGGGTTCTTCAACTAGGAAAAGAAACGTCTGAGGGGAGATATGATAGAGGTCTATAATGAATGGGATGGAACAGGTTAATGTAGATTGGTTGTTTATGCCATCAAAAAGTAGAAAGACTAGCGTACACACAATGAAGCTACAATGTAACCCATTTAAGATTAATAAGAAAAAAATATATTTTTAATCAATGCGGTATCAAACTCTGGAATTCGTTACCGGAGGATGTAGTTAAAGCTGTTACTGTAGCTGGATTTAAAAAAGGTTTGGACAAGTTCCTGGAGGAAAGGACCATAAACCATGATTAAAGAGGACCCAGGAAATCCATTGCTTACCTCCAGTTGAGCATTGTGGAACCTGTGTCCCTTTTAGGGAAACTGCTAGGTACTTGTGACCTAGATTGGCCGCTGATGGAAACAGGATAGTAAGCTTGATGGGCCTTGGTCTAACTCAGGATGGCATTTCTTATATTCTTATGTTCTTAATATCTGAACCCTGGTATCATTCTGGCTTCTTTCCCTTAAAGAGGCAACTTACACATGCTGAAAGACTCTGATATAAAACAAGATCTATAGAGTTTTTGGACCTCTATAAAGAAACAGTGAAATTCTATTCAGAGGCAATGAAGACAGCAAAAAAACAACAGCAACAAAAACACCCTTCACATCTTATGCTGGGCGTAATCCATGTCCCTGGTGCTTTTTTGGAAAGATAAAAACTCTTACTGGAGGTACCTCCCCTTCTACAGTACAGTCTCTTCGAGGAAGGCTCTGACACCTGTTTGTTATAGTATAGTTAGACAAATTAGATTTTTATATATTGCATTTCTGAAAACATATTTACAAACCAAAGTACCTCCACTAAGATGGTTCTTCTAGCAGGAGATATAGGTCTTATTTTGACACCTCCAGCTGGCAAGATAGGCTAGTTTCTTCACATATTTTAGATTGCAATTATCAAAGAAGCTCTGAGTAGGATGAAACCTACCACTTAAGTTTTGGATCTATCTATCTATTTATTTATTTAATTAACAGTTTCTATATACTGCTTTTCAAGGCAGTTTACATTGAACTTTAAGGATACATTGAACAGTGAACAATCAAATGAACAGTTAACAGGGGTAACTATGTACAATATTTATTTATTTATTTTATTTCTTTATTTAACTGTATTTATATCCCGCTTTTCACTGGGTCAAAGCGGTTTAACAACAAAGGGGGGGGGGGGAAGTAATCAATTCTTAGGGTGGGGGGGGCTGTCACCGGGGAGGCCAACATTAATGATTTGAACAGACAGTAAGGACTTAGACAATGGACATAAGGTCTCTTAGTAGGTAGACCTGTGGATATGTTAGAAGGTCTGGAGGGGTAGTCAGTGATGGCTGTTTGTTTCAGGTCCGAGGTATTCCTGGAACAGGGTGGTTTTTAGTTGTTTCCTGAATGATAAAGGATCTCCGTTGTTTCTCATTTGACTTGGTTGGGCGTTCCAGAGGGATGGTGCGTATAGTTCGAAGGCTCCGTTGCAAGTCCGTTGATTGTATTTAGTTCGTTCTTGGGGGATGGTGAGGGTGTTGCTGGTGGTTTGTCTGGTTGTTCTGTTGTGGGTGGGTTGGGGCAGTGGAGTGAGGAGCTGGGAAGTCTGCATTTGATAAGAACATAAGAACATAACATATGCCATACTGGGTTAGACCAAGGTCCATCAAGCCCAGTATCCTGTTTCCAACAGTGGCCAATTTAGGTCATACGTACCTAGCAGTTTCCCCAAAAGACACAGGTTCCACAATGCTTGTACTGGGTCAAGCATTGATATCCTGGGTTCCTTCTTAATAATGGTTTATGGACGTTTCCTCCAGGAACTTGTCCAAACCTTTTTTTAAATCCAGCTAGACTAACAGCCTTAACTACATCCTCTGGTAACAAATTCCTGAGTTTGATTACATGTTGAGTGAAAAAAATATTTTCTTTTATTAGTCTTAAATAGTTTATCTTGTAGCTTCATTGCATGTCCCCTAGTCTTTCTATATTCTGATAACGTAAACAATCGAGCTACATTTACACGTTCCACTCTATTCATTAATTTATAGACTTCTATCATATCTCCCCTCAGCCGTCTCTTTTCCAGGTTAAAGAGCCCTAACCTTTTTAGCCTTTCTTCATAGGAGTATGCTTCCATTCCCTTTACCATTTTGGTGGCTCTTCTCTGAACCTTTTCTAATAACGCTATATCCTTTTTAAGATACGGCGACCAGAATTGCACGCAATATTCAAGGTGCGGTCTCACCATCGAACGATATAGAGGCATTATAATATCTTTTGTTTTATTTTCCATTCCTTTCCTTATGATACCTATCATTCTATTTGCTCTCTTGGCTGCCGCTGCACACTGGGCTGAGGGTTTTAACATGTTATCCACAATGATGACTAAATCTTTTTCCTGGGTGGTGGTTCCTAATGTGGAACCTTGCATCGTGTAACCATAGTTTGGGTTGTTCTTCCCTAGGTGCATAACTTTGCACTTGTTCACATTCAATTTCATCTGCCACTTTGATGCCCAGTCTTCCAATTTATCAAGATCCTCTTGCAATTTTCCACAATCCTCTTGGGTTTTAACAACTTTAAATAGATTTATGTCATCTGCAAATTTGATAACCTCACTCGTTATTCCACTTTCCAGGTCATTTATGAATATTGTGGTGATGCGCAGGTAGCTGAGCCTTTTAAAACTGGAAAAAAAGAGTTTTTTTCTCATGAGCGGGGGAAGGGCTCACTACAGCATAGCTCCCAGGCAGAGAAAGAAGCTAGAACACACACCAATAGGGATAGCTTGAAGCCACACCCAGCCTCTAGGGCTCATGCAGGCAGAGAGGGGGTGGGGCCAGAGAAGGAAACAAGCTGCAGGATATTTAAGCTGCGTCACTCAGGAAGTGGGCAGGCAACAGGGAGAGAGGCAACAGATCCAGCAAGAGAGGATACAGATACAGCAGCTGAAGCAAAAGCAGAGAGAGGACGTGCTCAAGGAAAACTGCATGCTAAAAGCCAGGAGGAGAGGCCAAGAGTCCAGAGGAACCAAGGGAAGAAACAGCAGTATAAAGCTGTAGGGCCTGGAGGTTCAAAGGGGACCAGCCATAACTCCCAAGGCAAGTGCAAAGGTTGTGGGCATGAGTGGAGCTGGGGAAGACGTCAGGAGTATATGACTGATTCTGAAAGTAACAGCTCAAGTCCTGAGTCTGTGATTAGGCGGTACAGAAAACCAGTTAAAAAGAGGGTTTCTGCCAGTAAAGCAACTTGTGTGTGTCCTGAACAGGAGTGGCTAAGTGAAAGAAGGGCAAGAGCTTTTGACCCGGTAAAAAGGGGAAGCCAGAAGTTAAAATGGGGGAAACTTCTTAAGCTTTTAAAAGAAGTGAAGCATAGCGTTCCAGAATGTGCCCCAAGCCCTGAGTGTTATAGCACCCCAGAAGAAATGGAAATAGAGCTGTACTCAGACTCTCCAATATCCTCTGCAGAATCCATGGAGTGTGGGATTTGTATAAGCCGTGTTTAATGCTTTTATAAGAAGCTGTGGGTAACAAGTTAAGAAGATAATCTGTGCTGGAGTGCCAAGGTGAAAAGCAGACAAGAAGTCACAAGAACCTCATTGTTTAAAAGCAGCCAATTGTATCTCTGAAGAAGCCAGGTTAACAGGGCTAGCGGTTTTAAACCAGGAGGCAGCACAGGAGAGATATCCTAATCTGCAGCAGCTGAGAGTTAAAGGTCAAAAACTGTCTTACAGAAGTTTTTGGAAAACTGTGCATTTAAAAAGTGTTACACTGTTTTGTAAATGGAAGAAGCTAAAAAGAGTATCAAGAGTGAAGTCACTACTTGAAGAAATATTGCTGAGAAGTTTAAGGGAGAAAATATCCTGTATTTTCAGTTTGCAATATTGTTTGCCTTATCAAGGTCATTTGCCTCAGCAAGGTCATTTGCCAAAATTGGTTCCAGAAAGAAAGAAATAAAAAGCAATTTAAGTTAACAAATTGTCCTGTGATCCTCTTCTACTCGAATTGCTGACAAAGCAAACCCACAACTACACAAAAGAAGAGTGATGTCCAGCGCTCCCCACTAGGCAACCGCCTAGGCGGACGGGGCACGGCCACAATATGTCAAAAAGCAGCGGACCCAGCACAGATCCCTGGGGTACACCAATATTCACCTTTCTGCATTGGGAAAATTGGCCATTTAGCCTGACCCTTGCTTTCTATCTTTTAACCAGTTCCTGATCCACAGTAGTACACTGCCTCCTATCCCATGACTCTTTAGTTTTGCCAAAAGTCTCTGATGAGGGACCTTGTCAAAGGCTTTCTGAAAGTCCAGATACACTATATCAACTGACTCATCTTTGTCGACCTGTTTATTCACACTTTCAAAAAAACATAACAGATTAGTAAGACAAGATCTTCCTTGTCTAAAGCCATGTTGGCTGTCTCCCATTAGGCCATGACTATCTACATGCTGAGTAATTTTATTCTTTTTGATGGTTTCTACCATTTTTTCAGGTACTGACGTGAGGCTCACCGGTCTGTAGTTTCCCAGATCACCCCTGGAATCCTTTTCAAAAATTGGTGTTACATTGGTGATCCTCCAATCTTCAGGTATTAGAGATGATTTTAATGATAGTTCACAGATTACTAATAGCAGGTCTGCAATCACATATTTCAGTTCTTTCAACACCCTTGGATATATACCATCCGGCCCAGGTGATTTTCTACTCTTCAGTTAATCTAATAGTTGTAATACATCTTCCAGATGTATCAATATTTCCTTCAATTCTTCCGCACCTTAAATACCACTTCAGTCATGGGTAACATCCCTATATCTTTCTCAGTAAAGACTGAAGCAAAGAATTCATTCAGTCTCTCCGCTATCGCCTTGTCGTCTCTTAGTGCCCCTTTAACTCCTCTATCATCTAATAGACCAACTGACTCTCTCACAGGTTTTTTGCTATGAATGTACTTGAAAAAATCTTTATTTTGCATTTTTTCTTCCACAGCAAGCTTCTTTTCAAATTCTCCCTTTGCCTGCTTTATCAATGCCTTGCATTTGACTTGCCAGTGCTTGTGCTGTTTCCACGTTTCATCATTTGGCTCTTTTTTCCATTTCCTGAAAGATGCTTTTTTGGCAACAACAGCCTCTCTGACCTCACCTTTAAACCATGCTGGCAGTTTTTTGGACTTCCTTCCACTTTTCTTAAAGCGTGGAATACAGCTGGTCTGGGCTTCCAAGATAGTAACCTTTGCAACTGCTCCTTTTAGTTTTTTCTTAACTATTTTCCTCATTTTATCATAGTCTCCCTTTCAAAAGTTAAAAGGTAGTACTGTGGATTTCCTTACTATCCCTCCTCCACTAATTAAATCAAAGGCGATCATGCTATGATCACTATTGCCAAGTGGCCCCAACACCCTTATCTCTTGCACTAGATCTGGTGTTCCACTAAGGACTAGGTCTAATATGGCTTCCCCTCTGGTCGGTTCATGAACCAGCTGCTCCAAGAAGCAGTCATTTATGTCATCTAGGAACTTTATCTCCCTAGCATGTCCTGCCGTGACACTGACCCAGTCGATACCGGGGTAATTGAAATCACCCATTATTATTACTGTGCTGTAACTTTTGTTAGCTTCCTTGATTTTTTTGAGCATTTCATCATCTATTTGTTCATTCTTGCCAGGCGGTCGATAGTACACCCGCACTGCCATCGCCTTCCCCTTTTTACATGGAATTTCAATCCATAGAGATTCTACAACAAATTTTGTTTCCTGCAAAACTTTAATCATTTCTGACTCAATGCCCTCTCTAACATAGAGCGCAACCCCTCCACCAATTTGATCAGCTCTATCATTACGATATAGTTTGTACCCAGGTATCACAGTGTCCCACTGGTTGTCCTCCTTCCACCATGTCTCTGATATTCCAATCATATCTAACTTCTCATTTAGTGCTATATATTCTAACTCTCCCATCTTATTTTTTAGACTTCTAGCATTTGCATACAAGCATTTTAGAGACTGTATTTTATTCATATTAATTTGGCTATTGGTAGACATGGGTAATTTGGGATCTTTAAGCTCTGTCTGCTCCATACTCGAGGGCATTTGGGCTACTTTACTCTTTTTTGGAACCTCTCTGCTTTTGGTAGTATCCTTCAAGGATACATTCTTACGAACCATCCGCTCTTGGACGACTGTCGGCTTTCTCCTATTATCTAGTTTAAAAGCTGCTCTATCTCCTTTTTAAAGGTTAATGCCAGCAGCCTGGTTCCATCCCGGTTAAGGTGAAGCCCATCCCTTCGGAAGAGCACCTCCTTTCCCCAGAATGTTCCCCAGTTCCTAACAAATCCAAAACCCTCATCTCTGCACCACTGTCTCATCCATGCATTGAGACTCCGGAGCTCTGCCTGCCTTTTGGGTCCTGCACGTGGAACGGGAAGCATTTCGGAGAACGCTACCCTGGAAGTTCTGGATTTCAACTTCCTACCTAAAAGCCTAAATTTAGCCTCCAGAACCTCCCTACCACATTTTCCTATGTCATTGGTACCGACATGTACCAAGACAGCAGACTCCTCCCCAGCACTATCTAAGACCTTATCTAGGTGGCGCATGAGGTCCGCTACCTTCGCACCAGGCAGGCATGTTACCAGGCGATCCTCACGTCCACCAGCCACCCAGCTATCTACATGCCTAATGATTGAATCACCAACTATAACGGCTGTCCTAACCCTTCCCTCATGGGCACATGGCCCTGGAGAAACTTCCTCGGTGTGAGAGGGTTTTACATCACCTGGAGGACAGGTCCTAGTTACAGGATCACTTCCTGCCACACCAGGGTGATGCTCTCCTGTCACGTGACCTCTCTTCTCCATGGCAACAGGGATGCTGCCAGACTGGAGGAGGGACTTCAGGACTATATCCCTGTAGGTCTCGTCTATGTATCTCTCTGTCTTTCTTATGTTTTCCAAGTCTGCTACTCTAGCCTCTAGAGAACGGACTCGTTCCCTGAGAGCAAAGAGCTCCTTGCACCTAGTGCACACCACTGTTCCCTCTAAGCTGTGCACATGTGTGAGTGCACACACCTCACCGAGTGAGCGCACATACTTTACAACAGAGCGCACAAAAATTACGGTTCTGATTCTGATAGAAAACAACACAGACGTCTTAAAATTGAAAAGTTGTTGTGTATTTCCAGTTTTCACAAGTTCTACAATATTTTCTAGTGCAATCAATGTGGTGTACATACTGTATTCTGACGTGTAGTCAAATTTTAAAGTATATAACTCCAAGTGTTATGTGGCGCACAAAAATTTAACTTTCCTTCAAAAGCTGTACAGCTGATATTTTATGCACACACAGCCTACAGAAAATTAGAGGGAACATTGGTGCACACGTAAGATCTCTCACCAACTGGGAGAAAATCATACAAGTGACACCAACTGGGAGAAAATCATACAAGTGACACTCAATGCAAAAGACTGGAAAGCCCCCATCTCACTGCTGGACTGCTGTCTGCATCTTAGTTTTAAGTTTTTGTTTAGATCTTTAAGTTCTTTACTTACTAAGGTTTGCTATGGATATTTATACTAATAAAACTGTACCTAATACGTTTAATATACCTTGTTCACCTGAAGCTTAATTAATCTCAGGTCCTTAGTGTATGACTGATTTGGGTAACGAGCTTCACCTGAGAGCACCTCCTGTCTTTTAAGATGTGTAAGTATCTATAAAGCTACGATTATCCCAGGGGTGGGTGGGTATGGGGAGGGAGGGAGGGAGGATAATAACACTTATTAAAAGAGGGCTGCTACACAGTACCCTGTCCTGTGCTGCTGAGGTAAGCTATATTCTTATTTGATTTAAATTATAGCTCTTTGCTGCTGCTAGGCTCTAACTTATTATGAAATTTAAACTACAAGCTCTCTGCTGGGTTCTAAATTTAACCAGAAAGCTCTCTTCTGTGTTTTAAATTTAAACTAAAAGTACTTTGCTGATGCTAGGCCCTGAGTGACTATTAACTTTAAACTACAAGCTCTCTGCTAGGTTCCAAATTTAACCAGAAAAGCTCTATTCTGTGTTTTAAATTTAAACTTAAACTGCTGCTACTAGGCCCTGACTGATTTAACAAAAAATAGTGGGTTCACAGATGAATTAGCTTTAATAGCAAGAATTCTTTTCAGAAAATTCCCAGAAGTATATACTCACAATTGCAGATCTCTCTCCAGAAGTAACAGTCCCCTTTTCTAGTCCTTCAAGACTGAGGATCACAGAGCTCTGGTTGAGCTATTTATGCCTGTGCTGCTGAGGTAAGCTGTGACCAAATTCGTGGATGATTAACAGTCCTTGCTTGGATAGAAGGAGTCTTTCAAAATGGCCTTTTGACCTGCCACCTGGTGTTAACACCTATTGAAAAAGTTTCACAGGTCTCTTGCCCCCTAGGTAGAAGACCTCTTTGTAAAGGTCTCAAGAAGACTTTATTTTCTGCTCAAAGAGTACTGACCCTGTTTTTCCTTTTGTGCTAATCCATATTCTTATTTGATTTAAATTATAGCTCTTTGCTTGCTGCTAGGCTCTAACTTATTATGAAATTTAAACTACAAGCTCTCTGCTGGGTTCTAAATTTAACCAGAAAGCTGTCTTCTGTGTTTTAAATTTAAACTAAAAGTACTTTGCTGATGCTAGGCCCTGAGTGACTATTAAATTTAAACTACAAGCTCTCTGCTGGGTTCCAAATTTAACCAGAAAGCTCTCTTCTGTGTTTTAAATTTTAACTAAAAGTACTTTGCTGATGCTAGGCCCTGAGTGACTATTAAATTTAAACTACAAGCTCTCTGCTGGGTTCCAAATTTAACCAGAAAGCTCTCTTCTGTGTTTTAAATTTAAACATAAACTGCTGCTACTAGGCCCTGACTGATTTAAGAAAAAATAGTGGGTTCACAGATGAATTAGTTTAATAGCAAGAATTCTTTTCAGAAAATTCCCAGAAGTATATACTCACAATTGCAGATCTCTCTCCAGAAGTAACAGTCCCCTTTTCTAGTCCTTCAAGAGGGCTTTGTGGATAAGTAGGGCAGATTTGTATTTGATTCTTGCTTCGAAAGGGAGTATGTGCAGTTCTCTCAGGAATGGGGTGATGTGATCTTGTTTTTTTGCTTTCTGGATAATTCTTGTGTGGTATTTAATGCAGTTCATAGTGGATTGGTGTGGGTGGTGGGTAGTTCCTGATAGATTATGTTGCAATAGTCCAGGTGAGGGAGCGTCATAGCTTGCATGACTGTCCTGAAGTCCTGTGGATCGATGAGAGGCCTGAGGCGTTGTATTGTTTTTGCCTTGTGAAATATTATTCCAGTAGTCTTTTTGATTTGTTGCTTGAGTGTGAGCGCTTGGTCTATGATGATTCCCAAGTATTTTATGTGTGGTTGAATTTGTATTTGTGTGGTTCCTAAGTTGAGGTGTGGTGGTGGTGGTGTGAAGTTTGGATCCTTGGTTACTATGAGGGCTTCTGTTTTTTTTATGTTGATGGATAGGTTGTTCTTTTGTAGACAGCTGGAGACTTCTATGAAGCAGTCTGATAGGTGATTGTTTGTTGGGTTGGTGGTTATGAATGGTCCATAGAGCATTATGTCATCTGCGTAGATGTGGTAGTTGATGTTATGAGCACGTATGATCGAGCAGAGTGGTTGCAGGTAGATGTTGAAGAGCATGGCAGATAGTGTGGATCCTTGGGGTACTCCTTGGTGTTGTTGAAAGGGGGGGGGAGGTTGCTATGCTTGTGCGGATCAGTTGTTGTCTATTGGTCAGGTAGGAGTGGAACCATTAAAGTACGATGTTTTTGATGCCAATTTCTTGGAGTCTGTGTAGGAGGATGTTGTGGGAGATGGTGTCAAAGGCTGCGGATATGTCCAGGAAGGGCATAGCATATCCAGGGTGCTTAGTCTGTGTGCCCTTAATGAGGGTGTTCATTAGTGATGTCATGAGGGTCTCGACTCCGTGGAATGGACGGAAATCATGTTGTTGCGGGTCCAGTATGTTGTTGGTATCTAGGTGGTCTTGAAATCGTTGAACTATCTTCTCAATGATTTTGGCGGTGAATGGAAGACTTGCTATAGGCCTGAAGGAGGTGGGGTCAAGGGGGTCCAAGTTGTGTTTTTTTAGAGTTGGGCGGATGATGGAGGTTTTGAGAATGTCTGGCATGTGTCCTTGCCTGAGGGATTCATTAACAATGGGGGTTAGGGATGTGCTTATGTCCTCTTTTGATTTCTTTATCCATTCTGCAGGGCAGAGATCTAGTGGAGAGGTGGTAGTGTTTGGGCAGGAGATGGTGGATTACATTTTTTCTTTGGTGACTATTTCGAATGTTCTCCAGTCTCTGTCTATGGTAGTAGGGTGGGTTGTTGTCTCTGCATTTAGTTGTGGGTTGTGTGGTTGTTGAAGCTGTTTGTATTGGCGTGTTAGTAATTTCTGGTGGGATGTTCGGTAGCCGGTTACAGTGGTTGGGTGCTTTTGTTAGCTTCTTGACAATCTCGAAGAGCTCACATGATTTCTTCATTGAGGTGTTTATGATTTTTGAGTGGTAGGTCCTTTTTGCTTTATCGGTTTCTGTGTGGTAAGCGTCTAGTTTCTCTCTGCTCTTCTGAGTTGGGTCTTTAGTCTCTGTAGGTTGGGGGTGAACCATCAGGCTCTTGTTGAGGCAAGTCTGGTTCTGGTGCTGTTTGCCATTGCACAAGATGCAGAGGAGATCGTAGTATTCCAGTTGTAGATTAGATCATCGATATTGGTGGAGCTTGTTTGGAGTTTAGGTAGTATTTGTGCCAGGAAATCCTCTTTGATGAATGGTTTAAATCTTCTTGTATGTTGTTTGTTTTCATTGATGCTGGTGTGCTGGTAGATGTGGGAGATGTTGATGAGATAGTGGTCTGACCATGGTACACATGTGATCTCTGGGTTTTTGTATGAGGTGGCATTTTGGGAGTTCAGGAATATGAGGTCAAGTGTGTTCCCTGTTTCGTGTGTTGGTTCGTGTATGATCTGAGTCAAGTTCATTGCTTCCATAGCATTGATAGCATCGGCATTGATAGCATTGATAGCATCGGCATACTTGCATTGCTTCCATAGCATTGATAGCATCGGCATAGCATCGGCATACTTGTCTTGGAGTGATGGGAGGTTGAAGTCTCCGAGGATTAGTTGTTCTTTTGTGGAGATGGCGCTCTCTGATATGTGTTGTAATATGCCTGTAAGGTCGGTGCTTGGGGTGGGCGCTCGGTAGATTAGGCATATGGAGAGGTGTTTGTTGTTGAGTATGTCCACTTCATTGGTTGTTTCTGAGGCATGGTTTCTGAGGTGGAGGTTGGCTTTCACAATGATGGCTACTACTCCTCCTCTGGTGTGGGTTTGAGAGCAATGATAAAGACTGTATCCATTTGGTGTTAGTTGGTTCATGAGCACAGTGTCGGTGTCTGTTAGCCATGTTTCGGTTATGCATAGGATGTCAATCTTTTGGGTTGTGATCAGGTCTTGGAGCATGTGGTGTTTGTTTCTGACTGAATGAGCATTTATTAGTGTGATGGAGAGAGGGTTGCTGTTTGGGGGATTGGGGGTGTGGATAGGTGTTGGTGGTGTGTGTGTGTGTGCTGCCCCATGTAGGGGGGGAGTTTGTTGGTGTTTGTAATTTGGATGGTTGTGGCGCCTGGTGTGGGGTGGTTGGGGAGCGTGTCGGTAGTGGAGGGGTAAAGGGTTAGGAATGGTGCTAGGAGGTAAATTGAGGCTAGGAAGGGTGGCATGGTTTATAGGTGTACCTGTGAGTCCTGGGGCTGGGTTGGGCTTCTGCGTTGGTTTTCTTAGGGCGTTGGGTGCTCTTTTTCCTTTTTCTCGCTGTCTCGGGTGCGCTGAGGTTTCTGTGTTGGTTTCTCTTGTATAGGTGCTTGAGCCTGGTTGTGTGGGCTGATGGATGATGGCTGCTGTTGCTTGAATCCGTGGGCTGCTTGCTGTGTGTGGCTGTTTCTTTGTAGTGCCCTGCCTAAGAGCCACGCCAAAGGGCCCTCTGGCGAGGCCCTCAGGCGCGGACCTGCCAGGTGCAGGTGCACCCAGTTGGGACACTGCTTTATCTGCCTCCCACTGCCCATATTGGGCAGGAGCCTCTGAGTGGGACGGCTTCCCACTCAGGCACTCTACCCCAGATCGAGGGAGCTTTGTGGTCAGTGGGAGGAGCGTGGTCTTGCTGCTGGTGTCCCTGGCTGGGACGCTGCTTTATCTGCCTCCCACTGCCCCGATTTGGCAGGAGCCTCTGAGCGGGACGGCTTCCCGCTCAGGCGCTCTACCCCAGATCGGGGGAGCTTTGTGGTCAGCAGGAGGAGCACGGTCTTGCTGCTGGCGTCCCCGGCTGGGACGCTGCTTTACCTGCCTCCCACTGCCCCAATTGGGCAGGAGCCTCTGAGCGGGATGGCTTCCCGCTCAGGGGCTCTACCCCAGATCGGGGGAGCTTTGTGGTCAGCGGGAGGAGCGCGGTCTTACAAATAGTACTATTTGTAACAGGAGCAACTATGTACAGGGGATTGTCTTGGAGCGAGCATTTGTTTAGGTTCTGGGACTTAAAATACTCCTGTGATAGGAAGGTCTTTATTATATTCTGAAATTCCCAATAGTCTTTGATATCCCTCAAGGTATTAGGGAGAGATCTAATTCCATTGTTGCTACTAAGTGCCGTCAAGTCAATGTTGACTCATGGCAACCCTATGTATAGTTGTCCTAAACTGTGTTTGATCTTTAGTCAGGCAGCTAAATGTTGATAGAGTGACATCCATTTTTTTAAGTACTGTCAAATTAATGCTGACTTCTGGCAACCCAGCAGCCCTGGGTTTTCTTGGCAAGGTATGACCAGAAGTAGATTGCCCAACCTTTTCTTCCAAGGCAATGGAGAGTAAGGTGACTTGCCCAAGGTCACAAAGAGTGTCAGTGGGAATTTAACCCTACTCTCTTGGGTAGTAGGCTGTTGCTCTAACCACAAGGCTACTCCTCCATTCAGTGACATCTATAGCTGCTGTTATTATATCAATCCATCATAATTCAGGTCTTCCTTTTTTGCATTGACTTTCAACCTTACCAGCATGATGTCTCTCTCTTCCAATGATTTATCCAAAGTTATGAATCAAAGTCTTGTCATTAAAGCTTCTTTGGAAAGCTTAGTTTTAATCTCCTCTAGTACTGACTGATTTATTCTTCAGGCAGTCCATGGAAAACACAGTATTTTTTGCCAGCATCATTATTCAAAAGCAGTGAAATTCTACTTGATGTTATTGAAAATATCATGGCTTAAACAAGTCAAATCGTTTTATGTAGGAATACCACTCTATACTTGAATATCCTATCCAGGTCCTTCATAGGCTTTCTGCCAAGAGCAAAGTGTCATCAGATTTCTTGACTGCTTGTCATTTCATTATTATTGATCCAAGCAGGTTAACGTTGTCTAATATTTCCATTTCTTCTCCATCCAGGACACAATTAATGATTTTACAAGTTGTCAGGATCTTTGTCTTCTTCAAATTAAGATGCAGGCCCATTTTAAAACTACATTCCTTGATCTTGTTTCAGATCATCTTCACTTTGAGGCAGTAATGAGGTATTGTCAGCATACTACATTTGGTTGCTGAAGCCCCCATCAATAATCATATCTTGGTTGGTGTCACACTTTCCTGCTTCTCTGATGATTTGTTCTGCGTATAAATTAAACAGGTAGGTGGAAAGTATGCAGACTTCTCATATAACCTTACCGAATTTAAACTATTCTGTTTCTCCTTGTTCCATTTGAACTGTTGCTTCTTGATCAACGTAAAGGTTGTGCAAGAGAACTATTAGGTGTTCTGGTAAACCCATGTTTCTTAATGTGACTCAGAGTTTCTCATGATTTACACAGTCAAAACAGACATATAGGTACTCTTTTGGTATTCTCTTTTGTCTTTTCAAGGATCCATCTCACGTCCGTGATGATGTCTCTCATTCCTCACCCTTTCTGGAATCCTGCTTGCACTTCGACCAGTTCTCATTCTAGGTATGGTTTTAATGACCACTGAGTGATCTTAAATAGAACCTTGTTGGTGTGTGGGATGAGAGTTATTTTTTCATTATTTTCACAATGATGCCTTTCTTCAGCATTGATATAGGCAAGGATCTTTTCCAGTCAGCCAGCCATGATGCTGTCTTCCAAATTTCCTGAAAGAGCCTTGCAAGTATTATAACAGATGCATCTGATTGCTGTAAGATTTCATTGGGAATTCCATCAATTCCCGGAGCTTTCTTTTTTGATAATACTTTCAATGCTGCTTAGACTTCTTCTTTCATCACCAACTGTTCTTTATCCTAAGACACAGATAGAATTGGTCATTGATCAACTTGATTTTCACTTGGTGTATTCTTTCTGTCTTTTCTTGATCTTCTCAGCATTATTCAATGTGGATCTATGAGCATCTTCTAGCATTCTAATTGAAAGCTGGATTTTTCTCTTTAACTCTCATAGCTTTGCTGATCTTGTTCTTCCTTCAACAGTTTCTGATTCTATTTCCTTGAATGCCTCATTGTAAGACTTCTCTTTGTCTCTTCTTGCTGCACATTGGAAATTTCTGTTATGTTCTATGATTACCTCTCTCCTCTGGACTAATCTTCTCTGAGTTTCTGAAAATTTTTCAGAGTTTCTTTGATCATCTATTTTGGACATTTTTGCTTTATCACCTTTTGCAGAGACTTTTCACTTTCTTCAAGTACAACTTTCTTGATATCATCCCATAGCTCTTCTGGTGCTCTGTCATTTGTATCCAAAGCAGCAAATTGATTTAGCAGACAATCTTTAAATTCCGTCACATATTCTCAAGGTCATATTCTGCTACATTTATGAGTGGCTTGCTCTTTTTCAGCTTTAACTTGAATTTGCATACTAGTAGCTGGTGATCTGTACCACAGTTAGCTCCATGTTTTGTCTTTGTTGATGTTATTGAGCTTTTCCATCATTGACTTCCACAGATGAAGTCAATTTAATTTTTGTATAATTTATTGGGTAACATCTATGTACACAGTCACCGCCTGTGTTGCTGGAAGAACTAAAAAATTTGAAGAATCTTTAGTACCTTTTTTCAGAGTATGGTTAGTCTTTACTTTGCCTTAAGCATATGTGTCCACAGTCTAGAAACAAACCAGTATTCGTCCTACTCTGAAAAATGCTAAGGCTGATCCTACCATTGTATCCAGCTATTGTCCAATTTCCCCTCTCTCATTTCAGTGCCAAACTAACTGAAAAATACAATGTGCTACACCCACTCCAGACTGGTTTCCATCCTAATCATTGTACTAATTACATATGAATGACTTTGCATGAGGGGAGATCAGTGCTTCTGACCTGATGAGCAACAAAGTGTGCCAAGCTTAGTTTTATGTACTTTTGAAGGAAGGAGATAGCATCAAATGCCCAATTTAGATTGAGAAAATTCATTGAATTCAATATGGAAATGTGGTACACTGTACTCTTTTTGAATTATGAAGATGGACAACTTGTCATTTTTAATATAAAGGTCCAGTGGGGAAGATTTCAGGGAGATTTCCTGTCACTACTCTTGTTCTATCTAGCACTAAATCAACTGAGCACTCTTATAAAATCTTTGGGCTAAAGTTTTAACCTTAATCCTAGATACACTAATGACCCATAGAAAACATCATACCTACTATTTGTAGATGATTTAAAGCTTTAAATCTTCTCTGATTGCCACTTAACAGAACAACTCTGACTAGTGAAGAGCCTTGCAGATGACATGAGAATGGCATTTGAACTGGACAAATGTGCTAAGGCAAAATTATTTAAAGGAAAACGAAGTAAAATTGGAAATACCTCTCTTACTGAAGACTGTAATATAAAGGAACTTGAAAAAGAAAGTGCATAGGAAAGAAGAATGTGAAGCAATCTAGCATAAATCACCGAGAGATCAGCAAAAAAAAAAAGCTATAGGAGATTGAAACTGATACTGAAATGTGCTTTAACAGTGTGGAATAAGAAAAGCTGTCCACCAAGTTGCAGTCTTTGCGCTCTCCTACAGTTTTGGAATTGTAAACTGTCCCAGTAAAGATCTTTAACAATTGCTTGTAAGAACAAGTTATGACCTCTGGACATGATATTGGAAGCCTTAGGTGTTGGTAAGGCATCAAATACCAATGTATGTGACAGATAACTGGGTATGTGGGATCTTCATATCTCCAGCTAGTGTCAAATATCTGGGTACAGTGTTCAGCCATAACCGAATATCCACAGTGGCTTAACAGGGCATAATATTTGCAGGAATATTCAATGACACAGTGCGGTGGCCCCAAACACCATAAACCATGTAAAGTTAGGCCAGGGTTTTGGGCGTATCTGAAATGGCAACTGGACCATTGGAAACCAAGGTTTCTGCAATGCCTGTGGGCAGGAACCACCGGTGCAATGTGGGGTCTGCACAGACTGCAGTGGAGGTGGAGATGCCAATGACAAGCCAGGGAACAGAGGCAGAAACTATGTGCAGCAACAGCAGCAATCAGTGACCCAGTGCCATGTGTGCACCTACCATACTCCACAGATCTACAGACCAAGGGTGACGTACCTGCAACAGTTGGAGGGGGAGGATGTGTATCAACACTATTGGCTGCCCAGTGACACCATAGCATAGTTGTGTGGGATGCTCTGCTGGGATTTGGAGCCATCCATTGCCCGAAGCCAGGCATCACCAGTGACTCTGAAGGTGGCCACTGCACTGGGATTCCTGGCCACAGGAAACTTCCAGCATGTTGTTGGTGCCACAACAGGCATCACACAGTCTGTCATATGCCACAGCATTGATACCTTCACCACTGCCCTGGTGAGAAGGATGCAAAACTACATCACCTTCCTCACCATGCCTGAGCAGAGTCAGAAGATGATGCAGGCATTGTATGATATAGCTGCCTTCCCATCTCTCATCAGCAAAATTGACTGCACCCATGTTGCATTGAGGGCACTGGGTCAGGACCAGAGGGCATTCAGAAACTGCCACAATTACAACTCCATGAATATGCAAGTGATAGTCAATGCTAGTGGTAGTCAACACCAGGTTCTCAGGATCCTGCCACAAAGCATTCATTCTCTCTCAGTCAGGCCTGGGTCAAGCAGCAGCCACAGGGCACCTTGGAGATGCATGACTGTTTGGTGAGTGGACACAAGTGTGAACCAATATGATGGAAAGTGAGTCATGCATGCAGCTCTGTGAGGAGGCACCCCAGAATGGAATCCATGCGAGTGTACATACGATATCTGAGATGCCTCAACACAGGTGCATAGTCTGACAGGAGATTTGAAGGGCCTGGGTGAGAGAATGCCCCTAGGTGATGCAGTCACAAGGGAAATACTTTTCAATGGTTGCAGGGGACAGGAATGCATAACAGCAGACCAGAGATGACAAAGGCCAAGAATGTGCAGAAGCAAGGATACTGAAGACATGACAGGACCCAGAGCATCAGGCAAGCAATGACATGCTGCACATGGCTTGCCAGGAACCGTCACCAGTCCTGCGAAAGGCACAATCAATAAGTCCACCAACCCACCCTGCTAGCACCAACACACCTTGCACATTTGCTTTACTGATGTGTGCCTGCCACTCTGCTCTCACAGGTGGCCATGGATACCCTGTCAGGCCATGGCTACTGACACTTGTGCACCACCCACAGACCCCACAGGAACAGTGATAAAACCAAGTACACCAGAGAACCAGGACAGTGGCTTTTCAGGAACAGGCAACTGGTATCCTGAAAAGCCACTTCAGATGCCCAGACTGCAGTGTGGGTGAGATGCTGTACAGCCCTGAAAGTGTGTGCAGGAACTTCACAGCCTGCTCCCACCTACACAACTTTGCTATGCAGCATGGCATCCCCATTCCTGAGGCAGACGTGAGAGGGGAAAGATGCTGCAAAGGCTGTAGAAGAGGAATTGACACAGAGGGGGAACCAACAGCAGACAGCATTATCACACGCCACCAGGAATAGACTCATCCGTGAAACCTTCTAGTGGAAATGATAAATTTTATTGTATAGCAGTGAGACAACAAACATTAGTGAAATGGTGCCCTCTTTCCACCCCCATCCCCCAGCTCATGGTCAGACCCTCTACGCTTAACCACCCGGGCACTGCGTCTAAATGTAGCAGTCTCTGAGGCATTACTTGCTGTGTCCTCTCCCTCCCCTGTGATGTAGCTCATCTCAGGAGATTCTCTGCCTTCTGCTGGTGCTGCGGGAGAGCCCCCTTGCTTGACACCAGCATCCTGATCCTGGTGTGATGCCAAGAACTGGTGACATATGCTTGACATGGAGGTAATCTAGGCTGCCATCTCCTTGAGGAGCCTAAGCTGTGCCTCCCTGTGCCATTGTTCCATCATGTGGTGGTTGAGCATTACTTTATTACTTGCCTGCAGCTCCTGGCAGATGGCATGCAATGCCAAGTGGATACTCTCAGTGCACTTGAGCATATGTGCCCCCTCCCAGAGCATTTGCTACTCTCACTAAGGTCCTCCTGGATGGGGAAGGCCAGTTCCACTGCAGCAGGTTGCACAAGGCCAATTTCATGTGGCAAATCAACAACTAGCTTTAAATTTTGTGTAATATGTTATTTACCTACCTGTAATATCTAGGAAATTATGCAAAAATATACAAATTATTGAAATATGTTTAAGTGCTCTGTTAATAGTTTTTATGTGTTTGCATTGCCTATTAATGCCCTTTCTGCCTCAATTATCAATTTATCTACTTATTTCTGTGTTGGGGTTTACATGGTGAACTTGTTCAATATAAAAATAAATAGCAATTGGACACAAGGTCCCAGGCATCTCCTTTTCCAGATACAACCGTTGAAAGAAAGTGTGAAAAAGTAAGGAAGATAGTCAAGCCTACAGTGAGAATATTAGCTTGGAATGATGACAGCAATTCTGTTCTAAAGGCTATGTTGTGCAGTAAAGAGGAACAGGAGAGAGGAGTTGCAGTGGAGAAGATACTGAAGATCAGAGGTGAAAGAGATGAGAAGATTCAGCTTGGAGACAGCAGCATGAGACTCAGGAAAACACCATCCATTAACACTGAGGCAACTACACTCACCCAATTACTTGACTGGCGATCTGGAGTCTCTGAGCCTCTTCTTACCTGTACCATGACAGCAGCAGAGATCAAGGCATTTCCTAGCAAGCCCATGGTGGTTCCAGACTGGCCATCACACAACCAGACCATAGAAAGGTGTGCAAAAATGACAACTGAGGCTACTGGTCATGTGTACAATCAGGAGAGGAAGGAACATTATATTAGGGTAAAATGGTCAGCAGGGAGCTCATGAGACAAAACAGAAGCAAACAAGATATGGCTTCTTTGCTGGATTTTGTTAAATAACATTAAATTAACTGCATAAATGACATTTTAAAGGCAATTATGTGACTACAGGTGGTGTTCAGACTATTTGTACGATCAAATAGATATTACTTAATTTCCACATACTTCAAAGGTGATTTGACTCACTTTAAGCAGTTTCTGAAGACAGCTTTAGATTCAGCATGCAAAACTGCATCATTTGGTCACTAATAGTTTGGAACGTTTGGAAAAATAAAAATAAAAATTGACATGACTTAATGGTGCACTGCTCCACAGTGCTGTAACTTCGGCCTGCTGGAGGGACCTCTGCTGCAAGAGCAGGAGCACTGGATCTGCCACTTCCATGGTCACTGCCACCTCTGAGAACAGCCACAGGCTGTGATGAACAGACACAGGCTGCAAGAGTGACACAGATCAGGCTTCACCAGTAGTCACAGGAAAAGCACAGGTTTGGAATGCAGCCTGCAGAAAGCTACAAAGCATGGATATGCAGATCAGCAAACATAGCCCTTGCCTGGCCCACATTCCTCCAGCACTGGCCCATGGTGGCAGCCAGTCATCAGCCTGGAACACCTCTATGAGCAGAACCCATGTGAGAAGAAACTACAGTACACTTTATGCTCACCTCCGAGTACATGACAGGTATCCAGGACTTGGTGAGCAGATACTGTAGATAGATTTGCTGTCCCTTACCCCTGTGCATATAGGCACATGCTATGATATCTACTGTGGGGATATAACTCTCTATCTTAACACTCTACAACTTTACTTAGCAGGTAAGAATCACATTACCTATGAGTGAAGTGCCCTAACATGCTTCTGCATGCACAGAACAGAGTCACAGACATTGCAGGAGAAAATGTCATCACTGGACAAGGGACAGCAGTGGTGTCTCAATGCTATACAGTGTCACGATGTATGCTACAATGTAACATCTCCATACCCAACAATGGCACACTAGCCCACGCATGAGTCTCTGTCAATCGAAATATGAATGGGGGAGGGGAATGGGCAGGGGCGACTGTAGCAGCACAATGCCAGTCTGGAAGGGGAATGGGAGGGCACACAGGACAGCATGTTGGGGCCTGGAGTGAGGGAGATGGAAGATGGTGATGGGAGGAGAAGAATATCATGCATTCAGCAGCAGTAGGGATGACAAATCAGCAACCAGTGCCACATATAAGAGCATTCTAGCCTGTTACAAATCAGCCAGGGAGCAAGAGCTACTCACCCTCCTGTGTGGTGGGAACAGAGCTATCATGGTCTGCAATTCCTGTGAAGATGAACTGCAGCATCTGCTCTTCAAGGAGGCTCAATGGCTACTGGTGTTCTGCTGGTAACTTGATGATTGCTGCCCTTTTCTCTTTGGCACTTTGCTGTATCACCCGCCACTTCTTTTTATGTCCTCCACATTATGGTTGTGGTGGTGCACTGCATTCACCTTCTGACAATCTCCTGCTAGTCATGTTGTTAGGTACTGCATCCTCAGAGGCAAATAAGGTGGTGTGCTCCTTAAATGATGAGCACCAGGACCATGGAGGTTTCTGAGGGTGCGAAGTTTGCCTTGTGAGTGTGCTTCATAGCCTTCTGTGTTGCCTGAGACATCTCACTGGTTGCCCACAATGGAGACAGAAGGCTACTTGTTTAAGGATTTAAAATATCTGGTTATGACATCTCATGTAGGGAATGCCCTGCTCAAAATGATAAAAGAAAACCGTGTAAGATTTCCACGCAGGAAGTTTGAGCATCGATGCTGATGGACGGCACAGCAACAATATGCGGATAAGTTGAATATGCACCACTATGCATGGTTTTATGCTAAATGGGTAAATGAGAAATCTGTCTTGGTGGCTGTTACATGGGTATCCACAGTCCCAGACCTGACATAGCATACTGCCATGGTGGTGAGCACATCATGCTCTCCTGACACAACAGCCATACACTCATACCCAAGACACCCTGGTGAACTCTCCATGGCATAGCAAGAGATGCCTGCCATCCCCATGTCCAACATACACAGCTTTTGCAAAGCCTAATGTGGTCTGTGCTCATCAGAGGTGAGAGGGGAGCCTGTTCCCGGTGTTAGGGGCAGTGCCACCTCTGCCATACCATTAGTAATCATCATAAACCGTCTTGAATTATAGAAAGACGGTATATAA
Source organism: Ichthyophis bannanicus (assembly GCA_033557465.1). NCBI lineage: Eukaryota > Metazoa > Chordata > Amphibia > Gymnophiona > Ichthyophiidae > Ichthyophis > Ichthyophis bannanicus. The sequence goes on along the minus strand of CM066035.1, from coordinate 425,623,667 downwards.
AAACTGTTAAATAAATAAATAAGTATGGTCAGTCTGGCCACCTATGTCACCCATAGGTGAATGTGCTGCACATGCCATGTGGCTGCAGATAGGAAAGGCTTCAAAGGTTAGGGCATTTAAACTTGAAAATGAGATGGCTGAGGGGACATATAATAGAGGTCTATAATATGATGAATGGAATGGAAGGCCATCAAAAATTTGGAAGACAAGGGGAGACACAATGAAGCTATTTAAGCCATTTAAGATTAATAAGAAGAAATATTGTGTTCACTCATCGCATTATCAAACTCTGGTATTTGTTGCTAAAGGATGTAGTCAAAGCTGTGAGTGTAGCTGGGTTTAAAACAGGTTTGGACAATTTCCTGGAGGAGAGGTCCATAAACCTGTATTAAAGAGGACGCGAGAAATACACTGCTTGCCCCAGAACAAACATTGTGGAACCTGTATGCCTTTCTTGAATGCTGCCAACTACTTGTGAACTGGATTGGCCACTGCTGGAAACAGGCTACTGGGTTTGGTCTGACCCAGTATGGCATTTCTTATGTTCTTATGCCTTCACATAGCCGCAACTCTTTTCCTCCCCCAGCATTTCCACCATGTGAGTGATGGCATGTACACCACCTTGGCCTATGCCCGCGACATACTGCAGATCCAGGCTTCAACAACTACCCAGCACCCCACACAAGCCATGTCCTGAACAGTGCAACCCACAATCACTGAAGCCTATGTGGCAGCCACTCATCTATGCTGCTGGTGACAATAATGACACAGTGAGGTACAAACACTGGACATTTTATTAGTAAAAGCACAGCACATGAACAGAGAAACCAGACTGAACACATCTCAATACCTAACCTGTAGAACACAACACCACAAACTGTTCCTATCTCCCATACCCATAACCCTATAGGCCAAGGGGACCCTCCCTGCGGCTCTGCAGGGCCTTCACAATGGCCTGTAGGCCTCTGCAGATGATCCCTGAAGACTCCAGGACCCAGAGCATCAGGCAAGCAATGACATGCTACACATGGCTCGCCAGGAACTGTCACCAGTTCCTCCATCAGGAGACGCAGCTCCTCTGACACATTAGCGATGAAGACCATGTGCTCAGGAAGGGGGGCTTCTGAGGAGGCAGGCCTGAGTCTGCCTGGGCCATTTCAGGCCCTGCTTGGGCCAGGGGACCTGAGTGTCTGCAGTGCCTCTGACTGCAGCCATGACAACACCTGAAGGTGAAGAATGTCAAAGTGGGGCAGCACAGCTCAGCAGGGGGATAAGAGGTATTGCAGATACCCCCTGCTCCTCTATTGCCTCCTCTTTTATGCCCATTGTCCCTGGCATGCCTGGTGGTGCATTTGGGGTTTGGACACCCCTCTCACCCTGCCCCTTATCCTCCACATTTAGCTCCCCATCCCCTGGGCTATCAGGACAGTAGCTCCTCCTCCTCCTCCTCCTCCTCCATCTCTGCCTCCTCCTCCTCCTCCTCCATCTCTACCTCAACCTCTTCAGGTCCTTGCCCTGCTGCCTGGGGGATTTCCTCCAGGGCTCCATCATCTTCCTCCCTCTTGGAGGTGCTGGTGGTGGTGGTTCTGCTTCTGTCAGGCCTGGGCCTGGGCCTTCAACTTCTGAGCATCTGCCTTGCTTCCTAATTCTGACTCTGTCCCTCAGCTTCTCTGGCTGTACAGAGAGGGATAGTGGCCCATAACATGGGTGTAACATCATACTTACAGGAAACGGACAGAAGAGACACATGGACACACAAACACACATATTGGCTACTATGCATGTGCACTTCATGGGTCCCCAACATGACCACATATTTGCTTCTCCATGACTTGCATATATGTCCCCCAGACATGTTGCTGTGTGAGTGATGGGTCTCCTCACATACTGACTGATTTCTCATGGTTGGCTGGGTGGCCAAGTATGGTCAGTGTATAAAGATGCACTGCTTAGAATGTGTGCTCCTGATTTCTGATTCCACTTAATGCACCATACACATGTGGACTCCAGTGGGGGGTGTTATCGCTTGCAATTCTGCCTCATCCTTTCAACCACTGTAATGGGCCCTCAGAAACACTCAGTACAGTATTTACATGGGTTTTGGACAGTGTACCCCCACTAAATTATATCACAAGAGCCCCCGGGGACACATTTGCCATGATGACTGTGCTGCATCTGACTCTTGTGCGAGCTGTATGGAAGGCATGCACTCAGACTGACATCACTCACTGTGGACCTCTCTGCAGACAGATCTCTTTGCAATGTTTGTGCAAAGATTAGTTATTTGCTCTCAGTCACCACTGTGACTGATGACACATGTGGTGGACTAATGAGGCATGCAGCAGGCATATAGTGCTATGCAAGCTACATATCTGATGTTATGAACAAGTGTAGGTCTTCCATTCTATCATAGCTGTCATTCCTGGTGGCAAGTGGAGACTTCCATGTGCCTCACTTACCTGCATCTGTGGTGACCTCCTCCCTGAGGTGCTGTATCAGGTCAAGCCTCTACTGCCGCACGGTCCTGAAGCAGCATGTCAGGGCCTCCAGTGTCTGGCGTACCCTGACCTCATTATGGAAGAGAGGTTAAGGATCAGATTATCGTCCTTTAGGGCCCACATTTACCCAACAGTGTGATCACATTCACAGCTGTTTACAGTAGACCTAGGCACCCTAGCAGCAGGGGGATGTGCTTCCATCCTCAAGGGTTCCCACACACACCTCTGTCAAAATGATGTTATGGTTTTGCATACAGATTGGACATCATCCCCCTCACTCTGCTGCCCTGGCCCTCCTCCCCTTCCCTCTCACTCTCCCTAAATCCCTTGTAATCCCTATGCCGTCACCATCCTTTCTGTACTTCCCTCTTGTGACACCACTTTCGGAGCATTCAGACATGGTTTGTGCTTTTTTATATTTTTCGGTTGCAGGTGTGTTATTGTTGCACAGAGCCAGCTTTCTGATGTGTACACGACTCACAGTTGAACAAGATGTGGCGATATATGGGGAACACAGGGCCCTCAGTGGGGACATGCTAGGGGATGCACATCTGTTCCCATCTGTTTAATTCAATGTTCTCCAACTGTTCATGGCCAGTGGCTATGATTTTTCCTGGAGGCTAGGGAATTGCATCAGGCCACAGGATAACAGCTACAACAACTAAAGAGATACCCCCACAACAAGCAACACTTGAAACAGCCCCCAAAAGCTATAACAGTTCCCCTGCTGTGGTCATTAACCTGTGGCCCATGCATTTGCAATACATCCTTTACCAGGAGGAGTTACTGCATCCTCCTATATGATGTCTGTTGCTGCATACTGTTATAGGCAATCTGGGCTGGCAAGGACCTGAATTAAGTAGTGTGGAACCTGACAGCATCAATAACCAGAGTATTCATATATTGTACTGTATATCCCAGGAGCTTTTGATTTGATTTGATTTGATTTATTTACTGGATATTCTGCTTCCCGATATGGAATTGAAGTTACATAGAATAAAGTTAATGTGCCTGATTTTATAACAGTGTGTCTATGTGAAAAATCCAAAGACTTCCTATTTTTAGCCTATTTTGCAATGACCATGTGTAAAACACCACTTCAACAATGCATATGTGTAGTGTTCCTAGTTTTAATGAAAACAATCAAAAAAATAAATACAAAAGCTTTCAAATAAATTGTAACTCTTAAGGCAAAATTTTAAATCTGTTTACAAATCATTAGAGTAGTTTGGTTGCCCCCAGTGGTTAGGCTCTGCATGTATCAACACCTTTTTTTTCATCAGCACACATGAAAGAGGCAACAGAATTTGCAAATCAAAAGTTTGATAAGCAAACAAGGGTAAACTATTAGCGAAATGAAAATGATGGGGGGGGGGGGGTTAGAACTGGAAATGGGCTGATCAGGAGGGGGGGTAGGACTGGTAATGGGCTATCGGGGGGGGGGGCTAGTACTGGAAATGGGCTGATGGGGGGGGCTAGAAATGGAAATGGGCCAATGAGAGATTAAGAATGGAAATAGCCTGATTGGGAGGGGTGCTAGAACTGGAAATGGGCTGATCGAGAGAGGGGCTAGGACAAGAAATGGTCTGATTGGGGGGCTAGAACTAAAAATTGACTTATTGAGGGGGTTAGGACTGGTAATGGGCTGATTGGGGGGCTAGGACTGGAGTGGGCTGATATGGGGAATAGGACTGGAAATGGGCTAATGGGGGGGGGGGAGGAGAGTGCTTTTGGCCCTGGAAGAAAACTAGGGGCTAGGGCTACAAATGGGCTGAAGCAGGGGGATGGGAGAATAGGACTGGAAGGGAGCGGATACTGAGAGGGTCTGCCAGGGAAAGGAGGGGGCAGGAAGGGAGCTGACATAGGGGAAGGAGGGAGCTGGAAATGAGCTAACACCTGGGATGTACTGATGGGGGACTGGAAGGGGATGGGAGTCGTAAATGGCTGGATAATAGGGAGGAGGCTGGAAGGGAGCTGACATGCGAATGGCACTGGAAGGGGGATGCACAAAGGGTAGGCAACTGGAAGGGAGCTGACTGGGGGGGTGGCACTGAGAGTGGACGTGGCCTGATACCTGGGATGGTATTTGGACTAGAAGGGGCTGGACAGTGGAGAAGGAGGGGGACTGGAAGGGAATGGGCACCAGTGTCAGACGTGGGAATGCAAGGCGGATGACATTGGAAAGTACTGGGAGGGGAGGACTGGAAAGGGGGCTGATACTGGGGAGGGTTACTGGAACTGGAAATGGGCTGATGGAAGGAAGTGAGATAAGAAATGGCAGATGGACCATGGACCATAGACCACAGAAAGAGAGCTAAGAGAAGACAGGAAAGCAGAAGCCTCAGATCGGGACCAGAATGATCAGAGAATAAAATGGTCAGACTACAAAGGTAAAAAAAATAATTGTATTTAATTTTAGTGCTAGTTTTATATTTTACACAGTATTGGGGTACTGCATCTCTTATTTATCTGATGTTGCACTGCATGTGGACTCCGGCTTATTGGGGTTTCAGTTTCAATTTTGTCTAAATATTTTTATTTTTACTTTAGATAGTGGTTACTTATTCTGTACTTGGTGAGGGCCGATATTGTGTGTGACTGTGGTCAGGTGTTCTGTTAACATGGAGTTTGTATATAAAGATCTATACTGTACTGTAGTAATTTGACTTGCTCAGCTTTTCAAATAGGTGTGTGGATGTTCCAGGGCCCACTGTAGTATTTACAGTGACACTTTTTTTTGGATGGGCTCCTTATGTGAGTTTTTTGAAGCTGGTGCTGATATGGTATGGTATGATAGGTTTGCTCTTTGTTGTAGGGTTTTGTATTAGTTCACAGTATGCCTGGTACTGGAAATAGCGGTTGTTGTTAGTGAGATGATCAGAATCAGATATTTTTTTAAAATATTGAGTTCTGTGGGTGAATGATCCTGATTCTGCTCTGCATCTACTGTGGATGCAAAATATATGTTGAAAAAGAAAAGCAAGAACCATAACGCAGTTTATAACAACAAACTAAAAATAGATTAGAATTTAGTTTTATAAACTGTGCTGTTGGTTCTTGCTGTCTTTTAGTTCCTTGGTATGCAAATGGGACCGTACCTAGACCTGTGCAAGTGGTGCAGCCACACAGGGCGCAAAGACATGTGGGGCACATTTCGGCTGTCTGCTGCTGCCCTGCCACCGCTGGCAGGACAATAGCTGGCAGCCGAAATGCGCCACCCAAGCCTTTTCGCCACACTTTAAGCAGGTCTAGTCCCTCCCTCCTCCAACGCGATGTCATAGCAGGGAGGGACAAATCTGCTTAAAGTGCCAGCGCCTTTCAAATCGGGCGCATGCCCCCTCCTCCTCCCCTTACCTTCGTCCAGTGCTGCCTGCTCTTTCCCTGCTGCCGGCGCAGCCATGAAAAATACTGAGGGTGGCAGCAGCAGGGAAAGAGCAGGCAGCGCTGGATGGAGGTATTGCGGGGGAGAGGAGAGGCAGGCGCCCGAGTTGCAAGTCGCACAGGGCACGATTGCAGCTTGGTATGGCCCTGTGTGCAAACATCTTGCATTTCCTCCATATAATCTAATCAGCTTTTTAGTTTGGTTCTGTCTCTGACTGGATTTCTGAAAAAGCCCCACCCCCCTCTAAGGTGTGTGTGTGTGGGGGGGGGGGGGCGCCATCTCAATCTTTGCCTCAGGCAGCAGATTGCCTTGAGCCGCCCCTGCAGAAGGCCTGTATACAGAAAGGCATAATAAGATAGCATGGTTCATCCACTGGAAACTGTGAAAACACTATAAAATCACTGTAGTAGAAAAACACTGGAATCATGACTCTGATAGAATTGTAAATAATGAAGACATTGTGATTATTTGGGATATTCTGGTTCCAAATTACAAAAAGCTTCATGCATGAAAACCAGACATTGGGTTAAGGGGTAAAACTGCTGTCCTGAAGGATGGTATATTAAGTTTTAATAAACCATAAACCATAAGATTGTCATTAGTAATAGAGGTATTAGTTCAAGTGACTATTTTATACACCATATGGAATAAAGTACCAAAAGGGCCATTAAAGAAAGAATTAAGAAAAACAACAGGCATTTGTTGTCTCCCTGTATAGTGGGACGTTAAAGTTTTGGTGTTCAAACATGACCCTGTTTCTCGCTATCAGTCACGCCTCTATGGCAGGAAAACTGGCATTTTCAAAAGGTAACAAGTGTCTCATGCCACTTATTATTGATTGCTGTGTTGAGTGAGTTCAAGCAATCAGTGTTCATACTGAACCATATATGGGTAATATCCCTAAGTTCTATTGATGAAAGCTCTTATTGGTATATTGATTTCTACTTGGCAGTATGCCATTGCTATAGATTTCTTTTTGTGCTTGAAACACACTTACTTGTTTTAATTCTTGTAGTTGTCATTCCTGATAGCCAAACATTTGGTGGATATACCTTCTTATGTTTCAGTACCATGGGAACCTAGCAAAAGAGTGGCTATGGCATCATATGAACTTATCACAAAGTCCTCAGGAACAGGTTTTCTGTTGATGTGTGCATTAATATATGTCATATATTTATGTTTGCTGACTTTTTTACACTTTGGTGTCCTTTTACTAACGTATTGTAACGTCTACTGTGGGGTTTTCCATATGCTAAGCAGTTCGAATGGAATCACGCTAAAACAGTCAATGGGGTAAAAATCCAATATTTAATACATAGCAAGTGATGCGATGGGAAATGGGCAGTTAGTGGTGGAGAGTGGGCATTGACTTCACATTGTAGTTAGCACAGGGGTAATTAATGTGCACTGACAATGTACCAATTAGTGCAGGTGCATGTAATGTTGCCTCAATAGATGGCCTAGGTTTACCTGCTTTAATTACAAATGCAGTGTTAGCATGGCACGATTCTTTCCCATGCAGTAACTACAGGGGGATATGCTATCAGTCAGCATGGAGCTGTTGCACTTGCCGCCCATTAGTTTTTGCTTCGAACATGTACTTATTGCATTTCCTTTTGCTCCAAATGCACATCAAATCACTTTAGTAAAAGGGCCCCTTTTTTTGGTACATATGAAGGTCCATTTTACATAGCATGTTGAGATGGGAATTGAAACATTCGGGTCAAGACATGCACAGTTACTGCAGTATTTCACAAAAGCCTCTGCCAAATACAGAACCTTTTATAAAATGCCATAGAGACCTATTGGACTGCAAATGTATTTGATGGTATGTCCAGTGGGAGCAGGTTTTTTTTTAAGCTACACTTGGGGAAAAAAGAGTGGCCCGCTCTTTCCAAATCTGCAGCTTCTTTAAATAGTTGTTTCCAATTGCATCAATTCCTCCATCCCCATACTCCCCTGACATCATCAGCACTATCTCCCCATCCGTCTCTGCACCCCTCTGACAAAAGCAGACTCTCCAATGAACACTCCCATCACCTAATGCTTTCAGAGGTCTCCCTGGAATCTGGCGGGGGACAGAAGTCACTCCTGCCTTGTCCAGTGCCTCTTTCAAAATGGCACAGGTGAATTCGTAGCAATAGTTTTGTGATACTACAGCTAGGGGTCAAGCAGCAAAATAAGAATACATTGGTATAAACAAACACCAGGGATAACTCCAGCAAGACCCAGAAGAGGGTCAAGGGGTGGGGTGTTCATTGACAGGTCTACTTTGGTCAAGGAGTTTGGAAGGATTGGTAGGGTAGCACTCACATCGCTAGGGGTACAGAGGGAACTGGTGATATTGAGGAAGTTCAGGAAAGTTTGAGGGAGGGGGGTTCTATCAGTCTGTATACCTGTCTCTTCAAACCGGCACTTATACATACCTCAGGGCAGGTGTAAAAGCTGATGCAAAACATTTTGTATACATCTGGTTTCCCATTGTAAAATAAGTCCATTCCTGTTTCTTAGGCACACCCCCTTTAAATCTCTGCAACTCTGGGGCTCTACACATGCAAAGAGCAGGCTTCCAAAATCACTATTTGCACACATAGAATCTAGACATGTACATGCTGCCATTTATATGCTTACTTGCTTCTAAATGACCCCTTAACATATTAACAGGCATGTTTATTAGAGCATGCAAACAGTTAGGGGCCCATTCTGACTCCCGAATAACGGGGTTGCACATGTGGGTTGGATGTCCAACCCCCATTTTATCCCAGCACTGTATTCTGCTGCTCTCAGCTACCTGCACGCAGAGAGGCCTTGTGCAGGGAGCTCTGGATGGGGGTGGGAGGGGGAGTGCTGGAGGCAGAGAGTGGGTGGGTCCACGAACCCGGATGTATAGGGCCTATTCAGGTCACAGTCTTGTACGTCCAGTGAGGCCAAGATGGATGGGGAACTTATTCCACCTCAGAGGTGAAATAAATCCCAGTGGCTGCTGTGATTGGGGCACGCAGACCCCCTGAAGTGTTGCAAGAGCAGCAGTGAAAGCCCCAACCCCCCAATCCCAGCCCTGGCTGCCCCCACCAAGAGTCGTGTGGCAGGGAAAGAAGAGCAGAACTGGTGTTGTGCTGACTGTGCTCCTGCTGGGTGTATAGAGGCCATGACGATGGGACACCATGGCACCGGTGCTCCAGCAGGATCATGGGGCATACTGACTGGCAGAGGCAGCCCAAGGGGGGATGCAGGGCCATGTGCGGAAACTCAGTGCTTGGCCTCATTTGCAGAAATATTTGCATAATATTAACATGCACTTACTTTTAGTAAACTTGCCTCTTAATGAGTGTCTGGATAAAGAAAGAACACCAGATTTCTACATTACTATACTCCAGTGCCAACTGCAAGCACATTAGGAAGTATTATAAACACTGCCCATTTAGAACCCATTGCAAACCCACCGTATCATAACAGCACTACCAGGACTCACAAAGCACCATATCCTACCTTTCAAAAGGCAACATTGCAAATATTAAACCAATACATCTCAGAGAATACCAATACATCTCCTACTGAACAAGTGGCACTGTCAAATATATACTACATAAATGGGGAGGCGGAGCCTAATGCAGGGCAGGATGGATGCATAGACCAGAGCTCCGGAGAGACCTCGAAAAAATCCTGTACCTTCACTGCCAATTTTGGAGGGAGACATTTGGTTCTGCGACCATTGGACTTGAGACATGTCCGGACCTAAGCCGACCCGCTTAGAATACTCCGCTGCTCAAAACACGAGTGCAAAACACTCAAAAACGGAGCTTCTTTCCCCACAAAAGATGGCGGCCACACGCAATTATCCTGAGGCCCTGCAAGAGCTCCTATCTGAGGTATGTGCGGTCAAAGAAATGGTCAAAGCAAATGGCGAGTCTTTAACATCGGTGTTCTGAGGAACAGTATGGAGACTCTAACGCTGAGGCAGGACAAGACCGAACAAATTATTGCGGTGCATGAGGAGCAGCTACGTTCGATCGATAAGCAGGCCGAGCAAATACGAGTGCTGCAGAGAGATGTGGAAGACAGCAACAATTGGGCCCACAGAAACAACATAAGAATCGTGGGAGTCCCTGAAGACGCTGAGGGAAGAGATATCTATGCTTTCCTGCATAAGTTGATCCCCTCGGTACTCAAACTTACGTTTGGCATGCTTTTTGAAATAGAGCAGGCTCATCGGGTCCCCACACAGGCTCCGTTGAATAATAAACGGCCGCGTCCGATCATTTTGAAAGTCCTCCGTTTTCAGCAGGTGTCTCAAATTATGGAGGTGGCGCGAACATGCTCTCCACTGGAGTATGAACGGTCACAGGCTGTTGTTCTTTCCAGACTTTGCCAAAATCACTGTAGACCAGAGAAGGAGCTTCCTGGCATTGAGACCCTGGTTGCAGTAGTTGCAAGCTTGGCTTGGGCTTCTTTACCCAGCCCGGATGAGAGTTACCTTACATAACCAGACGAAAACCTTCGACGATCCGGAGGCTCTTCATTTATATCTGGAAAACAAAGAACTGTCGCAAATGCGGTGATGCTTTCCAGAGCGGTGGAACATCATACACTGTCTAGCTGAAGATGCCGACATCTATGGCTTGGAGGTCAAAACCTTTGTGGTTTAATGGAATAGTTCTGAATAGCCGACGGCCTCTTCACACTGGTCCTCAATAATTGTTTCTTTGGTTTCATTTTATATATTGTTCCCAGGCTCAGGGTTACTGAGTTGGGCATCCCAGATTAGTGGTCATTCTTTTAAAATTACAGAAATATAAGCTTGTAGCAGTAGCAGTACAATTTACTGCACTGTAATGTGGCTGAGATCCACAGGAGATGTAATATATATTCATAAAAAGCGATAAATGTCTGATGGATATAGCAGCAGAATAAATATATGGCTGTCATAATCCCTCTGTGCCTGTCCTGTCACCTTGGGCTCACCTATTAGGTCCAGAGGCTCAAAGTATCCCTCCATGATCCACTGGGTTAATAGCATTTTTTTCCACTGGTTTGGTGATGTTGAATTTTGTAAAGAAGAGTATTATGCACTGGTATACAGTATTTTTATTGGGTATTATATAGGGTGTTACAAATACTTATGTATGGAAGTGTCTTCAGGTATCCAGCATAGGAGATCTGAGATCATAGTCCTTATAAGAGTTGAACCACCATCTATTGCCTATATAAGTCTGTTACGAAGTCGATATGTCACTGTTTAAAATTGTCTCATTGAATGTCAAGGGCATCAATAACCCTATAAAGAGAAAAAAAATAATCCTCTGCGGGCATCAAGAAAAGGTAGACATCTTATTCTTGCGAGAGACCCACCTAAATATGAAGGAATCCTTGAAACTTAATATGAAACCCTTTGCATTAGTGGCTTACTCCACCACAATACACAAGCAAAATGGGGTTGCTATTTTAGTCAGAAAGTTCCTCACCCCAAATGTGATCCAAACCCATTTAGATTTGGAAAGGCGGTGGGTTACAGCCCTGCTCAAGATAGGAGCTATGGAATTAGCTCTTATTAATGTTTACGCCCCAAATGGTGACAGTCCAGAATTCTTCAGCTCCATAGCAGAAGAAGTATACGAGGTACTCAAAGTGCCAATAATCCTAGGAGGGGATTTTAACCTTGCACTAGACTCCCTAATTGATAAGAAACCTCCGAGGACCTCCAAGCCTCCCAAGGCTCATTTGGTTCTTTCATCTATGATGCAAGATACCGGTTTGGTAGATATTTGGCATCTGCAACATCCCGTAGACTAGGAATTTACCTTTTTTTCACCCCCTCACCAATCTTTATCACATATAGATTTTCTATTGATCTCTAAGGCATTGATCCCTAGCATATTAACATCTAACATACATGCGGCTCATATCTCACATACATGCGCCATATCCATAGCGGTAAAAGACTGTAGGATAGGTCCCCCTCCCTCAAGATGGTTTTTCGACAGGTCTCTTTTGGATAAAGTGGAATTCCGTATAATTATCCAGACTGCCATCGCGGAATATTTTCAATTTAACTTGCCTCAGGCCACTGCGAGTTTGGCTTGGTGGGAGGGATTTAAAGCCTCTCTAAGAGCTACCATCACCAGCTTTGGCATACACTTGCCATGGAAAAGCAGATAAAGGCTGGCGAGCGCATTTTAGCTAAGCGCTCTGATCTGAGTATTTTGTTGTGCTTATAGCGACTGAGGTTTAAATATAATACAATTCTTTCAAATGAAGCCTCGCAAAATATTAAAGGAACATTCTATTTGGAAGGTAACAAGTCCGGCCGCCTTTTAGCCAATATCTTAAAGGCTCGTAGGGATTTCATATGAATAGCTACTTTGCGTGACACACAGGGTCAGAACTTGATCGTAAAAGATTCGGAAATTGCAGAAGCCTTTAATCCTTTTTCACCCAGCTATATGGAGTGGAGGAATAGCGTAGTGGTTAGAACACTGGCTTAGTAACCAAGCAACCAGGGTTCAATTCCCACTAGCACTCCTGGACAAGTCACTTAACCCTCCATTGCTTCAGAAGAAAGGCCTGGCAATCTACTTCCAGTGACATTGCCAAGACAACCCAGGAGCTTCTGGGTTACCTGGAGTCAGGACTGACTCAAAGGCACACATTGCACTTGCATATGCTTCTGAAACAGAATTCTCACATGACACATTTGAAAACTTATTAGCCAATGTTCAGAGGCCAACTCTGAACAAAGAAACATCCAGAGCATTGGATAACCCAGGATCTCCATCACTGAAATCTGTCAGGTTATAAATTCCTTGGCTATGGATAAGGCCACAGGTCCAGACAGACTTCCTATAGAATTCTTTAAGACCTTCTCCAAAGAATTAGCCCCATATTTACAACAATATTTTCAGTCCCTAGCAGAGTCGAATGCTCATGTGGGAGCATTTGCTTCTGCAAATGTCATAGTTCTTGAAAAAGCAGGGAGACATCCCCAGATGGTAAGCAATTACTGCCCAATTTCTCTGCTAAATGCAGATTATAAAATCTATGCAACCTCCCTAGCACGTCACTTAACAATGGTGATTCCAATCCAGATCCATCTAGATCAGTGTGGATTTGTTGAGGGCCGTTCTACGGCCGATAATGCCAGACTCTTATGTCATGTCCTGGTGGGAGTGGAGAATATGAGTGGTCCTTTGGTCGGATTATCTTTAGACACAGAGAAAGCGTTCAACCAATTAGAATGGTCATTTTTGTTCTCTGCCCTTAGTTGGTTTGGTTTCGGGGAGGGCTTTCTTAACTTGCTCAAGGTAATGCACGCACGGCCAATTGCCAAGATATGCCACTCAGTCTCGAGATTTTCAGTTGGGCCAGGGTACTTGACAGGGATACCCCCTTTCCCCAATTCTGTTTAATCTTGCATTAGAACCCTTAGCCCTTCCTTTATGACAGGGCCCGAAGATCCAGGGAGTGTCAATTGCAGGCATGGAGATTAAGCTCTCAGCATATGCCGACGACCTCCTTCTGTTTACTACTCTTGACTCTGCGCCCTTTGTTCTTGAGCAGATAGACCAATATTCGCGATTGTCAGGATACAAAATTAATTGGTCAAAATCGGTAGCTTTTCCCCTTAATTCATGAGCCCATAAAGCGGACATGTTGAAATTTCCATTTGTGTGGGAGCCTAAAATGGTTAAATACCTAGGGGTGCATTACTGTTTTCCGCTCAAGGAGACACTTAGGTTCAATGCAAGCTCCCTAATATTCGGAGTATGACTGCTAAATGATCCCCTCTTGTTCTATCTTGGTGGGGCCGCTTGGAGACGATCAAAATGACTATCACCCCAAAGGTAAATTATATACTGGAAATGTTGCCGCTTTATATGCCAGCACATATCTATCAGCAGATCAAAAGGACCCTTGTTCAATTTTTATGGAATAATAAACCACCTAGGATAGCTCTTAAAAAATTCAAATCCAGCAAAGAGGAGGGAGGTGTAAGCTTTCCAGACTTTCAGTCTTATCATAGTGTTTTCTTGTTAAAGCAAGGCTCAAGATGGATCGAACAAACATCTGATCAAAGTCCGGTTTGGCTAGTACTGGAGGAGAAATTAGTGGCCCCCTTCCCCATGAAGCTTCTCCCAGGTATGCTATTCTCGACAAATATGGTTGTCACCCAGATTGTGATGGATCCACAAAACGCCTTTCTAACGATAGCCCGTGCAGATGACTGGAGAAAAGTTTCTTTGTGCTTCTCCCTTTGTGGCATAACCCCCTCTTAAAGATTCAACAGAAACCAATTGCCTGAAAACAATGGTATTCCAGAGGAATCTGGTCCATAGGGCAACTGTTAGAGAGCGACAAGTGTAGGAATTTTGACAGCTTACAACAGGAGTTTAGTCTCCCTGGATCCTCCTACTTCCAATGGATGCAGCTCAGACACTGTATCAAGAAATCTGCTGTAGATATCAAGCTCCTGTTGGAGGAATGGGGAATTATCACCATGATTCAGAAGGCCCAGCAGGCTTCAGGGGTGGCCTCTCATTTTTACAAACTAGTGAATCAGCATCCTCACCCACAGACAGCAGGTAAACAACGTGTTTGGGAGCATGACACTGGGGTAACCCTTCCCGCGCAAAAGTGGGAAAACGTTTGGGCAAAACAAGTTAGAGTCTCACAATCTGCCTCTATCACACAAACTTTATTCTTCTTTACCCATAGAGCCTATTACATCCCAGTAAAGATGGCCAAATGGGATAAAGCAACTAGTAACTTGTGTTGGTCTTGCCAGAGAAACGTAGGTACCCTTGCCCACATAGTTTTTGATTGCCCTAGTGTACAGACTTTCTGGTCCCAGGTATGGGTATGGATACAAGAAATTTTGGGATTTAGGGCTCTCCTCACTTGGGAGATTATAGTCTTTCATTCAGTAGCTGACATTCCTTCCCTGCGAAGGGAGTATCACTTTCTACTTGATTTCATATTGGGAATAGCCGTGCACCTCATAGTTCTCAACTGGAAACATACTACTGATCTTAATTGGCATTCATGGTGGAACCAAATATGTCTATACAGTAAATATGAGCAAATGCTCCGAAAAGGATCGCTACAAGCTTCTTCTATCTTGCTTAAATGGAAGGCTCTGACAGATTTTGTGGATGTAGCGCGTTGTGGTAATGCATAAGAATTTTGGTTTATATTCTTACTACCTAACTTAAGTATATGTTACTTACTTTCATTTCTTGGCACCTGTATACTTAAACAATTTTTAGATTAAAAAGCTACCGGTGGACCGGGGGGAGTGGGGGGGTGGTTTTGAATTTATGTTTACTAAATGTTTAACAGATATATGTTATTCTGTGTGTATATGTTGAAAAGTTAAATAAAGATATAAAAAAAAAACTACATAAATGGAATACCTCAGCTCGGATGCACATGCAGAACATAGACTGTCACCAAACAAAGAATAAGAGATCACAATTTAGAAATAGGAAGACAATAATTAAACTGGGAACCCCAAAAGTAAAACTTGGAATCTACAACAATGGAGAAATAAAACTATAAATTAATTTCTTCTTGTAGTAAATAACATGCAAAGACATTAACGATGCACATTTCCCAGAGCAGACATATTCCAGTTAGTAGATTCAAAATAAAAAAAGTATTTTCTACCTTTTGTTGTTTGTGAATTTTATTTTTCAGTTGCAATTTCTCCAGTCACTTTCTTCTGGTTTCTTCATGTCTTCTGCTGTCCATTTGTCCTTTCTTCTATCTTCTAGGTTTTTTTTTCCATTCTCTCTCTACATCTGCTTTAATATACTGATCGTCCCCTTTTGCTCTTTCCTCCATTTCTTTCTTTATTTCTTTTTCATACACTCAAATTTCACACCTACATCCTCAATCCCCACTTACTTTCCCAATACAGGCCAATCATAAATTTTTCTTCCCTCCCACACAAAATATCTTTTCTCCTCTCCATCCTGACTCCCCCAACCACATCTCATTCTAGTCCTTCCCTAACATCAGCTCCCTTCTAGTTCCAGCTCCACCCAGCATCTGCTCCCTTTTAGTCCCATTCTCCCATCCCCCGCATCAGCCCATTAACAATCCTAACCCCCCATCAGCACTTTCCAGTCCTATCCTAGCCCCCCATCATTCCATTTCCAGTCCTAGCTCCTCCATCAGCCTTTCCAGTTTTATCCTAGCCCCCCATCAGCCCACTTCCAATTCTAGCCCCACCATCAGCCCATTTCCAATCCTAGTCCCCCCATCAGCCCATTTCCAGTCCTATCCTAGACGCCCATCAGTCCATTTCCAGACTTAACTCCCCCATCAGCTATTTCCAGTCCTATCCTAGCCCCCCAACAGCTATTTCCAGTCCTAGGACACCCCCCCCCCCCCCCCGAAGAGCCCCATGGCTGTCTAGCTTTTAGAGCGAGCCAGAGAGGCCCCGGCTAACCTCTGACAGTCGTCGAAGTGAAGAGCACCTTTTTTCTTCACTTCGGCAGCTGTGCTGTAATATAGGCTGCTGGCGCACTGAGTGCTGGGAAACAGGATGTTCCCTTTGACCTCTGGAATTCCAGCAGCATATACTACGACACAGCTGCTGAAGTGAAGAAAAAAGGCACTCTTCACTTCAGCTACTATCAGAGGTGAGCCAGGGCCTCTCTGGCTCCGCTCAAGATGACTCTGCTGATGCCATATGCAAGATGTTGTTGGCGTAGGGCACAATGAATTGACCGGCTCTACTGATCGGGCAGGGGTAAGGATGTCTCCCGTGGCATAATTGGGGCATGTCCAGGTTGTCTAAGTGCCTGATTCTGCAACCGTGGGAGCAGCTAGCTCCTGCGATTGCAGAATTGGGTAGAAGTTTGATCTGTCCATTTTTTGGCCGTCCAAATGGTCGGGACATGCCGATTAGAATTGGCCTCTATATGTGCGATATAGTGCATGGTAAACAGCAGGGGACCACAGTAACTGTTACCATGTTTTAAAAATGCCAGTGCAGCAAAAAATTCATTTTAACCTCTTAGTGTGCAATTGGGCGAGGATTGGTTAGGTTGAGGTGGAGAATTGGTACATATGAAGGCCCATTTTACATAGCATGTTGAGATGGGAATTGAGACATTAGGGTCAAGACATGCACAGTTCCCCCTGTGCTAATTGTCAATGTTGCAGTTAGCATAGGTGCACATGTCCTAATCACAGTTGCAGGTGTACCATGGTGAGTCGCTTCCCACTGCATTAACTGTATGAGTACTTGCCAGGAATGCCCTCAGCAGCATGGGTTGGCTACACCTCCCATGATAGGTTTTGGTACTCAACATGCACTAAGATGTTGATTTTTTACATGGTTTGGTAAGCATGCCCCTTATTCCTCTTGAGTACTTTTTTACCTGAGTATTTCTAACCTTTAATTTGTTTAGCCATATTTAGGAATAATACCTGTTTTTACCCTATTGCAGGCATGCCTTATGATAAGATGAAAATGTCCCACATCCTATGAGGTGATTTTGTCCTTTTCTGGGAAAGTACATTTTCTATATTTTCATCCCTATTTTTTGGAGGTTACCTTTTAGGAACGTACTGGCTAACAGGTCTTTTTTTTTTCTTTTCTTTCCCCTGTCTTGGTTTAGTTGAACATTTCTGGAACTCTTTCTGCAGCATTAATGCACATGTCTTTGGCTGTTTATATTGTTTCCAATTGTTTTGGTTGTATGGATTTGGTTTACCTAATTGAAGTATTCATATTATACATCATATCATAATCTCCTGGTAGGCTGAAATAGAAACATAGAAATATGACGACAGAAAAAGACCATATGGTCTATCAAGTCTGTCCTTCCATATCAACAACTACAACAGTCCCCTTTTTACCTTTAGAGACCCTCTGTGTTTATCCCATGCTTTTTTGAATTCAGTTACTGTCCTCATCTCTACTACCTCCACTGGGAGACTATTCCACGGATCCACTAGTCTTTCCATAAAGAAATATTACCCCATATCACTCCTGAATCTATCTCCCTTCATCCTCATCCCATGTCCCCTCGTAGCAGAACTTGCTTTCAATTGAAAGAGGCTCTCTCCCTGAACATTTATGCCACGGAGGTATTTAAACATCTCAATCATATCACCTCTATCCCGCTTTTCCTCTAAGGTGTACATATTAAGATCTTTAAGTCTGTCCTCATATGTTTTATAATGAAGACCACTAATCATTTTAGTAGCCACCAATGTTCCCTCTAATTATCTGTAGGCTGTGTGCGCATAAAATATCAGCTGTGCAGCTTTTGAAGGAAGGTTAAATTTTTGTGCGCCACATAACGACACTTGGAGTTATATACTTTAAAATTTGACTACACATCAAAATACAGTATGTACAGCACATTGATTGCACTAGAAAATAGTGTGGAACTTGTGAAAACCATAAATACACAACAACTTGTTGTTTTCTATCAGAATCAGAACCATTTTGTGCGCTCTGTTGTAAAGTATGTGCGCTCGCTCGGCGAGGTGTGTGCGCGCGCACATGCGCACAGCTTAGAGGGAACAGTGGTAGCCACCCTCTGCACCGACTCCAACCTGTTCACATCCTTTTGAAGGTGCGGTCTCCAGAACTGCACACTATACTCCACATGAGGTCGCACCAAAGACTTATACAGAGGCATTATCACCTCCTTTTTTCTGCAAGCCATTCCTCTCCATATGCACCCAAACATCCTTCTAGCTTTTGCCATCGCCTTTTCTACCTGTTTAGCTACCTTAAGATCATCAGAAACAACCACGCCTAGGTCCCGCTCTTCTTTAGTGGACAAAAGTACTTCACCTCCTATACTATATTGCTCCCTTGGATTGCTGCAGCCCAAATGCATTTTTTAACTGCCCATCTTCAATCAACCCGCTCCTCAGCTTTTTTCTTCATAGGCCCCGCACTTTGGAACTCCCTTCCCACTTCCCTCCGCCTAGAACCCTGCTACGCAGCATTCAAACAACAGCTAAAAACCCACCTCTTTTCCCTAGCCTTTAACCTCCCCACCTCCCCTCCCCCCTTGTAGCTCTACTCTCCTTCCTCTGCTGTTCCTTAACCCACTTTGCTTTTATAAATTGTAAATTTCTTTTCCTTTTCCGGCCTTGTGCCTTGCTTTTATTGATTTTATTTATTGTAAACCGCTTTGATTTTATTGAAGGGCGGTTAATCAAGTTTTAATAAACATAAACATAAACATTAAATCCCAGCTGCCAAATTCTAGACCATTCTTCAAGCTTAGCTAGATCCCTCCTCATGTTATCTACATCTTCCTGGGTGTCTACTCTTTTGCAGATTTTAGTATCATCTGCATAGAGGCAAACCTTACCCGAAATCCCTTCCGCTCTATCACTAATAAAGATGTTAAAAAGAATCGGACCAAGAACAGATCCCTGGGGCACCCCACTGGTAACATCCTTCTCCTCAGAGTGAGCTCCATTTACCAATATTCTTTGTCGCCTCCCACCCAAACAATTTCTAACCCAAGCAGTAACTTTAGGGTCCATCCCTAGGGTGCTCAGTTTGTTTATAAGTAGCCTGTAAGGAACAGTGTCAAAGGCTTTACTAAAATCTAAATACACCACATCTAGGGCTCTCCCTCGGTCCAACTCCCTGGTCACCCAGTCAAAGAAATCAATTAGATTTGTCTGACAAGACCTGCCTCTGGTGAATCCATGCTGCCTCGGATCCTGTAATCCGCTGGACTCCAGAAACCTCACTATTTTCTCTTTCAGCAGCGTTTCCAATAATTTACTCACCACCGAAGTTAAACTAGTTTTCAACCACATCCTTACTTCTGCTTTTGTGTAAAGGCACCACATGAGCCTCTCTCCAGTCCTTTGGCACCACTCCCGACTCCAACGAGGCATTGAAAAGGTCAGTCAGTGGAGCTGCTAGAAGGTTCCCAAGTACCCTCAGTATTCTAGGGTGCATTCCATCCGGTCCCATCGCTTTGTCTACTTAAGTTGAGCTATTTTCTCACGAACACAGTCTTCTGAAAATTGTTCAAGATGTCCCTCGCTTCTTTTCCTGTTTGTGGGTGTTTTCTGAGGTCCTGCTCCTGGTTCTTCAACTGTGAACACAGAACAGAAATATTTGTTAAGCAATTCTGCTTTATCATTATCAACTTCTACATATTTCTCCCCTGCACCCTTGAGTCTGACTATACCACTTTTGCCCTTCCTCTTCTCACTAACATATCTGAAAAATGTCTTATCCCCCCATTTTATTGCATTTGCTATCTCCTCCTCCTCATTTTTGAATCTTTGTCTTCCTGACTACTTTGCTAACTTCTCTAAGTTTTTCCAAATAGAGATGCCTGTCTTCCTCTCTCTGTGATCTCTTGTATTTCATGAAGGCCCCCCTCTTTTTCTTCACTTTTTCAGCTACTTCTTTCGAAAGCCATAGTGGTCTCCTTTTCCTTTTACCTTTATTGACCATTTTAACAAAAAGGCTGGTTGCCCTTAAAATATCCCCTTTCAGTTTTGCCCACTGTTTTTCTACATCCCCCAGCTGTTCCCATCCCACTAACGACTCCCTGAGGTATTGCCCATCTTGGCAAATTAGTCTTCCTAAAGTCTAAGACCCTCACCTTTGAATGGATTCAGTATGGCCCCTTCACGTGTGGGGTCTGTTACCAATTGCCTGAATAGTTCTCCCTGTAGAGAATCCAGTTTCTCCTTACTTCTATAGGATACTGCAGCAAGAATGTGCCAACTTCTGGCATATTGAAATCTCCTATCAGTAGCACTTCCCCTTTCCTAGTAATGCTGCGTATGTCTTCAGTTAACTCTCTGTCCACTTCTTTCTCTTGTGAGGGAGGTCTGTATATCACACCAATGCAAATAGATTTCTCTTTCCCTCTTTCTAGTTTAACCCACAATGCCTCCTCTCTCTCTTTTAAGCTCTGTAATTCCAAAGCTTTAATAGTAGTTTTTACATATAGTGCCACTCCTCCTTCCCTTCTTCCTACCCTGTCCTTTCTGAATAAAGTATAGCCAGGTATAGTTATATCCCAATCATGGTTTTCTGTGAACCATGTTTCTATAATTGCCACTAAATCCAAGTCAGCCACTCCCACCAAAGCTTCAACATCAGGGATCTTATTTCCCATGCTACGGGCATTTATACACACTGCTTTCCATATGTTACCCCTGTTACCCATTTCCATAAAGGCATTTAATGTATCACCTACCTGGGGCTTTCACCTAAATAAAGCCATGTTGGATTTTTAGTAGTTGTATGTAATGTCCTATGTATTAAATTATTATTATTTTAATTTATTTGTAGGATTATTTTTTCTTATTTATATACAGCAGCTGAATGTCAATTTGCAAGTCCCTGCTCTTGGCATCTTTCTGCTTTGTTGTCCTATTATTCTGTCACAATAGGGCCGTCTCAGCTTTTGTCCAGAAATTCAGAAAACCATTTCAAAATGGTCTCTGTAAATCCCAGAGTGCTAGGCTGGCCCACGAGTTTATAATCTACTACTACCAAATGTCAAAGATAGATCAAGATGCATTAAGATCACTTCTTTGTTTCTCTCCATTCTAGTTCTCAGTTCTTCCAATATGGCTGCAAAAATTGTTTCTGTACTGTATCATCTACTCTGGATACAGCAGATAATAAGAAAAATTGTAGCTGATCTGCATATCCCTTGCAACAAGTTTTGCCAAAAAAGGAAAAATTTCAATACAAGGAACACAAAGACAATAAAATGAAAAAAAAAAAAACCCAACCCCTCATAGAATTCTCAGTCATGGACATAGTTGATAAAGATAGCCAATTAACTAGATCCCTGAATCTGGAAGATTTCTAACTAATACTGATGGACAGGGATTAAAAATGCAGGAAACCTTTGTAAATTTCAGGGTGAAATTATTAACATTTGCCAAAAATGTCCTAGCAAAATATTCCCAGCAACAATCACCCAATATTCAGTTGCATTTCTCCCCTTCCATATTCATATGAGTACCAGTGACACAGGAAAATATGAGAAGAGAGCTCTGGAAGCCAAATTTAGGCTTTCAGACAGAAAGTTGAAATCCAGAAATTCCAGGGTAGCATTCTCGGAAATGCTTCCTGTTCCATGTGCAGAACCCAAGAGGCAGGCAGAGCTTCAGAGTCTCAATGCACAGATGAGATGATAGCGCAGGGAAGAAGGTTTTAGATTTGTTAGGAGCTGGATAACATTCTGGGTAAGTGGGGGCTTTTCCAAAAGGATGAGCTCTCCCTTAACAAGGGCTGAACCAGGTTGATGGCATCAACCTTTAAAAATGAGATAGAGCAGCTTTTAAACTAGATAATGGGGGAAAGCCTGACATCGCCCAAGAGTGCATGGCTCAGAATTACATATCTTTGAAGGATACTAGCAAAACAGGTTCCAGTAAAGGTAAAAGTAAACCAGATGCCTTTAAGTGAAGAGCAGAGTTGAATGATTCCAAACTACCCTGTGAAATGATAACTAGATTGTTAATATGAACAAAATACAAACTTTGAAATGCATGTATGCAAATGCTGGAAGTCTTAAAAATAAGAAGGATGAGTTAGCATATACAATATAGCACAATGAAAAGTTAAATATAATTGGCATCTCAGAGACCTGATGGAAGGAGGACAACCAATGGAACACGGTGATATTGGGGTACAAATGGTATCACAATGAAATGGTAGATGTTATTGGTGGAAGGATGGAGATATATATTAAAGAGGGAATTGAGTGAAACAGGATAAAAGTTTTGCAGAAAGCAAAATACACTGTAGAATCTCTACAGATAGAAATTCCATGCAAAACGGAGAAGGCACTGGCAGTGGGGGTGTATTACCATCTGCCTGTCCAGGATGAGCAGATGGATGATTAAATGCTAAAAGAAATTAAGGAAACTAACAAAACTTAAAACACAGGAATAATGGGTGATTTCAATTACTGCAGTATCAACTGGACTAATGTCACATCAGGACATGCTAGGAAGATAAAGGGGTATGTTTACTAAACCGTCCTAACGTGCGCCCGGCGTTAGTGTGCAGGATGCCATAAAAGGAGTGGGCATTCCAGTCTAAACGTAGCAAGCTCGCGTTATCGCACGATAATGTGCGCTGCACATAAGGCAATAGCAGACAGACAGTAGGGCTGGAAATGCTCAGCTGCCCCCCACCACTATCTGACATTCTCCAGCAGCAAGCACAGTGAGCCTCCAGCCGCTGCACCTTGCAAGGTGTTCCAGCCATACACATACTAACAGCAAACAGTTTGCTAACTAGTCCATAGTGCATATTACTGGAGAAAATGTGTGCACCCAAAACTGGGATGTCAGCACACCCACAAAGCAGATAGGTCTGTGATTGGGCCCCAAAAAAGAGAACCCATATATATCACTTAAGAAAAACACTACACAGCACTATGGAGGAACCTAGCCATGCCGTGGTCACTGCTCAGTCAGGGTGAGAGTGACCTCCCAGCAGGACATGCTGTGGCCACCCTGTCCGTGCAGGTGGTGGCCAGCCACTACAATGTCCCAGCCATTGCCCTATGCCCTGTGCTGATGCATCCTGCCCAGGCCGCCCTTTCCAGGCTATACCCACAGTACCTTGCTCCTCATTATGCACATAGTCAAGCTAACACTGGACATAGTGCAACAGTGTGGGCTGAGTACGGTGTTGGCAAACACCACACACTGGATGGACAGACACACACTCCCACTTTTGGCAGCCCTGGTGGCCACCTCACCAGTCCTGGGCACAGCGCAGGCATGGCTATGGTACGCAATACTGTTGGGGTCACTCCCCGGGGAGGTGAACACTGTCAGACACCAGACCTGAACCATACTCCACAGACATCAGAGAGGTTGGTATGATACAGCTCAATGAGCAGATTGTGCTACGTGCTTTGTCTGGGGCTTATGGTACCCTTGTGTAATACCAAAGGGCTCTTACCTCTCCCCATTATTAATATTTTTTTATATACCTTGGGTCCTTTGATCTGGTCTTATGACCTTCTTAGTTTTATTTATGCAGATTACATCCAGATTCTCATTCCTTTGGGGTCAGATTATTCATAAAGCTCTTGATAATGTAAATGTTTGTTTAAAAGAAGTGATTAGCTGCATGGCTATGAGTAGGTCGGTACTTAATCCATAGAAAATAGAGATTATGGGCCATCACCACTGAAAACTAGCCCAAGATATTGAATGTCGGGGCCATATCAGGCCACCAGCATTGAATGTCTAGGTTGCTGCAGAGCCCTGAAGCTAACCGGGCAGTGGTAATATTGAGTTGTTGGCCGATTAGCTCCCCAAGGGTAAGGCAGCCTTTGCCATGCCTAGCTTTACCAGCAGGTTGCTTAATGGGCAGCGGCTCAATATCACTGCTGCCTGGTTAGCGACAGATACTGCCTCCACTCTACCTGGAACACACTGCTGAAATGCCCTGATGCTAACCATGTAGCATCGAGGTATGTAGCGGCAGCACCTGCGGATATGACCATGATATGACCATGTTCGTGTAGCTGAATATCTCCCTAACCGGCATTTTCATGCTTTGCTAGTCTACAAACTCTGTAAATGCCTTTGAATATCCTCCCTATATGGTTAGGAAATTTAAATTGGCATAGTTTGAGATTGAGACCCAGGACTGGGGATAAAGTTCTGCGCCTGGCCTCTGAAATTCAGTGCCCGGGAGTACTGGTGGATAGTCTTTTGACTTTTTAACATTAGATCCACTCAGTTTTGCATAGAACATACTTAGGCTGAAGTCTTCATTGTATTGCTTTATTTAGATCTATCCATTATTTGGATACTGGTCCAGGCATGGGTACTTAGTACTACTGGCTACTGTAATGCACTTTGCTTGGACTTACCCAATACAATAGTGCAAAAAGGTGCAGGTAGTCCTGAAAGTTGCTGCCCATCTAGTGACAAGAGAAGGGAGAAGTAGAGAAGCCACTTAACCCTCCATTGCTTCATGTACAAACTTAGATTGGGGACAGGGAAGTACCTGGCTGTAGCTCACCTTGAACTGCTACTGGAAAGGTGTGAGCTAAATAAAAATAAATAGTAGTGCTACACATTTATTTGTAAGATTGCACTGGATAGCTGTGCAAAATCATATGAAATTTAAGGGTTTGATTTTGGCTTTTAACCCTTTCAGACCTGAATTTTTTCACAGACACCATATATATATATATATACATGGAATTCAATGGATAAAATGACGTCCATTACGGTGGACATATGGTCTGAAAGGGTTAAGATTCTGTAGGCTTTGCATGTGATTGGCTTTTTGTATTGGTGTACAACTACTGAATGGGGAGAAGATTAGTGATTTGATCACTAGAGACCAGTATCCATTTCCCACTAGCACTCCGTGTGGCCTTGGACATTAACCCTCCATTGCCTAGGAAGAAAGATTTGGCAATCTACTTCCAGTCACACTGCCAAGAAAATTCAGGAGCTGCTCGGTCACCATTGACTCAAATGTGCATACTGCTGTATAACAACTAGACCTTTCTTTTATCTATTGAACAGGTCTTTTATACTGCTTTATCATTTTAGTCAAAGTGTTTTTACATTGTAACTCAAACTTTGGTAATGTACATTAAACAAAGACAAACATTGATAACTTGGATCCTCCTGAGGCAACGAAGGCTTAAGAGACTTGCCCCAGATCGCAAGGAATGCTAGTGGGAATTGAACCCTGGTCTCTTGGTTTCCAGGCTACTCCTCCAACCCTCTATGTGCCGTCCGGCAGAATTTGTTGAAGTACCCACAAATCAGGCTGTATAATGAGAATGGTTGCAGGCTTAAGCTTTTTCTGTTATGTCCTTGGAACTATGGAATTGGCTCTTCTTGATGGCAAGGCAGGAAATGAATTTTATTAAATTTTGTAAATCAATTCAAGGCACATCTGTTTGATAAGGGCTCTTAGCAGTATCTTTGTATCTGAATACAACTTAAACATAGTCCTGGCAATGTAAGTTTCATGATTGTGTATGTTGTATGTTTTTATTGTGTTTTATTATTTGTTTTACTGTAAATTCTCTAGAATATTAATTTCACTTAGGTAATATAGAAGTGATTTTCAATTGGAAAATAAATACATAATCTGCTGCAAATAGCTAATAACTACACATATGTGCAATTATTTTGTTAACTCTCTATTTGATATGAAATTATTGTATTGTGTTGGCTAGATTTCTGTGCATTTTCATGAATGTGTTTCACGCCTATTTTATAAAATAAGGTATGCACATACTTTATTTTGTAAAATAGAAGCATACAGTAAATTGTAAGAAATGTGCACAAATTTCAGGCATGAGCATTTATGCTAGCCCTATGGCTGGTGTATGCGCCCATGCCTACATTTTCCAAGAACTCACTTAAATTATAGTATTGGATCATTTATAGGGGCTTGGTTGCCAGCAATCAACATTAACTCGATGGCACGCATTGCATTTGCATAATTTACATGCAGAAATTTGTATTCCACCAAAATTCCACACCTGTACAAACCCACAATGCAAATACACACCCACAGTGTAAGTGCACACCATCAACATACTTACAGAATAGTGATTGCCTAAAGTATATGCCCATTTGTGCATGTAAACTACTAAAATATTGAGATTTACATGCATACATCACGTTTCTTTATATGTCCTCCCTTTAAAATTACCCCCAAAGACTTCCAGATACCATGGGCTGAGTTGCAAGCAAGGCTTTTATCTGAATCTATCACTCACAGTCAACAAATTTAAATAAATCTGTTCAAAGATCATACTTGTTGCATAAGAACATAAAAACTGCCATTCTGGGTCAGACATAAGGTACATAAAATCCAATGTTTGGTCTCCAACACTGGTCAAGCCAGGTCACAAGTACCCAAATGGATCCCAAAGAGTATTTGTGCAGTAGTGACAGAGACTACTAGTTGGACAACATATCATTTCCAGATGTTCTGGGTACTATGCTTGACACTTATGCGATAATTTAGGCACCTTTGGGCTGGGAGCACCAGTATTAAGCAGCTGTTTCAATGCTTTAGTGAATACTAACATGATAGTAGTCTTGTCATTAGGCCCTTAGGCTAATTCTGAGTAAGCAGTAGAAAGACTAAGTGAAGGTCAAAAGTATTTAGCAACTTTCTAAATTAACACATTTATGAGCCATTACAGCTGCACTGCTGTTCATTCCAGACAAATGACAGCAAAAGTTCCACACCTATTATACAGAGGCTGGTGTGAAAGCTGTCTAGGAAACTTCAGTGACTACAATGCCCTGGTTATAACTCATATGTACACCATTAACACATAAAGGGGGTTATTTTAGAAGCACAATTCTTGCTCTGGATGTCTGAAAACAGGCATGGAGACATCCCCAGAGCCATTTTAGAAGTCGACTGTGGATGTCCCCGGGGCGAGTATGTCTAAGTCTGAATAAGGGCATGGAGTAAGCGTGCCCAGGGCATGCCCAGAACTTGGATGTTCTCACCCGATTTCAAAAATGCCCTGGACGTCCCAGGCCACATCCAACTTATATCTGCTTCAGGTACGATTAGGCATCGGAAAGTGCTTGCTTTGTCAGACAGACATCATAGAAAAGGAGGTACGCTTACACCCCTTATTTTTTCCACACCAATAACAAACATTGTTGGGGAATGAGGGCTCGTGTGTTTGTTTTGCTACTCTGCTGGACATCCCTTTATGCTAGCTTGCATGAGATGGATGTCCCTGCCTCATGCTTTCCTAAGGGGTACGTCTGTGTGACTGCCGGCATCGAAGCCCACGTTGACGATGTCTATGTTACTAAAATCTGTGTTTCTCTGCACATTCTACCCTTGTCATCCACGAGTTAACCTAGATGTCCTTTCTAAAATTCCACTCTTCATCAGGTCACTAGTCAAAAGCACTTATTTGGTCAGTATCAGATATTAACTGCATAAGAACCTTTTAAAAAATTGTGTGTAAGCTAACAGATAAATTTTGACCAACTTGACAGCCAGTCGAAAATGAATCCATTTAAAATTTGGAGGGCAGGGCCAAAAGCGATCTAGACAGTGGTGATATTTAGTATCTACCCAAATAAATTTACTTCTTTAGGGAGACCATACAAATAGTCTTAACAAAAGAGGACAATTTTAAAACAGGTCAGCTATGTTGGGAGGCCTATGTGTCTTTATAAAATAGCCTCACAAAAGTTTATAGAGGTTATTTTAGAAGTCCTATTTGTGGTTTGGATGTTCCTGGAGTTATTTTAGAAACCAGGTATATGGACATCCCTAGTACGGGAATCTCCAAGTAGAACAGGGGTGTGCCGGAGGAGTGGCCTGGGCAGAGCAAGGGAGATGCAGGTTGTGCAATTTCTGAACGGCACAAGTATGTCTGGCCTTGGTTGTTGAGACGTCCATGCCCTATACATGCTCTTGACCATGAATAAGGAACAAAATGTGCTTGTCCGGTCCTGCCATATCACTGGCTCGTCCTTTCTGTTGCATTTGACAGAAAGGTTGGCTGAAGTCTTTTTTCCTCTATTACAGTGTTTTTACTGGCTCCTTGTTGTTGTTTTTAGAATGAAGTTACTCTCACAGTTGTGTTGTTATTTTTTGTTAGATCCTAGTTGAGAGTTCTTTTATTTTTATTCTGGATGTTGTAGCTCCCTGAGGATATTGAATTTGATAGTGCAACTATATATATGCGTAGACACACTGGAGCCAATCTGTGGGGAGGAGAAAGTCAAGGAGGGGACACTAGCAACGAGCATAGGGCATTTCAGCCAGCCATGCTGCAAATCCTTGAAAAGCAGTCTGAGAAATGTATCCCTGCCTGAGTTCTGCAAATCTCATGAGCCATGCCGAAATACACAGCTCAGCACAAACCCCAAAGAACCATTTTGTGTCTGACTTTGCGAGAGTGAGGAAGCTCTGCTTGCAAGGGATAAACAGTATAAAGCAGAAAATAAAAGACTGAAAAAGGCTGCAGCTTGAAGTCTATCTTTGAGGGAGGAAGGAAGGGCTTAGGATGCAAATGCAGAAAGAAAAATTTGAAAAAAAAACAGAGCCCTTGAAGTCTGACTTTGAGGGATTGAGGAAGAGGTTCCAAGACTTGCTAGTTGAAAGCCTCAAAACCGCCCCCCCCCCCAATGATTTATTTATTTATTTATTTAGCTGTATTTATGTCCCGCTTTTCACCGGGTCAAAGCGGTCAATTGGGGGATACATTTAACACGAGGGGATATGAGACACATACGCTAATACTTACAGGGAACATGGGCAGTGGAGGGTTAAGTGGCTTGCCCAAGACCACAAGGAGTGCCTATAGGACTAGAAATCCCAGTCCCTCCGGCCTGAGATTGCTGTCCCCAGGTGGGACTTGAACCCCCGGCCCTACGGCCTAAAGAACCTTGTCCTAACCACTAGACCACAAAACAGCTTGAAGGAAGCAGAGTGTTCCTACCTCCTGTTTTTTGCTTAGGAGTGCTGTTGCTATCTGCTTTTACAACTAGAAATTTGAAGACTTTGGTGGGCGTCTTCCTCCTACATTAATTTGCAGGCAGTGTCTCGCTGGGATAGAGGGAGGAGGTCAGGAAAATCAGAGAGGTGCTATGAAAGTTCTGCCTTTACAATTTGTCAATTGACAATTGCTTACTGTTTTAAGTATTGGTAGAAGATGTGCACTATGCACTAGTGTGCACAGATTATTTTTACAACATTTGCAAAGTATTCAGTGCCACTGGGGAAGGATAGTTTACTATATATAATCTATTCCATTATGCATCTAGAAGATACATTGAAATAATGTTTTTTGTAACAATTTTATTCACCTAGGGTGGCATTTTTTGAAGGCATTTGCACGGGTAAATGCCTTATCTGGGATTTTCCAAGGGCACCTACACGGGTAGTGCCTTTGGAAAATCCCAGATAAGCCCCTGAAGCGCCAAGGTGCTATGCGGTTAGCATTTGGGTGTGTTGTGGGCATTCCGAGGTGGATTGGGAGCAGAGGAAAAGGCTAGGATGGGTAGCAGCGATTTTCAATGCTACCCGCTTAGCCCTCTGCGCCTTAAAGATAGGTGAGTTTCCTTTTATTCATTAGAGCCTCAAACCTGGTGAACTGAACCTAATCACTTCTTTCATAAGAGGCAAGTCTAGCAAGATAACAACCAAGTGGCCCTCCTATTAGGAAGAGATCTGAGCACACTTTTCTGTCTACTGTCTCCCCCTACCCCAAGTGTCTATGTATATACTTTTAGTCACTGGGCAAATTCGTTTGAAAATTGTCTCATTGCCTCTACTCTATTTATATCCTTTTAGAGGCACCAAAGAAAAACAAGCATCATTTTATGCATTTTTTTCTTTTACAAAGCAATAATGTACACTTAAATCTTTCTAGGTTTATACCCCAGATATACCATCTTTTTTGGCCTTCAGTCTCACTCATTGGCATAGGCCTAGTGGGTGGTAAAGGAGACTAAAAGATAGGCAGTCCCTGTGCCCCCGAGAGCTGGAAAACCAGTCTGATAGAAACATTATCCAGGCAAACACATTCACCCTCTCCCCAATCCATTGAAGAATGTGAGCAGGAAAACAGAGTAACTGGGCACAGCACACTGGTAGCATCCAGAAAAGACAGTAATGGGCTATAGGCATAATTTGGAGCAACAGGTGGAGAGTACTGGTGGACCGTGCTGCAAGGTAATGGATGACAGCCGTACTTGGAGCCATATCTTAGCAGAAATAAGAGTAATGCTGCCGAACTGTCTTAAAGGGCACCAACTGAGCACTGGGAATCCAGATTTCTTTATAACAAATTGTGGAACAAACATGGTCAAGGCAGTGAAGGAGGTGGAGCTTTCCTGGAATCAGAAGCTGTGCGCACTTGCTGCACCTGGTTGTCAGATACTCTATAGGCCTGGGGAGCAAGGGAAGTAGCAGCCCTCTTCTGAGACAACTGATCAAGAAGTGCCACAAATTTTCACCGGAGTATGACTGGTGGGCATGATCTGCATGAGACGTAGGAAGCAACTGGGGCACCTATGCAACAGCTCACACAGGATTTTTGGCACTAAGTAGAATTTCACTTATGAAATTCTGGAGAGGTTAGTGAAACAGTGGGTGTCATTAGAGACTGAGATTGCCATGAAAAGACCCCTTCCTAACCAGGACTGGGAAAATACAATGCAGGTGATTGATGTCCTGAAGATCTTTAAGGATGTCAAGGAGGAGCCGAGTTCCACAAGGGCTACCCTGAGCCTGAGACTGGTACTGACTATTTTGCAGGTGTAGTTAGAGGGTATTTCCACAAGCAATAAAATAAATAGTGAGCAAAAAGTGGTCAACAGTCCAGCCATAGCATGTCAAAAAATGTTCAGCCCTGACAATATGCCATTAGGTATACACAAAAGAGAAATGAAAAACATTAGTTTTTTTGTTCGGCCACTTCTAACTGACCACACCAACAGAAATATGTG
Organism: Ichthyophis bannanicus; assembly: GCA_033557465.1. Lineage (NCBI taxonomy): Eukaryota > Metazoa > Chordata > Amphibia > Gymnophiona > Ichthyophiidae > Ichthyophis > Ichthyophis bannanicus. Next base: position 425,592,317 of record CM066035.1, on the reverse strand, counting down.
ACCAGCTACCAACAGTCCATTTGTAGGGAGGAGTAGCCTAGTGGTTGGGGCAAGGTACTTCAGGCCGGAAGGTTGGGGGTTCAAATCCCACTAGAGTACAGCAACCTTGGGCCGGAAGGACTGGGGTTTCTAGTCCCACAGATGCTCCTTGTGGTCTTGGGCAAGCCACTTAACCCTCCATAGCCCATGTTCCCTGTAAGTATTAGTGTATGTGTCTCATATCCCCGCGTGTTAAATGTATCCCCCAATTGTGTTGTGACCGCTTTGATTGAAGGATAAGGCGGTATACAAAACTGTCTAAATAAAATAAATATATATGATATCAGACCCAAAAAAGGGACATACTGAATCCCTATCCCTACATAGCGCTACGTTTCAGACAGCAATATACAAACTCAAAGCTGCCCTGCATCAAAGTCCCATTGAGAGCTTCATCTGGGCTGAAGAAACAAAGAATGGGGTATGTTTACTAAACTGCGGTAACGTAGCAGCGGCTACGTTAAGGTGCATTATGTAACATTAAGGCGACTTAACATTACATTCTGTAACGTTAAGGCGCCTTAACGTTACATAACGTGCCTTAACATTCCCGGCCGAGGTAAGTCCAGAAAAGGGTAGAGAGAGGGCGGAGAGAAGGGGTCAATGGGCGGGGAATGGGCGGGGTGAGGCCCCTTTCACACGAACGCAGAGAAATTAAGGGCTGAATCCTAACGCAACTGAAAACCTGGCGTTAGCACACATTTGCAAGAGAGAGAATCCAGTTCTGTGTCTGCAATGTACAGCATAGCCAGGGAGTTCCAGAAAAGTGATAGTAGTGACACATTTGCACCAACAGCATAGTGCCCTGGTATAAAAGGCCACTATGGTGATGGTGCAAATGGGGCATGGGGGCTGCAGGCGGGACATGCAGTGGGGGCTACTGGGGCACAGAGTGGACTAGGTGGTTGCCGAGGTGGCACATAGGAACACAGAAAATGGAAACCAGCAAGACAGCAACTGACCAGGGTCAGACATGCCCATGAGTCTGTGACCCACAGTGTCCCATCCAGGAGACATTACCCAGCAGGCACCCCAAGGGGCTCATAACATTGACAGGCAGTGCCTGGGGAAGCATGGACATCTATGTAGGCACCCCTACCCCAGAACCCACACCTTAGGCAGCCACCGACCTGCCCCCTGGATGGCCTGGGGTGACGCACCACCGGCACCAACAGCATATGGTCATGGCGGCATGACAGAGGGGTGGGTGATTGTGCTGGAAGGAGCAGTGGCACCCGCCTGCAGTGGACCTAGGCCATGCCCTGTACCAGAATGTGGTGTGCAGTGCAACAGAAGAGGTCTGGCCAAGGAACGTAAAGATAGCCCCAGGGACCACTATGTCACTGTGGCAACAGTGTGGTGCAGTACACTCAGCCAGCATGTCCAAGAGCAGAGGGTCAGAGGTTCAGGTTCCATCTGTGGATCCTGCAGAGCATCTCCCCATAGTTTTAGCCCACAATGCAGCCACAACAACAACATGGGCAAATCCCAAAGCAGTGTTGAACAGGGGTAAAGACACCTACTCACAAGGGCTCCACCATCCACAGCTTCATGGAGTGTCAGGCTGTTGGCCCCATCACAGAGCTGCAGTTATCACCAGAGCAGTACTACTACCCCCTGCACAGATTAGCAATGTCGGCACTGTGATCAGGACCAGTGCAGCGGGTAGGGTTGTCAACCACCTCCATCTCTGCACAATGCTGAGATAGGTGTGGGAGTGTGTATATGTCTCTCCATTGTTTTGTGTCTGCCAACACCTCACTGAGCCCACATTGTTCATACTGCTTCCAGCATTAGCCTGCAAATGTTCATAATGAGGAGCAAGGTATTGTGGGTATGGCCCAGACAGGGCAGATTGGCTAGGATGCATCGGCACAGGGTGGAGGGCAATGGCTGGGACACTGTAGTGCTTGACCACCACCTGCATGGACAGGGTGGACACAGCATGTCGCGGGGGGGGGGGGCACTCTCACTCTGACTGAGCAGTGACCATGGCATGTCTATGTTCCCACATAGTGCCACGCATTATTTGTTTCTAGTGATACTTGTGTGTTCCTGGTTTTGGGGCCCAACACAGAGATACCTGTTTGGTGTCTGTGCTGTCCATCCCACCTCTGGGTGCACAGGGATCCCCTGTGAGCATGCACTATGGACTGGTTAGTGGGCTGTCTGCAGTTTACCTGTGCATGGTGGGAGCACCTTGTAGGATGCTGCAGGAGCAGTCTGACTATACTGTCTGTTGATGAATGGCAGATAGTGGCGTGGAGTAATTGAACCTTCCCCTGCCTACCCCAAGCATCACAGCTGGTCTGCAATGGTCACAGGAATGGTACTGGCCCAGCATCCCTGGAGGGCTGTCATCTGTCAGCAGGACAGTGGTTGCTGGTACTGCAGCCATGCTGCAGGGTGCAAGCACCTGTCCCACCACACCCTCCTCTACAAAATGGGTGATTGAGGCCCCTTGGGGTATATAGTACATACCATTTTGACCCATAGTGGCAGTGCTATATCATCCTCATGCGAGTCTAGACCCCCCCCCACCCCTACCCTGATAACAGGTACCCATGGCAGCCAGACCTTAACACCGGGTGCACACTAATCTAGGTGGTGTTCAGGCCCACAGGGCCTCATGTGACTGCAGAACACAGCTGGAACAGATGCACCTTCAGTTGCACTGCCGGGAACACCTGTCACACACTGGCAGTGCTTGAGATGTGCAGTAGGACCTATCTCTAGCACCACATGTACTGTGGACCTAGTGCTGGGCGCCCATCCTATCCCTCAGGGTGAACACGGAACCTGCACAATGGCATGGTCCGTAGCTACTCTGTGCCAGTATCATGCACTGTCAGTCTGTCTTACCACACTGCAGTACCAGAGAGGTGCAGACCCCATTTGGTGGTCAGCTGTAGGCCGCTGTTCTGCATATGCAATGCATCATGGGTGCTGGTGGGGGTCACCCTATCCTGGCACACAGAGCAGACAGTTTATGCAGTGACCTGCAGTCCTTCTGTACCCAGTCATTGTTGTGCAACATGCCATAGAGGTATAGCCTACTGGTTAGTACACTGGCATTCTAAGTGGAGGTCATGGGTTCAATTCCTTGTTGTTCCCTCCAATCCAAGGCAGATATTTTGCTTGCCTGTGACAGTCATATCTTTGCATATCCATGCTGCCAGCCCATAGTACCCTCACCACAGTTGCCAGTAATCCATATAAGGCATTATAAGGCTTCTAATTAGGCACAGTACAAGGCACATTACAAGGCACCTTATTGGGCACAGTGCAAGGAACGTTATAAGGCACGTTACAAGGCACCTTATTAGGCACAGTACAAGGCACGTTAAAGCACGTGCCTTGTACTGTGCCTTATAACGTGCCTTATAATGCACCTTATAACGCGCGTTACCTAACGGCTTGCCATAATGAGGCCCCGCCTATGCCTTTATATGGGCATCTGTACCTTTACCACGGAACCTAACGCGAATGACATTACCGCAGTTTAGTAAACATGCCCCAATATACTTTACAAATTAAAGCACCATTTTGGCATTCCCTTCCCACATTTCCTTCCATGGCTTTTCCACTGGCTGAAGATTAGATATTTCCAGTTCCCCTGTCCAGGACTACCAATCCACAGTATGGATTCAGTCTCCCAGTTTTCCATTCAAGCTAGAGCATTTTGGGCAGCAACAGAGATTTACAGAAGAGGCTTTGATGATTGTCAACTTCTTTAATAGCCAATGGAAAAGAGGCTCCGTGACTCGTGGGTGAAAAGAACTATTGCTCTGCAGTGCAATATACTGACTTACTGGAAGGAAAAGTTGAAGTAGAGGAAAGGGAATGACAGAGGCAGGGAATGGTAATAAAATAAGGGTAATAGTAGGCAAACCAGCAAACAGTACTGGTACTGGTACCATGAGCACCACCCTTTGATCTACCCCCCCCCCCCCAACACTCACACAGCTTTCCATGCCAATGGCTTATGAGCCCCAGCAAGGGAACATTTTTAGTGACCGAACCCCTAGCTATAATGCTAAACAGTCGGCCACAGGTCAGGCTCCTGCACAGATTTCAGTGGCACACTACCTTGCAAAGCCCATTGAGGACATGCACACAGATCCCTTGACATGCACACAAGTTGGCACTCTGGCCAGACCTAGCCAAGGCTGGGCAGCATTTCCTGTCCTGCTCTCCTACAAGTGTGTCTATGGCAGGAGATTTTGTGGCTCCCTATCATTCACAACTAGCATTAGAGTTGGTGGAAAAGCTATCTCCCCTTATTTGATTTCCCCTTATTTGATTTCCATTCATTTTCATGCAACTGGGAGGAGGAATGAGTGTAGAGCTATACTGAGGTTGCCCACACTCTCTGCCTTCAGCGTCTAGTTGTGTTCTTGACAATTTGCACTGCAGTCTCTCTGGGATCAGTGCTCATTTTCAGTGGCTACATGACAAAATTTAAAGAAAAAAGAAAAGAAAGTTAAGAAAAAAAAACAAAAGAAGTAATACAAGAAAAACTGAAAAAGCCTTTCATTGCAGCTGGTGCCAGTCTCACTTTCCTGCCATTTGTGCCATAGGTGGCCCCTTCTTTGTCAATCCTGCTCCTTGAGATCCAAACCTAAATCTTGCTCCTGCTTACACGGTTGCTCTGTAGCTTGCTATCATATTTCCAGTGGGCCTACTTAGGTCCACATGGCATTGCTAAAAAAAAAAGAAAAGAAAACAAAATGAAATAAATTAATAAAGAGAAAGACCTCTTTTCCTATGTCTCTCTCTGCTGCTACTGCCTGCTTCACTCTGTTGGCACTGCTCTTATGGCTTGACTTGATGCTGCCCTTCGTCCCCCTTCTCTGCTGATTTGGGTGGTTCATGCCACTAGTGTACTTTGGCTTTTTCTGGCCCACTCCTCCTGCTTTGCATCTTTGTGGGCATCTTTGGTTTGTCATTCTATAGCTCTTTGAGTGCTCTTCCACCACTTTAGCATGCGGTGCCTAACAATCTCAGTGAGCCTTGAGCTCTCTCTTCAAAGTTCTTTACAAATTTCCATTTTGTTCTTCTTTTGAGGTTTATGTAGGGATTTTCAGCTACTATTATTGCCTTGAACAAACAATGGTATTTCCTCAACAGGAAGGATAATCATGGAGAACTGGTGGAGGAAGAGGACACCCGCCTAATCAGCCTAATAGCTGAATCAAACTTAGCTATTCATGGGAGTGACATTGCCTTCACATCCACCATCTTCCATTACCGTACTTGTTGACTAAGAAATAGTACTTGTTGAGTCACCAACTAAAAACCCTTAGGGTGTCATTCCGAAACACAAATAGGTTTCCTGGACATGTGGGAAAGACCGTATTCTTGTGAAAACATCTATACCTGCATTCCACAACAACGTGCCCCTGCACATACACAACACTAAAACAGGAATCTCAGAACATGGGCGGGAGGGAATGGAATGGAGGCATGGCAAGTAGCGAAGATGTATAAAGTGTATTCAGATACAGAAAAAGCAGTTTACACCATGCCTTAGGATGTAGCAGGGAGCTTTATTGGTATCCTTGAAGTTACTCTACACGTGTTTCAGCTTTAAGCCTTCCTCAGGGGATAAAGTGTACTCAGGATAGGCCCGTGTATGTCCTGAATGTATCCCGTGGATGCTTAGGTTATACCAGTGGAAATGTGGAATAAGGCCAGCACTTAGAAGATTTTCTGCTCTGATCTTCAACGCGTCCCATGGAGATGAATGACTGTGACAAGACTGTATTAAATTGGTGTGTCTGCTGTCTGGGAGAGCACAAGATGCAGTTGTAAAGAATAGAATGCATAGGTCAGGGATGTTTGTAAGGTTAAATAACCCGAAAAACACCCCCACAGACAAATGAAGCACTGCAATAGTCTTTATTCTGGCTATGCTGGCATCTGCTGTTGTGCTAAAGGGGCTATTCTGGGATTCCCTAAGAATTCCTGTGTTCAGAGAAATGGAAATGTAGAAGTAGGGATGATATATGAGTTAGTATGGAGCAGAAGCATGTTTCACTGAGGCGTGTGGTCCTGAGACACCCTGCTATTTTGTATTACCAGCAGTTGTTTATAGGTGCAGGGCATGGTTTTGGCAGGAGAATGTTGTTTGTGACCACTAGCAAGAGTTTGTGTGTGTGGGGGAGGGGGTATGAGGGCTACAAGCGTGTTCCTGCTGTGCTGATTTGCAACTCAGGGGGGACATATATGCCTAGCCAGTACCTAGACTGCAGCATCACCAGGTGCCAGTGTGAATGGGCAGTCACTTCTGTACAGCAGCTCTGCAGAAACATTGCAGGGTATGTCCCTGTGTGCTGATTTGCAACTCAGGGGGGACATATATGCCTAGCCAGTACCTGGACTGCAGCATCACCAGGTGCCAGTGTGAATGGGCAATCATTTCTGTACAGCAGCTCTGCAGAAACATTGCAGGGCATGTCCCTGTCAATAGTGGAGGATCCTCAGAGATGGGAGGATGCCTCAGTGAGCACCAACACATTTCAAAATGCACCATCAGAAGTTTCTAACATCCTGCATATTTGTAAAGATAGATGATGGTGCCTTTGGGGCATGTACTCCTAATGCCTGCACCATGGCATGCTCCCATCCTGATGGTCTCCCATGATTGACAGGCATATGTGTTGACACGTAGCAGTACAGACTCATTTCAGATTTTTATGGCCCATTCTTAGCATTGCAACTACTGTTTTCAGCGATGACCACTGAATGAATAACTAAGGTGTTCATCAAATGCCATATATGTTGTACTGCAGGGTCAGGTAGGACAGACATCTTAGTTTCCACTAGCCTTTACAATAGCATTGGTGCACTTAGATAACTTTGTAGTTTTATGGGCATGCAACAGACTAGTATATATAGTCTGGTTTGCATGACCTTATCTGTTTCATCAGTATTAATATGTCGTTTGCATGCGCACAACACTGTCAGTGTAAGGATCAGCGTAGGAGATATATGTTTTTCCCAGCGGCGGCGTGGCCGAATGGAGATGGGTAGCATTACAAACATTTATCTTTTCAGAATATGGCAAGCACGGGGACATATTTGTTCTGGGAATGTATATCTCCCTGATTCTGGAACTGTGGGTGCGTCTAAACCCATGGTTGCAGCATCGGGTTTGTAACGTGCCCGTCTTTAATTTAGATATTTCTGCCAGCCGGATGTGGATGTTATAGAATTGGGCTCTTAGCTATTTCTGAATGACCGGAGTGCATTCTATGAATGCTTCTTTACCCCGGAACCTTTTCTATTGGGAGGGATGATCACAGTGTGGTGAGGGAGGCCAACTTGATAGCCAAATCAGCCCTAGCTATCATGGGGTGCCATACTGCCCTCATATCTACCATCATCCATTACTGTATTTATTGACTATTGGTCTTCAATAAGTGTTGGTCTTCCTCAGCAATTCTGGGCTGTCACTACCAGTGCTTCTGTCTCACTCCCACTGCTTTTGGGCTTTTCACCATGTTGCATTCTCCAAGTCTTATTTAAATCCATTGGCATATCATCTAAGACAGTCTATGAATGTCTCTTGCATACTAAGGGGATCTTCCTCTGTACTTCAAGTTCCTATGCTGGGACCAAAATCCTCAGTGCCAGGGCTCTAACTTGCAGGCACACAGTTTAGCTGAACTCATTCCACTCCTGCAGCTTGTGCTCGTGCCAATGCTTCTGCTGTTGTGTTGGTTTTCCTCTGGTGTTTTAGGGTCTTGCATTCAATTTGGGTGATATGCTGTGCCTGCTCTCTTGACATGTTTAAGGCATTATAGTCAATCTAGGTGCTAAGCTGGTCCTCTTGCCTTTATTTAAGGCCTTGTAGCTATTCGAGGTGCTATGGTAGTCATCTTGGCGTGTTTTTAATGCAGTTTTCAAGTGCTGTGTTATTCCTCTTGGCATAATTTAGGTCCTACCACAATGGACCAGCATAAGAAAAAAAAATCCCACTATGTGTTATAAACAATTCTATACTAGCAAATGCTCCTTCAAACGTATATTTTTTTTTCAAAATTGGCTCTGATTGGACCAATGGATCTTATGATTGCAATGTATCAGAAATTAGTTCTGCAAGATTTGGATGTGCTGGAAAAACAATCTTGCCCAATTTGCTGGAATATCAGTAATCAACATTTTTCAGCCCTTAAGAATATACAAGATGATAAGAATATTGTGATTCAGAGAGCTGATAAGGGTGGTGCCGTCTAAAATCCAGTATGATCAAGAAATATATAGACAACTGAATGATCAAAACTTTTATGAGTGTCTATTAGAAGATCCCACCGTTATGCTCGCACAGTGAATTAAGAAAATTGTAACTTGTGGATATATGCAAAATTTTCTTACACAAAAGGAAATTCAGTTCTTGATAAATATGTATCTTGATTCCTATTTTTCACACTGTTCCCAAAATTCACAAAAGCTTACAAAATCCTCCAGGCCATCCTATAGTGCCCGGTAATGGGTCACTATTGGAGCCTTTGTCTATTTTTGTGGACAAAATCCTTAATTCCTTAACATGGCAAGTATCTTCTTTCTTGAAGGATACTACTCACATGCCTTGGATACTGTCAGAAAAAACACTTCCATCAGGTGAAATACGGCTAGTGATCTATGATGTGCGGTCTTTATATATTCAAACATAGACCAAGATGAAGCATTGATTATGGTGAGATGCTCCCCATAAGACTCCCTAAATCCTTTATCTTAGAATTTTGAGTTTGGTGCTGGAGAACAACTATTTTTGTTTTAATGGATCTTTTTTCCATCAAATGTTTGGAGTGGCGATGGAGCTACTGTAGCTCCCACAGTGGCAACATTATATACGTCATAGTTTGAGAAACAGTATTTATAATCCTTCTGATTGGATGTCCCAATATGCCTTTGGAAGAGATATCTTGATGATATCTTTTGTTTATGGTGAGGCGATTTGGAATCCAGAGGGCCCGATTCTGATTTGAACATGCCGGCCCTCTGTGCGCCCGGTTGAGCCGGGATTCTGATCCAGCAGGGCACGTCTAGCCCCAGAATCACATCCAGGCCTGTACTTGCAGGCCAGGATCCCGATTCTGGTCGACCTGCACATACAAGCCTTCCCCAACTAACTCAGTCAGGGATCCTGAAAGGAGCCACGCCACCATGGCATCTGGTTGCCATGGCACCGTGGTTCCATTCAGGAACCGTGATCCCCAGCTGCCAGAACCAATGCTTCATTCCCCACAGCCCGACCCCCGATCTGGCCTCCCAAGGTCAGGGTTAGGCTGTGGGGAATCTCCTCTGCTCCCTTCCACCTTTTCTGCACCCCAGGCCTGCCATCCCCTGCCAACTAGGGGAACTTATTCCATCTCAGAGGCAGAATAAGTTCCGTTCAGGCTGCCTGCCCCAGATGTACAGGGTCGACATTGGAATCGGCCCTGTATGCACGGGACCACCGACCACCCACTGTCCGCCCTAACTCTGCCCCCGCAACACCCCTTTCCCACCCCCATGTAACTGTACAACGTGCGGGGAGGTTAGTCAGGGTCAGCAGAGGGGCCGAATAGTATTCGCGCCTCGAAATGACCCTGAGAGGGAATTTTACTGGTTGGTTAAATTCACAAAAAAACAAACCTCCAATTTGAAAGCAGCTATCACCATACACAAATTGCGTTCCTGGATATTATGTTAAGAGATGGATCTGGATTTCATACTACTCTTTACCAGAAACCAGTTTCTCATAATAATCTGCTCAAGAATAATAGTCAACACCTGTTGAAATTGAAAAATGGATTACCTATCAAATTGAAAAATGGATTACCTATCAGTCAATTTCTCTGTATTCAGAAAATGTGTTCATCAAAACAGGATTATTTTACAGAGTCAAGGAAACTTGTTCAGAAATATTTGGTATTATTAAAAAGGCATTCTTGTCTGGTTTCCATGCATAAAGAGATGTACTGTTCGAATCATCAAGTAAGGACCATAGTTCAGTGGAGGAGCCCTTGGTCTGCCCGCTACCTTTTTCAGTTTGGGCTTCACTGATTTATAAACATTGGTGGATGAAAGGATGAGTCACACACGGAATGCTCTCATGTGGGTGGCGATCTGGCTGGAAAGCCCCCAAGCTTCTTTTATTAGCAATTTCACAATTACATTATGTGTAATCCATTACATACAAGCATGTCTTCTACTGATTGGTTGCTTGTGCTTGTGCACGAGCTGCTGCACCCGTTGGGCCGTGATCAATACTTTTCTACTAAGCTCGTCTATTGCAAAGCCTTCTGCCACGCCTTTATACAAGCCCTGACTTTTCAGAGGCTTTAGGCATTTGGGAAGGTTACATCTCCCCCTTCTGTGTTTAATTTTGGGAGAGAGAAGTATTGGGAGAGAATTTTATACATGTACGGAAATTCACTGGGTGGGGGCCTTTGATAGGGGAATTGGCAGAAGGGAGTACATCGTGCCAGCAAGGTGGGCAAGCATTGGAGAAAGCAGCACAAGGCAATGAGAATAAACAGGATACTCAAGGCATATTGTACAAATACTCGCAGCCACCCGGAGTGAGGAAGCCAAGACCACAGAGAGTCCCACCATTGGGGAAGAATGTCCTGACGAATGGAACTTATAATGTCATGAAGAGCTTGTAATTCCTGTTCAATGGTTCTGCTATTATCAGAAAGATTAAAACAATATACCACCTCTTCCTTCAATACTACCCTACCAGCAATTGAACCAGAGGAAGTGACCCACTCATGAACACACCATGCCGTTCTTGATATTATTAAGACTCTATTCTGTTCTATGTAATTATCTCTTGTATATAGTTTACCCCGGTTCTCCAAGTTTGTACTCCTGTTCGATGTAAACCAAACAGCTTGTTGTTATGGTCTTTATGTTATAATGTAAACCGCGCTGATGCCGAATAGTGCGGTATATAAGAACTTGTAATAAATAAAATAATAAATAAATAAATAAATAAATATATATTTTACACCGTTTCACAGCCATGATGATGTAGGAGCAGTAGATAATCGATCGCCGCCCGATTTTCCAACACAGCATCCCTAATTTGATGCTGTTCTTGATTTAACGCGGCAATCACTATAGAAGTGTGATTTATTGCCTTAGCTAATGCACAGGCAAGTTTATTAAGTTGTCTGGAGTTACCAGCAGCCAAGCCTGGAACTCCTACAAGGGAGACGGCCAGAGATACATATTCTGCTTGAGAAAGTAGACTAACATTGCTATCAAAATCAGAAGACAACGCTACTGTGAGCTGACATTGAATACGGGGAATTGGTTTGGGGATTTCAGTCATCATGGCTACGGTGAGGCGACTTAAACAACATTGAGAGAGGGATAGATTGGCTGGAATGTAATTCCAAGTGCGTTGCCCACATGTAAAGAACCATCCCAAGGGTAAATAAACAAGGGCCCAATTGTAAGATACATTGACAAAGGCTGAACATTTCCATAAAGATTCTCCAGTAGGAATACAATGATGACCAATGGTACGTTTTTCATATTGTGTACAATTTACGATACGTGCACAGGTAAGGTTTTCATGATTAGCCACATGGGGGGTATGCAAAGAAAAGGCATTAAAGGGTAACCGTTTGGAGGTACGGCCCCAACCAGGAAGAGTAGTATACGAGATTTGTGAATCAGTCATAAAGGCAGAGAGTCCAGAGATATTTCCAATATGTCCTGGCACTTTGCAGACCCGAATCAAGCAGAACCCGAGCAGGGTATGCATATCCAACCCTTGTTGAAGACAGAAATGGGAAGTATTGACAACACTTGCCAATTGCTCCCATAAGTTGTAAGTGAGACGTTGCCGAATGTCCCCTTCATCTCTCGGAGGATTTCTCAGGGGAGTTTCCATGTCGGCTCCGGTAATTCCAATTAGTAAAGTGAAGAATAACAGGATAGACAATGAGTTGTGAGTGATTTGAGCGAGAATGGCCACAGTCAGATTTTCCGGTGTATGTGGTAATTGCTGCGTTGTAAGAGCAGTTTGTGCCTGTTGTGTTAGACGTTTAACTTGCCCCCAGGTAATGTCATTGACTTCTCAGGAGTTCTTGGTCTGCCGAGGCAACGGAGTCATCTGATTCAGGTTGATGTTGAAGTTCGGTATGGGGTTCGAGAGGCTCTGATGCCACGCCATGCTTCTCTACGTCTCTTTCTCGGGCTGGCTGGACATGACGAGCTGGAACCCAAAAAGGAACTGCAGGAGAAAGCACAGCAGCATGTCCCCACCCCCATGTTAGTAGTGGTACAGGACCTTTCCAAGTGGGGTCAGGAGGCTGTCTATACCAGACATAAGGCTGAAGAAGAGGGACTTTTGTTTGAAAATGCCTATCATAAGCTGTGTCATTTTGGAAAATGTTCAATCGATTAAGAGTAAATAAAACTAAATTAACTTGCTCCTGTATACTTTGGAGATTCGGAGGACATTTCCCACCCTTTAATTGTTTTTGAAGTGTGGTCTTAAAGGTGCGATTTGCCCGTTCCACTATAGCTTGGCCAGTGGAATTATAAGGAAGACCATGATGCAATGTAATGTGCCATTGGGTGCAGAAATGAGAAAAGACAGAGGAGGAATAGGCAGGGGCATTATCAGTTTTGATTGCGCGGGGACGCCCTATGGCCGCAATAGAGGCTAGGACATGGGTAATAACATGTCGAGCTGTTTCACCTCTCTGGGGTGCAACCCACATATAACCGGAATAGGTATCTATAGATACATGTAGGTATTTCCAGGGGGTGAAGCGGGATTCATGCGTAACATCCATTTGCCAGAGTTGGTTGGCGGTTAGTCCTCTGGGATTGACTCCGAACTCAGGTGAATGATGAGCAGTGGTACAATGTGGGCAGGAACGGACAATGTCCTGCGCCTGCGTTAATGGGAGTGAAGGTTGTTTGGATAGGGCTTTGGCATTTTGATGAAAGAAGGCATGACTGTCAAAGGGATCAGTGAATAATGCACAGAAATTATGAAGAGAATGGTCCACGATTGCGTTGCCACGGGCTAAAAACCCTGGAAGGGGCTGATGACTACGAATATGAGTGCAGAATAGCGGAGCTTGTCGCTGTGACAACAGATATTGTAAAGAGAGAAATAGAGCCATGAGATTTCGGTCAATCACTGCGGTAATATAGGCACTGGGGAGCTGGTGCACCAAATTGACAACGTTTGAGAATCGACAACCAAATTGAAGGATTGTGGGAAAGGTTTTAAGGCTAAAATCACTGCAGCTAGCTCAGCTCACTGAGCGGATGTCTGAGGCATTGTAAACCAGGTACGCCATTCACCAGTGAGGTGGACAGCAACAACCCCACGGGTTTTGCTGCCATCAGTAAAAACAGTAGGTGTGTGGGGGAGGGGAGCAAGGGATAGAGATTCAGTAAGTCTGATGGGGGTAGACATATAGAGAGAAAGTCGTGGGTCCTTAGGGTAATGATATGAAATCTTGCCGACAAACCCTTCAAGAGAAACCTGAAGAGCTTGATTACGTTCCCACAAATACCCGAAGTTCTGTTTTGAAAACGGCACTGTGAGTTCCTTCAGATCCCACCCTATGATGCGGAGGCTGCGAGCACGGAGCTTCATGATCAACTGGGCTATGGCCTCCGCCTTAGTGACTATATTTTTTGCTGGAGTGTGAGGTAAGTAGAGCCATTCAATTATGCAAATATGATCCCTGTCCTTGGGTGTGATTAGTACAGCAGTGGGAAGCTGTTCTGTTGGCAAAATTAGGCCATGAAGGAATTGACATATCGGTGAAATGCGATCGACCCATTGTTGGGTCAGAACAATGTTAATTTTTTCAATGGCCTGTTGAGCGGAAGGAGTAATCTGAATATGATCCACAGGGTGTTTTCCCTCAGTCAGCAGAGAAAACAAAGGACTAAGCAAAGAGGTCAGTAAGTTATAGTATGGCTGGACCCAATTCAATGTTCCCAACAGTTGTTGCAACGTTGCTAGGTCCAAGGAATGGGGAAGGCGCAGAGCTGGCAAAATGGGGCTGCATAGGTGTGCAACAGTTTGTGACAGAGATAAAGATATGGTTCTTGTTGTTGAACCTTTTCCGGCGCTATCATTAACCCATAAGCTTTTAAGAGGCGGGTTAAGTCATCAATCCAGATATCTGGAATTTGCATGGCGGCCACTAGAATATCATCCAGAGCTTGATGATAGCACTGTCTAAAGGGAGCAAGTGCTTGCTGCACAAGAAGCTGGCATAAAGTGTGGCTATTAAGCATGCCTTGAGGGAGAACCCGCCATTGATATCGCAGAGTGGGAGCACCATGGTTCAGGGCGGGTATCGTAAATGCAAATTTTTCGGCATCTTGGGGAGCAAGTGGGATAGTAAAACAAAATCCTTTAGATCCGCAACAAGGACCTCATAGCCTGCAGGAATCAAATTTGGATTGGGTGTCCCGCATTGCAGATGACCCATGGGTTGTATGCACTGATTACTAGCTCTTAAATCGTGTAACAGGCGCCACTTACCGCTTCTTTTCCGTATTACAAAAACAGGGGAATTCCATGGGCTCGTGGAAGGTTCAATATGGCAAACTACAAGTTGCTCAGCAACAAGGATGTGCAATGCTTGCAATTTCTCTCGTGGGAGGGGCCATTGTTCCACCCATATGGGGGCAGTAGTAAGCCATGTAAGAGGGAGCGCTGTCGTCATGTCTCTAGTACCAACCTGGCTTGTTATTGGGAGAGAAGGTCTCGTCCCCACAAGTTTAAGTGGACAGGAAGAATATATGGGCAGACAAGCGCTGTCTGGGGTGTGTCTGTAGAGGTAACAGTGATCCACTGCTCACTCTGTTCTGCGTTTGAGTGCCCACCAATTCCCCATACACTGGGAACCCGATATATCGGCCATTCAGCTGGCCATTGGCTACTAGCTATGACTGTGACGTCCGCTCCTGTATCCAGGAGGCCCGAGAAGGGGTGACCATTCAAGAAAACCATGCAAAGAGGCTGACCTGTTGTAATGGTTTTTGCCACAGTCAAGATCAGAGGATCACACAACGGGTTCTCAGGAGAGTCGGTAGATCAGAGTCCACCTGCTCCTCGAGTCCCAACCATTCCCCCTGCAGGCAGAACATAAGGGAGAAGAACTAGTTGGGCGTAACAGGACTGAGCAGGTATAGCTTGAGGCATATTTGACCAGAGCTGAACATGCAAAACTCCAGCATAATCACTCTCAACTACCCCAGGGACTACAAAAAATGCCTCTTTTGCTGGCATCAAAGCAGGGAAGGACAAGCCCAACCACTCCATGGGGAAGAGGTCCTGACAACTGTGTAGGAAGGACCTGAACCTCACCGGGAAGAGATAAAGTGCATCCGTGTTGAAGAACAAGGTCAATCCCGGCACTGCCAGTGGTGGCACTTTGTGTCTGCTCTATTCCTGTAAGTTGATGAGAGGGGGTCTCTGTTTGGGCCGGGGCCAGAGACAGGCCCGTCAAGCGGTTTCCCGGATTCCCTGATCTACATTGGTTAGCCCAATGGTACACCTTTTTACACTTAGGGCAAACGGTGGAGGGTCTGTTTTTTTGTTGAATGTGTTGTTGGACCCCTCCACCTTTGGCGCGACATTCACGCTTATAGTGGCCAGGCTTGCCACAATTGAAACAGGTGCCCTGGGGCCTGTTATCCTTAAAAATTGCAGATGCCAAAAGATTCTTCTGATGGGATTGGGTGCCGACCTCGGCACAAGCCTTCATCATGTCAGCAAGGGTAACATCGGGCCGATTGCCAAGACCCTGGATGATTCATCTATAGTCTAAATTAGCATTTTCTTTAGCAAGTTTTATCATTAATTCTGACTGGGCTTCTATATTATCGACTTGTCTGTGAATGGCCTCCTGTAGACGATTAACAAAATCGAGATAAGGCTCACTAGCTCCCTGACGAATAGTGTAAAAGCTTTTTGAGGGTATACCACTAACGGGAACTTGAAGAAAAGCTTTGAAAACACACTGAGACACAATAGCCAACGTTGCAGGGGGAAGCACCATTTGTTGGGCTAAGGTCGCGAATGGGCCAGATCCATACAGCTGTTCCAGTGTGTAAGCTCCCCGGGATGCCTGCCCACGCTTTTCTGCCTCAATACGATACTCGCTATCCCATAGAACATATTGTCCAGTATTTAATATCATTCGCATGATATCTTTCCAATCTTGAGCAATTAATGTGTATCCATTAGCTAGACCCTCAAGCATCCCCTGAGTAAAACTGCTATGTAACCTGGTTTTGGAGATGGCCTTGCAAAGCTCTCGTAAAACAACATAAGGTAAAGCCTGATAATCTACATGCTGTTGTCCCTCATCGTCAGTATGATAGGTGACAGGACAAATATGCAGAAGGTCACACAACTCTTCGGGCAGCAGACAGCCTTCTGCTTGCTGCTGCCGAACCATTGCCTGAAAGGCACTTTCGGAGGGACGCCGAGTGATTGGCGGAGCAGAATCAGGGTAGGGGGAAGAGGGCGCCATGGAAATTGGAGGGGCAGTGGAAGGAAATGGAGAAGGAGGCACCGGCGGAGTTAATCGAGGATAAGGAGAGGAATTTGCCGGTGGAGGGGAGGTGAGCGATGCAAGCGGTGCTGTGGAGATCGCCGTGGGACCCATAGTTTCCAAAGCACCCTTGCATTGCTGCCATAAAATGAGCGTGGCTATAGGAGCACGGGGTTCAGTATGAAGTGTGGTCCCAACCCGTTTCCAATCCTCTACTACAAGGGATCCCTTTTCTGGATACCAAGGACATTGCTCCCCTATTTCCCGCACCAATTGTTGCAACTGGTGTTCGGAAACTGGCCTGCCAGCTTTCCGCAACAGATACCTTAATTCCCTCGCATGATTCCTCTGCGAGGCTGTAAGAGAAGCGCCCATACTCACGCGAAGGGGATCTCCAAAAAGGAAATGAGTTAGGTGCACGAAAGTCTGTTCCAGATGACGCGAGGCGGGCTGAAGGTTCCTGTTCGGGCGCCAGATGAAGGGATGAGTCACACACGGAATGCTCTCATGTGGGTGGCGATCCTGCTGGAAAGCCCCGGAGCTTCTTTTATTAGCAATTTCACAATTACATTATGTGTAATCCATTACATACAAGCATGTCTTCTACTGATTGGTTGCTTGTGCTTGTGCACGAGCTGCCGCATCCGTTAGCCGTGATCAATACTTTTCTACTAAGCTCGTTTATCGCAAAGCCTTCTGCCACGCCTTTACACAAGCCCTGACCTTTCAGAGGCTTTAGGCGTTTAGGAAGGCTACAGGTGGACGTTACAGTTACATGCCTGCTTTGCAGAACAAAAATGTTGCAAATTACGTGAGTCCATCTGTAAGCTGGACTTTGGATGCAGGGGTTGCTGAAAACCTGGGCCATTATAAATGTGGCCAGTGTGAATTTTGTGATTACAAAGGAGGGAGTTTCATGGATTAATCCAGTGGCACAGTAATCCACTGCACATCAGGGACTCATGACTTGTCAATCTACTTATGTTGTTTATGTACTAATATGCCCCTGCAGAAAAATTTAAGTGGGGCGTACCCGATGGACATGATAGCTAGACTATGGGAACATAAATCTTATTTTAACATGGCCACTAAATCAGCACTGATAGCTGATCATTCTTTAGCCATGAAACATACTTTTGATCAACTAAAGTGGCGAATAGTGCAAATGATACCACAATCATGGTGTGCAGGGAATCGGGAAGCTGTTTCGAATTTAAGGGAGCAGTTTTGGATTTACTCCTTGGATGTAGTTCATCTGAAAGGGTTAAATCAACAGATAAATTGACACACGGTTGTATGAGGTCGAAGCCCTTTTATTATGAATGGAGGACAGAGTTTAAACAGAATAAAAGAATGCCGTGGCCATTTTTCCGTAATGCCTGCAGAGTTCCAGATAGCTTGAAGGATCTCCAGTATCTGTTGCAATTTGGAGAAAATACTCAGATAAGTACTGCCTTATGCCCTGAAGCAGAACCAGTATGCTAGCAGTTTGAAACGCATTGGCACATTTGTGGCAGTTTTTATTATGTTTATAGATGCATCATCACTTAAATAAGAATAAAAGGACTAAATCAGAGGAAGCTTTTTGTAGTGACCTTGAATTACAGTCCAACAAAAAAAATATATGTTTGAAGGAGCAAATGTAGGATTGTTTGTATCACATAATTTAGGTCCTTGCAATCAAACAGGATGCTGTGCTGCCCCCTTGACATGTTTTAAGGCCTTAAGGTGATCAAGGTGCTGTTTTGGTCCTCGTGGTACAATTCAGGGCCTTGCAGATGAGTTCAGTGCTATGTTGATCTCCTTGCCATTTCTGTCCTCTCAAAGTGTCTTGGGGTGCTTCCACAAATTGTGGTGCTGCTTTCCTCTCTTCCACTATCTTGTGGTGTTCACTGCACTTTTTGTTCCACTTTGCCCTTCTGATTATGGGTTCCAATGTTCATCCTGCCTACTCATATACTTTTCACCCCTCTTCTGGTAACATAAGAACATAAGAAATGCCTTACTGGGTCAGACCAAGGTCCATCAAGCCCAATATCCTGTTTCCAACAGTGGCCAATCCAGGTCACAAGTCTCTGGCAGGTTCCCAAAGAGGCACACTGGTTCCACAATGCTTGTTCTGGGGCAAGAAGTGGATTTCCCGGGTCCTTGTAACCCAGTGGAGGTTTGTGACACTCTTGAGGTTTGTAGTGCTGTTACAGATGTCTACCATCAAAATGAAATAAGGTTTGATGGAAAATAGATGGCAAACCTCACTGTTCCATCATAAAATAGCTTCTCCCATAGACTTTAATTTTAACGAATGAGAAGAACGCACAAACAGTTAGGCTCCCAAAACCAATCCGGACGGGTATATTCTGATGAAGCAAATGACCCCAAATATCTTTGGCGAACACATATCTACAAAACATGGAGAAGTCTATTACACAAAAAATAGTTTCTCTGCAAGAGAAAAAGACATTTAGCTATACTCTGATACTTCTGACTATTTTTACTCTGTATAGGTGATCAACTGCTGGATATTCTATTCAAGGAACAATTAATAAAGCATTATATGATGCATGAGAAATTAATGTTGCTTTCTAAAAAAAATCATCAAAAGAAGAACATACAGACCTTTTGGAGGAAGTTTTGCAATTCTTTCCTGCAATTGTTAAAGGACTCTGCTTTTGCAGTTGGCAGCTTGCTATAGAAACTATTGCTTGATGAATGGTTGATTGTGAACGGTCCATTAGTCAAGGATGTATGCTGTGAATGAGAACATGTGGGAAAATGACTGGAAAATCCATGCTGGACTGATCATGATAATAGGATTGTATTTCTTAAAATTGTATTATTGCTGTTGTGAGTGGTTGTGCATCTTTATAAGTAAAGATTAAAAAATGAGATCTGAGCACTTTGGCTATCTTGATAATGGAAAGTTTTCTACATAGATTTGTTCGATCTAAACACAGACTTTAATAACTGTAGAAGTAGGACACGCATTGTCACTTGTAAGTCACCTTTATTTTTATAAATGTAATTAGTCAGCAAATACTGCTTTATAACATTGGTCCCATCAGATTGGAATTGACTAACCAGATGTTAATAAAATTGAAGTATGACTCAGTGGACTTTAAAAACAGTGATCAAAGAGCACTGTTTACTCCCTCATTATTATTTCTGCCTTAGTGATCTTAGAAATCTCTGTTCTTGTCCTTCAAATGCGTAATTTGATAGGAAACATCAGTTAAAGCCTCATTTGGCATGGGATGTCTTGGTCAGAAAAGGGATGTCCAAGTCAGGACATTCAAAATGTCCAGGGTATTTTTAAAAAGGCACGGAGAACGTGGAGCCTTTTGTAAAATGCATGCAAGGATGAGCAGGAGTACACAGGTTTTTGCTGGCATGTATAGTTAAAGCAGCTACCTCGCTGTGATCTATTGAAAGTCATCCCTTGAGCCAAGCTTTTGTCTCCCACGGAGGGGAGCAGGCTGCCGCCGCCGGCCATTTCCCTCCTACCCCCTCCTGGAAGAAGGTGTATAGATGAGGTTTTAGAACAACTTGCAAAACTGAAAGTGGAAAAGGCCATGGGACCGGATGGGATACATCCCAGGATATTGAAAGAGCTCAGAGAGGTTCTTGAAGGGCCCTTAAAGGATGTTTTCAACAGATCCTTGGAAACAGGAGTGGTTCCTCAGGACTGGAGAATGGATGACGTTGTACCTCTGCACAAAAGTGGTGACAGGGAAGAAGTGTCAAACTACAGGCCTGTGAGCCTTACCTCGGTGGCGGGAAAAGTAATGGAGACGCTCCTGAAAGAGCAAATAGTGAACTTTCTCAAAACCAGCGGGTTACAGGATCCGAGGCAACATGGTTTTACTGAGGGCCGATCTTGCCAGACAAATCTCATTGAGTTCTTTGACTGGGTGACCAGAGAACTGGATCAAGGACACGCAATTTTATTTTATTTATTTGATAGTTCTTTTATACCGCGCTCTTTGTTATCAGTGCGGTTTACAATGAAACAAAATGACTCTCAGACAAATAAGCTGTCCTGAGTTTACATAGAACAGGGAAGGCAACTGGGATTTCAACTTTGGGAAACTTATTTACAGATTGTGAGGTAGATTATTTACAGTGGATGGATTCTATATCAGTGATGTGCATCATGATATAGGACCGCTGCTGATTCATATTACAAGCTTGAACTGTGTTGCAGAGCTGGAGAGGTGTTTCCAGGTTGTGAGAAGTGTGTAATGAAAAGGTAGTGCTTTAGGGTTTTTCTAAATTGCATGAGGTCTCTGGATGCTCTGATGGGAGGTGGGAGGTTGTTCCAGCATCTGGGTGCGTAGAACGCGAATGCTCTGTTGTTAGTTGAAAGTGCGCATTTTGTAGTTTCTCTCGGAATGGTTAGCGTATTGGTGGCTGCTGATCTCCTGGGTCTGTTGTTGGGTGGGTGGTCGAATAGAGTCGAGATTGAGGAGGGAGCTATTTTGTTAATGGCCTTGAAGGTGATAAGTAGGACTTTATATAAGATCCTGCAGTTTATCGGGAGCCAATGTAATTCCCTTAAAATGGGGGTTGTGTGTTCACTCCTTGTTGCTCCATGTAAAATGCGGGCGGCAGCATTCATGGCTAATTGTATTGGTTTTAGGGTATTCTTTGGGAGGCCATGGAGTATGATGTTTGCAAAGTCAAAGTGGGGTGTGACTATTGCTTGGAAAATAGTTCTGAAGTTACCGGGGTCAAGCATAGGTCTTAGGTGCCTGAGGGTCTTGATCTTATAGTATATTGTTTTCACAGTGCGGTTTATGTGCTCCTTGAAGTCCAGCCTTTGGTCTAATATTACACCTAAGTATCTTATGGTGGACTTTATTGGAAGCTCTGCATCTCGTACTTTTAAAGTAGCGGGGGGTGCAAATCCTTTGTTTTTTGTGATAATTAGGACTTTGTTTTTTTTGAAGTTGATTCTCAGGTTCTGCCCAAGGAGCCAGTCCGTTATAGCATTGAAGCATTCGATTAGGGTTGAGTAATCAGGTGTAACAACATTGATCGGTGTGTACATCAGCACATCATCTGCGTAGATTAAGCAGGATATACCGAAGGAGCTGGTGATTTCGCAGATCGGCTGCATATATATATTAAAGAGCAGCGCAGAAAGGGAGGAGCCTTGGGGAACTCTTTGCTTTTGAAGAAATGGTTCAGATGTGTTTGAGCCAATCCGGACTTGTTGCCATCTGTCTTCTAAGTAAGATTTACACCACTTCCAAGCTAGATCTTGGATTCCTTTTTCGTAAAGTCGAGTTAATAGTTTGTCATGGTCGACAGAATCAAATGCTGCGGCTATGTCGAGAAAGATTAGTGCGAAGCCCATTTTGAAGTTGTCGATTCCACTGATGAGCACATTGGTTAGGGATGTAAGAAGTGTTTCCACACCGTGAGCTTCTCTAAATCCATGTTGGCTGATGTTGAGTGGTGATGCTGTATCAATATGTTGCTGGATCTGCCTCTGAGTAACGTTCTCAAGTATTTTAGCCAATAAAGGGATACTGGAGATCGGTCGGTAGGATTCTTCTTTCTTTGGATCCAGCTGGCTGTTCTTTAACAATGGTCTGATGGAAGTTTGTTTAAGAGCAGATGGGAATATCCCTGTTGAGAATGATTGATTTATGATATCAGATATGATTGGGCTGAGTTCCAAATGCATTGCTCTTATCCAGTGTGCTGGGCATGGGTCATTCAGTGCAGTGGTGGTGTTGATGTTAGCAATAATTTCTTCAATGTATTTTGCAGATGGAGGTGAAAGCTTGTTGAGGGGGTTCTGGTGTGGATGAGATTGTGTAGACTTTGGTATAGGTGCTGATGTTGTTTTTATGGTTTTGGACTGTAAATAGCTGGCATACAGTTGTGGGTGTATAGATTCCTGTTGTGGCTGTGAGGGTTCTATGGTTAGGGATTTCACCAAATTGAAGAGGTCTCGTGGCTTCCTTAAGGAGCGGTTGAGGAGCTCCGAATGAAATCTCTTCCTTTTGTCCCAGAATAGTTCATGATGGGTTTTCAGATATGCTAAGTATGTGGTCTGGTCTGAGACACTATGGGTGTGATGCCACTTTCTCTCCATTTTTCTCAGGTGGAGTAGGGACTCCTGTAGTTCCTGGGAGAACCACGGGGCTGACTGCCTTCTATCTGTGTGGTTGCTGGGTGACTTATGAATGTTAGATGAGGGCTTTTTAGCATATCGATTCAGGGTGTCATTCCAGTTAGCGACACTTTCGTTAATGTTGGCTGAAGGCTGAGCAAGTTTTGGGAGTACCTGTTTAGTAATTTCTTCCTTGTCAAGTGCTTTGAAACATGCTGGATTAGGTGGGTGTTTATTTGTTTAGCTGGGTATATCTTGTTGTGTTGGCATACTGAATGTTATAAGACTGTGGTCTGACCATGGGACTGGGGTGATGGAGAGATCGAGATTAGACTTTGTGCTACTGACATTGAATGGGGCAAAGATCAGGTCAAGAACATTCCCTTGTTGGTGAGTGGAATTGCCTACTATTTGACTGTAACTGAGGTTGTCCATTGCTTCCAGGAAGGTGTTGGCTAGGGCTGGTTGGATAGAGGGTAGATTAAAATCTCCCAGCAGACAGTTTGGGTTGGTTGGGTTATCGGGATTACAAGCAAGGTCGATTATATTGGATAGCTCTTCTGCAAACGAGTTAGGTGCCCTGTAAATGAGGTTAATGGTGTTGTATTTGTTGGAGATAGAGATTGAGTCCAGGTTCAGAATGCTTCTGGCTAGGGTTGTCCGGTATTGGAGTTCAGTCTTTGCTATAATGAAGATGCCACCTCCTCTTTTGTCTGTCCTATTACATGTGTAAATTGAGAAATTAGGGGGGGGGGGTGAGTTGGTTTAATAATACAGTGTCCGTGTCAGAGAGCCATGTTTCTGTGACCATTAAGATGTCCAGGCTGAGGTTGTTCAGTAGGTCTGTAATGGCTGGCCATTTTTTGTGGGCAGAGCGAGCATTGATGAGTGCACACCTGAGATTTTTTTGCCTATATGACTTGCCTTTTGCGTTGGTTATGTACTCTACTGACACGTGGAGCAAGTGAGTCTGTCTCTTGTAGTGTGGGTTTTGTGGCGATTGGAAATAACTGCGGTGATGTTTTTTACTCATATGGTGAAGTATGGGGATGTGGTTCTGGTCTTGTATAAGAGCATTCGAGTCGTATATGGCATTGGTAAGTAAGTAGGGGCATGTAAGCGCTAGTATGGAGATGGTCATGATTTGCTGCAGCGTGCGGGTTCGGTCTGTTGTAGCTGATAGTGTTCACAAGATTGCGTGAGTGGCTTGTGGTCAAGCAAACTAGTGGGTGAAGCAATAGAAGTATTATGGGGATGAATGAGCTACGCAACTTAATATATGGAGAGCTTCAGTTACACAGATATAGCAATTCTAGTAATTTCACAGTTATAGCAGGAGCTATGTTAGCTCTTGATTACAGTTGCAGAATGATTACTTTGTTTTCAGCATAGACATAAGGGGGTTACTTTGTTTCAATTCCTTATTACAACAGATACTATTGCGGGGAGATACAAAGTTACAACTGAACCGTATACTTAGCAGCTTACAACTTTAACAAGACTCCGGTCTGTGTCATATCTACATTCAGGTTGCTATATGGTCAATCTACTATAGGGCAGTTCTGTTAAGAACAGTTGAATGAGAAGCTACTATGCGGTTCAGACACAATAGTAGTAGGTAATTACCGTGAAGTGTCCATTATGGTGTTTGGATCATTTCAGAGGCTGCGGTCGGTTATGTCCTCAGAGGTTTGCCGTGCAGCTAATGAACGTTGAGTGAGGAGAAGACAAAATGTTGGTTGGTCTTGGCGGTCCACGTCTAAGGGCCACGCCAAAGGGCCCTCTAGCGAGGCCCTCAGGCGTGGGCCCGCAAGGTGCGGGTGCGCCTGCTGGCGCCTTCCTTTTGTATTGCCCCGAGTGCCCCGATTGGGCGGCTGAAGAGAGGGAAGTCGTTTGGAGGATGTCCCAGCTCGATCCCTCCTGGGAGAGCACGCGATGGAGCAAAGGACAGGTCCAGTGCTGGCGCCTTCCTTTTGTATTGCCCCGAGTGCCCCGATTGGGTGGCTGAAGAAAGGGGAGTCGTTCGGAGGATGTCCCAGCTCAATCCCTCCTGGGAGAGCACGCGATGGAGCAAAGGACAGGTCCAGTGCTGGCGCCTTCCTTTTGTATTGCCCCGAGTGCCCCGATTGGGTGGCTGAAGAGAGGGGAGTCATTTGGAGGATGTCTCAGCTCGATCCCTCCTGGGAGAGCACGCGATGGAGCAATGGATGTCATATACCTGGATTTCAGGAAAGCCTTTGATACTGTCCCTCATAGGAGGCTTGTTAATAAACTGAGTAGTTTGAGGATGGGTCCCAAGGTGGTAAACTGTATCAGAAATTGGTTGACTGACAGACGACAGAAGATGATGATAAATGGAGCTCACTCGGATGAAAGAAGGTGATTAGCAGGGTGCCTCAGGGTTCGGTCCTGGGCCCGGCACTGTTCAATGTATTTGTGAGTGATATTGCTGAAGGACTGAATGGAAAAGTCTGTCTTTTTGCAGATGACATGAAAATTTGCAATAGGGTGGACTCCCCCGAGGGAGTGCTTAACATGAGGAGGGATCTGCAAAAGCTGGAGAAATGGTCTGGTGCTTGGCAATTAAGATTTAATGTGAAGAAGTGCAGTGTCATGCACTTGGGTAGCAGAAATCCAAGGGACATGTACACGATAGGGGGCGAGAGGTTGGTGTGCACAGAGCAGGAGAAAGACCTCGGTGTGATTATTTCTGTAGATCTCAAGTTGGCAAAACAGTGCGACAAGGCGGTGGCAAAAGCCAGGAGGATGTTGGGCTGCATTCGAAGAGGAATTACCAGCAGAAAGGAAGGGTACTAGTACCACTGTATAAGTCTCTGGTGAGGCCTCACTTGGAATACTGTGTTCAGTTTTGGCGACCGTATCTTGCAAAGGATGTAAAAAGAATGGAAGCTGTTCAGAGGAAGGCGACCAAAATGATTTGGAGCCTGCGTCAGAAGCCTTATGAGGAGAGACTTGAAGACCTAAATCATAGATGGTTCAGTTTATTTTGATTTAATCTTGTTGATGTAAAGTGATCCACAGTGTCTGTCCCAGGCCACTTTGAATTCCGTCACTGTGTTTGTCCCTACCACCTCCATCGGGAGGGCATTCCAAGCATCCACCACCCTTTCAGTAAAAAAGTATTTCCTGACATTGCCTTTCAATTTACCACCTTGCAGCTTCATGTTATGCCCTCTAGTTTTACAGCTTCCCCGTCTCTGGAAGAGGTTTGTTTGTTCATTATTTTTCTTTAAGTATTTAAAGGTCTGAATCATATCTCCCCTACCCCTCCTCTCCTCCTAAATTTTGAGGAGAGGAGGGATAGGGGAGATATGATTCAGACCCCATATCCTGCATCACCTGCAGAAATAAATGTGGAATGTTAAAGCAGGAGCTCATGTCCACCCAAATGGATACAGGTATATACATGCAAAACAAATGCATAACACATCCTGACATAAACATATGACATCACAACTATGCATCAGCGTGTGAAGTTAAGACACAAAAGACAAGGGGTAGATATACAGATTGAAAAGAACATAATCTGTAACCACGACACAAATGCTAGCATCCATTCAACCATCATCACACAGCACCATAGCAAGGTGGAGTTGGAGGGCACCAACCCCCCCCCCCCCACGTTATATCACACACAGACAGATGACACACACACACAATGAGGGATACACCTCCAAGTCAGACATTTGCACATACGGTTAGTCACATGAACACCATGTGCATGTCAGAAATGAGAAATACACACCCAGCAATATACAGTCCTCATACTGTCCTGCCTCAAATTGTCTGAATAGTGCTGAGTGATGCAGGATATAGGAGTCATGGGTGGACTCTGCAAACCAAGGCACCACATTCAAAATATGCATATTTGCATCACATACAACCTGAACATTCAGGGAATGATAGCGTTTGCGGTTGTGGAACACTACCTCCCTTCTCTAGGCAGGACCAGGGCAACATGTGTGCAATCAATAGCTCCCATCACGTGTGGTATCCTGGCAAATGCCTCAAAGGCCTGGTTCAGGGTCCACCACTGTTGCCTAGTGTTGGGAATTGCAATGTAATTCCCCACCTGGCTGACCATGGCACGCAGTACTTGGTGGAGACAGCGTGAGAAGGTTGGGCGGCTCATGCCACCCACTGTGGCCACAGATGACTGGAAACAGCTAGAGGTAAAAAAATGTAGAACACCAAGGAGCTTGACCAAACCTGGTATGGCATGTGACCGATCAGTCAGGGGCTTGAGGTCAGGTCTTAGATCCTCATAGAGCTCCCTAATAGCCCCCATGCTCAGGCGGTAGAGGGAGATGACCTGGTCCAGCCCCATAGACACCATCTCCCCCGTCAGGCAACCGCAGCGCCTGCACACCTCCCACTGCAGATGCAGCAACCCCAAAGGCCGCCATAAACTCCACCCTTCCAACTCCTCTAACTCTCTCAAACACACACACTCACTTCACTAACCAAGCCACACACCTTTCACACCACACACAAACACAGCCACACAATACAACCACCTACCACTCACAAACCCAGCCACACTCCACAATACACCTGCTTTGGACTCTCTCCTTCCTTCACTGACAACACAAGCCTTCTCTCCCTTGCCTACACAAACCCTCAAAGTGCAGGTGTGCAGGTATGCACACCTGCATACCTGCACTTATTAGTTATGTTGCGCATTGCACATGTGCAGTTGTGCAAACACGGCGGCTGTGCGTGTTACACATGCGCAGTTGCACAAGCACGGTGGCTGCGTGCGTTGCGCATGCGCCGCAGAGACGTAGAAGGTGCATGCGCAGGACACCAGGTTACACATGCCCTGTGCGTGAACGTGAGACATGCATATGCACCACACCTCACAGGCATAAACAGCGCATGTGCAACAAAATGTCATGTGCATGCACCTCCCGCGGCTGCGCAGCACATACGCAATGTGCGCAGCCGCCGCACTCACGCAACTGCGCATGCGCAACATGTACAGTTTAAAAAAAAACCTATAAATGCACCTGCACACCTGGTGCACGTTGAAGGGTTTGTGTAGGTGAGGGAGAGAAGGTGTGTGGTGTCGGTAAGAGTGAGAAGCAGGTGTTTAGTGAAGAGTAGCAGGGTTAGTGAGTTGTGGTGAAGAGTGGTAGAGGCAGGTTTGTTGTGGAGAGGTGTGTGGCAGAGCAGGGGAGACAGAGAGGAGGGGAGGCAAGGAGCAGGTGAGTGAGAAAGGAGCAGAGTTGAGTAGCAGACAACAGGGAGAGGAGGGGGGGGGCAGGACCAGGTGTGAGGTGGAGTTGAGGAGGCCAGGAGCAGGAATGTGTGACAGGGAGGGAGAGGGCACAGAGGGCAGGGAGATGGATCGACAGGACAGGGCAGGAGTGAAGGAGGAGGGGGGGGACCTGTTCAGCAGGACCCAGAGAGGGCAGGGAGTGTTGGGCATGTGGTGGTGGCTGCAGGCACATCAGGTGGGCCCCAGCCCACACAGGGCCCTCCCAGTGACAAACAAAGGTGCATACCGGTTCCAGCTGCGCAATGGAGGAGGGCTGTGAGATTCAGCCAGCAAGAGAATCACATCCTGCTGGCTAGTGTCTTGGAGCATTACGAGATTCTCTATGGCCAGCTGAGCAACAGCATCACTGTGGCAACACAAACACACGTGTGGGAGGAGGTGCAGGAGGCCATCGCACAGGCAGGGGGACCAACCAAGGACCTTGACAGCCTCAGGAAGAGGTTCAGCGATATTAAGCGTGGTGTGCGTGCACACATGGTGGCTGAGCAGCAACATGCCATGGGCACTGGTGGGGGAGGCCCCTTTTCACCAACCCTAACCCCCCTGGAGCAGGAGTTAGCAGACCGGTTTGGGCCCATATATCTGTGTGGACTGCCAGAAGCACTGGACACTGCACATCCGCAGGCAGGTAGGTATGCAACTCACACCTTGCTGCTCCTAACACATAGAGTAAATGCCCTTTGGATATGCGTCAGGCATCTTATTAGCACCGCCTCATACCTGGTCTCCTAGATCATCTCCTACCCTCTTCCTTTGGCTCATGAGTGTGCTGTTCCCCATTCCACCCCTTTTACTTTGTGTGTTTCTGTCCTCCACCCACATGTGTCTCTAACACCATCCCTTTTTATGTCTGCCCTACACATGTCGCTGCACTTCTGCTACAAACCCCCTCCCAGACCTGTTATTGTTATGTCTGTTTCAAATTTAAGCACCGCTGAGCAGGGATTGTCTTTCTGTGAGATAACTTTCACAGTGATGCGTGTGCTTGGTACTGCCCTATAAATGCCTAATAGTGGTAGCAGGAGCTGTAGTAGTAGCTATGCAGCACACGTACAGGGCACGCCTAAGCACACATTGATTGTGGGGTGGATGTACTACACAGTTGTACATAGGTGCACTGTGCAAACTTACCTGTGCTGTATATGCTCTTCCACAACCCAGGTGATTACACAACCATGGGAGCACCTGAGGAGGACAATGTGGCAGGGCCCCAGGATGTGGAGGAGCCAGAGCCCACAATGTCCGGGGGCAGCACCAGCGATGGGGACCGCACACCAGGGACACACGTGATGGTTGAGGCAGAGGACACGCCCCCAGATTTCACCACCACAGTGGGGGCCACAAGCAGCCACACACAGTCTCAAGAGGGTTCGGAGTTTGAGGGGAACCACCACCCCATGCAGGTACCAGGGACAGCAGCCACCCCTCCTACAAGCATGGCTACAATCCTTGCGGAGCTGCGGGCCCACAGTGCCTCAGCATGGCACGATGCCAAAGGTGGGTAACAGCATACACCACAATCCCCATGGGGTTTGTCATAACATCCACAAGGAGATTGCATGTTGCCCACATAGCAGAGTGTTCTTATGTTGGAGGGGGGGGGGGGTTGTTCTGTGCCTTGTGTGTTTCAACCTCCTGTAGCATGGCTTGTCAGGTGTCAGCATTTGTGAGGGGCTCAGACACATGCACACTGTGCACGGCCATATACCCCAAGTAAGCGCACAGAGGAAACCAACGATCCCAGGTCACCCAGACACTCTACTTGACAGACACCTCTGCATGGGTATTGTTAGGCAGCATAGTTTGTCAACATAATCTGCACTGTAAGCCAGCATTATAGAAATGAAGGCCCCCCAGATATATGTACGTGTGTGCCATGACCCCTCATGTCATCTGACCTATCTCAGACGACCAGTGTGCAGATCAAGCATTGACAGATTAAACTGCGACACTGTGCCATGTGTGAGATCTGTGATTCTCATGACCCCTCATCCAGACCCCTTCCAGACATGGGGATGGCTCATGGGAGACACAGATCTAAACATGGTCATGCGTTGCTAGGTGTGGCATGCATGATTGTTCTGAAGACTGATCTGGTGGGATATGCCTGACATGTGCATGTGTGACATTTGGGTTTGAAAGAGGTATCTCACATATCACCTTGTCTCCCACCCACAGGCACTCGTCAGGCTCTGTTGGCCATGCACCAGGATCTGTTGGCCACAAACCAGGGAATACAACAGCTGCAGTCAACAGCTGACGTGATAGCAGGGGCGCTCCTCTGCATTGCAGATGCCCAGGAGGCCATGGCAGCACACTTACAGCAGCCAGCACTGCTACCAGAGGCTGCACCGGCAGCCCTGCAGCAGAGGGGTGGGCTGGGTCATGGTCGCTGTGGCCGGCCACGGAGAATGTGAACATGAAGAATAAAACATCTTAAAATATTACACCCTATGTGTTTGATTTCAATGTGTGGCACTTTATTTATTTATTTATTTAGTATACATTTGTATACCGCTACTTCCAGCGATCAGCAGCGGTTTGATTACAGATTGGAAATTGTCAAATCATGACAGGAAATTTTTGAGGTATAAACACATTGATTAGACAGGAAAGCACAGCACACAGAGAACTATTTTACAGGGAACATGGGCTATGGAGGGTTAAGTGGCTTGCCCAAGACCACAAGGAGCACCTGTGGGACTAGAAACCCCAGTCCTTCTGGCCCAAGGTTGCTGTCCTCTAGTGGGATTTGAACCCCCGACCTTCCGGCCCGAAGTACCTTGCCCCAACCACTAGGCCACTCCACTCCACTCCTCCACTCCACTGTGGCCCCCTACACACCCTGCACCTCCTGTTGTCTCCCTGCCCACATGTGGCTTACCCATGCCCCTCAGGGGTGGGGTGGCTGTACTGCCACCTATCTGTGCCCATAGGTCATACCATGCCCTGTGTGCCATGGACTGTGGCAGGTTGCCACCCTACTACCTATGCGTGTGGGTATACCTGTCCTCTCCCTTTGCCCAGGAAGATGTCCACGGTGGTACATGTCTGGTGTAGGGATCTGCCACCCTCTCCCACCCCATACACTCTCCATTATTGGACAAACATGTGTGACCATTCTCCCTGTCCACACCAGGGCCTATGTGGCTGTCTTCCCACATAGGCTTGCATGCGGCACAGGCAGACAATGGTGGCTTGCTTTGGCCAGCTGATCACCCTTCACTAGCGCTTGTAGTCCCCCATCGCTGATCCTTGTGACATGCATTGACCTATGTCACCCTCAACAGCTATCCCCCTGAGCAGCTCCTGGGTACAGCATTCCATCTTACCCTCCATGCCACAAACCTGCTGCTAGCCGTTTCCCCTATTGGCACACAAGCATGGTGCATCAGATATGGTTCCCACACATTGCACAAAGCATGCACGTGAGCAAAGACTTTAGGACATGCTCCACATTGGCACATCACAGGGATAAAATGGGACTCAGATGCCTACGCACATGGTCAGCCCCCACAACTGCATGTGGAGACGGTCCATGTATGATACCCATGTCTACCATGCATACACATGCTGATTGACACACATGTCCCATGCTTACGTCCCCAGTCTGCCTGTGAGGGAGACACATGACCATTGTGATGTAGTGACAAAACTGTATTTACAAATTATTTACAAAGTGTATAGCAACATTGGAACATAAGAACATAAGATATGCCATACTGGGTCAAACCAAGGTCCATCAAGTCCAGTGTCCTGTTTCCAACAGTGGACAATCTAGGTCATATTTACCCAGCTGTTGGGTAATGGGGATGGAGGGACAACAATGCCCACATGTTGGGTCGTGGAAGACAGGACAGCACAGGGTACATGTGTGGGCACCACAGGGGCCATCACACATTCCTGGGATGCCCATCAGGGGATGGCTGTTGGGATGCAGCACCCCTACCCACCACACACTGCATCTCGGCAGCCATCCACTGAATGGAACCTGCCAGCCACCGGATGGTGCGGTTCTGGGCCTACATGCGTTGCACCACGCTGTCCATTGCCACATACAGGTCCAGTACACACCTGCCACCACATACA
This sequence comes from Ichthyophis bannanicus, assembly GCA_033557465.1. Taxonomy (NCBI): domain Eukaryota; kingdom Metazoa; phylum Chordata; class Amphibia; order Gymnophiona; family Ichthyophiidae; genus Ichthyophis; species Ichthyophis bannanicus. Next base: position 425,560,219 of record CM066035.1, on the reverse strand, counting down.
CACATGGTGCCAGGTGTCTGTGTGGTGGCATGTGCATGGGCCCTGTCTGTGGCAATGGGTGGCATAGCTACACCCAGACGGGCACCATCGCCACACACATGTGGTGGCTGGCAGGGACACACAGTGCCCTGTGCTGTCCTGTGATCCATTCCACCCTCCCCCCTCAACACCCCCACCTCCCCCTCCCCCACCTCCTCCCCCCTGGCACCTCCCACCCACCCTCACCACCCTCCACAATCCCCTCCTCCTCCTCACCCCACGATATAACACACACACACTCACTCTCCCCTCCCACCCCACCCTCCACCCCCTCCATTTCCACATTGTCCGCCTCAGCTGCCTCTGCCGCCTCCTCCTCTGCCACATACTCCTCCTCCTCTTCAGCCTCCACCACCTCCACTGCCCCCTCCTTCTCCTCCTGCTCCTCCTCCATTCGGCGTCGTGCAGTGGGGCGTGACATGATGTGCTCCGATGTGGAGGGGCCCTCACCGGCAGGATCTTCCTCTGTGGGGGATGACAGTCATTAGCACACTATTATGTGAGTCACATACCACATGTACATAGTTTGGCCGCTGTCAGACGGCTGCCTAGGGTGAGAACTTACACAATCTTGACGATGCATATATTCATATGGTTCTTGCAAGGTATTGTGGGTATTGTAGTTCATTCACTCCCAAACACAGCTGATGACAATAATTTGAGTTGTGAAACCAAGTGGTAAGATCAATAAAATACTTCTTTTATTGATGGGGTTTAATTCACCCAGCACATGTATGCTTGATAGCACTATAAATGAGGTTACTTGCTTGCAGTGTTTAAATGGATAACAAAAAGTCAGAAAGTAAACCAGAAAACAACCTTCAGCTTGTCAGGCAATTAGCTAATGTGTTCTTAGCAAATAATTACCAAATACAAAGGCACAAAGAAAAAATAAACTTTGCTGGTTAGGTTAACTTCTGCTTATTTTCCACGCAGATCTCAGCAGTGATTCTCCCTTGCTCACACACACAATCAGGTGCAGCTTTAATTACTATCAATTGACCAGCTGTAAGCCTTTAGCTGGCTGGCTGCTACTGTGTGAACCCAAATCCTGCTTTAAGAGCTGTTTGCAGTGGAAATAAAGAACAAAGTTAGGTTTCTTTGTGATGGCTGATGTGTTTGCTCATAGAAAACTAGCAATAGCATTTAGATAAAGAACAGTCCATGTAAATAGTTTCATCTGCTGTATTTCCCCCTGCATCAACAATCATAGGGTCAATATCATACATTGGCACAGATGAGTCTTTCATTAAGGCACTATCATGAGAATGCTTATTCCCTTGCTGCCATTCTCTATTATAGATAGGGTCTGGATCAGTGTTCATACCTGAGCCTCTCCTGCTATCATTATTCCTCTCTGTATAGCCTGGCCAATATGTAATCCAATTCTGATGTCCAGCCTTCCAATCTTGATCCCTGGACGCTGGATCTTCTCTCACATACCTTCTGGCCTTGGTCTGAAAGTCCCTTCCACATGCAGTCTTCTCTCTTCCAGGTAGCCACTGGTGATTCCTATCTCTGCCACTCCATTCCTCTGGCTGAATCCAGTCCAATGGACTCTGCTGGCTTTTGGAATACCTCCCAGTATGAGTACTGCCTTGGAATCTCCCAGACCTTCCAATGGCCTTTCTTCTCTTCCTTCCAGAGAGTTTCCTTCTCTCTCTATCTGCTTGGCTTGGCTTCTGTTTCTCCAGGTGATACTGGTGCTTGTAGCCATTGCTGTCTCTGTATCTCTTCCTCCCTCTGTAACTGTTGCTGAAGCTCTCCCTCAAGCCCGGCTGGAGCTTGTAGTTCTCCCTGAAGCTGTTCTTCCAACTGTTGCTGAAACTGTTATCTGAAGAAGAATCTCTATTCTTATTCTTTCCTAATGTGTGCTGCTCCCTAACCCAGCGCAGCTGTGTTGAATCAGGCCCTGCCCTTTGAGATGAGTGCTTAGGGATTACCTCATAGCTCTCTTGATTGCACACACATTCTCTCACTTCAGCCCCTCTCATGGCTGCTGGAAACCTGGTGCATTCTGGGACTGGTAGTCTTTTATGTGAAAACTCTGTTTTCTTGCTTCTACCAGAACTGACAGGTTGCTTGTTCAGAGTCACATCATCTTTTCTATAGCTCCTACCTGAGCTATGATAAGCTTCCTTATCACACCGCGCACAGGCTGGTGGGCCACTGTGACATTTTCTATAGAGCTGCAGAGGCCGCAACACTCACCTCCACATTGAGACATTGCCCGCCTCTGTAGGTGGGGAAGGACCTCCGGGCAGTGCAGCCGCAACTCCCAACCCTTTTTCCGTAGGTCCTCCACCTTGGGGGGGTAAGCAATGGGAGAGTGCATTAATGACTATATATCTCTGGTGGGTGGCCAACACATATCACACATCTCTGTGCACAGCATCGTGCTGCTCCTGCTCCTCTGCTCAGTGTGTCCTCTACTAACGGTTACCAGTGCCACCTGCATGTGTGGCTGTGGGCCTGGCCATGTGTGTACAAAACATATAACCAACATGAAATCCACAATCCACTGGCTGTTTGCCTTGCTAACTTTGGATAGGGGTGAGTACGGGGCCTGAGTTGGGTGTGCTGGCTTGTGCTGTTGTTTTTAATTGCTTGTGGATTTCATGTTGGTTATATGTTTTGTTGGACAGTTGCTTTTCCGCTGTTGAAGCAAGGATGCTTGCGAAACGCTGTTGAGCTCTGAGTTGAGGCGTCGGGGAATGGGAAGAAGACGGCCACCCTTTGAGGCACAAAGCATGGTTTTGAAAGTTAAGTGCTGTCTCATTGATGGTGCTTGGGTGGCTTGTCGGGATCTGCATGGAAGGTCATTGATATTATAAGGGCTTGTGCATTATGACAGTTTAGTCTGTTGTATGCATGTTGTAGGCCCGTGGTTACTGAGACCTTCTGTGCAGTATTGTGTGTTTAACAACATATAATGAACATTGATATATATATATACTTGAATGTTGAAAGATAATGAATATGGAAAGATATGGACCAGTACCTTTTGTTTTTGTGGAGTGGGAATTGTGAAGTTCTGTACCCTCACACCAGCATCTATAATGTTCCTATGCAGTCAGTTACGGGGCTCCTGGGGAGTGGCCAGATGTATGACCAGAAACTGCGTACACATCAATGACATATGGATTTGTTTCAGACCTTCGTAATCAGGTCTCATGGCTCCTGGTGATGGGATGGTTTACAGCACATCCACAGCTGCACCTACCATACAATCAGGATCCATAACAGACATGTGTAATGAAGTCTGGGCCTCCGGGGAATAGGGCAAATGTGTGTCCAAACCCGGCATCACCTACCACAATATCTAGATGCCATACCCACCTTTGCACTCAGGTCTCAGGCCTCCTGGGGGTAGGGTGTCTTAGCACATATCATCAGCAATATACCATATCACCAGGGTGACTGACAGGACACTTTCAGCAGGTCTCAGGACTCCTGGGGGTAGGGTGAATTATAACACAGCAACAGCAGCATAAACCATGCCACCTGGGTGACTGACAGCCCACTTTGATGGGGTGTCAGGACTCCTGGGGGTAGGGTGGATTATAACACAGCAAAAGCAGCATAAACCATGCCACCAGGGTGACTGACAGCCTACTTTGGGCATGTCTCAGGCCTCATGGGGGTAGGGTGAATTATAACACAGCAACAGCAGAAAAAACCATGCCACCAGGGTGACTGACAGCTCACTTTGATGGGCTCTCAGGACTCCTGGGGGTAGGGTGGATTATAACACAGCAACAGCAGCATAAACCATGCCACCTGAGTGACTGACAGCCAACTTTGATGGGCTCTCAGGCCTCCTGGGGGTAGGGTGGATTATAACACAGCAACAGCAGCATAAACCATGCCACCAGGGTGACTGACAGCCCTCTTTGATGGGCTCTCAGGACTCCTGGGGGTAGGGTGAATTATAACACAGCAACAGCAGCATAAACCATGCCACCTGGGTGACTGACAGCCCACTTTGATGGGCTCTCAGGAATCCTGGGGGTAGGGTGAATTATAACACAGCAACAGCAGCATAAACCATGCCACCAGGGTGACTGACAGACCATTTGGAGCACATCTCAGGACCCCTAGGGGTAGGGCAGATGTGTGACCCTGCAACTGCAGAACTTACCATATCATCATAATGTTTACAAAACCTCTTTGGGCAGATCTATGGGCTCCTTGTGTCATGGTGTATTTTAACACATCAACAGCAGCAGCTGCCATAACACCAGGATGACATCTGGAACTCTGTGATCAGGTCCTTAGCCTCCTGGGGATAGGGCAAACCATGTTGATGTGATACATAGGCGGTATATCATGTGGGTTTAACTAATAAACATAAATGACATAGACTACCTACACACAGCAGCATGCACAGCTACAATCAACACTGGATATGTATATGGATATGCTGACCTGTCCCCATACACTTACCTCACGTGGGTAGGCTGCAAGATGATTAAAGCGCCTTGTGACGCGGTCCCAGGCCCTCCGCACACGCCCCAGGTCCTGCCGCTTGGATGAGCCAGGGAATAGTTTGGTCTGCCTAGTGCAGATCAGCCCTGCAAGGTGCCTTGTGAAAGCTAGCTTCCTAGAACGAGTAGCCATTTTCTGCACTACCTTGCTCATGCATGCACATGCGCGCCGCAACGTGCTTGTGCCATGGCTGGTACACAGGAAATGGTGGTGCAATCAATATCTATAAAGATCTATGCTGCTGACACACATTGCAGTGATGTGTCTGAACACAATTTGTTTATTATGCATTTATCTTGGTGTTGGCACACTGGGGTCTCAAACCCATCACCACTGGCTGTGAGGGCATTGTATTAACTGATGTGCTATGCCTTTTCACATAGCAATGGCTGGCTAAACAGTTACACCAGGGGGTATGTTTTAAACCGTGTTAATGTGCGCCCAGCGATAATGTGCAGGATGCAATAAAAAGAGTGGGTGTTCCGGTCTAAACATAGCAATCTCGCGTTATTGCGTGATAAAGTGGGCCGCACACATTATCGTGCGATTGAAGGAGCCATGCCAAGTTAACGCGCATTAGTCTTAAGTAGGCGTGCTGACCTCCAAATATAGCACCAGAGCTGTAGCACGATGGTTAAGTCACTGACTGATGATACAGGGGTCATGAGTTCAATCTCCCAGTGGGCTTAATGAATAAGGCTGTTTGAGGCATTACCCTTGACTTTAAACCAGTGCTGTCTGAGGCAATTCCTTTTTACTTTAAATTAGTGCTGCCAGCAAACACAACCTCACAGTGCCGTAACCTAAGATGCCACATAAGGCGCCCTATAAGGCACTCCAGAGGGCACATTATAAAGTACACTGACCACCAAGGCACCCTATAATGTTCCCTATAGGGCACCTTATAAGGGGCTTTATAGGGCGCTTTATGGGGCACCTTATGAGGCACCTTAAGGTTACAGCACTGTGAGTGTGTTTTTGCTGGCAGCACTAATTTAAATTAAAAAAAGAAAATGCCTCAGACAGCCCTATCAAATAAACCCACTGTGGGAACAAACCCATGACCTCTGACTCCACAGGCAGCAAAGTAACCAGTGGGCTACATCTGCATAGCTACCAACAAACCCCTGACTGGCTACAGAAGGACTGCAGGTCACCACACAAACTGTCTGCTGTGGTTACCAGGATAGGGTTAACCCACCTGTACCCATGATGCACTGCACATGCAAATCAGCAGTCTACAGACGATCACAAGATGGGGTATGCACCCCCACAGCACCTCGGCCTGGTACAGAGAACTGACCGTGTGCACCCCACAGCACCTCTGCCTAGTAGGGGGTACTGACCGTGTGTGTTACTGGCACAAAGTAGCTACAGACTGTCACATTGTGTGGGTACTGTGCTCACCCTGAGGGTGAAGTGGCATGCCCAGCACCACGTCCACAGCACCTTTCATGGCTAAAATAAGTCATGCTGTATATCCCCATCAGTGCCAGTGTGTGTGCTAGGTAGTTCCTGCAGACACACCTAGGATACATTTGTGTCCATCTGTAGTTCTCAGTCACGTTTAGCCCTTTTGTGCTATGATGTACCCAGACTAGTGCATATTCTGTGTTGGTGCCATGGTCACATGATGTGGGGTGGGGTGTTTGGACCCATAGGCAGATTATGTACCACCACCCAACACACCCTCTGTGGCAGGCGGGCGAGGGAAAGGGGTGTTTGGACCCATAGGCAGATTATGTACCGCCATCCAACCCACCCTCTGTGGCTGGGGAAAGGGGGAAGGGAGGGGAGAGGGGGTGTTTGGACCCATAGGCAGATTATGTACCACCACCCAACCCACCCTCTATGGCTCAGGGTGGGGAACAGGATGTCCCACCAACAGATCCACATTCTACCTCCCTGCAATGGTGGCAGTAGAGGGAACTCAGATCTGCCCTTTTTATTTAAAACCAAGGCTCCAAAGCCCATTCAAAGCCTCGAGAAGAGACCTCCCTCCCCCCCGATTCTGCCTTCCAGCCACAATTTGTGGAAGAAACTGCCCTTTTAAATAAATTAAAATTCATTTTTCTTTACTTCCCTACCTGTCTGGCACCCTCACAATACCCTGATGCTGTCTGGGGTGTTTAATTCCCCGTGCCCATTTTCAGCCGGTTAAAGGGCCTGGCCCCTTTAATGCTGGCTTCTCCCCATAGAAAGTCCTCAACCAGGCCTAAACATTAATGTGGCCTGCTACAGAGCCCTGGAGATGTCTCCAATGCTCCTGCTTTCCCCCATCTCCCGGAGGAACAATGTGGCCTCCCAATCCAGCCTCTGACTACCCACCCCCTCCCCCCCCACCCCCCAGGTATTTTTCTGGCCAACCTGGCCCATATCCAGTGTTCCTGGTCCCTCTGGATCAGCCCCCGGTTTCTCTTTGTCGTTTCTCCTGTGCCTCCCAGACTCCTGCCACCGCTCCCCCAAACAGCCCTGTGGCCTCCTGGGCACCACCACCGCTACTCTTGTGGCACTCCAGAACCTGGGAGCATCCACAGCACTACAGACTCCCCCCAGGGACAGCTGTGGTAATTGTAGGCTCCCCCCCCGATGCCTGTCAACAGCCCCGAAGCCAAGATCAGAAACAGCTAAGGTACATTGCTGCACCCAATCCAAACAGCAGACATCCCCGGCATAGCAGAGCCCAGTGAATGCTGCAAAACCAAGGTTCACCACAGGCTCTTACCCATGGCCCCACACAGCTCCTCTGAGACTTTTTTTTCCTTTTTAAAAAACAAACCCAAATTTGCTTCTGCCTCAGCTGCCTGGGCAGCCCTAAAGCCCTGGTAAAAGAAAAAAAACCAAACAGCTAGGCTGCGAGCAGCAGCCCCCCTACACAAGGTACCTTTTAAAAAAAATCTTTCATTCATTTATTTATTTCTTCTACTCTGGGTTACATACAACTTACCTTGATCTCCTGCAAGATCTCCTGCAAGATCCTGGTGGAGAGGGAAATGTTGGCCTTCCAGTACCCCATTGGTAGATGATACCCTCCTAATGCAGCACAATTTTTACTAACATCTCTGCCTCCTCCACCATGCAACTGGCTTGTCATTGACAGGATGCTATTTCACTGTTATGATAGCCCTGGCCAGAGAGGGCACTATCCCATTCACCCAGCCAATCGGGCACCATCTGGAATATACAGGTTTTTCTCTTACAGTCCAAATATCTGCCACAATCCAGATTTTACCTCTTACCATGGATATTTGAAGCTGCAATGCCACATGGATTTTAGCTATTACTTGGGGATATTCATAGCTGTGGCATCCCTTGTCATTTTTTTTTTTATCAAAGTTTTATTTAAACACCAAACCACACAGCACGAAAAACAACAGCACAACAACCCCCGCGCAGGGTGGTTCCCTTGTCATTTTTATGCAGATTGTATGAAAATCTCAGGCTATCTGGTTAGAACAGAGAGGCATGCAAGCAGTGATGCTTCTACAGACCTATCCAGTCATATCTGGACACTATCTCAGCATATGTTCCCTGTTTGAAACTTCGGCATAATTTTTATATGGGTATGCTTAACCAGTTTTCTGGCCATTCAGCATCTTGATGAATATTGACTCCTCTTTCTCTATGCTCTAGAATTTTATGGTTAGCTGTTCAATTGTAGTGTGTCAATGGATACTTTTCAGGATTACACACAATTTCCTTAATCAAATCTACAGGTCCCTTATAGAATAATATTTGCCTCCCCCCCACCCTTGCAAAAACTCTTCAATGTGTCTGCAAGCTGCAGAAACAATTACATACATTACCCTTGCATGGTGAAGCCCCAAAGCCTCAAAGCTATGATTCTCCAAATCACTGCATTCTAAGCTTGACTGATCCGTTTAAATGCTTGTCAGAGATTTATAGCATTTCACCCTGTAAACCCGTAGTTTTATAGTAAAGTTAAAAGACTATTTTCAAATGGCAGAAAACTTTAGGATAACACTGGAATCTAATGACCAGCTCATTTTGTAGATTTAAGGTTAAAATATTTTGCTGCTAAAGGTGATAAAGTCTAGGGGTGGGGGATATTCAGCGGTGACAGCTAACCATTTTAACATGGCTAGCCACTGTAACTGAAACTTAACCCTGGATATAATCAATGCTGGGGTCATGTCCAGTCTTGGCATTGAATAGCTGGATTGCTCACTTTGGCAGGAAGCTAATCCGGCAGCTGTGATAATCAGGTTGCTAACCGGTTACATTCCATGATGAAAGCTAGGCCACCCCCTCCGTGCCTTACTTTTGCCACCTTGCCATGACCGTTTAATATCACCACTGCCTAGTTATAGTCGGGTGGCATCCCTGGAATGTCCGCTGTTACTCATTTAGCATTGGGGATACACCGGTGACACCCAGGGATATTCAATAACACTAACCATGTTAGTGCCACTGATTATCCCAGATAAAGGGATTAATGCAGTTAGTAGGTATGCTAGCCAAGTTAATCCCTTTGAATATCCCCCCTCCCTTAGGATTTTGGAACATGCTCAACTTCCTTATTAGAGTTAGTTCTACAATACTGTGGAAAATGCACATACATCCATTGTGTCCTCATTGGTCTGGTTTTATTACCCAGTTCATTGTTCCACAACAGTGGGCACAGCAAAGGCCACAAAATATAGTTCATGTAAGTATAGAAAACATGATAAAACAGACAAATATAGATTCTGTAGGGCAGGACTAGGAATGATTATCATCTCATTGCTGGCTGTGACGTGCTGATGTCAGAAAGCATATATTTATGTATTTTATTTATTTATTTAATGCCTCTTTTATACCGCGCTCTTTAGAACCAGTGCAGTTTACAGGTAACAAATTTGTGCAGTGCAGGCAGGCCTACACTGGACTTACAATAAACAGGGGTTTTAAACAGGGCTAACAGGGTAACTATGTACACTTTAACTGGCTGTCACGGGCTATGTGGACAGCTCGACATTATTTTGTATATGCAGAAAGATAGGGGCAACAGAATGCATCTTTGGTTGAAGTATCCAAAGAAACCAATCTTTGGCCCTGCCCTCAAGCTCTCTAGTTGCTGATACTGTGGTTGGGCAAAATATTGGTCATGCTATGGCCCAAGTGGCCAACCCCATTCAACTGCCTACAAAGAAAGGCATGAAAAGATAACACAATTCAACCAGTTAAAACTGTGTAAACATAATGGGGCCAATACAGAAAACCGACTCCGAAGTCGCACGCTATCAACTCTGTACACCTCAATGCAGCGCACAGATAGCATGCGACTTCAGCGCCGGCATGCAAAAGGGGAACAGCTGCAAATTAGCCACACGTTAAACTGTGGCACCAATGGTAGTGTCAAACTGGGAGATCAAGCCAAACACATGAACACAGAAGTTGGCACAAGTTTGACATGCTCTCCCAGAGAAACAGGGGCACTGCGTGCTTAATTTGCATATGTACCTCAATAGTATTTTGATGGTATCGGGGGTTTTCCCTGATACCTGGACCATCTGAGGTAAAGTGCAGACTTCCCCTCAGATAATCCAGGCATCGAGAAAAGCCCCCAATTTCATCAAAATACTGTCAGGGTGCCAGTGCCCTCTGACAGAAACCAAATCCCTGGTGACCCAGCAGCTCTGATCCTCCACCCATCTAATTAAAACTAACCCTGATGATCCAGTGGCCCTGAACACCCACCCACCCAATTAAAAGTAATCTGATGGCACAGCGGCCCTGATTCCTCACAGCCATTCAGCTAAAAATAACCTTAGTGGCCCAGTGACCCTGAACCCCCCACCTCTACAAAGGAGCAGGAGCATTCCCCATGTGCTCCTCACTCCTGCACATTATCTTTAAAAATGGCAGCCCCTGGTCCCATGTGGTGCATCCTGAGATGCACTGGGCAAGGTCAGACTGACATATAAGGTACTTGGGCCACCAGGGTTAGCATTAATTGGGTAGGAGGTTCGAGGTTGCTGGACTACCAAGGTTATTTTTAGTTGGGTGGGTGAGGGGATCGGGGCCGCTGGGCCACTAGGGATTTGGTTTCTATCAGAGGCACTAGCCCCCCCCCCCCCAAGCAGTATTTTGATGGCAGTGGGGGCTTTTCCTGATGCCTGGATTATCTGAGGGGATGTTTGGCATTGGAGAAGCTCCCAATGCCATCAAAATACTGTTGGGGGCATGTGCAAGATGTTTAAGCCACCTCAGACCAGGCGTAGAGTTATTGGCACTAAGGCTGGTTACAAAATCCTCTATGCATTTCTCTGCATTGGTCACAGACAATATTAGCATACCATTTTATTCCATGCAGCTCATTTGCCTATAATTTAAATACTCTTTGGGGTATGTTTACTAAACTGCAGTAAACGTACATAATGCGCGTTATGTAATGTTAATGATCGTTAGCATGTCATAACACGTGTTATGTAACATTAACGATTGTTAGTGCGTCATAATGCACGTTATGTAACGTTAACGATCGTTAGCGCGTCATAACGCGCGTTATGACGCGCTAACGATCGTAATGCTCCGCGGCGCGGTAAAACACCGCAGAAGGTAGAGAGAGGGCGGAGAGAATGGGTCAATGGGCTGAGAATGGGCGGGGAGAGGCTCCCCTCACACTAACGCGCTGAATTTCAGGACTGAATTCCAACGCGAATGAAAACCTGCCGTTAAAGGCACATTACAGGGGAGAGAAACCATTTAAGTGTCCGCAATGTACAGCCCAGGCAGGGAAACCAAAAAACAGTGATAGGTGTGATACATGTGCACAGAACAAAAGGGCACAGAAACACTGAAAATGACCCCAACAGACTGGAAAAAAACAATAACCAAGCTGGCCAATAGTGGTATCAAATGGAAACATCAACCCCTCCCCCCGCCCCAGAGTAAGCTCCATAGAACAGATATAAATCGTGGAAGGGTCTATACGCCGTCCCCATACAAGGTGAATGAGCCCACAGTGACATAGCGCTACTCAGGGTTTTCCCCACCATCAGACAGGTGCACATGTCCCGCAACATCAGGGCGGGCATGTCGGAACGGCAACTAGACAGATGCCGGAGAAGGGGATACAGAGGGCCGCAGGCGGCACATGCTGTGGTGGAGCTGAGCCACAGTGCGGACTAGGGTGATGCCTAGGTGGCCCATACGAATGCTGAAACAGCGGAGCAGCCAGACAGCAACTGCTGAAGGTCTAACATGGGCACGAGTGGGTTTCCCAAAGTGCCACAGGGGATAGTACCCAACAGCTACCCCCAAGGGCACGGAACATTGGCAAGCGGGGCTGGGGGGGAGCGTGGATGTCTATGCAGGCACCCCTACCCCAGAACCCGCACCATAGGCAGCCACCTACCCGCACACTGGATGGCCTGAGACTGCGCACCACCAGCTCCACCAGCAGAAGGGCATGTCAGCATGGTGGCTGAGGGATACTGGTGGTGGAGGGGGCAGTGGCAGCTGCCCAGAGCAGACCGTGGCCTAGCCCTGTGTAGGTGGGTGCCATGCACTGCAACAGACAGGCCCTGTCTGACCAACAGTCATGGTATCACCAGGGAATGCACCATCTCTGTGATAACATGGTGGTGCAGTGCACAAAACCAGTGTATTCAGAAGCAGAAGGTCACAGGTTCAAGTCCCAGCTGTGGTTTCCGCCAACCCAGTCCTCATATTTTACCCACTACTATAACGTGCTAATACAGACGGAACCTTTCTTGCAGATGACGTAAACATGCCCAAAACACCTACATTTTACCCTACAGAGCACAGACACCATAAACATGCACATTACCTAGAGCAGAGCCTCCCAAATGCAGTCCTGGAGGGCCAAACACCATTCAGGTTCCATGCTGCCTCTGACAAAGATGCCTGTGCTGCATTTCTATGCGCCACCCCCATGGTATGCAGATGTATCTCATGCATATTCATGAGGGACAGCATGAAAACCCAAACAGTGTTTGGCACCGCAGGACTGGAGTTGGGAACCTCTGCCGTAAAGCAGCAGCCAACAGGGGCAGACACACCCGCACCCACAGGCCCCATTATCCAAAGCTTCCTGGAGAGGCAGGACTTTGGGCTCTGCGTGCATCTCCCAATACTAGCACTTGCATACCTTAGTAATGCCACCCTAAACCTGGGAATATGGTACACAGCCTCCACAGCCAACACTGCTAGCACTGTTGCCAGTATTGGCCTGCCAATGTGCATAATGAGGAGCAAGGTACCGTGGGAATAGCCTGGATAGGGTGGCCTGGCCTGGCCGCATCTGCACAGGGCATAGGGCAATGGCCGGACATTGTAGTGCCCGGTACCACCTGCACGGACAGGGTGGCCATAGCATGTCCTGCTGGGAGGTCACTCTCACCCTGACTGAGCAGTGACCATGGCATGGCTAGGTTCCCCCATAGTGCTATATAGTATTTTTCTTATGTGATATTTATGGGTTTCCTTTTTGGGCCCAATCACTGACTTATCTGCTTGGTGTGTATGCTGATATCCCCGTTCTGGGTACATGCATCTTCTCCAGGACCATGCACTATGGACTAGCTGGCGGACTGTCTGCAGCTAGTATGTGTCTTGCTGGAACACCATTCAGGGTGCAGCTGCTGGAGGCTTGCTGCTGGAGAATGTCAGATAATGGTGGGGGGCAGCTGAGCATTTCCAGACCTGCCGTCTGTCTGCTATTGTGTTATGGATGTGTACTGCTCTGCATTGCCTGCCCTGTAGGGTGTTTGATCCCTAGCAGGACTGGGGTGATGGTTTCCTCTACTGCCACCATTGCAAGGGTGTAGAAAGTGGATCTGTGGGTTGGAAATCCTGTCTCCCACCCTGAGCCCCAGAGGGTGGGTTGGGTGGTGGTATGTAATCTCCCTGGTAACCACAGCAGAATGTGGGTGTGGTGCCGTGCAGTCTTCCTGTAGCCAACCAGGTGTTTATTAGCAGCTCTAGCCCACTGGTTACTTCCCTGCCCACGGAGCCAGAGGTCATGGGTTCACAACCCACAGTGGCGTTCATCGATAGGGCTGTCTTAGGCATTGTCTTTTTTTATTATATATTAGTGCTGCCAGCAGAACCACCATCAGGGTACTGTCACCTTAGGGTGGCTCATAAGGCGCCCTATAGGGTGCCTTATACGGCGCCCTATAAAGCATCTTATAAGGTGCCTTATATGCTGTCCTATAGGGGACATTATAGGATGCCTTGGCAGACAGCGCACTTTATAATGTGCCCTATGGAATGCCTTCTAGGGTGCCTTATGTGGCACCTTAGGTTACACCACTGTGAGGGTGTGTTTGCTGGCAGCACTATTACAGTACAACTAAACTTCCTCACAGCCCAATACTTAACCCTTTCCAGGCCAAGCCCAAAACTTTCGGGATCCAAACTTCTGCCTAAATATTCCTATCAAATGGTATATAATACATGACCATGGCAGAGGGAACGTCACTATTGGGACATATTGAATAAGACGGGTACAATTTTCCTGACATATGCAAACATTAACCCGGATGCAGAATGTGGATTAAAATATTATAGTAGGCTTTCAAAGGATACACATGACACCTCAGCCAGCCTTATTCATTAGGCACACTGGGGAATCGAACCCATGACCCTTGTACCATCGGTCTGTGTAGTAACCATTGTGCTACAGCTCTGTTTCTGTACTTGGGTGTCTGCGCACCTTCTTACGCTTAACGTGCAGTAACGCGCCCTGTAACGATTGTTGCTGCGTGGCGCATTATAACACGTGTTATCACTAACGATGTACCGCCCATGTCCTTTTTTGGCATTTCTTCCACTAACGCGGCTCCTAACGCGAATCACACTAACGCAGTTTAGTAAACATACCCCTTTGTGTCACTGTGTGTGCTTGCTTTTCCTTTGCTGTTTACGTGTGCGCCCATTTCTTTCTGCATTTATCATGTCGCTAATTGTGCCTAAAAGTTGGGTTATCTGCACTTAAAGGTTGCGCTAGTTTTCTGCATTGGCCCCACAGTCTCCTCCTGAATTCATAAACATAGAAACATAACAACAGAAAAAGACCACATGGTCTATCTAGTCTGCCCTTCCGTATCAACCACTACAACACTACACTAAGATGCAGTGCATGTTATACAGACGAGGACAACAGTTGAATTCAAGATATCATGGGATAAGTATAGATTTGCTTGTTACTGCTTCATCTATTAGCAGTGCTGTTCTTTTTTTTTTTCCTTTACTACTATGGCCAATTTTCTTGCATCAAGCTTTTTCTTAGTTGGATTTTCAGGGTCCCTACTTCATTCTCCACAATTCTTTTAGGAATGTCTATCACAAACATATTTCTGTTATAGTTTGTTTGGTACAATACAAGTATTAAGGTGAGCTCCATCAGTAAGTTTGAGAGCGTGAGATCATATCCAACATCCTCTGATTTAAAAGTAAGGCTCATTACCTTCATAGTATGTGCATAATTAAACTATTTGGACATAATGCCCCTGAGGAATAATGAAGTAAAAGTCTATATCAAAGGGCCAAAAAACTAAGAAGACCTAATCTAACTATCCTTGGCAGGTGGGTTTCTTTCATCTCCAGCTGGTTATAGACCACCTCATCAACACTTTACTCAGATTTGGGTTGAGCTGTCTTCTTCAGTACACACTGAGCACAAACAATGTGCACAAGCCGGTGGTATTTTTGACATTTTCTGGCCTCTGATAGAATCTTTCCTAGTAGGTTTTTGTTTTTATTTAATATGTATTAAATTTTTCATTATTAAACACAAGACAGGGTCCTGAACAGAAAAGAAACTCTTCAAAGAAACCATTCACATTTACACAGTAAAATAAAAAGAAAACTAACAAACAGAGAGATTCTGTAGTCCACATGACATAAGAGGGAGCAGAAAATTACTTGAGGATAAGAGGAATTCCTCAAGACAGGAATAGAAAAATACAAAACACTCAAAACAGCTGCAGAGCGAACCAAAGCATCATCCTATACTGAGAGCCGTTAAATATCAGCTATGTTACCATAGACAGCTTGGCACTTAAAAAAGCTACTAGGTCCTCAGCTTGAAGAAAATATATCTAGTCAAATTATACATTGCCAAACATTTACAAGGAAAGCATAAATGAAACATTCCCTCCAGTTGCAAAACCCCAGCTTTATGACGCAAAAATTGCTTCCTTTTTTTCTGAGTCTCTCTGGCTATGTCAGGAAACATTGATATAACATAACCACAGAAGGTATCTCTCTTTTTTCTATAAAGCATTTTCAATAGCCACTCCTTATCCATGACTAGGGCACAGGACACTAGCAATATAGCTGACTGATACGTTTCCACACCTGATGATTCCAGTAGGTCGGATACATTTACCACATCCATATTAGAGTCACCACCTGAAGCCACTGGATCTTTTTTTCTCCGAAGGAAGATAATATACTTTAGTTAGAGGTGGAACAAGATCTGATGCCACTTTGAACACTTCCAACATATAACATTTAAACATGTCCATAGCAGATACCCCTCTAGCCTTAGGGAAATTCAAAACCCTAAGGGGCATGTTTACTAAACATTCCTAACGTGCGGGGCCGCGGTAGTGTGCCTGTGCCATATAAGGAGTGGGCGGGCAGGCAGAAAAAAGAAAAAAAACGGGAGTAAGCGATCGCACATTTGCGCGGCGCGCTAATGTGCGCCGTGCAAAATAGTGTGTGGGAAGGCTAAGTGGCGCCCTGATATGCACACACAAAGGAACAGAGTCATAGTACAATGGTTAAGATACTGACAGCTGGTGCAGCTGCCATGGGTTCAATTCCCCATTGTGTGTAACAAAAAGGGCTGGCTGAGGCATTAATTTTAATGGGTAAAGGTGCTTTAGGAGGCATATTAATTTTGGGCGGCATAAGGAGGTGCACTCTTAATCTTGGGCGGCATAAGGCGGTGCACTGTTAAGTTTGGGCGGCATAAGGCAGTGCGCTGATGCCCAAGCACAGGACCAGAGCCACAGCACAATGATTAAGACACTGACCAATGGTGCAGGGATCAGGGGTTCAATCCCCCACAGTGCCCAATGAAGAAGGCTCACTGAGGCAGTGCATATTATGGGGATGAGTGCTGTAGGGGGCAATTTATTTTTATTTCAGTTATCACTACTAGCAAACGCACTCACAAAGCGTGTTAACATAAGGCGGCCCATAAGGCACATGTTAAAGTTCACTGTCCGCCAAGGCACCCTAGAATGTCCCCTATAGGGCACCATATATGTTGCATCACAGGATAATGTATAGTGCACCTTATATGGACAGCAACCATAAGGTGCCCTATAGGGCGCCCTATAAAGCACCCTCAGAGGCACCTTATGGGTACAGTACACTGAGGGTGTGTTTGATGGCAGCAACATATGTACATTAAATCTAAAAAAAGCTTTGGACAACCCTATCAAATAACCCCACTGTGGGCTTGAACCCATTACCTCTGGCTCCACAGGCAGTGAAGTAACCATTGGGCTACAGCTATATAGCTGCCAGCAAGCCCCTGGCTGGCTGCAGAGAGCCTGCATGTCACCACACAGACAGTCTGCTGTGGTAACCAGGATAGGGTTAGGCCACCCATACCCATGATGCACTGCACATGCAAATCAGCTGTCCACAGATGAACACAAGATGGGGAATGCACCCCAACAGCTCCCCGGCCTGGTAGGGGGACGTGTCCGTGTGCACCCACACAGCACCTTGGCCAGGTAGGAGGTACTGACCGGGTGTTTAACTGGCACAGAGTAGCTACACACAGTCACATTGTGCGGGAACTGTGCTCACCCTGAGTGTGCGATGAGGCGCCCTGGACCAGGTCCACAGCACCCTCCATGGCTGAGCTCCAAAACAGTTGTAATCTGTCAGATAGGTAGTTTCTGCAGGAACACCTTGGATATCTCTGTCTGTTTCAGTCAGGGGAACCCCCACAGACCCCTAGGTGGGCCATGTACCACCACCACCCCCCCCCCCCCCCGGGTGGCAAACAGGGTCTCCCATAAAATTTTTTCTCCCCCCCCCCCCCCCGCCCCTGCAATGTTGGCAGTAGAGTGGACCATCAACCTCAGTCCTGTTGGGGAACAGACACCCTACAGGGCAGTCCAAGCAGCCCCACACACACCCAGACCACAATATCAGACAGACAGTAGGCCTGGATATGCTAAGATGCACCCCACCACCATCTGATATTCCCCTGCATCAAGCCATCAGCCACTGCACAGCACTCCAGCAGGGCACATACCAGCTGTGAACAGTCTGCTGGTTAGTTCCACTGGAAATGCATGCACCCACAACTGGGATGGCAACACACACAAGCAGATACATCAGTGACTAGGCCCCAACAGGTGACCCATATATATCACATGAGGGAAATGCTATGAAACACTATGGGGGTGCCTAGCCATGCTGCCGTCACTGCACAGTCAGGGTGGAGTGACAGCCCAGCAGCACATACAGAGGTCACCCTGTCTGTGGAGGAGGTGGACGGCCACTACAATGTCCCTGCCAGTGCCCTATGCCCTGTGCAGATGCATCCTGGCCAGCCCACCCTGTCTGAGCTATACCCATGGTACCTTGCTGCTCATTATGCACATCATCAGGCCAAAACTGGCAACAGTGCTGGCAGTGTGGGCTGTGGACAGTGTTTGCAGCCAACACACACTGTATAGACAGACACACACTCCCACACGTATGCCAGCATTGTGTTCTATAGAGGGGTTCAGAATCCTTGCCCACCACACCAGTCCTGGGCACAGTACAGGCATGGGTATGGTATGCAGTACGGTTGGGGGTCACTCCCCAGGGTGGTAAACACTGTCAGGGGCCAGACCTGACACACACACCGCAGACATCAGATAGATTGTTATGATGGAGCTCAAAGAGCAGACTGTGCGTAATGTAGGGATATCTATCTGCCAGTACTCATAGCAAACATTTGAGAGCTGTGTACCATATACCCAGGTGTAGGGTGACATTGCTAAGGTATGCAAGTGCTGGTATTGGGTGCTGCACGCAGGGCCCAATGTCCTGCCTCTCCAGGAGGCATTGGCCAATGGGGCCTGTGGGTGTGGGTGTGTCTGCCCCTGTTGGCTGCTGCTGTACGGCAGAGGTTCCCAAATCCAGTCCAGGTTTGCAATACACTGGTTGGGGTTTCCTGCTGTCCCTCATGAATATGCATGAGCTACATCTACATGCCATGGGGGTGGTGCATAGATATACAGCACAGTTATTTGTATGTGTGGCAGCATGGAACCTGAATGGTGTGTGGTCCTCCAGGACTGCATTTGTGAGACTCTGCTCTAGGTAATGCCCCTGGTCATGGTGTCTGTGCTTGGTGGTGTAATAGGCGTATGACCAATGCGTATGTCCCCAGCAATAAAGGATTGCCCTTACTAACATGGTTTAGTTGTGGGGAAAATATGTGGACAGGATTGGTAGTAGCCCCAGCTGGGCTTTGAACCTGTGACCTTTTGTTCCTGCACACACTGTCTGTGTGCACTGCATCACTGTGTTGCCACAGATGTGCTGAACTCCCTGGGAAGTCCATGACTGTACATCCGACAGGGCCTATGTTGCAGTGGACGTGCCAGCCTGCACATGGCTCGGCCACTGTCTTCTGTGGCTAGCAGCCATTGCCCCCTCCACCACCTGTACCCTACCGCCAACATGCTGGCATGTCCGTATCTTGGAAAAGCATATGACCTGATTGCGTTGTGGCACTCCAGGACTGCATTTGGGGGACTCGGCTGTCGGTAATGCCCATTTTTATGGTGTGTGTGCGGTGTTGGGTACAAAATGGGTGTGTGAACCATGCTTATGTTCTCTGCAATAAAGGAGTGTCTGTACTATCTCTGTTTAGTGGTGGGTAAAATATGGGGACTGGGTTGGCAGGAGCCCCAGCTTGGATTTGAACCTGTGACCCTCTGGTCCTAGAGGTACTGCCTCTGTCTGCTGCACCACATTGTGGCCACAGTGATAGTGCAGTCCCTGGGGGTGGGAAACCTGACCAACAGAGTCAAAAACCCTGCTCTGCACATTTGTACTGTGGGCTCCGTCACCATGTCTGGTGACATAAGTGCAAATACACCCCTCAACCGACCACGCACAACTGGGGATAAATATAACCAAGCTGGGCAACAGTGATATTAATGGGCAACCATAGCAAACACTCCCAGGAAGGCTCAGAAAAAAGGAAATGGTTTTCGGAAGGATCTCCCCTCCGTAGCCCCTTCCAACCTTCATTTCATTTTTTTTTAGCTTTCCTGGGTGTGTTTCTTATGTTTGCCCATTATTATCGGGGTTCCCCAGCTGCCTTCCTATTTTTAATATTTTTGTTTGGGTCTTTTTCTATCTTTATTTGCACTTTTGTTCTGTGCACATGTATCACACTGCTCACGTTTTGCAGGTTTCCCCGGTTTCCCTGTACATTGCTGACGCGAAATGGTTTCTCTTCCCTTTAAATGCCCTCTACCGTGAGTGTTTCACTCGCGCTATTTTTAACCTGTGAATTCGGCCCCTATCATGTGCGGGGAGCCTCTCCCCTCCCCTTCCCCGCCCATTGACCCCGTCTCTCCGCCCCTCGGGAGCCTTCCTCCGCCCTCAGAATGCCTTTCCACGCCTCTATCAGACATTTGCGGGCCGGGTACTTGTGCGGGGTGCGTTGGTGCGCCGCGCAATTGTGCGGGGCCCACGCGCACTTTTGCAGGGCGTTTAAGAGCGTTTCTGAGCGTTTGAGTGCCGCGTTTCCGTGCGCTATTGTGCGGCACGCAATTGTGCGGCTTTTAGTAAACATACCCCTAAGATTTGTTGCACATGCAGTGTTCTCCAATGCCTCCAACTTGGAACGTAAAGCATCATTGTCTTTAATCAAAGAAACATTTGTATCTGACAACTGTGCCAGTTGGCTTCCATGATCTTCTACCTTTCAATTTTACATCATCCATTGTACTCACCATAGTAGTTATCTGATCCAAATGCCTCTGAATCCTAGTAGGAAAGTCCAGTGACTGTCTGCTCACGGCATCAGAGAGCAAAGCAATTGCCTCCCAGATAACCTCCAGAGTAAACTCCTTTGGGCATGGGATAGAGAGCACAAGCAGAGAAGATGTAGCAGCTGAAGAAAGTGCAAGAGGCTTTTCGCTGGTATCCAGGCCGTTTGCTTTCCATACTTCCTCCACCAATGCTTGCCCCGGAGCGTCTCCGGTATCACCGGAGGACTGCCCTGCCTCAAGAACCACAGACTCCCCTTGTCTGGTGTCAGAATCTTTGACTTGCGAACAAGCTGGCCCAGGGTCTTCAGGAGTGAGGCAGGGGAGTCCCGGGTGTGGAGGCAGCGTCCTCAGATCAGGGGAAAGCGAGATGTCAGCATCTAAAGGTGGTGGAGAGTCCTCCTGTACGCCTGCTGTCAAGCCCTTAGCCCCTGTTTTATTGCCTTGGTAAGCTCCACAAATCGATCTATCAAACCAGAACTGGAAGGCCGGGGTTCAGAGGGAAAAACCCTCGCCTTTCCCTTATGCTTAGTCATCGGGTAAGCAGCAATACTCGCTCATGCGGCCATCTTAGTCATGTCCTTTTTCCTCCTAGTTTATCTCTTAATGTTTTTAATATGGGAATCTGGGGGGTAGCCACTAAGATAGAAGAAACATTATTAGGCAATCTATCCCAGTTCTGTAGTTTTTCTGGTAAGCCAGTTCAAAATTGTTCCTCTTTTGAAGGGCTTGCTGGGGAATGTCAGGCCTCTGTTCAGGCTCATGATAGGAAGACTGTGGCATTAGAGGTCTTTAAATGTGGTTTCGGCAATATTGTGCTTGAGGAAAGACTTGAAAAGATGGAGAACATGAAATGAATAACTTCTTTCTTAAATGTCCCCTTTTGTAATATGATTTCTCAATATGAGATGCTCAGGCAATATAGGCTGGATATTTTTACATCTGGATCTGAAGTCACTCCCAGTCATATCCAAGGTCTATTATGTTCTGTTCTCAGTTAAGCAACTGAAACTAGGAGCAAGTTAACAACCTTGCTGGAGAGTTCTATTCAGGAGACCACTGATAGATCTATATTGATAGTATCTTCTATTTTCTTCAACAGGAATTGTCTTAAGAATGTATTTTGTAAATAAATCTAAACCACAAGCCAAATCACCTTTCAAGGAACACAAAAAAAGGGGGGTGTTTTTTGGACAAAAAAAGTAATCTGACAATTTTTTTTTAACCTAGAGTGAGACAAGGTAGGAGTGACTGGTTATCACTCCTACACAAGTGCCTAGACACCAGAGAACACCCTCCAGGGGAGTGTTCAAGGATTGGGGATCTTGGGCAGGGGATTAGATGTCGTGTTGGGGGGCATGTAGAACTTTGACTCTGGTCTCTTTAAGAAGGCTTTCTGGAGCATTGTATGTATATTAGTGGCCCGATTTTCCCAGGGAGAATAATAATACAGCTTGTGAAGTTGATTGCAAGTTATGATGTTCCTTTACCAGTAACTTGCAGCACTGAGTTACCACAGTCTACTCTTGCAGGTAATCTAAGCTGTAGTAAAATGCAATATTTTATCATAGCTTAGTAACTAGGTCCTCCCTCTGTAAAGATGGAACTTCTGCAGGTACAACCAAGGGCAACTGCCCTGGGGATGTCATTTTTTCCAAAGTATCCTAGGAAATATTTGATTAAATTTAATAGGCGAGATTATGGGGTCCTTTTACTGAAATGCGGCAAGATGTTGCACTTATCACACCTTAACTGTAAAGTTTATGGTATGATAAGAACAAAACCTGTACAATAAATGTAGAGGGCATGACAAGCATCTGTCCTGTATTTACCACACAGGGAAGACACTTACCGCATGGAGACCGTGTTACATGCATCAGCAGATAGTGTGGGTGCTGCCGCAAACCCCATAAAAAAGCAATGGTGGCAAGCAATGATGAAATCTCCAGAGCCTCCGAACCTTCCATTCCCAATCCCAATGACAGGACCATAAATCCCTACCCCCTCACCAATATGATCTCCTCCTCATGACAACCCTGCTAGCTTCAATCCCTCCAACATGTTACCCATCTCCAACCACAACTCCTACCCTGATCACAATCCCCTCTCAGTTCAAGACTTAAACCTCTCGCCACCTGCAACCTCCTCAGGTACTTAGCCCCAAGTTATCCATTGTGTCTAGTGGGAAGGGGACAAAAATAGTGGATGCTATCGGGGGAGGGGTGTAATGTGGAGGAGGACTGGATCAGAGGAGGCAGTGGAAGGCATGGAAATTATCATCAGTTGTCAGGGTTGGGATCAGCAGGGTAAGGAGTGGTCACTGGGGTTGGGAGTGGGAAGGTAGGAGGGTGCTTATTGCCACCTTTTTTTTTAGCTGTGCTACTTGATCACTGATAAAATGCCTGCACTTAATGCCACCTATCGACAGTCATGGCAGCCAACATGAAGTAACATCCCATTCACTAGCTGTTACCGATGGCCACACCCGATTTCTATCACAAACCCACCCTGATCCCACTCCCACCCACGTTAAGCATTTTGCATTGATTTTAACCTTACTACTGCTTTTAGCATGCCGTAATCATTAACACAGACCTGTATTAACAGTTAGTACATGGTAAAGCCTGCCCTAAGCATTTACTGAACTTTAGTAAAAGAGACCCTGGGTCTTCTTAGAGCCTTCTCGATTGAAGTTCTTTATTAAGACTCAAAAAATGAAACTAAGCAATTGAGTGATTGAGTGTGATGTTATATTATCTCCCCCCCCCCCAAAAAAAAAACCCCTTTCTGCTGGTATGTAGATTGGAGGAATCATGGATATTGAAAGGGCGATTCTTACTTTATTTCCTAAAATGCTTTGTTTTAACTTCATTTCTTGGTGCCAGTTTCCCTCCTAAGATGTGGGCTTGGAAAGCTATGCATGTGATTATGACCATTATGTTTTTCTTTTGTTACGGTTTATATTTTGTAGCTTTTTCCTTTTTTTAAATTGGGATTTCTTTTTACTGTTTATATGATAATTTGATTACATATGTAATAATATTAGACAGGAAAAAAAGAAAAATATTGGGAAATATTTTGACAAAATAATGGGGAAAATAATAAAAATAACTTTTAGACTAGATTTACAAGACAGCCTTTATTTCTAAATGAACAATATTATACAGATCACATTTCACCACTTTTTGCTTTCTCATGAGCAAATGTTCTCATTAAAGTCAACAGCTGAATAGTTTCATAAATATACATATGCTGCAGGATATCTGTGACACTAATTGCAAAATAAAAATATTGGTTTAATGCATATCCTTATCGATTACTTACAAAAAAACAGCTTACTTCCTTCTCACAAAATCAACAAGCTTTAGGTAATATCCTTTTATTAGACTATATTAGAAAAATATACCACCTGTAGTTTGTATATTCTTTATTCCTCTTCCCAAAGAGAGAACATTTTCCCTTCCCTAAAAAAGCAAACTGTATTCTTTTCAGTGAGAACAAGGAAAGCAGTTGCTCATCACTTACCTCCCTGGAAAGCTGATCTTCCCCACTTATTCAGTTTCAGGCTTATTCTGTCACAGACATAGATCCCCTCTGTATATCCAGTCTGAGCCAGACGTACAGAAGGGATCACAATTCTGATCCGGCGGGGCACGTCTAGCCCCACGGGATCAGAATCACAAACAGTCCTGTATGTACAGGTCGGGACTGCAATTCAGCCCGGCCTGCACATACAGGACCTTCCCAGCTAACTCAGTCAAGGCTCTTCAATGGAGCCATGGCTCCATGGTGTCTTGTTAGCAGACACAGGAAGCAGGAGATATTGGAAGAGTAAGGGTCTTTATTGTACACAGGAACCCCAACGCGTTTCGGCAATGCCTTCCTCAGGGGGAATGACACTAATAAATACAAACATTATATGAACATTAACAATTAAAAACAGTAAAAGGTTATGTATAAAACAGTCAAAAACATCTAAAATATGAAAGCACCGGCAAGATGTGAAACATAAAATAATTAAGTCATACAATATAAACACAAAACAAAGCAGGGCTGAGGAGAAAAAACTGACTAGAACATTATGAAGGAAAGACTGGAAAGAAACACATAACTTATGGACCATAAAAATGTGTGAAGGCATATTCCATGTAAAATATAGATAACAACAATAAACATAAAATAAACATGAAGCACTAAAAAATATAGTTCATATCTCTTATGAACTGATAAAACCTAGGGAACAGAAGGCCAACTGGGCCTAGCATACTGCATGCAATGTTAGATAAGAAATGAATGAACAATATACATTATACTGACGAGAATCAAACAACAAGATTAAATGACAACAAAAACGAAATCAGATAAAATCACAATATAAATATAGTAATTAATATATTTAAATTATAAAATAATAAAAATAAATAAAAAATAAAAACAAAATTAAAAAGCAATATATAACAGTATAAATAATTAAAATAAAGTACATAAACTAAAAACAGGGTAAAAAATAGAAATAAAAGATAATAATAATAATAATAATAATGAGAATAATAATCATAATAGAAATTAAAAATGAGAAATAAATTAATTACAATAAAAAATGATTATGATTGTAAGCTAAGATAATAAAACTGAGGCCTACTTACGTCAAAGGATGATGTTGATCGTCGACAATAGTGCCCATGAAAAATTATTATACAATAATATCAAATTACACATGAACTTTAAAAATAAAGAACATAATAGTAATAATAACAAATAAAATATTAAAATATTAAAAACAAAATCATAAAGTAAGGTAGAGGGGACACCATTCTAAATGCATTGACGTATTGGACACCAATAGCCATGTGAAAACATGCTGTCAACTAACTAAGGGGCATGTTTACTAAAAACCGCTATTTTGCGCGCGCAAAATAGCACACTAAAAGCAGCACTTAAGTGCTCTTAAGCGCCCCGCAAACGTGCGTCGAACCCCCGCACACGTGCATGTCACACTAACGAGCCCCGCACAAGTACGGGCCCGTAAATGTCCGATAGAGGCGTGGAAAGGCTTACGGAGGGCGGGGGAAGGCCCCGGAGGGGCGGAGAGACGGGGTTAATGGGCGGGGAAGGGGAGGGGAGAGGCCCCTCG
The DNA here is from genome assembly GCA_033557465.1 of Ichthyophis bannanicus. Classification (NCBI taxonomy): domain Eukaryota; kingdom Metazoa; phylum Chordata; class Amphibia; order Gymnophiona; family Ichthyophiidae; genus Ichthyophis; species Ichthyophis bannanicus. The sequence continues at coordinate 425,534,557 of CM066035.1, read as the reverse complement.
CACAGTTGCGGGGCCGAATTTCCATTGCAAAAATAGTGCGAGTGAACCACTCGCGGTAGAGGGGATTTAAAGGGAAGAGAAACCATTTCCGTCAGCAATGTACAGCACAACCGGGGAAACCTGCAAAACGTGAGCAGTGTGATACATGTGCACAGCACAAAAGTGCAATTAAAAATAGAAAATGACCACCACAAAAATATTAAAAATAGTAATTCAGTTGGGGAACAGTTATAGTGATGGGCAAAACTAGAAAACACACCCAGGAAAGCTCCAAAAAAAATGATTTATGGAAAGGTGTACGGAGCGGAGACTCGTCCAAAAAACATTTCCCTTTTTCTGGAGCTGTCCTGGGAGTGTTTTCCATGTTGCCCATTAATATCACTGTAGCCCAGCTTGGTTATATTTTATCCCCCTTTTCCCGTGGTCATCTGTGGGCTTTACGTACACGTTTGTCACCAGACAGGGTGAAGGAGCCCACAGTAGAAATGCACACAGCAGGCTTTGCGACTCCATCCTGCCATGTTACTATCTCCAGGGACTGCACTGTCCCTGTGGCCACAGTGTGGTGCAGCGGACAGAGCCAGTACCTCTAGGACTAGAAGGTCAGAGGTTCAAATCTCAGCTGGGGCACCTTCCAGCCCTGGCCATACATTTTACCCACCACTGAACAACGATAGCACACACACCCCTGTCTTGCAGGGAACATAGGCATGGGGAGATCACCCATATTTTACCCAACACCACACACACACCACAACAATGGGCAATACCTACAGCCAAGTCACCCAAATGCAGTCCTGTACTGACACATTGCAATCAGGTCATCTGCTTTCTCTGAGAGAAGCTCATGCCAGCATGTTGGCGGACGAGTACATGTGGTGCACGGAAGACAGAGGCCTAGCCATGTGCAGGCTGGCACAGTCCACAGCAACAGACAGGCCCTGCCGGATCCACAGTCATGGACTATCCAGGGAATTCAGCCAATCTGTGGCTACACGGTGGTGCAGTGCACACAGACAGTGCATGCAAGAACAGAAGGTCACAGGTTCAAAGACCAGCTGGGGCTACCAATCCTGCCCACATATTTTCCCCACAAATAAACAATGACAGTAAGGACACACCTTTCGTGACGAGGACATATGCAATGTTAATGCATCTATCTTTTACCCCACTGAGCACAGACACCATGAACAGGGGCAGAACCTACAGCAGAATCCCCCAAATGCAGTCCTGGCGGGCCACACACCAGTCAGGTTCCATGCTGCCACTCATACAAATGCCTGTGCTGTATATCTATGCACCACCCCCACGGCATGTAGATGTAGCTCATGCATATTCATGAGGGACAGCAGGAAGACCCGAACAGTGTGATGCAAAACTGGACCGGATTTGGGAAGCACTGCCGTAAAGCAGCAGCCAACAGGGGCAGACACACCCACACCCACACCCACAGGCCCCATTGGCCAATGTCTCCTGTAGAGGCAGAACATTGGACCCTGTGTGCATCTCCCAATACTAGCACCTGCATACCTTAGCAATGTCACCCTACACCTGAGGTTCACAGCTCTGAAACGTTTGCTAAGAGTACAGGCTGATAGATATCCCTACGTTACGCACATACTGCTAGTTGACCCCATCCGAAAAATCTGTTTGGTGTCTGCGGTGCGTGCTCCAGGCCTAGCCTCTGACGGTGTTCACCACCCTGGGGAGTGACCCCCAGCAGTACTGCGTACCATATCCATGCCTGTGCCGTGCCCAGGACCCGTGTGGTGGGCAAGGCTAATCACCCCCTCAATAGTAGCACAATGCTGGCATAGGTGTGGGAGTGTGTGTCTGTCTATACAGTGTGTGTTGGCTGCAAACACCTTCCCCAACCCACACTGCCAGCACTACTGCCAGTATTGGCCTGCCAATGTGCATAATGAGCAGCAAGGTACCATGGGTATAGGTCAGACATGGTGAGCTGGCCAGGATGCATCTGCACAGGGCATAGGGCACTGGCTGTGACATTGTAGTGCCCGGCCACCACCTACACAGACAGGGTGACCTCCGTATGTGCTGCTGGGGGAGCACTCTCACCCTGAGTGTGCAGTGATGACAGCATGGCTAGGCACCCCCATAGTGCTGTATTGTGTTTCTCTCTTGTGATATATATGGGTTTCCTGTTGGGGCCTTCTCACAGAACTCTCTGCTTGTGTGTGCTGCCACCCCAGTTGTGGGTGCATGCATGTCCATCAGGGCTAACCAGCAGACTGTTCACAGCTGGTATGTGTCTTGATGGAGTGCCTTGCAGGGTGCAGCGGCTGATGGCTTGCTGCAGGAGAATATCAGATAGTGTTGGGGTGCATCTTTGGACATCCAGGCCTAAAGTCTGTCTGATATTGTGTTATGGATGTGTGTGGAGCTGCTTGGACTGCCCTGTAGGGTGTCTGTTCCCCAGCAGGACTGGGGTTTGATGGTCCACGCTACTGCCATTGGTGCAGGGGGGGGTGTACCTTGACCACCTAGGGGTCCATGGGGGTTTCCACTAACTGAGACAGACAGAGATATCCAAGATGTTTCTGCAGCACCTTCCTATCTCACAGGTTAGTACTGTTTTGGAGCTCTGTCATGGCCTCATTCAGCCATGGCTGGTGTTGTGGACCTGGTCCTGGGCGCCACATCACACCCTCAGGGTGAGCACAGTACCCGCACAATGTGACGGTGTGTAGCTACTCTTTGCTGGTAGTCCACCCGCTCAGGACCCCCTACCAGGCCGAGGTGCTGTGTGGGTGCACACGGACAATTCCCCCTACCAGGCCGGGTAGCTGTTGGGGTGCATTCCCCATCTTGTGTGCATCTGTGGACAGCTGATTTGCATGTGCAGTGCATCATGGGTACGGGTGGCCTAACCCTATCTTGTTTACAACAGCAGACTGTCTGTGAGGTGACGTGCAGGCTCTCTGCAGCCAGCCAGGGGCTTGCTAACAGCTATAGGGCTGTAGCCCAATGGTTACGTCACTATCTTTGCAGCCAGAGGTCATGGGTTCAAGCCCACTGTGGGGTTCTGTGATAGGGTTGTCCAGAGCATTATCTTTGTTTACTGTACATATTTTTATGACAGCAAACACACCCTTGGCATACTGTACCCATAAGGTGCCTCTGAGGGTGCTCTTTAGGGCGCCCTATAGGCCACCTTATGGGTGCTATCCATATAGGGTGCACTATACATTATCCTGTGTTGCAACATACATGCTGCCCTATAGGGGACATTCTAGGGTGCCTTGGCGGATGGTGCACTGTAACATGTGCCTTATGGTCCGCCTTATGTTAACATGCTGTGAGAGTGCGTTTGCTAGTAGTTATCACAAAATAGAATTAAAAAGCCTCCTAAAGCACTCCACAACATAAAATATACTGCCTCAGCTAGCCTTTTTCAATGGGCATTGTGAGGGATTGAACCACTGGTCCCTGCACCATTGGTCAGTGTCTTAACCATTGTGCTGTGGCTGTGTTCCTTTGCTTTAGCATCAGCGCGCCGCCTTGTGGCCATCAGCGTGCCGCATCCTGCTGCCCACAATGAACAGTGCGCCACCTTATGCCGCCCCACAATGAACAGTGCGCCGCCTTATGCCGCCCCAATATGAACAGTGCGCCGCCTTATGCCACCCCAATATGAACAGTGCGCTGCCTTATGCCGCCCCACAATGAACAGTGCGCCGCCTTATGCTGCCCCAATATGAACAGTGCGCCGCCTTATGCCGCCCCACAATGAACAGTGCGCCGCCTTATGCCGCCCCAAAATGAAGAGTGCGCCGCCTTATGCCGCCCCACAATGAACAGTGCGCCGCCTTATGCCGCCCCAAAATGAAGAGTGCGCCACCTTATGCCGCCCCAAAATTATTTTGCCTCCTGACACACATTTCCACATTCAAGGTGGTGCCTCAGCCAGCCTTTTTGGGCTGCACACACTGGGGGATTGAACCTGTGGCCCCTGCACCATTGGTTATTGCCTTCACCGTTGTGCTACGGCTCTATTCCTATGTGTGCACAGCTGCGCCCCACTTAGCCTTCCCACACGCTAATGTGGGCCCCACACATTAACGCGACGCGCACACATACGGTCTTTTTTTTTTCCTTTTTCGGTCTGAACCGCCCACTCCTTATATGGCACAGGCACACTACCGCGGCCCCGCACGTTAGGAATGTTTAGTAAACATGCCCCTAAGAGTCTTAACTCTACATGAAAATGTAAAACAGGGGGAACATGGTGTGCTATAATCAACCAGGTATAGAACCATAGGGGACAGGAGAGGAACTTCATTCCCTGATAAGATCCTTGATGTTGAAGCTTTGATGGGAGTGGCTGACTTGGATTTAGTGGCAGTTACAGAAACATGGTTCACAGAAAACCATGACTGGGATGTAACTATACCAGGCTATACTTTATTCAGAAAGGACAGGGTAGGAAGAAGGGGAGGAGGAGTGGCACTATATGTAAAAAATAATATTAAAGCTTTGGAATTACAGAGCTTAAAAGGGAGAGAGGAGGCACTGTGGGTTAACCTAGAAGGAGAGAAAGAGAAATCTATTTGCATTGGTGTGGTATACAGACCTCCCTCATAAGAGGAAGAAGTGGACAGAGAGTTAATTGAAGACATATGCAGTATTGCTAGGAAAGGGGAAGTGCTACTGATAGGGGATTTCAATATGCCAGATATTGATTGGCACATTCCTGCTGCAGAATCATCTAGAACAGTGGTTCTTAACCTGGGTTCGATCGAACCCTAGAGGTTCGGTGAGTCAGTCTCAGGGGTTCGGCGGAGGTCAAGACACAAAACATGCACCCGACTCATATGATTCGTGATGACACGCCCCGCTTGGCCATCATTGGCTGCAGGTGATCATGCTACATTGCTTGGTCAATCTGCGCTGCAGGGAATTTGGTGCACTCAGTAGTCGACTTATGACTGTCGTGATGGTATGTCGTGTGATTTCTTTCTTAATATTTTAATCCATACTAACTAAGCCGAGCAAAAAAGAGAAAGTGGTCAGACGAATATGTACAACATGGATTCGCATATATAACAGAACGTGATGGGAGTCAGTGTCCTATCTGCATGATTTGCAATGCCAAGTTAAGCAATTCTAGTCTATTACCGGCAAAAGTAAAGGAACACTTCCTTAACCTGCATGGAGATGGAGAATACAAGAACACAACGCTTGCTGAATTCAAGGTGAAGAGAGCCAGATTCGATGAAAAGGCTACTCTGCCTGCTCTCGGCTTTGTACCCATCAACAAACCAATCCTCACAGCATCGTACGAAGTTGCTTACCTGATCCCAAAGCAGGGCAAACTACACATCATTGGTGAAACACTCATAAAACCAGCTGTGTTGAAAATGACGAATCTGATGCTGGGAAAAGCGGCCGAAGTTAAATTATCCCAAATTCCTCTTTCAAATGACACCATCAGCGACAGAATAGAGGACATGAGCAAAGACATCTTGGCTCAAGTAGTTGCAGATCTGATTTCAAGCCCAGCAAAATTCAGCCTCCAACTCGACGAGACCACAGACATTTCTAATCTAAGTCAGCTTGCTGTATTTGTGCGCTATGTGAAAGACGACATGATAAAGGAAGATTTTTTATTTTGTAAGCCTCTTACAACAACAACTAAGGCAGCCGATGTGAAGAAACTTGTGGATGACTTCTTCAGAGACAACAATCTTTCGTGCAATATTGTTTCTGCAGTTTGTACGGACGGAGCTCCAGTCATGTTGGGAAGAAAGTCTGGTTTTGGTGCGCTAGTGAAAGCCGATGCACCACACATCATTGTTACGCATTGTATTCTGCACAGGCATGCGTTGGCAACAAATACCTTGGCTCCAGAAATGACAGAAGTATTAAAAATTGTAGTGGAATGTGTGAACTATGTGCGAAATAGTGCACTGAGGCACCGCATCTTCAGTGAGCTGTGTAAAGAAATGGGCTCTGACGAGGTACTTCTGTACCATTCTAACTTTCGGTGGTTATCCCGGGGACAGGTGCTGAATCGTGTTTTTGCCATGTGTGTGGAATTAGCCCTGTTTTTGCAAGAGCACCAACATCATCATGCAGATTGCTTCAAAAATTCTAAGTTCATTCTCATTTTAGCGTACATGGCTGATATATTTGCATCTCTCAATCATCTCAATCAGCAGATGCAGGGTGGTGGAGTCAACATCATTGAAGCGGAAGAAAACCTGAAGGCTTTTCAAAAAAAGCTACCGTTATGGAAACGACGAACAGAGAACGATAACTTCGTAAACTTTCCCCTGCTGGACGACTGTGTAAGTAAGATCGAAGATGTGTCTGGAATCGGAGACATTTCTGTACCCACGAAACTGAAGCAAGCAATTGCCACGCACTTAGATGAGCTTGCAAAGTCTCTCGACGGATACTTTTCTACAAGAGAGTCATATCCAGCATGGGTGAGACAGCCGTTCACGTTTGGTGTTGAGACAGCAGATGTCAATGATGAATACCTCGACGAAATCATTGAAATTCAGCAGATCCAGGTTCAACAGCAACTCTTCAGAACAACAATGCTCTCAACGTTTTGGTGTCAACAAATGGTAACGTATCCTGTTATTGCTAGGAAAGCCCTGGAAATTTTTATACCATTTGTTACAACATATCTTTGCGAGCAATCCTTTTCGAGTATGCTGGACATAAAAATGAAGAAAAGGAACAGACTTTGCTGTGAAAATGACATGAGAGTGGCACTTGCCAAGGTGAAGCCACACATTTCTGAACTGGTCTCTCAAAGGGAACAGCAGAAGTCACACTGATTTGCAGTAAATATTCATTATTATTGTAGCGGTGTAGCCTGATGGAAATTAGGTGATGGGTGTGTGTTAAAATGTTAAAAATAATAAATAGCATAAATACAATAAGTTCATTATTGGAATACATAAGGTTAAAAATTAAAACCATTTCAGTGTGGTAGTATTAAAAAAGGTCATGTCTTTGTGAAAAGTTATGTATGTAATTTGTTGTGAGTTCATGCATTGTATTGGTTTTGTTCTTTGAACACAGTGATGTTAATGCACGATTCATTTTGTGAACCAATAAAACATATACCTATGTCTTGAATTTGAAAAAAAATCATATTTTATTTTTCAATAAGGAAGGGTTCGGTGAATGTGCATATGAAACTGGTGGAGTTCAGTACCTCCAACAAGGTTAAGAACCACTGATCTAGAAGTAAGGAGATCCTGGATTCTCTACTGGGAGAACTATTCAGGCAATTGATAACAGATCCCATACGTGAAGGGACCATACTGGACTTGGTGCTTACCAATGGTGAAAGTGTTTCTGATGTTATAGTGGGAGATCATTTTGCATCCAGTGATCACCAGATGGTGTGGTTCAGTATTAAGACTAGGGCTGTTAGAATCCATTCAAAAGCAAGGGTCTTAGACTTTAGGAAAACTAACTTTGCCAAGATGGGGCAATACCTCAGGGAGTCGTTAGCGGGATGGGAACAGCTGGAGAATGTAGAAAACCAGTGGGCAAAACTGAAAGGGGATATTTTTAAGGCCAATCAACCTTTTTGTTAAAATGGTAAATAAAGGTAAAAGGAAAAGGAGACTGCTATGCCTTTCGAAAGAAGAAATTGCTTAACAAATATTTCTGTTCTGTGTTCACAGATGAAGAACCAGGAACAGGACCTCAGAAAACACCCACAAACAGGAACAGAAGCAAGGGGTATCTTGAACAATTTTCAGAAGACTGTGTTCGTGAGAAACTAGCTAAACTTAAAGTACACAAAGCAATGGGACCGGATGGGATACACCCTAGAATACTGAGCGAACTTGGGGACGGTTCTAGCAGCTCCACTGTCTGACCTTTTCAATGCCTCATTGGAGTCAGGAGTGGTGCCAAAGGACTGGAGAGAGAGGCTCATGTGGTGCCTTTACACAAAAGCGGAAGTAAGGATGTGGTTGAAAACTACAGGCCAGTTAGATGGACCCTAAAGTTACTGTTTGGGTTAGAAATTGGTTGAGTGGGAGGCGACAAAGGGTACAGGTAAATGGACCTCACTCTGAGGAGAAGGAAATTACCAGTGATGTGCCCCAGGGATCTGTACTTGTTTTTACCCCGGCTTATACCTCTGTGTTTTGACTTGATTCGATTGTAAGCTCTGATGAGCAGGGATTGTCTCTTACATGTCTGTGCAGCACTGCGTACGACTGGTAGCGTTATACAAATGCTCAATAGTAGTAGTAGTAGTAGTAGGTTTGATTTTTTTAACATCTTTGTTAGTGATATAGCAGAAGGGCTGTTGGGTAAGGTTTGCCTCTTTGCGGATGATACCAAATCTGCAATAGAGTAGACGCCCAGGAAGGTGTAGATAACATGAGAAGGGATCTAGCTAAGTTTGAAGCTTGAAGAATTTGGCAGCTGGGATTTGCAAGGTTAAAAAATGGGATTGGCAGCTGGGATTTGCAAGGTTAAAAAATGCAAGGTCATGCATTTGGGCTACAGCACTCCAAGGGAGCAATATAGTATAGGGGTGAAGTACTTTTGTTCACTAAAGAAGAGCGGGACCTAGGTGTGGTTGTGTCTGAAGATTGTAAAGTGGCTAAACAGGTAGAAAAGGTAACAGCAAAAACTAGTAGGATGATTGGGTGCTTATGGAAAGGAATGGCCAGCAGAAAAAAGGAGGTGATAGTGCCTCTGCATAAGTCTTTGGTGCGGCCTCATTTGGAGTATTGTGTGCAATTCTGGAGACTGCACCTTCAATAGGATATAAACAGGATGGAGTCAGTACAGAGGGTGGCTACTAAAATGGTTAGTGGTCTTCATTATAAAGCATATGTGGACAGACTTAGGGATCTTAATATGAACACATTAGAGGAAAGGTGGGATAGATGTGATATGATTGAGACATATAAATACCTCTGTGGCATAAATGCACAGGGGGAGAGCCTCTTTAGATTGAAAGCATGTACTGCTACGAGAGGACATGGGATGAGGGTGAAAGGGGATAGATTCAGGAGTGATACGTGGAAATATTTCTTTTCAGAAACAGTGGTGGATGCATGGAATAGTCTCCCAGTGGAGGTGGTAGAGATGAGGACAGTATCTTAATTCAAAAAAGCATGGGACAAACACAGAGGATCTCTAAAGGAAAAAAGGGGACTGTTGCAGTTGTTTCTTTGGAAGGTCAGACTAGATAGGCCATGTGGTCTTTTTCTGTCATCATTTTTCTCTGTTTCTCTGTTTCTATTCCCTGCAGCTCGACCCCCGATCCAGCCTCCTAATGCCAGGGTCGGACTACGGGGAATGTCTTCAGACCCTCCTGCACCATCTGCGCCCCGGGCTGCAGTAAAAAAATGTCCAGGAGGAATAACTTTCCCGGACAAGTCGCCAGTCCTGGACGTACAGTGCCGACATTAGAATCGGCCCTGTACATCCAGGGCTGGTGACCACCCACTGCCTGCCCTGCCTCCACCTCCGATCCACCCCTTGCCTGCCCCCATCTAACTTCCCCATACAACCAGCGGGGAAGTTAGATGCCAGTGGAGAAGGCATGAATAGGCATGAATTTGTGGCACATAATCAGGCCCTTTGTCTTTACAGAATGCAAGCAATTACATTTTAGCTAATGAGATCAGACAGATTTTGGAAAGCACTCAAACCTTTAGACCAATATACTAAGATGTGGAAAACTTTGCAAATGGTGCTTTGTTGTTTATTGTTTATACAAGAATTTACAGTATACACCTCTTTTTTTTTTTTTTTTTTTTACAAATTTTAGAATTTTACTGTATGCAAAACGAGAACCAATATAGTGGGAGACCAAGACAGTGGGAAAAGGAATTAGCCTCCAGCACAGCTCACCAGGGCATGAATCTGTTGCTGAGCCTAAACTATCAGTCAGGACAGGATAAGAAAAAAAAGTTGGTTTTCAAACCATTAGTGAGCCTTGCAAAGGAGGCTTCCATCCACAAGTGGCAGGATATCAGTTTTCAAAGTGAAGGGGCAAAATAAAAAAATTGCTGAATGATGAGAAATTTCCTGCCTAATTGCTGAAAGGGGAGGGATTTTCAAAAGGTTTCACTTTGGGGGGAGTGAAGCACTCTCCTAGGCATATAAGAAATAAGGAGATGGAAAAGATATGTGGATTGACCAGCATGAAGAGTATGATGATTAATATTTTTATTTTACTTTGTATGTAACTGATAGACAATGATTCTCCTTCAGTAATGGGATGACATGGTCATGTTTGAGGGGATAAGTGATGAGCTTGACAGCTACATTTTGGCGGTTTTGTATTCTTTTTCATGGTTACCTGAAAGCCACTATAGAATTTGTTAGAGTAATTTAAGTTACTCATGATTAGGGCTATAACTAAAGTGGTAAGTGTAAACATCTGAAGACAGGGCCATGGAGGGGAATTTTAGAAAAGACGCTCAAGTACAATCTCGGATGTCTATGCCAAAATGCCTGAAAAAAAAAATCAGGAACCTCCAGATGCAGACATGATTTCACAAATGTGAACTTGTCCTATATGGAGGGCTGCAGGGCGAAGGGAGGGGGAGGAGAGACATCTACATAGACATCCCCAGAGTAGTACTCCAGAACCCAAATGTCTAAAAATAGCCTAATGGTTAGCATGGTGGGCTAGGAATGTGGAAACCAGGTTTCAAATCCCACTTCTGCTATCATTGAGATATTGCTGAATATTAGGGATGATGGAGTTCTTTTTTCTCTATACCCTAAGGATGTTTTTCTGCAAAACCAAGGACTTCTCAGATGCTTGCTCCTGCCTGGAGCAGGTCTAAACTTAGACAAAACTTCGGATGTCAAGAATGTTTCTGAGATCAGGTGGGGACATCCAAGTTCTAGGAAAAGCCTCTACCATGCCCCTGTTCAGACTTGGATGTCAACAGACCTGGCTTTTAAAATGGTTATGGAGACATCTCTATGCCCATTTTTGGACCTTCAAAGCATGAATAGAACTTCTAAAATGACCTCCTTATTGCATGTATACATCTGAGAATCCAAAAACACGACTTTCCACCACTAAAAGGGCAAAGAATGTGCATTATTTGTGATAACATGCTTTATTTTGCATTCTAATGCATGAATGATCATGTACAAATATTTTCATATTTGCAGTGAAACATTTAACATATACAGAGGGGTGTTTTGCAGTGGAGGAGTAGCCTAATGGCCAGAGCACTGGCTTGGTAACCATGAGACCAGGATTTGATTCCCACTAGCACTCCTTGTGGCCTTGGGCAAGTCACTTAACCCTCCATTGCCTCAGAAAAAAGGTCTGGCAATCTATTTAGTCACACTCCCAAGAAAACCCAGATGCTGCTGGGTCTTCAGAAGTCAGCATTGACTCAAAGGCACCAATTGCATTTGGTAAGCAGTTACCACTTGAATTAACACATGGTAACAGTTACCACAGGGCCTCAACACTTGCCACACATTTATTCCCACAATAACTGCTTGTCATGACAGAGGGCAGGAAAGGGACAGAAAATAGGTAGTTATATACCGGTATATGTGGACAGTGCTTGTACTCAGTGCATAGTAAGTTACCATGTACTGTCACTGCTGCAGGGTAGGAAGTGGTAAGTGCACCAACACTATGAGCATGCAATCACTGCATCCTCTGTAGGGAAAAAAACTTACTCATTTCCCCCTTCAGCATCTACATCACCCTCCACATCCTCAATCAGTACCCCCTGATCAGCATTAGCAGCAACCCCCATCCCTCGCTCCTCTTGATCAGCATTCCAGAACCCCCATGCTCTAACCTCCCAGCATTTACTGGGGGGTGTGATCCCTAGATGTTGCTTCTCTGTTGCCCCCAGAATTCAAATAGTGGTTCTGATCCTCCTAACTGTAGTATCACAAGACTACTGATAGGGGTCAGAGACATTTTGAACCTCTGTGCAGTTTTGATCAGAATAGTTTGTATTTGTTGGAGCTGTTTGATGTATCTGCTGCTTTCATTACCATGGACCACTCCTTATTAGCTAGGCTCCAGGATCTGGGGATATGTGGTAAAGTGCTTTCCTGGTTTACTTCCCTCTTACAGGATAGACTCATCCAAGTTCAGTCTTCGGGACAAATGTCATCATGGAAATGTATTGATGCGGGGGTGCCACAAGGCTCTGCGTTCTCATCTATATTGTTTAATCTTTATAGTGCCCCAATTCAAAAAGTGTTTGAGAGTCTGGATGTTTAATTTTAGACATCTGTTGATGATATACAGTTTATTATACCTATTTCTTCATCACTGGAGGCTGCCCTGAAATATGTGGAGAATTGTGTTGATTCTGTTGGATTATGGATGTTTTGAAATAAACAAAAATTAAATGTTAAGAAGAGAGAAATTTTTTTTATCTGTCCTCATACCTTCCAATTACTATGGATTTAAATTTGCAACCTGGTTCTGATCTTTGATGCTTAGGGGTATGTTTATTAAACCATCTTAATGTGTGCTCTGCCACGTTATCACGCGAAAAGGTACCTTATCACCCGATGAAGGCGCATTACCGGGCGATAAGGTACCATAGCGTGCGATAATGCGTGCAGCGATGCAAACGAGAGCTGAAGGTGGAGAAAGGCTCCCGGAGGGCAGAAGAAGGCTCACCAGGGGCGGAGGAAGGCTCCCCAGGGGCGGAGAGAAGGGGGTCAATGGGCGGAGAATGGGAGGGGAGAGGCTCCCTGCACACTAACGCTGTGAAATTTGAGGCTGAAAACTAACGTCAGTGAAACCCTGGTGTTAGAGCTGATTTAAAGGGAAAAAAATCCATTTCCGTCAGCAGTGAAAATGACCTGAACAAAATTGAAAAAAAACATAACCAAGCTGGGCAATAGTGATATTAATGGGAAAAATCAACACACACCCCCCCCCCCCCACCCCGAGAAAGCTCCAAAAAAAAGATATGAATTTTGGAATGGTCTATGCTCCGTCCCCAAACGAGGTGAATGAGCCAACAGTGAAACTGCGCTGAGCAGGGTTTTCCCTCTCCATTGGGCAGGTTTCCTATGGCATGCACATGTTCCACAACAGCAGGGCGGGCATGTCGGAATGGGCAACTGGACAGATGCTTGAAAAGGGGACACAGAGGGCTACAGGCGGCACATGCTGTGGTGCAGCTGGGCCACAGTGAGGACTAGGGTGATGCCTAGGTGGCCCATAGGAATGCTGAAACAGTAGTGCAGCCAGACAGCAACTGATGAGGGCCCAACATGGGCACCAGTGTACTTCCCACAGTGTCACAGGGGATAGTACCCAGCAAGTACCCCAAGGGCACAGAACATTGGCAGGCGGTGCTGGGGAGAAGCGTGGACAGCTATGCAGGCACCCCTACCCCAGAACCCGCACCATAGGCAGCCACCTACCCACACACTGGATGGCCTGAGACTGCGCTCCACCAGCACCACCAGCAGAAGGGCATGTCAGCAGGGTGGCAGAGGGGTACTGGTGGGGGAGGGGGCAGTGGCAGCTGCCCAGAGCAGACCATGGCCTAGCCCTGTGTAGGTGGGTGCCATGCACCACAACAGACAGGCCCTGTCATGGTATCACCAGGGAATGCACCACCTCTGTGGCAACAAGGAGGTGCAGTGCACGCAGCCAGTGTGCTCAGAAGCAAAAGGTCACAGGTTCAAGTTCCAGCTGTGGTTCCTGCCAACCCAGTCCCCATATTTTACCCACTACTGAAACATGCTAATACAGACAGAACTTTATTGTAGATGACGTAAACATGCCCAAAACACCTACATTTTACCCTACAGAGCACAGACACCATAAACATGCGCATTACCTAGAGCAGAGTCTCTCAAATGCAGTCCTGGAGGGCCAAACACCATTCAGGTTCCATGCTGCCTCTAATAAATATGGCTGTGCTGCATTTCTATGCACCACCCCCATGGTATGCAGATGTATCTCATGCATATTCATTAGGGACAGCATGAAAACCCGAACAGTGTGTGGCCCTCCAGGACTGGAGTTGGGAACCTCTGCCCTAGAGCAGCGGCCAACAGGGGCAGACACACATGCACCCACAGGCTCCATTATCCGAAGCCGCCAGGAGAGGCAGGATGTTGGGCCCTGTGTGCATCTCCTAATACTAGCACTTGCATACCTTAGCAATTCCACCCTAAACATGGGAAAACTGTACACAGCTATCAAAAGGTTGCTATTATAACTGGCAGATAGCAACTCCTACGTTAAGCACATTTGGCTGATTGAGCTGCATCATAGCAACCTTTCTGATGTCTGTGGAGTGTGCCTCAGGTCTGGTGTCTGACAGAGTGACCCCAACAGTATTGCGTACCATAGCCTTGCCTGCACTGTACCCAGGACTGGTGTGGTGGCCAGGGCTGCCAAACACCTCTATAGTTGCACAATGCTGGCATAGGTGTGGGGAGTGTGTGTCTGTCTATCCAGTGTGTGGTGGCTGCTAACACCTTCCTCAGCCCACACTGCTAGCACTGTTGCCAATATTGGCCTGCCAATGTGCATAATGAGGAGCATGGTACCGTGGGAATAGCCTGGATAGGGTGGCCTGACCTGGATTCATCTGTACAGAGCACAGGGCAATGGCTCGGACATTGTAGTGCCTGGCCACCACCTGCATGGACAGGGTGGCCACAGCATGTCCTGCTGGGAGGTCACTCACTCCCTGACTGAGCAGTTACCACGGCATGGCTAGGTTCTCCCATAGTGCTATGTAGCATTTCTCTCATGTGATATGTATGGGTTCTCTTTTGGGGCCCAATCACTGACTTATCTGCTTGGTGTGTATGCTGACATCCCAGTTCTGGGTACACGCATCTTCTCCAGGACCATGCACTATGGACTAGCTAGCAGACTGTCTGCAGCTAGTATGTGTCTTGCTGGAAAACCTTGTAGGGTGCAGCGGCTGGAGGCTTGCTGCTGGAGAATGTCAGCTGAGCATTTTCAGGCCTACTGTCTGTCTGCTATTGTTTTATGGATGTGTACAGCTCTGCATTGCCTGCCCTATAGGGTGTCTATTCCCCAGCAGGGCTGGGGTTGATGGTCCTCTTTACTGCCACCATTGCAGGGAGGTTGAATGTGGATCTATTGGTGGGCGATCCTGTTTCCCACCCTGAGCCCCAGAGGGTGGGTTGTGTGGTGGTACATAATCCGCCTATGGGTCCGAACACCCCCCCCCCTTTCACCTATATCATGTAACCATGGCACCAACACTGGATATGCACTATTCTGGGTGCATCATAGCCCATAAGGGCTAGACATGACTGAGAAATACAGAAGGACACAGCTGTAACCTAGGTGTGTCTGCAGGAACTAGCTATCACACACAGTAGCACTGATGGGGACCTGCAGCATGGCATATTTCAGCCATGAAAGGTGCTGTGGACCTGGTGCTGGGCGCCCCACCTCACCCTCAGGGTGGCACACCCGCACAATGTGACGGTCTGTGGCTACTCTGTGCCAGTACCACACACGGTCAGTTCCTCCTACCAGGCCGAGGTGCTGTGGGGGTGCATACCCCATCTTGTGATCATCTGTCGACTGCTGATTTGCATGTGCAGTGCATCATGGGTACGGGTGGGTTAACCCTATCCTGATAACCACAGCAGACAGTTTGTGTGGTGACGTGCAGTCCTTCTGCAGCCAGCCAGGGGTTTATTAGCAGCTGTAGTCCACTGGTTACTTTACTGCCTGTGAAGCCAGAAGTCATGGGTTCAAACCCATGGTGGGGTTATTTGATAGGGCTGACTGAGGCATTGTCTATTTTTAATGTACATTAGTGCTGCCAGCAAAAACACCCTCAGAGTAATGTAACCTTAAGGTGCCTCATAGGGTGCCTTATAGGGCACCTTATAAGACGCCCTATCAAGCGCCTTATAAGGTGGCTTATAAGGTGTCCTATAGGGGATATTATAGGGTGCCTTGGCGGACAGTGCACTTTATAATGTTCCCTATGGAGTGCGTTATGGGGTGCCTTATGTGGCACCTTAGGTTACGCCACCGTGAGGTGTGTTTGCTGGCAGCACTAATTAAAATAAAAGTAAAATGCCTCAAAAAGCACTACATAAATGTACAGGGTGATGCCTCAGCCAGCCTTATGCATTAGGCACACTGGGGGATCAAACTCATGTCCCCATACCACCAGTCAGTGTATTGACCATTGTGCTACACCTCTGCTTCTATATTTGCATGTCTGAGCGCCTACTTAAGAGTAGCGCACATTAACGTGCTTAGCGGCGTTTCGCCCGATAATGTGCGCAGCGCGCGTTATCGCGCAATAATGTGCGCAGCGCGCGTTATCGCGCAATAATGTGCGCAGCGCGCGTTATCGCGCAATAATGTGCGCAGCGCGCGTTATCGCGCGATAATCCCGTTTTGCTACATTAAGACCGAAATGCCCACTCCTTTTATGGCATCCTGCACACTATCGCCGGGCACACGTTAAGACGGTTTAGTAAACATACCCCTTAGTGATGTTGTGAGAGATTTAGGTGTTTGGTTAGATACTCAATTGAATCTGCACGTTTATTTTCAAAGAGTGGTTAAAGCAGCTTACTATAAGTTGTATCTTCTTTGGCGATTGAAGCCATGTCTTTCATGTAGTAATTTTTGCTCTGTAATACAAGCTTTAGCACTTTCACCTTTGGACTATTGTAACAGTCTTTTTTTGGGCCTTTCAAAGACTATTATGTCTCCTTTACAGTCAATTCAAAATGCAGCTGCGTGTCTTCTAACACTGCAAATGATTTGAGGATGCAGATATCAATTGTTTGCTTTGCATTGGATGCTGGTTGAATTTTGAGTATTCTATTAGGTGATTATTATTACCTTTAAATGTCTACACAATATGGCTCCTATCAGTCTGTCACTCTTGCTTAAGCCATATTGTCCTTCTCGTATTTTGCGCTTTCAGGAGATGCACTTATTGGTAGTTCCTTCTTTTAAATTAATTCATCATCATTCTATATGTAACAGAATTTTCTCTATGACTGCTCCATGTATTTGGAACTCTTTGCTGACCAATCTACATACAGAAGTAGAGCTGATAACCTTCCGGAAAAAAACCTGAAATTACTTATTTAAGCAAGCTTTCCCTGAATTTGGGTGTGTGAACGTTTAGAACCCAATTTAAAACTCTGATGGCAATGATGATGTAATAGAGCAGTGATTTTTAATGGCAACCTCTTTAACTACAATAATGTCCTTGTATTTGATTAATTGTATTGTTTGTACTTGGTTTTCTTGTATATGATGTTTTATTACGTATGTATTTTGTTACCCGCCTCGGCAATTGAGCAGGATAGAAATTGTTTTTAAATAAATAAATGGGCAGGATCATCAAGGGGTAAATGCCAAGGGAGGGGGGGGGGCACAAGGATGTGAAGGTGGGAGATGAACCTGGTGCTGATCAGAGAATTGCCTTTTCCTCAAAATGGCTGTGATAAATGCATTATTAAATAGCACAGATATGCTTAGTATGCTATCTAACAATATATTTATGTGTGGTAAGTGGCTACTCTATGTAGTACATGCAGGGCAAATGCTGAACATGCCACTAAGAGTTACTGTACGGGCTTTGCCATGCATTCATTTTTAGCACTTAACATGCAGTAAGTTCAAAAACCTATGCACTTTAGTAAAAGGGCTCCACAGTTTCCTTTGTGCAAACCTGCATTCATATAAATATTTAATGAGATGAAATGCAAAATCATGCAAAGGGCAAATAACTATTAACGTATAGTTAAACTAAGTGTGGGATTGGGTTTGCAGCCTTATTTTACAAAACAAGCAATTCCACTTCTATTGACCTGTATTGTAACATAGTAACATAGTGTATGACGGCAGACAAAGACCAGTATGGTACATCTAGTATACCCAGTAAGGTGGCTAGAGGGGTTGTAACCGCTGATCCCTGCAAGTCACCCCCCTCCTACTCCTTTGTGGGGTTGTACCCACTGCTCCATGTGGGTCAGCCCCACTCTATTTATCGAGGTATAAGAGATATTTAAGTTTGCTTTGATTTCATCCTCTTGCTATAAATAAATACACTGTGTCTGTCCCATGCCATTTTGAATTCCGTCACTGCATTTGCCCCCACTACCTCCATCAGGAAGGCATTCCAAGCATCTACCACCCTTTGAGTGAAAAAGTATTTCCTGATTTTGCCTTTAAATTTACAACCTTGCAGCTTCATCGTATGCCCTCTAATTTTACAGCTTCCCCTTCTTTGTAAAAGATTTGTTCATTCATTAATACCCTTTAAGTATATAAAGGTCTGTATCATATCTCCCCTGTCCCTACTCTCCTCTAGGTTTTCAAGTCTCTTCTCATACATCTTCTGGCGCAGGCTCCAAATCATTTTGTTTGCCTTCCTCTGAACTGTTTCAAGTCTTTTCATAGCTTTTGTGAGATATGGAGCCTGATTCAGAAAGGGGCAGGTCTGGGCCGTCTGGAGAGCCCCGAGCAGGATGGGCCCATTAGGATCCGATTCTGTAATGCCGGAGCAAAACATTCCCGTGGTATACAGAATTGGGCCCGAGGACGGCCTGGCGTACCCCTGTATGCCTGTGGGGACATCCTCCCCGCAGGCTGTCCTGTCACCCACGATGCCAGCCATCTTCCCTGCTGCCTGACCCACGGCTGGGCAGCCGGGGCCTGGAATGGGCAGAGGGGACCTACCTGTACCTGACCTTGGGGGGGTTCTGGCCTTGATCGCTCAGTTTGTGCTGCTTATGCCACCTTTGAGGTAGAATAAGCAGCATGTTCTCCCTGACCCTGCAGGACATACAGGGCTGTGATCAATATTGGCCCTATATGTCCTGCTGCCTCAGCCAGCACCTGCTCCGTCCAGACTTCTCCCCTCCTATCCCCCACCATCTCTCCACATACTGCTGCTCTAGCTGTGTGGGGAGGGCATGAGGGGGAACAGGGGCAGGACGACTTGTGGGGCTGCACATCTAGCCGGGACGTGCAGCCTCACAAGTCGCCTCTCAGAATCAGGCCCATGGTCTCCAAAATTGAACACAATACTCCAAGTGAGGCCTCATCAATGACTTGTACAGGGGCATTAATATCTCCTCCTTTCTGCAGGTTATTCCTCTCTGTATGCATCCTTCTGACTTTGGCTATCACCCTGTCGCATTGTTAAACCACCTTGAGATCCTTAGCAGGGCCGGCCCAAGGGTTTGCAGAAACGCCAACCCCAACCCCATGCTGATGCTACCCCCGCCTCCCTGCCCCCCCCCCCCCCCCACCGCTGACATTGTGCCCTCCTGCAGCTGCTGCTGATTCTGTCTCAGGAGGGGAAGGCGGGCAGTGGCAGTATTTACAAAAGCAGTGGATTTTTGTTGGCGCTTTTGGAAATACTGAAGATGCCCACCTCCCCCCCTCGAAATAGAAACAGCGGCAGCTGGGGGCAGTGCCGCTGCCCATGTGTGCTTCTGCTGTTACTGCCCACCCATGCCGCTGCTGTTGCTGCCCACCCAGGCCATCCACCTAGCTTGCCTAGTGGAAGGGCCAGCCCTGATTCTCAGACACTATCACTCTGAGATCGCTCTCCTGGTCCATGCACACCAACCCTTCGCCCCCTATCGCATACAATTCCTTTGGATTTCTGCATCCCAAGTGGATGACTCTGCACTTCTTCACATATAAATCTTAACTGCCAAGCATCAGACCATTCTTCCAACGTCTGTGGATCTTTCCTCATGTTGTCCCCTTCCTCAGAAGTGTCCGCTCTGTTGCAAATTTTTATGTCGTCTACAAAAAGGCAGACTTTTCCCTTCAGTTCTTCTGCAATATCACTGACAAATGCATTGAACAGTATTGGTCCCAGGACCGATCCATGGGGCACACCACTATGCACCTTCCTTTCTTTCGAATGAGTTCTGTTTACCACCACCTTCTATAGTCTGTCAGTCCTATCCTACCCATATATAATTTACCTATCTGGTTAGCGGTTGACTATCACTGCCAACTGGTTAGTCACTGAGACTGCCCCAGATTTTCCCACGGACCGCCCTGAAACTAACCAGACATTTGTAAGGCAGTCTATGGGGATCTTCAGTGGTACTTACTGGTGCCACTGAATATTGGGCTGAGTGGGGTTTCTGCGGTTTCCAAGTCCTGCAAACCACATAAAAGCTTCTGAATATCAACTCCAACAGGTTTTAGCAGGGTTTTAGATATATGTAACGAATGAGATAGAAATCAAAGTTAACATCAAGATCGTACTATAAACTGAGGGAACAAGTAGGAACAGAATGTTGTAGAATTATAAGGTTATTAACCTGTCCAAAATTACAAGTCTTCGATGACAAATGTGACAGCTTCTAGAAGGACAAAGAAAAAAACACTTTCATACTAATGATGTCCTTAATCCATTCTTTATGGCTCTTTTTAATTGCATTGGTAATTGTCTTTTTCGTTGTGATTCGATTGCAAATGTAAGTAATAAAAAGTTCCTTCTTAGAATTCTAGATATTTTTCATGGGTCTGCAAGTCAATAAAAAGGTGATTATTGAGGGTCTCCTTGATGTCTCCTTCGTATAGGAAATCGTCACTTTTCTGGCTCGCTTGAGATGTGAGTTTTCAGTGATAGTTTGTGTTTCATTTTAGGAGATTATGAGCCATGCTCACATGCCGCATCTCATTTTCAGATGGATATCTAAGACATCTCCTAATGTATCTTTATTTGTAGAATTCAATTTGAATTAGCAATTGCTAGAGAAGGAACCACATAAACTGCCATTTTAAAACAAGACTATTTTGTTTATTTCTCTCTTATGAGCAGTATACACTTTAGCCTAAAACCTGAAGTTGGTTTTCATAAATTGTTTTTCAAAATTATTTCAGTACTTAAAGAGGCTAATGGACTTTGTCTTGGGTATATAATTTGAAGAAGTGTGGTGCTTTTGTCATGCTACAGTGTCCAGCATATATTTTTCTTACTTTTTGAAGGTGCAAGGGGGCCCTCTTGACAAGTGAATATCCATCTGTTATTGCATTGCTTTAAATTTCAGTTTTTATCTTTTTGTTGTGTGTCACAATTCACTGTAGGGATACAAGTATAAAAATGCTAAATTAGAACTTAAAAAAATATACTTGATTACCACATTCGCAATTCAATTACCTTAAATACTCTTTCATTTACTCATCTCATGCTGGGGCTGTTAAAAGAGACTGGGAAGGACGTTTTTAAAAAATTCATGCTAGCATTTTCCAGTTTCTTTTATATGCCTCAGCATGCAAAAATAAAGTGAATTATTCTAAATGAACACCAGTCCTAAACAACCTTCCCCCCTGATGTCTCAGTGTGCAAACGTTCATGTTGTATAAAATATTTGATCCTATTTTGGAGGTCTCAGTGTGCACAGCAATGCCTCTCCTTATGGACCTCTTGACCAGTATGTAAGTGATAGGCTGAAATGCACTAATACTTTCAGGTCAGTAGACTCTTTTGCCAGCATAAAAAAATCTGTACTTTACACACTTGGGGGAAGGTTCAGAAGACTTTGAAAAAGATCTGGTAGGTAGTAAAACTGCCATAACACAACCTCTTACAAGATTTAGTGACAAAGTGAAATTACTCCTACTGCATGTTAAAGAGGCTTTTGGAGCGAAGATGACTGTGCCTAAGTATCTGTAGACAGCTGAAAATTGCTAGTATAGATATTAAGCTAGTAAATGGCGGCTGAAAACAATTTAGCTCTGATACTTGATAACCATTTGAACTGGAGGCTAAAGGACAGCCATACGCTGTGTTGTTTTTATATTTTTCAGAATATTGCCTTATAACAATTATTTAGTTTACAGAGAACAGAAACATAGAAATATGATGGCAGATAAAGACTATACGGCCTGCCCGGTCTGCCCTTCCATTCCAACTTCTAAGCTCTATAGTCCCCTTTTTTCCTTTGAGATCTTCTGTGTTTGTCCCATGCTTTCTTGAATTCATATACATAGAAACATAGAAAAATGACAACAGAAAAAGACCACATGGCCTATCTAATCTATCCTTCCATATCAACAACTACAACAGTCCCCTTTTTTCCTTTAGAGATCCTCTGTGTTTGTCCCATGCTTTTTTGAATTCAGATACTGTCCTCATCTCTACCACCTCCACTGGGAGACTATTCCACAGATCCACCACTCTTTCCGTAAAGAAATATTTCTGCATATCACTCCTGAATCTATCCCCTTTCACCTTCATCCCATGTCCCCTCATAGCAGAACTTGCTTTCAATCAAAAGAGGCTCTCCCCCTGTGCATTTATGCCACAGAGGTATTTAAACGCCCCAATCACATCACCTCTATTCCGCCTTTCCTCTAAGGTGTACATATTAAGATCCTTAAGTCCGTCCTCATATGCTTTATAATGAAGACCACTAACCATTTTAGTAGCCACCCTCTGTACTGACTCCATCCTGTCTATATCCTTTTGAAGGTGCAATCTCCAGAATTGCACACAATACTCCAAATGAGGTCGCACCAAACACTTATACAGAGGCAATATCACCTCGTTTTTTCTGCTGGCCATTCCTCTCCCTATGCACCCAAACATCCTTCCAGCTTTTGCTGTCACCTTTTCTACCCGTTTAGCTACTTTAAGATCATCAGACACAAACACACCGATGTCCCACTCTTCTTTAGTGGTGAAAAGTACTTTATCCCCTATACCATATTGCTCCCTTGGATTGCTGCAGCCCAAATGCATGACCTTGCATTTTTTAACATTAAATCCCAGATGCCAAATTCTAGACCATTCTTCAAGCTTAGGTAGATCCCTCCTCATGTTGTTTACATCTTCCTGGGTGTCTACTCTATTGCAGATTTTAGTATCATCTGCAAAAAGGCTAACCTTACCCAACAGCCCTTCCGCTGTATCACAAACAAAGATGTTAAAAAGAATCGGACCAAGGACAGATACCTGGGGCACACAACTGGTAACTTTCTTCTCCCTCAGTGTGAGTTCCATTCACCTGTACCCTTTGTCGCCTCCCACTCAACCAATTTGAAACCAAAGCAGTAACTTTAGGGTACATCCCTAGGGTGCTCAGTTTGTTTATAAGTCGCCTGTGAGGAACAGTATCAAAGGCTTTACTGAAATCTAAATACACCACATCTAGGGCTCTCCCTCGGTCCAACTCCCTGGTCACCCAGTCAAAGAAATCAATCAGATTTGTCTGACAAGACCTGCCTCTGGTGAATCCATGTTGCCTCGGATCCTGTAATCCACTGGACTCCAGAAACCTCACTATTTTCTCTTTCAGCAGTGTTTCCAATAATTTACTCGCCACCGAACTTAAACTAACCGGCCTGTAGTTATCAACCACATCCTTACTTCCGCTTTTGTGTAAAGGAACCACATGAACCTCTCTCCAGTCCTTTGGCACCACTCCCGACTCCAATGAGGCATTGAAAAGGTCGGTCAGCGGAGCTGCTAGAATATCCCCAAGTTCCCTCAGTATTCTAGTGTGTATCCCATCCGGTCCCATTGCTTTGTCTACTTTAAGTTTAGCTAGCTTCTCACGAACACAGTCTTCTGAAAATTGTTCAAGATGCCCCTCACTTCTGTTCCTGTTTGTGGGTGTTTTCTGAGGTTCTGCTCCTGGTTCTTCATCTGTGAACACAGAACAGAAATATTTGTTAAGCAATTCAGCTTTATCCTCATCAGCTTCTACATATTCCTCCTCTTCACCCTTGAGTCTGACAATACCACTTTCGCCCTTCCACTTTTCACTAACATATCTGAAAAATGTCTTATCCCCCCATTTTGTTGCATTGGCTATTTCCTCCTCTTTTTGAAACTTTGCTTTCCTGACTACTTTGCTAGCGTTTCTATGTTTTTCCAAATATAGATGCCTGTCTTCCTCTCTCTGTGATCTCTTGTATGTCATGAAAGCCTCTCTCTTTTCCTTCACCTTTTCAGCTACTTATTTCGAAGACCATAGCGGTCTCCTTTTCCTTTTACCTTTATTTACCATTTTAACAAAAAGGTTGGTTGCCCTTAAAATATCCCCTTTCAGTTTTGCCCACTGCTTTTCTACATCCCCCAGCTGTTCCATCCTGCTAACGACTCCCTGAGGTATTGGCCCATCTTGGCAAAGTTAGTTTTCCTAAAGTCTGAGACCCTCACTTTTGAATGGATTCTATCAGCCCTAGTCCTAATACTGGACCACACCATCTGGTGATCACTGGATGCAAAATGATCTCCCACTATAACATCAGAAACACTTTCACCATTCGTAAGCACCAAGTATGGTCCCTTCACATGTGGGGTTTGTTATCAATTGTCTTAATAGTTCTCCCTGTAGAGAATCCAAGATCTCCTTACTTCTAGACGATACTGCATCAGGAATGTGCCAATCAACTTCTGTCGTATTGAAATCCCGTATCAGTAGCACTTCCCCATTCCTAGAAATTTTCTGTATGTCTTCAATTAACTCTCCATTCACCTCTTCCTCTTGTGAGGGAGGTCTGTATATCACGCCAAGGCAAATAGATTTCTCTTTCCGTCTTTCTAGTTTAACCCACGGTGCCTCCTCTCTCCCTTTTAAGCTCAATTTTTGTCTCTATTACCTCCACTGGGAGACTACAGTATTCCATGCATCTACCACTCTTTCCTTAAAGAAATATTTCCACAAATTACTCTTGAGTCTATCCCCTTTCACAATGCTTCAGAACTCTGTAGGATTTCCAAAGAACTAGAGAAAATGGTCAAATCCTGAACCTTTCCCTCAGAAAGGGGTAATGTGTTTACTGTGTTAGTCCATCTAGCTACAAGAAGACGGCATTTTTATAACCATTTTATAACCATATTTTTCATGTAAAATGCTGTTTTAAATGTTTAATGGCTCATATAAAATTATGTCACTCCTAAAAATATGCATGGTGCAAGTCACCACATACTTGTAAAGTAGGTGTGTGCAGGAGCAGAATTTAGACAGAGCATGGGAGGAATGACAATTTATGGATGTGTGTTATAGAATGCATATATCTGCATCTAGGTTACATATACAGGAGTGGAGGAAAACCCTAATGGTTAGAACAACAGGCTGAAAACCAGGAAAGTCTGGATTGAAATCCACTGTCTTTCCTTATGTTATTGGGCAAGTCCCTTAATCCTCCATTGCTACAGGTACAAACCTAGGATGGTAGTTACTAATATGTGGTAAAACCTGATATTCTACCACAACTTAGGTGTAGGTTTACTAAAGAGCATTAAGGGCGCACTGGTTAACAAGCGTTAATGGCAGCAGGAAGGGTGCTATCGTGTGGTAAAAGCAGAGGCGGGGAGTAGGCATTCTGGCAGTAAGGGTGCTTGGTTCCACTTATGGGGCACTAACAGGACAGCAGGCATTATGGTGCTGAGTGTACATCTTAACTCCCAAAAATGGCAGTCACCTTAATGCAGGATAAGGGAGCCCTTGTGAAAGTCACATTTTAGGTGATGGATGGAAGGAAAGGTAAGAGCCGATGTACATGTCCATATGTATCCTATGTGTTAGTCAGTAAGTGGGATGAACATGTGGGAGACATCTGTACTGTATCAGTGAGGGGTTCCCATGTAATCTGCTGTAATGTCAGTGAGCGGCATAGGATTAGGAGAAGGGTCCCCTGGCCGAGCCAGAAATGCCAAGATGTGGGCTTAAAAAGGATGACTGAGCAGGAATTGTGCAATGCAGATCATTCACAGGAGAGGTGTGAATGATACATCTTAATGATTAAAATGTTCCTGTGTAGGCCATGGTGTAGCAGCTGGCAGGAGAATACATGACTGTACATAATAGCTGATGGATGGGCTAAAGGATGAATTGCAGTAATTGAGAGTGTGGTATGGCCTGGCAGCCCCGATGCGTTTAATGTGACTACACAAATGCAGTTGTAGTGGGTATTTATTTATTTATTTATTTTATTTATTAACAATTCTTATATACCGCACTATTAGCCATCAGCGCCGTTTACATTGAACAGAAACATCCGACAATCAACGGAGGGAGTGAGCGGGAGCTCCTCCTCACCTCCATGCCCCACCAATCAGCAGCCTTACACAGCCCTGGACACCGGCTTCTAAACCGCCGACTGAGGCGCGCTGGCAGAACGAGGGGAAACAGCCATCAACGGAGGGAGTGAGCGGGAGCTCCTCCTCACCTCCATGCCCCACCAATCAGCAGCCTTACACAGCCCTGGACACCGGCTTCTAAACCGCCGACTGAGGCGCGCTGGCAGAACGAGGGGAAACAGCCATCAACGGAGGGAGTGAGCGGGAGCTCCTCCTCACCTCCATGCCCCACCAATCAGCAGCCTTACACAGCCCTGGACACCGGCTTCTAAACCGCCGACTGAGGCGCGCTGGCAGAACGAGGGGAAACAGCCATCAACGGAGGGAGTGAGCGGGAGCTCCTCCTCACCTCCATGCCCCACCAATCAGCAGCCTTACACAGCCCTGGACACCGGCTTCTAAACCGCCGACTGAGGCGCGCTGGCAGAACGAGGGGAAACAGCCATCAACGGAGGGAGTGAGCGGGAGCTCCTCCTCACCTCCATGCCCCACCAATCAGCAGCCTTACACAGCCCTGGACACCGGCTTCTAAACCGCCGACTGAGGCGCGCTGGCAGAACGAGGGGAAACAGCCATCAACGGAGGGAGTGAGCGGGAGCTCCTCCTCACCTCCATGCCCCACCAATCAGCAGCCTTACACAGCCCTGGACACCGGCTTCTAAACCGCCGACTGAGGCGCGCTGGCAGAACGAGGGGAAACAGCCATCAATGGAGGGAGTGAGCGGGAGCTCCTCCTCACCTCCATGCCCCACCAATCAGCAGCCTTACACAGCCCTGGACACCGGCTTCTAAACCGCCGACTGAGGCGCGCTGGCAGAACGAGGGGAAACAGCCATCAACGGAGGGAGTGAGCGGGAGCTCCTCCTCACCTCCATGCCCCACCAATCAGCAGCCTTACACAGCCCTGGACACCGGCTTCTAAACCGCCGACTGAGGCGCGCTGGCAGAACGAGGGGAAACAGCCATCAACGGAGCGAGTGAGCGGGAGCTCCTCCTCACCTCCATGCCCCACCAATCAGCAGCCTTACACAGCCCTGGACACCGGCTTCTAAACCGCCGACTCTGAAGCGCGCCCGCGCCTTGCGGGCCCGCGCCTGAGGGCCTCGCCAGAGGGCCCTTTGGCGTGGCCCTTAGGCGTTGGTCCGTGGCGTCTATATTTGTTGTAGTTCCCAGCGGGTATGGCCTTTGGGCGAGGTATGGTGGCATGGACAGTTTCCACCCCTTCTAGATCGTATGTAATGGAATGTAACCTATCCTGTGTTTGTTCTATGTATTTATCCTATGCATGTAATGTAATGTACTCCCTGTGTTTTACTACTGCTTTGATTGTATGAAAAGTGGTATATGTTGTACATGTTATAGTCTCCTATGTTGATACTTGTATTGTATTGTTTTGTGACCGCTTTGATTGAAGGAAAAGGCGGAATACAAATCTGTTTAAATAAATAAATAAATATGTCTGGTCATTACATTTAACAGGAAGTAGAACTTGGATAAACGGGTTAACTATATACATTGGTGGTTCACCTGATAATGGACACGGTCAACTATATACATAGGTGGTACAACAATACAGGAAACTGCTTGTTATTTACATTGTGGGGTAAGCCTGTTGCGTGGGTCTGCCTGTTTGACTACTTCTGCTACTCGCTTGGGAGTTATGTTCGGAGCTGTCATTGAGATATTTAAGGAAGAGGAAATGTTTTAACGCTTTTCTGACCTGGCTCAAGTTGGGGATTGCTCTGATTTGTGCTGGTAAAGCGTTCCATAGAGTTGGGGCGCAGAGTTGGAAGGCTCTGTTGGTATGAAACAATAGCAGCTGTGCTACGGGAAAGTTCCAAAAACTTCTCAGCTTTTTCATCTTTTCTAACCACCATACAATCTTCCTGACACATGAGCATATAATAACTTGACAAGTGTCTCTCATATTGGCCATATGGAGCAAGTAAGGACTTCTGATGGTCCCTGCAGATGGCCATCCCAGGAGTGGGATGTGCCTGAATGTACTGCATATATGTGATGGAGCCAAAGATGTTCCATCACAGTTATGAGGAAATATTCCAATCATGTACAACCCATGTGTCATACATCTGCAGGGTTAACATGCCTGACCCTTTGCAATGGGCTACAGCAGAGCCAAGAAAGTCATGCTGTTAGATGAGCATAATTGCATTGTACATGTTTGCAGACCAAATGTGCTATCGTAACACATAAAAAAGTATATGAATGTGTGTCCTCCAGTCAATGCAGAACCCCGACTGTTTGTAGCATCATACTGAAATGAGTTTCCCAGTGCCACAATAAGAACAAGTGGGAGTTAAACCGTGGTCTATTATTTTTGAAGCCAGAGCTCTAACCATTAGGCTACACCTCCACAACTTTCTGCACAGGAATGTCTAGAATCAAAGAGACCGCAGGTCCCTCCCTGCAATGGCTGAAACACAGGACATAAAACAACTTGGCTGGCATATTCTGAGACAGCTATACACACACCTAGGGCCTTCCTACAACAGCACACACGCAAAAAATACTGCACTGGGCACTCAGTACTGTAGCTGCATAACAGACACACATCTGCAGAATACATGTCTTGCCCAAATGCCAAGCCACATGTGACATCAACATGCCCATCCTCCACTGTATCTTCATCACCAAACAATAATCACATGCAGAGTTTGCTGCACTGCAGTGTGGCATTAACCCCTGAAGCAGCACATGTGCAGGGCATGCAATCCCTTGTGACTTGCTGTACACTGCAAGATGTGTGCACCTGCATATACACCTAACTCAAACCACATTCGTGACCTCTGCGGTCCATCGCAGACCATCCTGCCCTCCTAGGGGGACCATGTACACATTTCCCACAATCATTATAGGACAATCAGGAACCTCACCACTATGGTTGTTATTGGGGCTCTGGGGGCCAGAATTGGTTAGCACCTCCATTATCCATGATGCACCGCACAATTTGAGTGGATATATGCAACTAATGCCCATATGGAGAATTCAGCGATCCATCACATCAGCTCTGTAACATGCAGGGACATTGTGTACTTCCTGCATATAACAGCTGCCATATGTGCAAATAACCTGTTTCAGCAGTCACCCTGAATGTGAGGAAGGGCACACATCACCTGGTCCCCAGATCAAGCCCTGCAATAGATAAACTCTCCAGGTTCTGGAGTAGATCTGTATCATTACCAATATATTATAGGTATTGTTTACAGTGTTTGATGTTAGTCGATTGATATTCTGTACAACTGCAACATGCCTGAATAGCCTATCTTATTTGGGTTTTGTATCTTGCACATGTTTGTCAGGGATTTTTCTATACTCGAATATTCACCTCTTGAAACTAGTAGGACTTATTGTAATTGTGTACTAAGGTCTCAGTTGAAACATGCGCAGCTATTTGTAAAAAGGGGTTCATTCATATTCACCACCCTTATTAGCGCTGCTGTTCACATCAATGACCTTGTCTTGTGTACACTCTGACAATTATCATCCTTTTCATTATTATTAAATATTTTCATCCAAATTTTCTTAAGATTATTAATTAATTATAAAATTCAAATTATTCTGTATGTGATCAAAACCAAGACCACTCTACTCCGACTCGTGAAAATATTATTATGATGAAACTTTGACAAGTTTTCTGACTCAGATATTTAAAAACGTCATGTTGGCATTTCTTTCTCCAAAAGTATCCATTGATATGATGTTAATTGAAAAGATATACGTGCTTCTAATCCTTAGCATTGAATGCCTTTCGAAACAACAATCATCGTGCTATATACTTAGCTTCAAATGCCGTCAGAAAAATCAATCGTCGTGTTGAGTGGCTATGGTATGCTGATGCTAGCGGCGTTTTTTCGTCTTGGCTTGAGATTGAAGACACTGTTTCCTCTATTTGATGGGATACGAATGGAAAGTTTGCACATGTTTCAAGAATATATGATCCCCTGAAGAAACATTCTATGTGAAACGCTTGGGCGCCTTAGATACACGGCGTTGGGATTCAAATCTTAGCCGCTAGCATCAGCATACCATAGCCACTCAACACGACGATTGATTTTTCTGACGGCATTTGAAGCTAAGTATATAGCACGATGATTGTTGTTTCGAAAGGCATTCAATGCTAAGGATTAGACGCAAGTATATCTTTTCAATTAACATCATATCAATGGATACTTTTGGAGAAAGAAATGCCAACATGAAGTTTTTAAATATCTGAGTCAGAAAACTTGTCAAAGTTTCATCATAATAATATTTTCACGAGTCGGAGTAGAGTGGTCTTGGTTTAGATCACATACAGAATAATTTGAATTTTATAATTAATTAATAATCTTAAGAAAATTTGGATGAAAATATTTAATAATAATGAAAAGGATGATAATTGTCAGAGTGTACACAAGACAAGGTCATTGATGTGAACAGCAGCGCTAATAAGGGTGGTGAATATGAATGAACCCCTTTTTACAAATAGCTGCACATGTTTCAACTGAGACCTTAGTACACAATTACAATAAGTCCTACTAGTTTCAAGAGGTGAATATTCGAGTATATAAATATTTTTTACATTCCAGTAGGAATTGCTCGATTAATCAGACCACTTGTTTGTATATCATACATCAAGGGATTTTTCTATAACATCTCATGTTAGTCCTAAAGGTTGCAAGAGCTGTTTCTAAGGAGCTCAAATGCAATGAGTATTGTCTAGGCAGGAAGGGGGGGTGCCACGACCATAGGCAGCAGCATATTACCAACAACCCAAGTACAGCAGCTAGCTTCACTTTATGGGAATTCCAATCAACTAGATCAATCACAGACAGCCTGCATATGTTGGGCAACAGTGGCCTGTGTCAGACACTCATGTATCATCTGTGCCCAGTCTGCGATCACCACACTGTGCATGTGCACATAGTCACCATAAACAGCGCTTCCTTTGGCCTAAACCAGTCCCATCAATCCTACTCAATGGTGAATATTCTGGAACTTTGTAAAATGTGCTGTAAATAGTTCTCACCCAATTTCTCACCAAGTTATTTACCCTGTTCATTGTTCATTGTAAGCACAATGTGTTTTTGTTACATTGTACTATTGTTCTGTTCGCTGTAAACCGCACTGATCTTAATAGCGCGGTATATAAGAAAGCTAAATAATAATAATAAAACAAATCGGCTTTGTACAAACAGGATGGAAAATCAGCAGCTTGTCTAGTAACTGGGCTGCAATAAAAGATACAACACCTATAACACTACAGTCTGACCCTATATAAGCTTCATGTGGATATATAGTCACAGCTCAATCAGAGTGAGAGTGGCTTCTTAGCATGAACAGATGTGTGCACCCAGGTCATGCCCATGGCAGACCCATGCTAAGATAGCTCAGCCATTGATCTAAGCTCCAACTCATATATATCCTGTGCAAACTGCTCAGTTATAGTCATTGCCCAGAATCCTCTGCTCCTTATTATGTACCCTTTTATTTTGGACCAGGGGACAGCTTATACAATGCAAGGCATAGTGGAAAGTGGGCCAGAGACAGGCTGTGAGTGCATGCTGGGCCACAGTGACCTATGTTTGTCACATACCCAAATATGGTGTCCGTTTACACAACCTTTGGCAGTGAGCATTGAACCTAGTGCCATACTTGTACTCCCATATAATGGCATGTCCCTAACCATGGACACTGCAAAATCAGTACAGCACATGCACTCTCCCATTCTGCAGATACATTTCCCCCTTCCCCCCAAAAAGCATGTGGAAGCATGGCAGTTTGGACATGGAGTTGTATGTTGGAACCATTGCTGGCAGCATATACATCACCGTTCCCTGCCTCTTTGTACTCTAACAACATTATTATGACTGTCACACTTGGTGCCAATGTGGTGCCAGTGAGGCTGTCATGCAGGCCCTCTGATGTAGCACATGCAGACACTGCATAGGCCCACATAGGTTCTGGCCATGTGAACGCAGGCTTTGTCCAGCAATGCCACTTATGAAGGGCACATTCTAGACACGTATGGTACTATTCCCCGCACCCCTACCCCCATCCTAACATTCACCTTCAGAAAATGCAGTCCCATATGGTGGCAGGTGATGCGGAGACCAAAAGGACATCCTGTGCCACATTTCAGCAGCTTGAATTCTGCACGCACCATTCAGAGGTCAGTGTCCCACTGTCACAATCATGCAAACAGGTGCATTTGGACTCACATTTGAGGTAACAGGTAATGTGCTGCTGGATGCTTTGGCCAATGATCAGTAGACAGTGTTGAGGTGGTGTTTCTTGTGTGTAAATTTGCCTGATATGTATCAGCCTGTATGTGTAACGAGAGACACAGTACAAAACGTGATTATAACAACAGAGTTTAATAAATACTTCTTACTGCCAACCCGACAGAGGCCGTGTTTCGCACACTTCGTCAGGGGCTGATAAGGCAGATAACTACATACAAAACATGAACATACAAGCAAAATTA
This sequence comes from Ichthyophis bannanicus, assembly GCA_033557465.1. NCBI lineage: Eukaryota > Metazoa > Chordata > Amphibia > Gymnophiona > Ichthyophiidae > Ichthyophis > Ichthyophis bannanicus. The sequence goes on along the minus strand of CM066035.1, from coordinate 425,501,995 downwards.
ATAATAAATGTATAAATACATAAATAGTTATTAAAAATGCGTAAAAGAACAGATAATATCATAATTACGAATACATACATATTTATAATAAGTGTCAATAAACGTAATTACATAAAACATAAATTAATAACTCATATATAAAAAAAATATATATAATGTAATAAATACAAACTCTAAAACATTATATTGTGAGGAGTTAAGAAATGTGGATGCAGAACCATCAAAAAAATACATATAAACATTAAAAGAGTCATAACCCACACGTGTTATACACATAAATATCAGAAATAAGATGAGAGAAGCTAAAAATGTGACAAGCAACAGTGGAGAGAAATATAAATACCTCTGCAATAACGTTGAAGAACTCCTTTGTGGATATCCTTTATCCTAGACATTCTAGACACGTATGGTACTATTCCCCGCACCCCTACCCCCATCCTAACATTCACCTTCAGACAATGCAGTCCCATATGGTGGCAGGTGATGCGGAGACCAAAAGGACATCCTGTGCCACATTTCAGCAGCTTGAATTGTGCACGCATCATTCAGAGGTCACTGTCACAATCATGCAAACAGGTGCATTTGGACTCACATTTGAGGTAACAGGTAATGTGCTGCTAGATGCTTTGGCCAATGATCAGTAGACAGTGTTGAGGTGGTGTTTCTTGTGTGTAAATTTGCCTGATATGTATCAGCCTGTATGTGTATACACTGAATGGAGCAAAGAGTCCCCTGGATTGCACCCTGCAACTGCAGCATGGGACAAGCGCAATGTGCATGCAGGTAAATCACAGAATCCTGCCAGTGTCACCAACTAAGTGAATGAATTGGACATTCACAGAGGTCAGCCCTCCACTTGAGCCTTGTTCCCTATAGGCTGCAGCTGCACCAAGTGGACTAACAGTGTTGCCATGGATACAGCTATTATGGCAGTTGGCATTAATCAGGCCTCTCACCTGTGCAAATGGGTTTGTCCTGTGGCCTGGTAGCTCAGTCAGAGGTGAGGGTTGCACACACACACACGTGTCCCCCCTGCTCACTCAAGTCAAACCACAGGTGTTTTGGGAGCTGCTCAACAGTGTCATGTTGGGAGGTAAGTGTAGGGGAATGTTTTGGAAATGGGCCTTGACGATGGTGTAACTGGGAATGCATTACAGTGTCACAGCCACAGGTTTAAACTACTTACTGCAAACTAACCTTCTGCTTGTAAATTGTGTCTCACACAGTATGTGGGGTTGTGTATAGCTGACCAGCAGCATGTTTTATGCACAGTCATAGAGCCTGGGCACCACATGCATACACACTACATTGCTACAGCTCACAGTCCTCTGGACATACACACACACACACACACACATACACAACCTCCTGTCCAAAAGTGGTGCAGGTTGGCATTCTTACCTGCCCCTTAGGCCTCCTCTGATGCTCTACCATTGTCAATGCCTGCTCAGTGTGCAGGCACTCTTGGCATGTGCAATGTTCTGGTGCTGTTAGCATTTGCTCAGTGTGCCAGTTCTATTAGCCTGCTCTGCCATCCAGGCATAGGTAGTGCAACTTCTCAGTGTGGCAGTTGTGTGTGTAGACTCATGCTGGAGGAAATGTTGAAAGTTGCACATGCTGATACAGTTCTGGAAACATAGTATAAAGTTATCACACCTGGACATAATATTCATGATTCACAGGCTGATCTTGAACCTGTGACCCTTCTCTCATATGCACACTGGCCATGTGTGGAGCCACAGAGTAGCCATGTGACTTCATTAATCTATGGGTATATAAGTGGTCATTGTTAAGATGCATGACGCATGAGTTGGGGTATGCCTATGTTTGCTAAGATTTGTGCAGGCTCTGTGCCATTTTGTCTGACAAGGTTTGTTTGGCAGGTGTGGGAGAGAGACATCTTGTAAGGTCTGTATTTTGCACTGCCTTCCTATGCTGCTGGTTCAACTGACATTCATGTTTTACATATGGGATCTGTCCAGTTAAAGGGCAGGCCATGATACTCGAACACACACATTCCAGACCATGGGTGTTGGAGCAGAATGATCAATGTACCCATTTCCTGGTGTGTGCTTATGGGGCAGTCAAGGAATAATATCATATTTTGCAAACCATAATTGCTCATTTGGATTCACTTGTGGCTCAGATGGTTGCAACTGACTGAATACATACTTATTGCGTGGCATATTGTTCCCCCAACATGCACATATCCATTAAATATGTGCAAGTGGGGGGGCATCCTGATCCCAGGGCCAGCCCATTCACAAAGCATATTAGCTGGGTGCCAGGTCCACTAATCATGGTGGACAACATGCCATCTGATCCCTTCCTCCCTGCCATCATGGCTTCAATGCTGCAGGCAGCCTTATTGAAGTTGTACACATGCAACTTGTCACACCATGCCACTCCTGCCCTCCTCCACTAGGGGATGTGGGCACAAACCTCAGAAGGGAGGGATCCACATGTGCTCCACTATTCCTGCTGCTGACATGCTTGCCATCCCACTGACATTGACAACTGCAGTGTTGCAACTGACACACAGGACTGGGACACAGATTTTTTCTGCAGAAAGATGCAGCTGCTGCAACCGCCACACCCACCCTCACACACTATTGACATGGCAGCATGGTGGCATTGGGGGTGATGTTACTCCTTTTTGACTGCAGCAGCATGTATGTGTGCTGCCACTGTCACAGTGGAGTCATAGCAGACATCACAGATGTATACTCTAGGCAACTGTCTTGTCAGCCTAGTGGACCAGCCATCCCCACTGCATCACCCATGTGACACCTGCTTTGCCAATTTGACACCAACAACATAGTGCCATTTATTCATAGGGCACCATGCTGTTGCTGCCAATGGAGCATTACTATCAGTAATTTGATTACTACAGTGGGTGAAGCACATTACATACATTAAAATATGCTCTCTCACCTCAGAAATAACCCTTACTGCGAGCTTTCAGATGGCATTAGGGTTCCCAGCACAAATTGGTGTTAATGAAGCACATGCTATCCCCGCCCATTCTTGGTCCCATTAATGCCCTCTCTCCACCTCTTTTTACCGCATGTTAATCTAACATTATTGACACTTTCCACAGCGTTAACCATAATGGTGCCTTTGCTCCCTTAATGCTCCTTAGTAAATATAAGCCTTAGTTTACTGTGGAAGTCACTATCCTGGGATAACTATTTTTGGTAGCTTCTGCTGGGGTTCAGCTCTAGCAGTAGTACCACAAGACTATTGCTAGGGGATCCGGGGAATCATTTTGAACATGGTCCCAGCCTGAACAGGAGAGATTGGGAGTCACCACCAAGCTACTTTAGAAGCAGGCCCAGGGAGGTCTAAGGAGGGTGAGGGCCTTAGGATTGGGGTCCAAGGGGCTGGAAGTCTTAAGGGTGGGACTGTGATCTTAGCTTTAGGGGGAAGTAGGGGGGGCGGTCAAAGGCAAGTCTTGTGTAGAGGGGTTTTATTTTAGGGTGCCTGCTCCATGGTGATGCAGAAGAGATGGGACTCCTGGACCACTTATGATCTCTGTTCACCACTGGTCATTTAAGATCATGACCTGGAGCATCAGGCATATGCACTAAAGTTTTATAAAGGCACATAGAATCCAATTCACGAAGGGGCACATCCAGGCCGACCAGATGGCCTTGAGCAAGAGCTGTTAGGACCCGATTCTGGAATACGGGAACAAAATGTTCCCGTTGTGCACAGTGTGTCCCTGCTGCCTGTGGGGACATCCTCCCTGCAGGCACCCCTGACTCCCATGGCTTAGGCTTCTCTTTTCCCCACTCCCTGACCCACAACTGGCTTGCCGGGGCCTGGATCATGTGGCGGGGACCTCCTTGCACCCAGCCTCTGCCCCGGGGGGGATCCCCGGGCCCGATCACCGGGCCAGTGCTGCTAATTCCACCTTCAAGGTGGAATAAGCAACACATCCCCTTTGACCTGGCAGGATGTACAAGGCCATGGCCTCTTTAATGTCTTTTTGACTCCTCTCGCACTTTTAGTCCAACAACACGTTGTCTCCGCATATTATTACGCTGACGATATCTTTCTTCTTTATCACACTAACTCTGTCTCCCCCAATATTACCCCCTTCAACAATTGTCTCTCCTCAGTATCATCCTGGCTTTCCTCTAACCTCTTGCATATCAATCTCTCTAAAACCTCAGCCATCTGGTTCACTGCCAGTAGCCCTGCCCCTTCCCTCATTCCTCTGCTCTCTTCCGTTCCAATCCCCATCGTCACCTCTCTACGCTACCTTGGTGTCACCGACTCCTCCCTATCGTTCAAAGCACATATCTCATCTGTAGTTCAGCGCTGCTTTCTCACCCTAAGACAACTCCGATCTGTACGCCCTTTCCTCTCTTTCTCCGCTTTGTCCACCCTTCTCATCTCCCTAGTTGTCTCACGCTTCGATTATTGTAACGTCTCTTTAGCTGGTCTCCCCCAATCCCAACTTCAACGTCTGCAACGAGTCCACAACACTGCTGCCCGTATCCTCACTTGCTCTTCCCGTTTCGACCATATCACCCCTCTTCTCATTCACCTGCACTGGTTTCCGATTCCCTTCCGTATTCATTACAAATTTCTTCTTTTTGTCCATAGTTCTATTCATACTGGCGCTCCCCTTTACCTTGCCGATCTGATCCACCTCCACACTCCCTACCGTTCCCTCCGCACCATCCACATGAACCACATAACCTTACCCTCCCCATCCCAGGCCCACCTAGAAACCACCCGTTCCTCTGCCTTTTACTTCCTTGGTCCCCGCCTATGGAACTCGCTCCCCACAGACCTTCGCTTGGAACCCTCATTTAAAACATTTAAGGCAAATCTAAAAACCCATCTCTTCTGTCTAGCTTTTGGCCTCTCTCCCCCCCCCCCCCCCGCGCCCCTTTTCACCACCCCCATGATGCTGTTTTCCCTTGCTTCTGTTACTATAATCTAGCCTTGACCTTTTACTCTTCTCTCTTCTTTCCTATCACACTATGGCATTCCTTTCCTAATTTTCTAAGCAGCCTTTTGTATATTGTAAACCGCTCAGACGCTATTGTGATGGGTGGTCTATTAAGTTCCCAATAAACATAAACATAATCAATAGGCCTTGTACGTCCTGCAGGGCTGGCTCACCCCCTTCAGCCCCCCACTGGATCTACCCGTCCTGCTGCTCAGGATGTACAGGGAGAGCCGGAGATGGAATTGGGCCCATAGATCCCAATATGCATTTATAAAATGCTGTAATTTTGCAATTGAATATATAATGTAATTTAATTTAATTTAACATTTATACTCTGTCTAATCAATTTATCAGTCGAAGATGGATTACAATAATCAAATAAATCCATAAACAAAAATAAAATCACACATTTGCCAAGATACAATAAATAACTAAATCTATGTAATAACGAAACCTGCATACTGAAATTAAAAGCTACCAATCCATAAATCTAAAATACGTATATAAAATCATTTCTATAAATAAAAAGTAGAAAAATACAGAAACTATATTATGTGTTACTGTCATTGGTGTTAACGGGATTCTATCTTCAAAAGGAAATTACTGAACCAAATAACCGGGTCTTTAGCAGTTAATTCAACTTAAATAGTCATTCTTATATCTTGAAATATATCACCAGAAGTTAAAGACTGCCTGCAAAATCAATTTGCCGCGTTGGATACAAATGACAGCGCATCAGATGGGATGGCATCAAGAAAGTTTTGCTTGAAGAGAGTGAAAAATCTCTACAAAAGCTAAAAAAGCAAAATAGCCAAAATACATGATTGAAGAAAATTGCTCATAAGAAGTTAAACCCAGAGGAGAAAGAGAGGTTATCATGGAAATTAAGAGAAATTTCCAACCTACTGCAAGATGAGACAAATAAAATTATTACAATGACACATGCAAAGAAATAGAATCAGAAACTATTAAAGGAAGAATGTGTTTGGTTTTCCTAAAGTTAGGCGATTTAAAGAGAAAATTCCAGCTTTCAATTGGAATGCTAAAAGATTCTCTAGGATCCATGTTGAATGATGCTGAGAAGATCAAGAAAATGTTGAAAGAATACCCAGAGTCATTATACCATAAAGATAAAGTGAATCAATGGCCAATTCAACCTGTACCTTATGATCAGGAACTGTTGGTGATGAAAGAAGTCAAAACAGCATTGAAAGCATTATCAAAGAGCAAAGCACCAGGCACAAATGATATTTGCCATTGAAATATTACTGCAATCATATTCAACTTTTACAATACTTAAAAGGCTGTGCCAGGAAATATGGCAGACAATATCATGATATCAATACTGAAAATAAGGTTATCTTATTGAGGAAATTATTGCACAGTCATTCTGACTCCACATGCCAGCAAGATTATATTTGTGATTATTCAGTGGAAACTACAACCCTACCTGAAATGAGAACTGCCTAAAGTTCAAGCAGGGTTCAGGAAAGGATAAGGAAAAAGGGACATCAGTATGGATATGAAATGGATCATTGAAAAGGCAAAATAGTACTAAAAGGACATCTATATGTGTTGTTTTTTTACTACAGCAAGGCCTTTGATTGTGTAAATCATGAAAAACTCCAGACCATCTGATAATTTTCATGCAGAACCTTTACAATGATGAAGAAGCAACAGTTCAAATTGAGCAAGGAGAAACAGAGTGGTTTAAAATCAGCAAAGGTATATGACAGAGCCACATACTTTATCCATACTTATTTAATTTATATACAGAAAAAATCATCAGTGAAGCAAGACTGTATGAAAACAACTGAGGCGTGAAGATTGGTGGAAGACTCATCAATAACCTTTGCTATGCTAATGATACCACGCTACTGGCTGAAGTTAAGACAATTTGAAACATCTGCTTATCAAAATAAACACACAGGAGAAGAGCTTTTTTTCAACTGAAAGAAAGCTCTGCAATGAGGGGGTATAGGATGAAGACAAAAGGGGATAGACTCAGGAGTAATATGCAGAAATATTTCTTTATGGAATAGTCTCCAAGTGGAGGTAGTAGAGACGAGAACTGTATCTGAATTCAAGAAAACATGGAACATATGCAGTAGATCTGTAAAGTAAAAAAGATACTGTAGTAGTTGGTATGGAAAGGCAGACTGGATAGGCTGTATGGTCTTTATCTCCCTTTGTGTTTCTGTTTCTAAGTAATATAGTTTTAACATGGTTCTGCACCTTAACGTAAAGAAGACAAAGATCTTGATAACTGGAAATATCAATAATTTCATCCTTGATGGAGAAGAAATAGGAATAATAGACAACTTTAAACTGCTTGGATCAATAATGAATAACAAAACAACAGTCAAGAAATCCAATGATGAATTGCTCTTAGTAGAACGACCAGATTCTCAAGTGCAGAGATTTGACTTAGCCAAGCCATGATATTTTCAATAATATCATATGGATATGAAAATTGGACAGTGAAGAAGAAACACAAGAAGACAATTGATGCCTTGGAATTATGGTAATTGTGAAGAATACTGTTTATACCATGGACTTCTCAAAGAACAAATCAATCAGTAATGGAGAAGATCAAACCTAAGCTTTTTTTAGAAGCTTAAATGACAAGATTTCAACTTTCATACTTTGGACACATCATGGGAAGAGAAAGATCATTAGCGAAAGACATCATGCTTGGCAAGGTAGAAGGTCGATGTGAAAAAGGAAAGGCAGCAATGTGATGAATTGATAAAATAGCAACAGCTATGGATTCCACTCTATCAACAATTAGCCATATGACTGAAGACCACAATTAAGGACAACTTTCCATAAGGTCACCATCAACTCCATGGCACTTAACAACAACAGTGTGCATTGAGTCAATGCTGACTCCTGGCAACCCAGTCCCTGGATTTTCTTGGCAAGGTGCAACCAGAAATAGATTGCCAGGCCTTTCTTTCACACAATAAGTCTACAGCACCTGGTATTTCAAGGTGGCCACCCATCCAAGTATTAGCCAGGCCCAACTCTGCTTAGCTTCTGATGTCAGTCAAGATCAGGGGCATTCAGGGCAGTTCATGTCTTAAAGCAGCAGAGAGATAATTCCAGCTAGTAATTCCAGAGTACTTTTCCTGGCTAAAGATGTATGAAAAGAAGATACTGATGGGAGTTCTAACAATACTTCAGACTGAGATTGTAAAAATCTAGTTGGCACATATCTATGAAAATGAGTCTGAATGTATTGAGGACCTGTGCTATGTAATGCCCTAAAGGAAATAGAAAGAAGTAAACATGGTCCTATTTTCTTTTTCCAAATATGATCCTACCTGTATTTTCTACAATATCTATGTAAGAGTAAGGTGATCTATCTTTTTTATGAGATTGAGCAGTTGTTTGCATTTGTATCTTCTCATGTACAAAAATCTATACTAGACAAAATTGATTATGACGTTCCTTAGTAACTTACATTTTTTTTGTGTGGTCTGGTTGGTATAGTAGAGGTATAGTGAAATTTAGTACTGGTTATTGTTTGGTTTTTTTGCATTTTCTTGGATCTCAGTTGACCATCAACGATTATGGGATATAGATTATAATGCTGGTTCTTCTGTGTTATCTTATTGATGCCATGCTATACTGTATTGGAGTTGCATTAATAAAGAAAAAAATATGAGCCTGGCTGCCATGTTTTGTTTTCTAAACTAATTGAACATGTGGTTCACCAATGCTGTTTTGACTTTCTCTCCTCTCAGTCCCTTTTGATTCACTGCAATCTGGCTTTTGCCCTCTACATTCTACCAAGACGGCTCTTTATTCTTTACTCGATCCTCATCCATCTAGACCTTTCTGCTGCTTTTGACTCTGCTGATCACCATCTTCTCCTCGATACCCTGTCCTCACTTAGTTTTAGAGGTTCTGTCCTTTCTTGATTTTCTTCCTATTTCTCTCACTGCACTTTTAGTGTATATTCTGGTGGGCCCTTCTCTACTGCTATCCTGCTTTCGGTCAGTGTATCCCAAGGCTCTGTCTTGGGACCTCTTCTTTTGTCTCTCTACACTCAGTCCCTTGGTGCACTCATCTCCTCCCATATTTTTTTATATGTCTTTATTGAGTTTTATAACACATACACATTAATATAACATATTTTCTTGTCTTAACACAATATTTAACAACCATTAACAAGCGATATTAGAACACCCATAGCTGGCCGCCATCAATCCAATCCAACGTTCCGCCCGACTGTATTGCACTTAACTTTCCTATTCACTTATCGAATCTGCTAACCATCGCATGATATTGCGCTAATGGCTGTCCGCAATTCTTCGTCTTATGTATCTCTCACTTTGATTGTCAAAGTATTATATTACCCTAATTTCATATACTTCTTCGGAGCATCCCATTTCTTTTTCAACTTAATTGTATTGGGGTTATTTATCACATACATTTCTTCATATATCTTGTGCAGGCACAACAAATTCCACCAGTATTCACTTTGTACATTTTCCAAATTCTTCCAATGTATCAAGATTACCTTTATAGCCAAGCTTATCATTAGATCTAGCAGTTGGCTATCTTGTTTTCTCAGCATGGGTATTTCAATCACGGATTTGTATGCTACTATTTGATATGTAACGGGGACTTGTATATTTAGGATACTAGATATACGCTTCCAAACACACTTCCAGTATATCTGCAGGTGTCCACAGTAATATAACATGTGCGATAGCATTCCAACATCTGCATTGCAGGACCAACATCGTTTTCCAGCTTGCGATGCCCATTTCATTTTCTTTACAGGGGTCATATACGCTCAATGACCCATAAAATACATCGACTGCGTTAGGGATGCTGCCCTGGTAATTCGTATTTGGGACCCCCAGAAGGTGTCCCACATCTCTGGGTGCATATAATCTCCTGTGTCTGCTGTCCACGCTAACTGAGCTCCAACACACTGTTTCTTTACCCCTGATCGAAGCAATGCAAGAAATTTAGATATTGTTCATGTACCACTCTGAATCTCTCAGAATTTCTGCAAAAGTGGCCACCCCAGTCGCAATAGTATGGGAGACGCTCCAGCCTTACTGAAGCTATGCTTAAGTTGATACCACTGGAAATAACATGCACCTGGTAGTCCGAATTCCATCTTCAGCATTTCAAAGGTTTTAAACTTACTTTCACATATCAAATGTCCCAGTGTTTTGATACCACATTCTATCCATCTCTTCCATATTATAGGTTTCCCCCCTACTAAGAACCGCTGATTCAACCATAAGGGCATCTCTAAAGAAAGGTCTTCTCCTTCTTCAATGCACGACGCTATTAGCCGACATGCTTGTTGCGTTGCCGAAACAATCTCATTTTGTGGCTTATTCGGGTCTTTGGTTGTTCCAATAAGCATACTTGTCTGCAATGGGGCATTTATAGCCTGTTCAACCCTCAGCCATCTGGAGCAATCATCTAAATCTTCTTCTATAGTCCATTGAGCTCCTTGTTTGAGCAGCGAGGCTATATGAAGCCAACAAACATCTGGAAAATTAACCCCTCCTTTTTCTTTGGATAGTCTTAATTTCCATGCTGCTATCCTAGGGACCCTTCTTCCCCACAGGAAAGCTACAAACATGCTATTAATTTTTTTATAACATGTTTGAGGAAACATCACTGGGATCATGCTTAATATATAACTGATCTTGGGGACAAGTAACATTTTTATTGTTTCCAGCCTGCCCCACCAGGTTAGATGTAATGGCATCCATTTTATAGTGCAATCATTAACAATCTTTTTGCACACATCTACATTTAGACTTACTGTCACTTGCATAGTGTGACCATACGTGATTCCCAAATATTTGAAAGATGAATGTGCATATTGAAAAGGGTAATCTTTTAGCATATCTGCCTTCACATATGTATTAAGAGAGATTATTGTTGTTTTAGTTAGGTTTACTTTATATCCTGATATTGCTGAATAATTGTCAATAATTTGTAGCACTATTGGTAATGAACTAGGTTTCAGGAAAAGCAGAAGATCGTCTGCATATGCTGATAATTTACACTGTCCATCTGCTAACTCGACTCCTGTAATACCCTCATGTTGTCTGATAGCTATCGCTAAGGGCTCCAACGCCAGGTTAAAAAGGAGCAGCAATAGAGGGCAACTTTGTCTGGTTCCTCTCTGGAGTTCAAAGGGTGCAGACAGCCCCAAATTAGCCGTTACCCGCGCTACAGACTTGGAATACAGCAGCGCTATTCTTTTAAGAAATTTTTCTTCAATCCCAAACCATCGTAAGGTCTGAAATAGGAAGGGTCATTCCAATCTGTCAAAAGCCTTTTCGGCATCAAATGACAGCCCAATAAGTGGCTCAGGTATCATCTGGGCCTTAGTCAGTACATGAGCCAGTAGCCTTCCATTATCTGTAGTGGATCTACCTTGCACAAAACCACATTGGTCCATATGTATCAGTGCATTCAAGACTTTACCCGATCGATTTGCGAGTACTTTTGCATATATTTTGTAATCAGCGTTTAATAATGATATGGGCCTGTAATTTTCTACTCTCTGCGGGTCTCTTCCTGGTTTCGGGTGGATAACAATGGTTGCTTCTGCTAGGGCTCCTACTTCTGGATTCTCATCATATAATCCACTATAATAAACCTGTAACATAGGTGTTACCTTCATTTGGCATTTATGGTAAAATTCTAGCGGGATACTATCAGGTCCTGATGCCTTCCCTCTGGCCATCTGCCTAATTGCCTTTTGTATCTCTGTCACTGAGATATCCTGCTCCAGCAACTGCGTTTGGGTTGTCGATAATTTAGGCCCGGTTATAACAGAAACAAATTCTTCAAAAGTTTTGTCACTACAGACAACTTTGGTACGATATAAATTTTCATAGAACTCTTTGCAACATCATAGTATTTGTTCATCTTGCACAAGGAGATCCCCTTTTGAATTCTGGAGCACTGTTATGCGGGTCACATTCTTCTTTGCTTTAAGCAGCTTAGCTAATAGTGATCCAGCTCGATTATTCTCGTGATAATATGTGCTTTGCTGCGCTCGAACTTTGGATTGTGCCTCCATATTAAGAATGTAATTATATCGAAATCTTAATTTTTGAAATCTTAGTAAGATCATTGGATCGGTTTTCTTTGCAAGTAAGTGTTCTCCCGTTTTTATTTGTGCATCTAGTTCCTCCAGTTCTTTTTTCCTAGCCTTTTTCCTTTTAATTGAAAATGTTGTTATATGCGCATGAAGCGTTGCTTTAAAACCTTCCCACCATCCCCATATTGAAGTATTCGAAGGTTCATTGAATTTAAGATGTGTCTCAATTTCATTATTTATGTAGACCACAAAAGATTCATCCAGTAATAATGACTTATCAAATGTCCACTGTGGGGATACCTGGTGCGGTTTTCCAATATCTAAAGTTAGGGAGACTGCTGCATGATCTGACACTGTTCCTGCATGTATTTCTGATTATACCAACTGCTTAATTAGCCCATTTGTCACAAGAAAGAAATCAATTCTAGTCTGGGTATCATGCGGTAGGGAATAGAACGTGTACTCCTTATCCGTTGGATGAAGGAGACGCCATGGATCAGTTAAGCTTAACATTTCCATCATACCCTTCAGCACAGCGTGAGATTTCGTTTTGGCTATTGATTTATATGGCGTCCGATCTGTGAGAGGATCTAATATTAAATTAAAATCCCCTCCAAGTATTATTTTTGTAGTTACAACTTCAGTTAGCTCCATAGTTATGCTTCTGAAGAAGCTGGGATCATCCGTGTTCGGTGCATATATATTCATCAATGTATAAAGACTGATCTATTTGCAGTGTCACTCTAGCCCACCTGCCATAGGGATCTGCTTTCATTTCTTTAATTGTGGGCACAAGTACTTTCCGCACTAGTGTCAACACTCCTCCTTTCTTTTTTGTAGCTGGAGCTGCCGTGACAACTTGGTAAAATTATGATGCCGTTTTCTGTGACTCTTTCTCTGTTAAATGTGTTTCCTGTAAATATACTATGTCCGCTTTCTTTTGCTGACAGTATGACAAAGGTTTCTTATGTTTTATTGGATTTGCGATACCTTTTGCATTTAGGGTGAGTAAGACCAAGTTATTAGCCATTTTTATTTACCTGCATTCTTCTAAAATGGGTCTACCTTTTTTGCCTATCTTTATCTTTAGTATTACAAGCGTTCCGTTGGATTGGATCGGCCAGCATGAACATTTCAACTATATAAACATACACTTCATGGCGAGTACCATCCCCTCTTGGTAAAACAAAACCTTCTTATTCTATCATTGCCACCATTTATAGATATAACTCCATATATGAACACTTTAATTAAAGCAAACCATTTCTGACTCCCTTATGGGACAAGCATTAACAATTTCCAATATTGCATTTCCAATCTATTTATAAACTTAAATTATTATATCCTTAATCCAAAGCTTGACTCACCATTGAACAGAAAATTACATCCTGCCTCTTGTACATATTAATTACATGTTTTATATATGTTTCTTCTAAATAGACTTTTCTGCTCTTGCATACTCTTTCTCTACATCATATCAACCTCCTGATCTTATCAACCCTCTCCTCATACCATAGCTATAATCAAGTCTCCATACCACTTCTCTCTTGCAGGAAAGCTTTCAGTGCCCCAGCGTCTAGAAAGTTTTTTGTTGTATTATTCAGTGTTAGCCGCATGGTTCCTGGGTAATACAGGCCATATTTTGCTTGCAGACTTTGTAGCATCGGTCTACAGACGACATATTCCATGTATATAGTTCTCCCAGTTTGATCCAAGTTGTTTCCCCTGTTATATGTAATACCGAACAGCCTGTTGTTCTGGTTTTGTTATTGTTCCCTGTGAACCGCGCTGATCTCAAAAAGTGCAGTATATAAGAAACTAAAATAAATAAATAAATAAATACAGGCCAAAAGTTCTCTCCTGCGATCCATAGTTTGCTTGCTCAGATCGGGGAAAAAAAAAATTTTGTCCCTGAATTTGCAGCGACATATTTTTTCTGGCCGCTTGCAGGATTTGTAGCACTAGTGGATATCGAAGTACTTTCATTACAATTGGCCTTGGGTATGTAATGTTATCTGCTTTGTAGGTGGGAACTCGATGGGCGCGCTCTAACTCAAATGTCTTCACAAAGGTAATTTGCAAAAGCTCTGGTATAATCTTTTCTAGATATTCAATCGGGTCCGTAAATTCGGCACCTTCTGGGACTCCCACCAATCTAATATTATTTCATCGCGCCCGATTATTCTGCTCTTCTATTTGGATCTCAATCTTTTTAATACGCTTTGTAAGTGGGTCCATCTGACCAAGCATGGTCCCATGTTTTTGTATTTGCGTTTCAGCTGCATTTAAACGCACATTTATATCTTGCATTTTCTCCTTAACTTCATTTAAGTCTTCCTGTATATTCATCAGAGAAGTCATATTTTCTGCTATCATTTCCTTCATGTTCTTTAACTCAGCCAATATTTCCTGGAGGCCTTCTGCCATTGTTTCTTTTTCCGTCGTGGCCATTTTCTTGGGGAACCTGCTTCTTGTTTTGAACGTTTCGGAGCCGACCCGGTTCCCTGTTGAAAATCAAGCTGTGCCAGCTTCAGTGTTGACATCCTCTGTTATTCTTCTTTCGCTTCATTAATGAACAATTTAAATTTGAGGATTTTATTATCAGAGTAAGTTCAGGAGTATTCAGTGGCAACGGGAGCAGTGGTTTATGTGTCCATTCTGCACCGTGGATGGCTCCGCCCCCCTCCTCCCATATTTTTAAGTACCAAATCTATGCTGATGACTCTCAGATCTACCTCTCTGCACCTGAAATCTCTCTGGGAATCCAGGCCTGGATCTCTGCCTGCTTATCTGATATTAGTGCCTGGGTATCTCATCACCATCTGAAATTATCTTTCTCCCTAAGCCCACCTCCCCCTTTCCTCCTTTCTCTATTTCTGTGGATAACACTCTACTCTTCCCTGTTTCCTCAGCTCACAACCTTGTGGTCATCTTTGACTCCTGCCTCTCCTCCACACATATCCAAGAGATAGCTAAACCTGTCACTTCTTTCTCTATAACACTGTCAAAATTGTCCTTTCCTTTCTGAACACACTACTAAGACCCTTAAACATTCTCTAGTCACCACCCATCTAGACTATTGCAACCTCCTCTTCACTGGTCTTCCTCTGAATCATCTTTCCCCATTTCAATCTGTTCAAAACTCTGCTGCACAGCTAATCTTCTGCCAGTGTCACTATGCTCATGTCACCCCTCTTTTCAAGTCACTTCATTGGCTCCCTATCCATTTCCGTATCCAATGCAAACTTCTACTACTGACCTATAAGTGCCTTCATTTGGCTACTCCTCACTACCTTTCCTCTCTTATCACTCCCTACACCCCTCCTCGGGAATCTGCTCTTCTGGTAGATCCCTTCTACCTGTGCCTTTCTCTTCCATTGCCAACTCCAGACTTCAATCTTTCTACCTTGCTACTCCGAATGCCTGGGACAAGCTACTTGAGTAAGTATGTCAGGCTCCATCTGTGACCCTATTCAAATCCAGGCTAAAGACTCTATTCTTTGAGACTTGTCAGACGGCTGCCTGGGTGAGAATCTTCACAGTCTTGGCAAGTGCATATATCTATATGATTTGCAAGGTATTGTGGGCAATGTAGTACATTCACACCAGACACAGCTGCTGACAATAATTTAGTTGTGCTCTTGGGTAAAGCCAATAAGATATTTATTTATGGGGTTATTTCTCCCAACACAGATATGCTTGGTAGCACATAAATAAATCAGGTTACTTGCTTTCAGTGTTAACTTGGAAAAACAAAGTCAAAATCAAAATCAGGAAAACAACCTTTAAACTTGTCAGGCAATTAGCTAATGTTTTCTTAGCATATATCTAACAAACGAAAAGCCACAAAGAAAAAAGACTGTTCTTTTCAGTTTAACTTCTGATTACTTCCCACATAGATTCAGAAGTGATTCTCTCCTAGCTCACAAGCAATTAGGTAAGGCTTAATTGCTAGCAGTTATCCAGCTGAAACCCCTTTAGCTGGCTTGCTTTCTACTGTGTGGGTCAAATCCTGCTTCAGGAGCTTTTCTGAGTAGATTAAAGAACAAATTTGTATTTCTTTGTGATGGTTGCTGTACTTTATAACAGAAAGTTACCAACAGAGTTTAGATAGAGAACAGTCCATATAAATAGGATCTTCATCTGCTATTATTCCCCCTTGTTCAACAAGCATGGGTTCAATATCATGGATTGGCACAGATGAATCTCTCAATGGAGCACTTTCAGGAGAATACTTGTTTCCCTGCTGTCTTTCAAGGTTATAGCTAGGGCATAGATCAGTGTTCATACCTGAGCTTCCATTGCTGCTAGAGTTCCTCTCTATATAGCCTGGCCAGTATGTAGTCCAGTTCTTATGTCCAGCCTTCCAATCCAGATCCCTGGACACTGGATCTCTCTTCACATACCTTCTGGCACGGGTCTTAGGGTCCCTTCCACGTGCAGCCATCTCCCTCACAGGTAGCGTCTGGAGATTCCTAGCTCTGCAGCACCATTCCTCTGGCTTTCCCCAGTCCAATGGTGTATGCTGGCCCTTGAAATGCCTCCCAGTATACGTACTGCTTTGGACTCTTCTAGACCTCTCAAAGGCTTTTCTCTTCCTTCTTCCAAAGGGTCTCTTTCCATCTCTGTCCATCTGGTTTGGCTTCTGCTTCTGATGATCCTTCAGATGAAACTGATGATCCTTCTCTGGATATCCAAGGTGATCATGAAGATGGTCATCTGTAGAATAAACTCTACTCTTATTCTGCTTAGATGAGTGCTCCTCTATAAAACAGCGCAGCTGTGCTGAATCAGGCCCTGCCCTTTGAGATGAGTGCTTAGGGATTACCTCATAGCCCTCCTGATTGAACACACGTTTCCCCACTTCAGCTCCTCTAATGGCTGTTGGAAACCTGGTGCATTCTGGGACTGGTAGTCTTTTATGGGAAAATTCTGTTTTCTTATTTCTACCAGAACTGACAGGTTGCTTGTTCAGAGACACTTCACCTTTTTTAGGTTTAGGTTTAGGTTTAGGTTTATTTATTTGATATAACCGCCTTTCTGAGGCAATCAAAGCGGTGCACAAATAGTAAAATACATAAAAATTCATAAAATACATAAAATAGATAAATTATACAAAAATGTAAAAGCATAATACATAAAAACTTTGGCCATAGCCAGAAAGGAAAGGAAATGTACAAATTGTATAAAGAATAGAGACTAACATGCAGAGAATACGAGACAGGATACAACAGGTGGGTGGGTACAGTAGGGATAGAGTCATACAAAAGGGGATGGGATATTGAATGCCAGTGAGAAGAGGTGGGTTTTAAGGTTTTGTTTGAAAATTGCGAAGTGTGGTTCCAGGCGGAGGGAAGGGGGGAGAGAGTTCCAGTGTGCGGGACCAGCAAAGTAGAATGCGGATAGACGTGTGAATTGGAGGTGGGCACGGGAGGGGGAGGGGAGGGGAGAGCGAGACGGTTGAGATGGAAAGAACGGGGTGCATAACGTGAGGAATGGAAAGATAGAAGGTCAGACAGATAGGATGGGATACCAGTGTGATAGACTTTGTGAAGCAGAGTTAGCAGTTTAAACTGAGAACGGAATGAGATCGGCAGCCAATGAAGGTGAAAAAGTAAGGGAGTAACATGATCTCGAAGGGTAGAAGAAGTAATAAGACGTGCAGCAGTGTTTTGTATTCTTTGGAGCCGGGTCACCTGGTTTTTGGGGAGACCAAGGAACAGTGCATTAGAGAAATCCACCCGTGACATGACTAAGGACAGTACTAGCGTGGTCAAAGCAGAAGGGGAGAGAAAAGGGCAGATTGAACGGATCTGTCGGAGAAAAAAGAAGGAGGTTTTAGTGATCTGAGAAATATGAGAGTGAAAGGAAAGATCCAAGTCGAAATGGACGCCTAAGTAACGGAATGTAGAAACCAGAGGGACTGGGGAATTAAAGAAAGAAGGGGCTAAGGTGGGGGGGGGGGAGCACCGTAAGTAAACCAGATAGCCAGAGTCTTTGTGAGGTTGAGATGAAGGCAGTTGGTAGTGAGCCAGTTGGCAACAGAGGAAAGACAAGAATTCAGAGGGGTGAGATCAGGGCAGGAGGAAGAAGTGTGGTGAAGTAGAAGAATGTCATCCGCGTAGAAAAAAGCTGAAATACCTGTCTGCTGGATAAGGAGTGCAAGGGGAGCGAGAAACAGATTAAAAAGAAGAGGGGCAAGAACGGAGCCCTGCAGAACCCCACAAAGGATGTGCTGCGGATCAGAAGAGAGAAAGGCAGAAGAAGAAGGGAGGACCGTGCAGGAACGAGAAGAAAGAAAAGAGTGGAACCAGTGATAAACAGTGCTACAGAGTCCAGCCTCGCGAAGTCGGTGAAGAAGAAGGGAATGATCAACTAAATCGAACGCTGCTGAAAGATCCAAGGCAACCGCCATCGATATATCACCCCGATCGTGAGCTACGTGAAGTGCATTAGTGAAAGCCAGAAGAACAGTGTCGACACTATGCCCAGAACGAAAACCCCTTCCTGAGCTATGATAAGCTTCCTTATCACATACCCCGCTGCTTAAGTTATTACGGACTGGTTTAACTGGTGAAACTTCTTTCCTACAGTCCGTAATACCTACGAGAGTGTTATCATTTTGAAGCTCACTTACTTCCTGACTGGCTTCAGGGACATTATTATTTACAGGCCTCTCCTTCCAAGACTTAAGTACATTAATATGGTAGGTCTGCCTACGCCCTCTTGCATTTTCTACCACATAAGATACTGGGCTCACTTGTTTTACAACCTTCCATGGCCCTTTCCACTGTACTTCAAATTTTGGGGCTGTACCTGCTACTTGAACCAAAACCTTTTCACCACTGCTTAATTGGCGGCTTTTGGCCTTCCTATCATACCACCCTTTCTGGCGAACTTGACTGTCCTGCAGGTTCCTCTCAGCAACCTGCGAGGTCCTTTTTAAACGTGCCCTCAGGTCACGTAGAAACTGTGGCACCTCTTGACTTCCTGGTTCAGGATCAATCCATTGTTCCCTCAAAATATCTAACAAACCCCGTGGAGCCCTACCATACATCAATTCATATGGAGTTACACCTAGGGATACCTGAATTCTTTCCCTGCAGGCATATAAGGCAAAGGGCAATAACATATCCCATTTTTTTACCTCTCCTGCTAACCCCCTTCTCAACATTTGTTTGAGAGTTTGGTTGAATCTCTCCACCAAACCGTTTGATTGTGGATGGTAGGCTGAGGTTTTTACGTGATGAATGCCAAAGGCATCCCAGACCTGGGCCAAATATTTGGATACAAAATTGGACCCAAGGTCAGTCAACACCTCCCTTGGGAATCCCACTTCACAAAACAATTTTACTAGCTCTAAAGCTATTGTTTTTGCAGAAACATTCCTCAATGGTATGGCCCAGGGAAACCTTGTTGCCTGATCTACCATAACTAGGATGTATTGGAAACCTCGGGGCGTTTTGACTAATGGGCCTACAATATCCATGGCAATGCGACCAATTGGGTCTGTGATAATTGGCATGGGGATCAATGGCACCACCGGTGGGTGAGCCGCTGTAACTCGCTGACACGCAAGACATGCAGCACAAAACTGGGCAGTTTCTTTGAAAATACCTGGCCAGTAGAAACGCATAAGTATTTGATCCAGCGTTCCTTGCATCCCTTTATGACCTCCCACTGGATGATCATGTGCTAATTTAAGTACTAGCCCTTTGAAAGTTGTGGGTACCACCAATTGTTTATGTATGGTCCCATTCCTGGGGTCCTGACTCTCTCTATATAATATGTCATTATCTAGTCTGAATCTGGGCAATTCCTCCCTCACCTCCTGAGCATACTTAAAAGCTCGGGTGAGAGCTTGATCAGCTCGCTGCTCTTGTGGAAAGTTAGGAAACTTTGCCACTAACTCAGCTGGCACCCAGGGTAAACTTTGACCAGCTAACAGCTCAGCCCTACCCTGTGCTCTGCAAAGTCTCTCACGCCGCTTTTGTGCTTTCAACTTTCTTACTTTACCAGATGATGGGGTTATTAAATCATCATGAGAGAGTAAGTCTCCTAATAACTCTGCCTGCTCCCCCTCCTCCTTCTGCTGGCTCTCTACCTTAGCCTGCGAGCGGGTGGATACAAGGCCCCTCTTATTACCCATAGTTTGGCCTTCTGGAAGCTTAACCATCTTTTTAGCTAGGGACTGAGGACTTCCAAAGAAAGGCCCGGGAGCTTTTTCCATTATTCCTTCTCCCTCCTTCTTTCCTAGCCCTTCCACTAGACCCTGCTTAAATCTTGGCCAGTCCTTCCCTAGAACCAAATCAAAGGGTAGCCTAGGCACCACTGCTAACAGGACTTCCTCTTGTTCCCCCAGGCCCTTAACCTTTAGCCTATAGGTGGGATATGATGTTGCAGCACCATGAATGCATCTGATGTGAACTTGGCTTTCAGGGGTTCTAGGCACAAATCCTTCTTGGGCCTCTATCCTCTTCCAAAGCCTTTTTGACATCATACTCTGGTCTGCCCCAGAGTCTAACAAAGCATTTATGGTAATTCCTTGCACATCAACCATCAAAAGAAATCCTTCTTTGGGCTGTTTTAAATCCAGACCCATTAAGCTAGTGTGTGACTGGCATCCCTTCTCTAAATGTCCCCAGCTTCCACACTTGAAACATTTCTTTTCACTCCCCTGTGTCATCTGGTTTGGCACAGTACATTTATTTTCAGAAATATTTTTAACTATTTTCTTTTCTGATACAGCACAACTTGCCTCAGCACCTATCTTCAGAGGGCCACCCATTCTATGGCAAGCCTGCGTGGCTCCCAAGAATCTCTCTGCTAGCATGGTTGCCTCTCCAAGATTTTGGAAATTTTGCTGTATAAGGAAAGTGTGCAGATCTTTAGGCATAGCATACATAAATTGTTCAAGCATCACAATGTCTAATAACATTTCTACCGTCTTTTGCTCAGGCTCCAACCATTTTACAGCTAAACCTCTGATTTTCTGACTCAGAGCCCTGGGTGTTTCACCCACTTTCAATGTAGTAGCTCTAAACATTCGCCTATACTCTGAAATAGACAACCCTAGGCGATCCCTAATAGCAGCCTTTACATCCTTATAAATCAAAGCCTGGGCTGCTGGCACTGCTCTATACGCTGCAAGCGCCTCTCCAGTTAATGAGGCTGCCAGCCTTACTGCCCACTGGGTCTCTGGCCATGCTAATGCCTGTGCCACTCTTTCAAAAGACTCTAGAAAATCATCAACATTATCATCTGGAGTTAGCATCCCAAAACTAAATGCCCCAATCCCTTGATTGAGTCCCACACTGTCCACATGTGGTGTACCAGAATTTACTGCTGGTCTTGCATCTGTTCCACTTTGGTTCTTCAGCTCAACTAGGGCTTGCACCAGATCAAGCACTGGCCTCTGCTGGTCCATTAAGGCTCTCATAGCAGTGTCCTGAGCCTGCTGTGCTAGCTCCTGCTGCCTGCTGAACTGGGCTGCCATCCACTCAGCTAGTTCCCTTGAATCCATCTTGATTCCTGCAAGAAATACAAAGAAAAAAAAACACAGTGCACCACCTTCCAAACAGGTGTTTTTTCTACACTTTTTTTTTTCAATTACCCCTGTGCCTTACTCCCATCCACCACTAGACATGCCCAGGTACTTATTACCTTGTGCTAGTGATGAATCCAGCTCTGCACGTGGTCTTTTCCTCCTGGGACATCCACTTCTCCTCCAAAGTGCAGTTGAGGGAAAATCTTTTTTTCCAGCTTTAAACTTGAACTGTAGTTGTAATCCTCAGCCACTAAATCCCCTTTGTGCAAAAGCAATCCGAAAAACTACGCCATTTGTCAGACGGCTGCCTAGGTGAGAATCTTCACAGTCTTGGCAAGTGCATATATCTATATGATTTGCAAGGTATTGTGGGCAATGTAGTTTATTCACACCAGACACAGCTGCTGACAATAATTTAGTTGTGCTCTTGGGTAAAGCCAATAAGATATTTATTTATGGGGTTATTTCTCCCAACACAGATATGCTTGGTAGCACATAAATAAATCAGGTTACTTGCTTTCAGTGTTAACTTGGAAAAACAAAGTCAAAATCAAAATCAGGAAAACAACCTTTAAACTTGTCAGGCAATTAGCTAATGTTTTCTTAGCATATATCTAACAAACTAAAAGCCACAAAGAAAGAAAAAAAACTGTTCTTTTCAGGTTAACTTCTGATTACTTCCCACATAGATTCAGAAGTGATTCTCTCCTAGCTCACAAGCAATTAGGTAAGGCTTAATTGCTAGCAGTTATCCAGCTGAAACCCCTTTAGCTGGCTTGCTTTCTACTGTGTGGGTCAAATCCTGCTTCAGGAGCTTTTCTGAGTAGATTAAAGAACAAATTTGTATTTCTTTGTGATGGTTGCTGTACTTTATAACAGAAAGTTACCAACGGAGTTTAGATAGAGAACAGTCCATATAAATAGGATCTTCATCTGCTATTATTCCCCCTTGTTCAACAAGCATGGGTTCAATATCATGGATTGGCACAGATGAATCTCTCAATGGAGCACTTTCAGGAGAATACTTGTTTCCCTGCTGTCTTTCAAGGTTATAGCTAGGGCATAGATCAGTGTTCATACCTGAGCTTCCATTGCTGCTAGAGTTCCTCTCTATATAGCCTGGCCAGTATGTAGTGCAGTTCTTATGTCCAGCCTTCCAATCCAGATCCCTGGACACTGGATCTCTCTTCACATACCTTCTGGCACGGGTCTTAGGGTCCCTTCCACGTGCAGCCGTCTCCCTCACAGGTAGGGTCTGGAGATTCCTAGCTCTGCAGCACCATTCCTCTGGCTTTCCCCAGTCCAATGGTGTATGCTGGCCCTTGAAATGCCTCCCAGTATACGTACTGCTTTGGACTCTTCTAGACCTCTCAAAGGCTTTTCTCTTCCTTCTTCCAAAGGGTCTCTTTCCCTCTCTGTCCGTCCGGTTTGGCTTCTGCTTCTGATGATCCTTCAGATGAAACTGATGATCCTTCTCTGGATATCCAAGGTGATCATGAAGATGGTCATCTGTAGAATAAACTCTACTCTTATTCTGCTTAGATGAGTGCTCCTCCCTAACACAGCGCAGCTGTGCTGAATCAGGCCCTGCCCTTTGAGATGAGTGCTTAGGGATTACCTCATAGCCCTCCTGATTGAACACACGTTTCCCCACTTCAGCTCCTCTAATGGCTGTTGGAAACCTGGTGCATTCTGGGACTGGTAGTCTTTTATGGGAAAATTCTGTTTTCTTTTTTCTACCAGAACTGACAGGTTGCTTGTTCAGAGACACTTCACCTTTTCTATAGCCCCTTCCTGAGCTATGATAAGCTTCCTTATCACAGACTGCTTTTGGATCCTGATCCCCTTAGTCTCCTGTTTACCTCCTATGTGTTATTGATCATCCCTTCCCTAGCCAAGATCATAGAAAAGGCAGTGCAACTACAGTTACAAGAATTCATTGAAATCCATGCACCTCTCGACATGCACCAACACAGATTCAGGCCATTCCACAGCACTGAAACCCTTTTGACCTCCCTTCTGGAAAACCTAATCAAGGGCACACAGAAAATCACCCAAGGATTTATTCTCATCTTCCTCGATGTTTCTACGGCTTTTGATTCAGTCATCCACTCCCAACTATGCTCCCGTCTCCACTCAATCGGAATCAGAGATACAGCACTAAAGATATGATTGGAACCAAGTAAAAATTGGCATTGAAACCTCCAAACGTTTCCAGCTACTACAGGGATTATTGTCACTTCTGTTCAATATCTACATCCAGCCTCCATGCATACTCACAGAACACCGCAAGATCCACTATCATCTGTACGCAGATGACATACTGATGTACCATTCTTCACTACCAATTTGGATTACTCCATAATCAGTAGATGCCTAGAAGTAACCATCCAATGGCTCAGCAATCAAAACATGCACATCAACCCCAGCAAAACAGAAGTCCTCTTCATAACCAAACACCCATCCTTCACACCTCTACACTGCATCAATCTGGCCAATTTAATCTGACATGTCAAACAACAAGTAAAATATCTGGGCATCACCCTGGATAGACACCTGAACTTTCACCACTGCATTAAACAGGCTATCAAAGCTGCCTACTTCAAGATGATAGCACTACAACATCTGCACCCACTGTTGGACCCTAATGACTTCAGAAACATCTGCCGAGCACTTATCACCCTATGCAAACATAATATACCAGGGACCTCCCAAAGCTACCTTACTCCCCTTACACCTCGCCGAAAACTCTGCAGCCAGAATAATCACAGGCACGAGCCCACGAGAACCCAACACCCCCACTTTGAAACAACTGCACATAAGGATTAAATATAGTCACACTAACCAGTTCCAAGACCATCCACCACCTCTCCACAGACATTCTTTCCCCCCTTTTTCAACAACCACTCAAGAAGAGATCAAATGTTCCACCAGTCACAACCTCCTCTCGATTCCAAATTCTTTCACCCAATACCACTACTAACAGAGCCTTCTCCTATTGTACACCATTCATTTGGAATTCCCTCACCTAAGAAATCCATGCCCTTACAGACCTAAGCGATTTCCAGCGTAGGATTTTTGGAACACTTTGACACAGACTCTTAGCAACCCTCCCAGCACTTCATCTAATGGATCTTCCATAGCACCAGCTCAATCTCATGTAAATAGTTATTCAAGTGAATTGTTATTTTGCACCTAGTTGAGTTATCTACTGTTTCCTATTTTCAATGTAAAGTTGCTTCTTTTAATGTTTCATGTTAACCACTGTGAATGGTAGATACAGCGGTATAAAAAAGTAGCTAAATAAATAAATACATAAATATCCTAGTCCCCAGTTGTTACATTGTCTGTCTTCATTAGACTGTAAGCTCTCGGGAACAGGGACGGTCTCGTACATATCTGTACAGCACTGCGTATGCCTTGTAGCAGTATATCAATGATAAGTAGCAGTAGTAGCAAATGTAGTCTAGGAGCAATTTATTTGGAAAACCCAAATAAACGATATTGCAGTTGTCTGCAGCAATAACTGTAGAACTGTTTGTTTTGAGAAAGGGCCTCATTTGCCAAAAAAGTCTCTATTATAGGCTTCCCTAAGCACTGCATAGATGTGGTCTTCACAGATCAGAAGGGAATCAATTTGCATCCCAAGGTCCCTAATGCACTCTTGTAGAGACCGTGTATAATTAATAACTAGGTATCTACAATTGTATACTTGTCTTCTTTCCTCTTACCCATAAAATTACAGTTTTCTTTGGTTTAACTTTCATTTTACTATCTGGCAGCCAAATCATGATTTCTGCCATGCACCTAACTAAAGTTTAATAAGTTGACTGTCTGTTAGAAATCTGTGGGACAAAAATTAAAAATCTTCCAAAGAACAAATAGGGCTTCAAAACCCCCATAAGGTTGATTTCATGTCTTGTTTTAATTCAAGCTGATTAACCCGTAGGTGAGATGTTGACTTACTGTCACAACCATGAATATTATGCTGTTCGATTATCTGTCAAAGATAAACAGATTGCTTCACAATGTGATGTTAATTGTAGCTGGAGAAAGGAAACATGAAAAATGTATTGGTAACAGTAAAAAGAAACTTTTCCTGCAAAAGTTCAGGAGTACACAATTGCAAGGTATGGTGAAGTCCCATGTCAGAACTAGATCAGAAGCTGAGTCGATATCTTGCAGAAGTCGGTGCAACCTGTTTTTTAGTTTAAAAACAACTTTAAGAAAATTTGTATTCATAACATATAGAAATATTTTAAATAAATTTATATTGCTTAAAATCACAGGACTTGCAAAGGATAAAAAAGTTATCTTTATAAAGTATAAGAGATTGTAGAAAGAGGAAGGCACATGACAATATCTGGAAAAGCAAAGAGAAGCTAGGAAAGTAGTCAGGAAAGCAAAGAAGCAAATAGAAGAAAAAATAGCCAACATAGTAAAATGGGGGATAAGATATTTTTAAAATATGTCAGTGACAAGAAAAAGTGCAAAATTAGTAGTGTCAGACTCAAGGGTTAAGAGAAGGAATATGTAGAAGCTGGGCGAAGATAAAGTAGAATTGCTTAACAAATATTTCTTTTTATTTTCACAAAGGACAGAATAGGATTGAAGTGCTACTTTACAGCCTGCCCTTTGTGAGAGATTACTGTGGTTCCCTTTCCCCATCAATTCTAACAGAGCCCTTCACAAGTCTCTTTTTTGTCTCCACAATAACTTAATGAGTGTATGGGTGTCTGAATATCATTTGCATGTACAATAGAGTTAGAAAAAGGTTACCAGATTTCTACATGACTACCCTCCACTGTAAACTTCCAAGTCCATTTGATAGTACTACAAATCTCTGTAAAAAGATCACTAAGGGTATGTTTACTAAAGAGTGGTAAGGGCGCACCGGTTAGCAAGCCATAACAGCAGCAGTAAGGGTGTCATCATGTGGTAAAGACCGGGGCAGGCAGTAGGCGTTCCGGCGGTAAGGGCACTTGGCTCCTCAGGCGCTAACAGGACATTGGGCGTTAAGATATCAGGCATGCACCTTGATGCCCGAAAATGGCAGTCACCTTAAAGTAGGATAAGGGAGCCCCTGTGAAAGTCACAATTTAGGCTATGGTTGAAGAAAAAATAAAAGCTGATGGACCTGTCAGATCCATAGGCATCCTAAGTGTCAGTCAGTAAGTGGAATGAGCATGAGGGAGGCAGTTGCACTGTATCAGCGAGGGGTGCCCACGTGATATACTATAATGTCTGTGTGGCATAGGATTGGAAAGAAGTGTCCTCTGTCCGATGTGGGCATCAAATGGAAGACTGAGCAGGAGTGGTGACGTGCAGCTCATTCACAGGAGAGGTACAATACAAGAATCTCACCAGCATCCATAAGACCATCCATTCAGGCCACCCCCAGTACTTTGCTGACCTCATTCATATCCATCCCCCCCCCCCCCCAGGTGCCTTCTGATCCATTTACAACAACCGCCTGGCCCTTCCTTCCCTTGCCCGGGCCTACCTTGAATATACCCGTCGCTCTGCCTTTTTCTTCCTCTGCCCAGCCCTATGGAATTCCCTCCCCATCATGCTCCATGCTGAACACTCATATCCCAGATTCAAATCCCTACTGAAAGTTCATCTCTTCTGTCAAGCATTTGACCTACCATCCACCCCTCCCACTTAATTGTCAGTGTTTTCTGGTTTTGTCTGCGCTGTGCTTTAGATGTTTACTCTCTTGCCTTTCCTGTCATATATTTGGCACTCCTTTCTTCTTCCACCTACAGCCTTTGTTTAATGATTGTAAACTGCCCTGAAACTCCGGCATGGGCGGTCAAGCAAGCAAAATAATAAAGATAAAGATAAAGTTAAAGAGTGATATATCCAAATGGGCCATAGTGTAACAGCTGGCAGGAGAATACATGACTGTACCTAACGGGCATATGCTTATGCATGGGCTGAAGGATAGATGGTGGTTGATGACAGTGAGGTATGGCCTTGCTGCTCCAATGTACTAGATGTGACCGCACAAATGCAGTTGTAGTGTATGTGAAGAAAGTGTAGCTGTGTCACGAGGAGTTCCTAATATCAGCTATCTGGGTATCAAAGCTTTGTCAACTCTGCTAACCACCATACAAACCTCCTGACACATGTACATAGAACAACAGGACAAGTGTCTTGCATATTGCCCATATGGAGAAATTAGGGACGTGTGATGTTCCCTGCAGGTGGCCATCCCAGGAGTGGGATGTGCCTGAATGTATTGCCTACATGTGATGGAGCCAAAGATGCTCAGTCATGGTTATGATTAAATATTCCTATCATGTACAACTCATGTGTCATAGATCTGCAGAGTGAACATGTCTGACCCTTTTCAATGGACTGCAGCAGAGTCAATAAAGTAATGCTGTCAGATGGGCATGATTGCAATGTGCATGTTAGCAGACCCAATGTGCTATTGTAACACATAAAAAATATAAGAATGCATGTCTTCCAGTCAATGCAGAACCTCAACTGTTTCTGGAAGTATATTGAAGTGAGTTTCCCAGTGCCACAATAAGAACAAGTGGGAGTCAAAACATGGTCTGCTGTTTATGGAGCCAGTGCTCTAACCAGTAGGCTAAACATCCACACTCTACTCTATAGCACTACCTAGGATCAAAGAGACTGCAGGTCCCTGCCTGCAATGGGTGAAACCCAGGACATGAAACAACATGGATAGTACAGTCTGAGACAGTGGTACACCACACCTAGGTCCTGCCTACAGCGACACACATGCAGTACGTACTGCACTACACATTCTGTACACTAGCTGCATAACAGACACATAGCTGCAGAATACATCTCTTGTCCAAAGCCAAAGCAACATATTAGGTCAAGATGCCCATCCCTCCACTGCATCTCCAACACCAAACCACTGTCGAACGCAGAAATCCACTGCGTTGCAGTGTGGCACTAACCCCTGAGGCAGCATATGTGCAGGGCATGCAGTCCCTTAAAACCTGCTGTACACTACAAAATAGGTACACTTGCACATACGCCTAACTCAATCCACATTCATAAACCCTGTGGTGCATCGCTGACCATCCTGCCCTCCTTGGGGGCCATGCACCCGTCTCACACCATCATAGAAGACAAGCAGGTACTGGGCAATGGTCCAGTGATCACAGTCACCACTATGGCTGCAATTGGGGCCCTGGGTGCTGGTATCAGTTAGCCCTTCTATTACCCTTGATGCACTGCACAATCTGAACACATATATGCAACTGATGCCCATAATGAGAATGCCGCAATCCATCACCTCAGCATTGTAATATGCAGGGACAATGTGTGCTTCTTGCACGACAGCTGCAATATGTGCAGATGACCTGTTTCTGCAGTCATCCTGATTGTGAGGGAGGGCACACATCACCTGGTCCCCAGAGCAAACCTTGCAATAGATGGACTCTCTAGGTCCTGTAGCAAATCTCTATCACTTCCAGTTATTGTCTACAGTGTGTGATGCTTAGTCAGCTGGTATTCTGTACAATCACAAAATGCCAGAGTGTCTCGTTCTATCTTGGCTTGATGTCCTGCTCCTGTTGGCCGGGGACTCTCTTATGTCATCTCTTGTCGGTCCCTAAGGTTGCAGCAGCTGTTGACACAGAACCCAAATGCGTTGAGTGTTGTCTGGGAAGGAGGGTGCTGACACAAAGCTGAAAGGTCTGCAAAGACCTTAGTAATCAGCAGCTTACTAAAAGCCCAAAAACAGCTGCTAGCTTTATTGGCTGAGATTTCCAATCAACCAGATCAATCCCAGACAGCCTGCATATGTTGGGCAACACAGGCTTGAGTCAGACACTCACATATCAACCGTGTCCAGTCTGCTAGTCATCACACACTGCATATGCATATAGCCACCATGAACACATTGTTTTTTTTTACAAACAACAACCTGATTAGTGATCAGACTGCCACAAAAGAAACGGCTCACATATCACTGTAGTTTGATCCTATATAGCAGCATGTGCATATATAGCCGTGACATGGTCAGAGTGAGAGTGGCCTCTCAGCATGAACAGAGGTGTGCACCCAGGCAATGTCCTTGGCAGACCCACACTAAGATGGCCCAGACTTTGACCTAACCTAAAACACATATACATTGTGTGCAAACGGTTCTGTTTTAGGCAATATACAGAATCCTCTGCTCCTCATTATGTACTCTTTTATGTTGGACTTCGGGACAGCTCATACAATGTGAGGCACATTGGAAAGTGGGCCAGAAACAAGCTGAGAGTGCATGCTGACTAACAATGAGCTATGTCTGTCACATACACAAATACGGTGTCCCCCTACACAGCTCTTGGCAGTGAGCACTGAACCTAGTTCCATGACTGTACATGCATATAATGTCAGTTCCCTAGCCATGGACACTCCA
The DNA here is from genome assembly GCA_033557465.1 of Ichthyophis bannanicus. NCBI lineage: Eukaryota > Metazoa > Chordata > Amphibia > Gymnophiona > Ichthyophiidae > Ichthyophis > Ichthyophis bannanicus. The sequence continues at coordinate 425,471,988 of CM066035.1, read as the reverse complement.
AACCTGGTCATTGCAGCACATGCACTCTCCTTTTCTGCAGACACATCTCAAAAAGTGTGTGGAATCATGGCAGGGTGGACAAGGGGTTGGATGTTGGAACAGTTGCTGGTGACACATACGCCACCATACCCTGCCTCTTTGTACTCTGATATCATCCTTGTGACTGTCATACTCAATGCCCATGGGGAGCCAGTGAGGCTGTCATACAGGCCCTCTGATATAACACATGCAGACACTGTGTAGGACCACATTGGTTCTGGCCAAGTGAACATAGGCTTTGCTAGCAATGTCATCTACAAAGGGCCCATACTATACATGTATGGTACTGTCCCTGCACCCCTACCCCCATCCCCCAAGGAGTGGCCTAGTGGTTGGGGCAAGGTACTTCAGGCCAGAAAGTCAGGGGTTCAAATCCCACTAGAGGACAGCAACCTTGGGCCGGAAGGACTGGGGTTTCTAGTCCCACAGGTGCTCCTTGTGGTCTTGGGCAAGCCACTTAACCCTCCATAGCCTATGTTCCCTGTAAAATAGTTATCTCCAAGTTATAATGCCCTGTTCAATGTAATTTCAGTTTGTTCAATGTAAACCACACTGATGCAGAATAGCACAGTATATAAGAGAATGTAAATAAATAAATCCCAACATTTACCGACAGGCAATGCAGGGATCAACACTGAGTAATTTGGGCTCCCCTGTGGCTTTGCTGGATGTGACACTTGCATGAGTCCCTGTTCATGAAGAGTTCACAGGTTCTGGTCATCATTTCACAACTGAGAAAACTGTGTGTTATTTTTACTCTGAGATGGGGTGTTATGATATTGCCTAATCTTCCTGCCTCAGTGGCATATTTTTCCCCCCACATGCACATATCCACACAATATGTGCGGGTGGGGGGCATCCTGATCCCAGGGCTAGTCCATCCACTAGGACAACTAGCCAGGTGGCAGGATCCAACAATCAGGATGGACAGTGTGCTGGCCGATCCCATCCTCCCTGCCATTGTATGACACAGCCACCACTTCAGTGCTGCAGACTGCCTCATTGACATTGCACATATGCAGCTTGGCACACCTTGCCATTCCTGCCTCCCTCTACCAGGGACTGTGGGCACATGGGCTGCTGTCTTAAACCTTGGTAGGGAGGGGTGAGCACGTGTTCTGCCATACCTGCTGCTGACATGCTTGCCATCCCACTCACAGTGTCTATTGCAGTGTTTCACTGGACATACAGGGCCGGGACAACATTGCATCTGCAGCAGGCTGCATCCTCTGCAACTACCATACCCACCCTCACACAAGGCTGACATGGCAGCATGGTGGCAGTGGGAATGACGCAACTCTGAGATGGGACCTGACCCAATTCAGGAAAGCAATCAAATTTCACCTCTTCCTCCAATACTACCCTGCCAGCGATGAATCTAGATAGCACCACCTAAGAAATACCGCCTTCCTGCAGCTCATGCTCACAATGTCTTAAGTATTCATGGTACTACATATAGCTCAACGGTCTCATTATTTATTGTATAGTCCAACCCTGTTATAGGAATTATTATTTCATGTATATAGTTCAACCCTGTTATTCCAAGTTTGTACCCCTGTTCGATGTAAAACCAAACAGACTTTGTGTTTTGGTCACTTTGTTATACTGTAAACCGCGCTGATGCCGAATAGTGCGGTATATAAGCAACTGTAATAAAAAAAACTCCTTGTTGACTGCAGCAGCATATATGTATGCTGCCACTATCACAGTGGAGTCATACCAGGCATCACAGATAAATGCCCTAGGCACCAGTCTTGTTAGCCTAGTGGACCTGAGAGACCCACTGCATCAACCATGTGACACCTCCTTTGCCAATTTGGCACCATCAACATAGTGCCCTTTCTTCATTGGGCGCCATGTTGTTTCTGCCAATGGAGCACTACTATCACTAATTTGGGTACTCCGGTGTTTGGAGCACATTGAATACATTGAAATAGGTTCTCTCCGCTTAGAAATGGCCCTTACAGTGAGCTTTCAGACAGTGTTAGGCTTCCCAGCACTGGGAGCTCGAATGTACGGTAACACAGCTCGACGTTAAGGGAGCACATGCTATCCCTGCTCACTCTTCGCCCCATAAACACCCACCCTCCACCTCCTTTCACCTTATCGCTATGGGCCCAGGTTCTGCATGTTAATCCAGTGTTATTGTGCTTTCTGCGACGTTAACTGCTGGAGGGTGCCAATAACGGCACCTTGGCTCCCTTACCGCCCTTTAGTAGACATACCCCTAAGAGCCTATAGTAAAACCTGCCATACCATATCACTACTACCTGAACTCACATATCACCAACCCAACCTATGAAAAGGTAGCATTACAAATATTAAACTCCAATACCTCCCCCACTGGAAAAAGAACAAGTGGGACTGCTACCTTGAAGCAGCATGCTGACTGAATACCACACCACAGAAAACACTGACCATCACCACATACAAAACAAGGGACCACAAATTAGAAATAGAAATATGAAGACAGCATGAACTAGAAAACCCAAGAAACCAAATAGAATGTCAGCAATATTGGAGAAATAATACTAGAAATCTATTTCATCTTGTATTGAACAAAATACAAAGACATGAGTGATACACATTTCCCAAAGCTAACATATTCCAGTTAATAGACTCAAAATAAAATACTTTTTTTCTACGTTTGTTGTCTGGGCATTTTATTTTCATCACAATGGCCCCAGGCTCTCTTTTCTACTTTACTTATCTTTCTTTTGCTAACACTCTTTCCAGTGTCTGCTGTCCATTTGTCCTTTCTCCTCTCTCTTGTCTTTTTCCATTCCCTCCCTACATCCGTCTCTGACATATTGATCATTCCCTTTTTGCTATTTCCTCCATTTATTTCTTTATTCCATCTCAATCCGCTCAAATTTCACTCACTCTCTAGTTCTCAATCTCCTTTTGACTTTTCACATACTTATCAAATTTCTGTCTCTTCCTTTTAGCTCCCCTAGCTCTCCCATTTTCCCCGGCCCCTTATTCTCTTTTGTCATCCACTCTCCATTACATTTCTACCCTTTCCTCACATCCTCCTTTCATTCATCTTCTTGCCAACCTCTACATTGTTCCACCATCCCACAGTCTCCCCGTCCCACCTACAAAGTCCAGCATCTTCCCCATTTCTCTTCCACTCTCCACTCTTTTCTTTCCCCTCCCATAGCCCAGCAGCTTCATATCACCTCCCCCTTCTCCACAACCAAGTGGTCCAGCATTTCCCCTCTCTCTCCCATCTTAGCCCATCATATCTTTTCTTTCTTCCTCTCTCTATCCTGACAGTCCTGCTTCTCCACTCTCTCTGTACCCCCTACCTAGTTCTGCATTTTTCACCCTCTAACTTTGTCTCCTCTCTATACCAGCATCCCCCTCCTCTTTCTCTCTCTCTCTCTCTCTCTCTGTCCCTTCTGTAAAGCCCAGCATCAACCCCTCCTTCCCAGCAGCAAAAAATTCTCTCTTTGTGTCCCTCCTTATTCCTGCCCACCATCTCCCTTGTCTTTCTCCATCTGTAATAGTCCCCTCTCTATCTGTGGTAAAAAAGTTCCCCAGTCAGCAAAGGCAGACAGTGCTGTTTATATCATTCACTTCCAGTGATCAGTTCAATGGCCCATGCACTGTAACTGAATGTTTTAATCAGCACTGATGGGCCATGCTATCTTTGTGCTACCAAGGCTGCAGCTATAGCCACAGCCACAGTTTCTCCCTGATGCCAGGGCCAGGGCCAGTGAGGGTGTTGGTGCTGCACAATCTTCTCTATGCAGATCAGCACTGTAAGTTCTTGCCACCTTGTGCAAACACACCACTTACACAGTGAGTTGGGCCTTGCTCTGACTGTTGAGTAAGGTTGTCCTCTTTGTGAATAATACCAGAATATGTAATAGAGCTGACACCCTGGAAGGTATAGATAACATGAGGAGGGACCTAGTGGATCTTGAAGAATGGTCTAGAATTTGATGGCTAAGGTTTAGGGGCATGTTTACTAAACCACGCTGATATGGTAATATAGAGTAAGCATGTCGCTTCCATCCCACACTAAAAAGTAGCACGGCACCCCAGAGCTAAAAGTCCTACACTACCCTATAGCATAAGCTGGGGAGGGGACTGTATAGGACAGTGATGGCGAACCTATGGCACGCGTGCCAGCTGTGGCACGCGAAGGCCTTGCAGCTGGCACGCGGGAAGGTCCGCATTTAAAAAAATTTTAAAAAGCTGTCTTCTGCCGCTTCCGGGGCCGCCGCGGCAGAATCGAGTGTGCCGCGGGGCCCCCCCTGTGCCTGGCAGAGCCTGCCCTCCAGATCCTGCCTTCCCCGGTATCAGCTCCCTATTTCCAGCTTGTCACACGCGCCGGCTTTCAGAGCGCGAGGGGAGAGTTTCTCCCTCGCTGCTCTGTTAAGCCCGCGGGGGCTGATGGGAAGTTCCCATCAGCCCCCGCGGGCTTAACAGAGCCGCGAAAGGGAAACTAGTTCCCTTCGCGCTCTGAAAGCCAGCGCGTGTGACAAGCTGGAAACAGGGAGCTGATACCGGGGAAGGCAGGATCTGGAGGGCAGGCTCTGCCAGGCACAGGGGGGGCCCCGTGGCACACTCGATTCTGCCGCGGAGGCCCCGGAAGCGGCAGAAGACAGCTTTTTTTTATTTTAAATTTTGGCTGGGCTGGGCTGGGCTGGGGGGGTTAGGAGTGGTGATGGGCGCAGCGGGGGGATTAGGAGTAGTGATGGGCGCTGCGGGGGGATTAGGAGTGGTGATGGGCGCTGCGGGGGGATTAGGAGTGGTGATGGGCACTGGGGGGGTAGGAGTGGTGATGGGTGCTGGGGGGGTTTAGGAGTGGTGATGGGCTATGGGGGGGGGCTTAAACTAAAAATTGGGTGATGGATTAGGACTGGAAATGGGCTGGTGGGATTAGGACTGGAAGTGGGTTGATGGGGGTTAGGACTGATAATGGGCTATGGGGGGCTTAAACTAAAAATTGGGTGATGGGGGATTAGGACTGGAAATGGGCTGGTGGGATTAGGACTGGGAGTGGGCTGATGGGGAGGTTAGGACTGGTAATGGGCTATGAGGGGGCTTAAACTGAAAATGGGGTGATGGGGATTAGGACTGGAAATGGGCTCGTGGGATTAGGACTGGGAGTGGGCTATGGGGGGCTAGGACTGGTAATGGGTTGGGGGGGTTGCTAGGACTGGAAATGGGCTGAGTGGAAGGGGGCTTGAATTGCAAATAGCTGATGGGGGACGGGGCTTGGAATGGAAATGGGCTGAGGGGAAGTGGGGGGCTTAAAATCCAAATAGCTGATGGGGACGGGGCTTGGAATGGAAATGGGCTGAGGGGAAGTGGGGGGCTTGAACTGCAAATAGCTGATGGGGAGGGGGACTTGGAATGGAAATGGGCTGAGTGGAAGGGGGCTTGACCTGCAAATAGCTGATGGGAAGGGGGGCTTGGAATGGGCTCTTAGGGGAGGGAGCTAGGACAGGAAATGGGCTGATGGAGGGGCTAGGATAGGACTGGGAATTGGGTGTTGGGGGAGCTAAGTTTGGAAATGGGCTGTGGTGGGGGCTTGGATTGAAATGGACTCATGGAGGGGCTAGAACTGGAAGTAGGCTCATGGGGGGCTTGGATTAGAAATGGGCTGAGTGATGGTGGGGCTAGGAAAGGACTAGAAATGGGCTGATGGGAGGCTGGTATTGGAAATGAGCTGATGAAGGGACTCGGATAGGATTGGAAATGGACTGATGGGGGGCCAGGACTGGAAATGGGCTGATGTGGGGACTAGAAGGGAGCAGATACTGGGTGGGGCTGGAATTAAAAGGGAGCTGATGTTGGGGGAGATTAGAAGGGGATGGGGCTGGGAGAGTGAAATGGAGAGGGGAAAAATATTTTGTGGGAGGGAAGAAAAATGTACAATTGGCCGGGTATTGGGAGACTAAAAAAGGAGAAAGATTATTATGTTAAAGCAGATGAAGAGAGAGAATGGAAAAAAACTAGAAGAGAAGAAAGGAGAAATGGACAGCAGACGATGGAGAGATAGCAGAAGACACAAATAAACCAGAAGAAAGTGGCTGGAACAATTGCAACTGAAAAAAATGCACAAAAGGTACAAAGATATCTCTTTATTTTGAATTTATTAACTGGAATATGTCAGCTCTGGGAAATGTGCATCATTAGTGTCTGTGCTTTGTTTAGTACAAGAGGAAATTAATTTATAGTTTTATTTCTACAGTGTTGTTGTACATTCCAAGTTTGGCTTTTGGGGTTCCCAGTTTAATTATTGCCTTCCTGTTTCTAAATTGAATGAAATCATTAAAACATTATAAATTGCCAATAAATTGAAATGAAAACCAAAGGATTGTGAATCAAATTGATTCTCTGACAATACAAAGATTCCAAACTTTACAAATGATGTTACATAGTTCAGGCAACTTTATAAAGAGTTTTTAGATACTAAAATCTTGTTGTTAAGGTTTAATTGACGTGCTGGCACTTTGAGGAAATTCTTTGGTTTTGTGCGGCAGTTTGGGCACTCGGGCTCAAAAAGGTTAGCCATCACTGGTATAGGACTTGGGTATCCCAGCTCCTAGTGGTTAACGTGGATATTAGTGGCTCATGCATACCGCACTTGATGCTGATAGTGCAAGTGCAACTAACACTACCTCAAAGGGTTGCATTAGTTGCACTCATGTCACATTTGCCACATTAAAGTGTGGCTTTCCTGTACTGCCCCCTGCAGTTATCTAGAAGCCTTACTCTAGTAACATGGCCCAAACTCCATGTTACCAGCATGGGGTTTAATATACATGCCCTTTAGCACTAAAAAATACAGGATATTTGCATTTGCACTGCAAAAACCCATTGGGATGGTATAGTATAGGGCGTGAAGTGCTTCTGTTTATGAAAGAGTAAGGGCCTGGGATGATAATAACCAGTAATCATAAAGGTTGCTAAACAGTAGAAAAAGTGACAGCAAAAGCCAGAAAGATGCTTATGTGCATAAGGGAGAGGAATGGTGGGCAGGAAAAAATAGGTGATAGCCCCTCTGTTGAGGACTCTGATGGAGTTGGTGCAGAGGCAGCATTGAATAGTCAGTGTTCTTTGTCATAAAGCATATGGGAACAGACATAAAAATGTCAATGTATACCCTTGAAGAAAAGCTGGAAGAGGGGAAATATGATTTAAATACATCCATGGCATAAATGCACAGGAGATTGGCTTCTTTCAATTGAAAGGAAGCTCTATAACAAGGGAACATAGGGGGAAAGTGAAAGGGCACAGACTCAGGAGTAATTTAAGGACATATTTCTGAACAAAAAGAGTGGTGGATGCATGGAATAGCTTCCCAGTGGAAATGACAGAGAAGAGGACTATCTGAATTCAAGAAAGCATAGAACAAGCACAGAGGATCACTAAGGGAGAGGAAGGGATTGTATAGCATAACAGCTGATATCAATGGGCAGACTGCATAAGCCCTATAATCCTTATCTGCTGTCATTTTCTCTGTTACTATGTAAATGAGATAACTAAATAAATTGCAATGTGTGCCTTTGAGTCAATGCTGACCCAGAAGCTCCTGGGTTTTTTTGGCATTGTGACTGGAATTAGATTGCCAGGCCTTTCTTCTGAGGCAATAGAGGGTTAAGTGACTTGCCCAAGGCCACAAGAAGTGCTAGTAGGAATTGAACCCTGTTTGCCTGGTTTCTAAGCCAGTGCTCTAACCACTAGGCTACTTCTCCATGCTGAGATGAATAAAATAAACTGAAAATGCTTGTGGACTGTGTTCCATTAGATCCAGTGGCATAAATTCTGCCCAAGCAGCCCCTGCAATGCGGGGGGAGGGGGGGGGCAGGAAAGAAAGGGACTTACTTCCAGCTGTTCTGATAGCTTCTGAAGTAGACATCCCTCTATTCTGGGGTCACTTTTAAAATTGATGCTGAAGGGCCCATAATTTGAACTTCTGCCGCTTATTAGATCCCTAGTCTTATCCTCTCTGGGTCAAAATCTCGATAAAATATCATTATCTAGCATCCCATTTATCTGGTTATGATCCAGGTTTATCATCACCCTATGCCAGGGATTCAGTGCCCATCAAATAAAGATAACATGCATAATTGCACTGGCCACCTGCTATCTACTGTAATAGAATTATCCTTCTTGATACAGAACATCCTGCAGTTGTTACAACATTAAGTTTTCTAGGATAAAAAATAAAACAGACAAACAAACAAACTCTGTTGGTATCCAAAAATGAGAAAAAAACCCCTATGGATTTTGTTAGAATAACTAATTGTAAATTGTATATTGATCTATAAATTCTTTTTGGCACATTTTATTGTATTATATCTTATAGTAATCTATGGCTGCTCTAATTCCTTATAGGTTTATAGCTCTATATAACTGGATAAAAAAAACCTTCATAGTGAGTTGAGTTCTGATTAAATTTTCAAAGGCACTTTAAATATGAAGTATTTATATATGACTGTATAAATATTTCTGCAAAATGTAATTACTTGGAGAAGGCAAGGCATGAGTGAGCAACAGATAAAAAAGGGTAAAGGAAAGAGGTTAAATGAAAGAATATAGTATGAGTAGGAATCAGTGCAAAAGAGGGTAGATAATAATTGGAGAGGCAGAGGTATGCGGAAGCAGACTAAGACGAGACAGAAAAGATGGAGTACTGTGAAGACAGAAGGTGCTATGAATGGTTTGTAAGACTTTCTCTTATGATGATGTGGTTAGCTAGTCAGTCCCCTTCAAAAGACAGAAGTCTCATGGCAGCAGTAGGTACAAACATAATGTGAAAGTGATGAACTAATTCAGCATTAAACAGCTTAAGCGAGACACTGGCAGAGTGAGAAGATGTATGGTGGATGAAAGCAAAAAATAAGAGCAGTATAGTTTTCAAAAGAGATAACAGAAAAGGGAAAGATACAGATTTTAAAAGGTACACAGGATTTCAGAAAGAAGAGGGCATGTAAGGAGAGCTGAAAATGCTGAGGAAAGCAGCTCAGTGTAGCAACAACACAAGTGGAGTTAAAATTTGCTAATGAAGTTAAACCAGATGACAAAACTTTATTTTTTTTTCATATATGTTAGTGAAAAGAAGAAACGAAGAGAGTCAACATGAAAAATGAGGAAAACGTGGATGGTGACAAAGAAAAAAAGAAAAACTGAACAAATATTCTTGTTCTGAGTTCCTCAAAGACGGTATTTAAGAAAGACTAATTCGAGCTTACAGGATGATATATGGTCAAGAGGAAGCTATCCATTTAAGAGATGGAGCTGGTAAAACTGAAACTGAAAATCCAGATAAGATACATCCTAGATTATTAAGGGAGTTCAGAGAGGTTTTGGCAGCTCCTCTGACAATTCTTTAGAGGTATAAGTGGTTTCAGAGAATGAGAAATGGCTGGATGGGAGAGTGCAAATGTTTCTCTTGCTATACCTTGAAAGCTGCACAATGCAGTTCTGTTGGAACTCCTACTCTAGATGTGCTGCATCTCATTGAGAAAGCAAGCTTTTTGGAAGAGAGTTATATATGAGTACTCAGAACTGTGCACATTGATAAGGAATAAGACTGAGGTTATTAATGATTATATTGATAGTTAATCAATTAATGTTTTATGTATTGCTAAAACATAGCTTACTCTAACTATAAAGAAAGTATGCCTTGAAAATTAAGAGTAGTTACTCACCTGTAACAGGTGTTCTCCAGGAGCAGCAGGAATCAGTCCTCACATATGGGTGACATTGGCGCCGACGGAGCCCTCGCGGAGCAATTTCCCCAGCTTTCAAAGAAAGCCTTTGGGAATTGCAGCGCACATGCGCGGTCCCCTTCCCGCCCAAGGGTGCCATCTTGCTCAGTCTGATGACATAGCTAAAAGACAGCAAAAAAATTAGCAAAAACGAAATGATAGGACTGCAACTCCAAGGGGAGGAGGGAGGGTTGTGAGGACTGATTCCTGCTGCTCCTGGAGAACACCTGTTACAGGTGAGTAACTACTCTTTCTCCAGGACCAAGTAGGAAGTCAGTCCTCACATATGGGACTCCCAAGCTTAAGGCTACCGGAGTCCTCAAGCACAAAAATGAGCTCCCTCTAGCTCAGCAGAATAGAAGGAAGGAATCTTCTCTGAAAACGCCCGGACCGGTAGCCCAACACCAGGGCCGGAGGGTAGGAGTTGCCTAAACCTCAAAGAGATTATGGAGGACTGCCTGACCAAAAGCACTGTCCCTGCGGGACTCCCTCTCCAGGCAGTAATGTGCCGCAAAAGTCTGGCTTGAAGACCAAGTAGTGGCCCGGCAGATGTCTGCCAACGGAACAGAGCGGAGCCTTCACCCTAACACGATGAGCCGTGACTCGACCCTCCAATGAGAGGCCGGCTGCCCCATAAGCCCAGGCGATACAGTCAGCTACCCAGATGGACAAGGTACGCTTGGAGACAGGGAGCCCCAAGTTATTGGGGTCAAAAGAAACGAAGAGCTGAACAGCCCTCCTATGCTCCCGCGTACGGTCAAGGTAGAAGGACAAGGCCCTTCTACAGTCCAGGGTATGCAGGACCATTTCAGCCCGGCTGGAGTGCGGCCTGGGAAAGAAGGTCGGAAGAACCACCTCCTGGTTGAGATGAAAAGGAGAAACCACTTTTGGAAGAAACTTAGGGTGAGTCCGTAAGACCACCCTATTCCTGTAGAACCTAGTGTAAGGAGGATCAGACACTAGGGCCTGCAGTTCACTAACACGCCTAGCAGAGGTAAGGGCTACCAAGAACAAGGTTTTCCAAGAAAGAAAACAAAGAGGGCAGGTAGCCATAGGTTCAAAGGGCGGACAGGTAATCCGCTGCAAGACCACATTCAGATCCCATTCAGGGGCTGGTGGACGCAAAGGAGGCTTAAGCAGAAGGAGGCCTCGGAGAAAACAAGCCACCAAAGGGTGGTTGGACAGAGGCCTGCCATCTACCGGTGCGTGATATGCAGAGAGAGCACTGAGGTGGACTCTGACAGAGTTGGACTTAAGGCCCAGATTGGAGAGGTAAAGCAAATATTGCAAGACCACCGCCACCAAGCAGGAGAAGGGATTCTCAGACTGCTGAGCACACCACACGGAGAAGCGACGCCACTTAAGAGCGTAGGACTTCCGGGTGGAGGGCCGCCTGGAGGCCAAGACGACCTCTTCCACCTCCCGAGGCAGTAGGAGGGGAGCAAGGACTACCCTTTCAGCAGCCAGGCCATCAGATGAAGGGACCGGAGGTTGGGGTGTAGGAGAGACCCGTGGTCTTGTGTCAGAAGATCGGGTTGAAACCCCAGAGGAAGAGGAGTGTCCACCGCCAGCTGCATTAGAAGCGGGAACCAAGGTTGCCTCGGCCACCGGGGAGCCACTAGGATCATCGAGGCTTTGTCTCTGAGAACCTTGAAGAGCATTCGAGACACCAGCGGCATGGGAGGAAAGGCATACAAGAGGCCTGTGGACCATGGAATCAGAAAAGCATCCGGCGCTACTCTGAGAGGATGCGGTTGTCGAGAGCAGAATCCTGGTAGTTGCCGGTTCAGAGGACTGGCAAACAGATCCAAGGTGGGGAGTCCCCACTTGAGAAAGATCTGCTGAACCACTAATGGATCCAATCTCCACTCGTGTGGTTGGAGGAGCCTGCTTAGTTTGTCTGCCAGGTAATTTTCTTGACCTGGGAGATAGACCGCTTTGAGGAGTATGCCGTGGCCGACTGCCCAAGAGCACAGCCGTCGTGCCTCCTGACAGAGAAGGAAGGAGCCTGTGCCTCCCTGTTTGTTCACGTAGAACATTGCTACTTGATTGTCCGTCTGGACCAGTACAGACTGGTGAGAAGTGAGGTGGGAGAAGGCTCTCAGAGCTAGGCGGATGGCTCTGAGCTCCAGGAAGTTTATCTGCTGCGCAGACTCCCAAGGAGTCCAGAGGCCTTGAGTACATATCCCTTGGCAATGTGCTCCCCATCCCAGGAGAGAAGCATCGGTTGTTAGTACCTGAGAAGGAGGAGGAGATTGAAAATCCACTCCCAGTACTAGGTTTGGCAGATGAAGCCACCACTGCAGAGAAGAGACCAGCAGGTCCGAGACTTGTACTGAGTCCGTCAGGCTCCCCGTGGCCTGATGCCATTGAGTGCGAAGGCACCACTGGGCAGGTCGCATGTTCAGGTGGGCATTGGGGGTCACATGGACCGTGGAAGCCATATGGCCGATCAGTCTCAGAAATTGCCTGGCAGAGACCAGGGAATTGCTGCGAAAGTGGCTGGCGAGATTTATGAGCCTGTGGGCCCTGTCCAGAGGCAGGAAGGCCCGCGCCTGAAGTGTGCTTAACCTTGCGCCGATGAATTCGAGATCTTGAGAGGGGAGCAAAGTGGACTTTGCGAAGTTTATGACAAAGCCCAAGTGCTGGAGCAGAGACACAGTGCGATGAGTGGCTTGAGTGGCCTCTTGAGAAGACTGGGCCCAGATGAGCCAGTCGTCCAGGTATGGAAACACAAAAAGGCCTTGAAGTCTGAGATAGGCCGCCACCACTGCCAGGCATTTGGTGAAAACCCATGGGGCGGAGGATAGGCCAAAGGGCAGGACCCTGTACTGGTAATGATTTCCTCCCACAACAAATCTGAGATATTGTCTGTGGTCTGGATGAATAAGGATGTGAGTATAGGCATCCTTTAGATCTAAGGAGCATAGCCAGTCTCCCCGCTGGAGGTAGGGCAGCAGGATTCCTAGGGAAAGCATCTTGAACTTTTCCCTTGCCAGGAACTTGTTGAGGTTTCGCACGTCCAGGATGGGTCTGAGGCCTCCTGTTCTTTTTGGTATCAGAAAGTACCTGGAATAAAAGCCGTGACCTCTCAGGTGGTGGGGCACCGGTTCCACAGCCTGTTCCTGAAGAAGACTTGCCAACTCCTGAAGGAGTAAGTCCCTGTGCAGAGGGAGTCTTGGAGGCTCCCCTGGAAAGTAGGAGGGAGGTACCTGGTGAAAGTGTAGAAGATAGCCCTTCTGAACTATATAAAGAACCCTGGTATCTGATGTGATGGCTGACCACCTGTGGGCAAAGTGGACCAGCCGGCCTCCTGTGCTTAGGGAAACCAGCTGAGGGGAAGAGGCTATGCTGATGGAGTCAAAAACCCCCACCCTGCTGAGCAGGGGCCGGTGTAGTGGGCTTGGGGGCCTGCTGCCTACGGGACCCATTACCCCGTCCCTTGGCCTGCTGACCCTTTTGGGGAGCTGCTGAGGCCTGATACTGAGGGTAGTATTTATAGGCAGCCGCCTTCCTCGGGTAAAAGGGCTTTTTCCCCGAGCCCTCCTTCTTCTGAGAAGGCGCAGAGGTTTTTCTGGACAGCCTAGTTCTGGTCAGAGTCTCGGTCTCGATTTGTGCAGCCTTTTCAGCCATGGGTTTGCCAAAGAGGTTTTCACCTCTGCAGGGGACATCGACCAACTTGTCCTGGACCCATGGCTCGAGGTCGGATGACTGAAGCCAAGCCTGTCGGCGGGCACCGATGCCGGCTCCGGCTACTCGAGCCGATGCTTCAAAGCCATCGTAGGCTGCCCGAGAGATAAACTTCGAGCACTCTCAAATCCCAGTGGACAAGGCTTGGAACCTCTGCAAAGGTTCCTCGGAGAGACCAGCCGAGAACCCGGCAATTTCCTTTGCCAGATCTCGGAGATACATGCCCATATAGAGCTGGTAGGTCTGGACTCGACAAGCAAGCATAGAGCCCTGGAAACACTTTCTACCGAGGGCATCCAGGCTCCAGGCCTCCCTGCCGGGAGGCACCGAGGAGTGCATTTTTTGACTCTTGAGTCTATGCATGACCGATTCCACCACCATGGAATGGTGCGGTAGTTGTGCCTTTTGGAAGCCGGGGCTCTTGCGGACTCGATAAATGGAATTGACCCGCTTGCTTAACACCGGCGCCGACGCCGGGTTCTCCCACATGCGGAAGAGAAGTCGTTCCAGCATCGGAGGAACCGGTACAGTAAAGGCCTCCTTCGGGGGAGAATCATACTGGAGGGCATCGAGCTCCTCGGCTCGAGGCTCCTCCTTGGGATCTGCAGGGAATGCCAAGGCCTTGGCCATATCCCGCACGAAATCCAAGAACCGGGTGTCCTCCGGGGGGGACCGTCTCTGAGGTTCGGACTCAGGCGAGTCCGAGGGGACACATCGAGTCCGAAAACTACCAGGGGACTCTTCGTCCTCCGATTCCCAGTCGGACTCCGCGGAGGAGGATTCGAGTGGCTCCAGTCGGGCGGGCACCGATGCCCTCTGCTCCGACGCCGAAGGAGTCGGCGTCGACGACCTCGGTCCCGAACGGGAGGCCGAGGGAGACCGCGACCGAGGATCGACTCGAGCTCGGATGGACTCGAGGATCGGCTCGGTCTCCGGGGTCGACTTGGACGTCGACGTCCCGGTGGCCGGGGCAGACGCATTGGCAAGGCCAGCGATCAATGCCCGCTGCTGGTCCATGAAGGCAGCTAACCTGCTTTCCAAGGCCGTCAACCTGAGTCCAAGCTCAGGAGACCCAGCAGCCCCTGACTCGGGCTCCGACGGCGTCGGGCCCGATGTCAGCTCCTTCGGAGGTGAGTCCACGAGGACCACAGTACTCACGTGTCCAGGAGACTCCATCTCGAGACGAGGATGTTTCGAAGGCCTCTTCGACTCCGAGGACCCGGGACGGCTGTCGGGGCTATGTGACCTGGCCCTCGAGGAACCAAGAGCGTCCGCCGACGCCGCCCTCGCGGGTTTTTTTCTTCCTATGATGTTCCCGGGTAGGAGACCCCCGCTCAGAGGAACTCCGACGATGCTCAGGACTGGAGTCCCGGGACGTCGAAGCCTCTGACGAGGTCCGGGCCTGGCCGGACGCGGAGTCAGAGAAGATTCGTTCTCGCTGATGCTGCCGACTCCTCAATGCTTTTGAGGACATTTTGCCACACGGACCACAGATCATCGGGTCATGATCGGGTCCGAGGCAGCGGAGGCAGCAGTCGTGTGTGTCGGTAAGAGACATGAGTTTCTTACAGCGATCACACTTCTTAAACCCGCTGGCAGCCATCGAGGGAAAAAGGGCCCCTGCGAGGTCAAAAGACAGGGCTGCCAGTGAAAAGGAAAAAAATGGCGCGAACGCTTGTCACGAAGGACAAAAAACCGAAAAATAAAGAAACGGACCCGATACCGGCGTAGCGGGGCCGGGCGGGAAAAAGAACCCGGCGTCGGACCGAAAAAGAATAAATAATAAGAGAGAAAATCAACTTTTTCAGCGGTGAATACAAACAGCGTCTGTAGGGCTCCGCGGAAAAAAGAAGACTGAGCAAGATGGCACCCTTGGGCGGGAAGGGGACCGCGCATGCGCGCCGCAATTCCCAAAGGCTTTCTTTGAAAGCTGGGGAAATTGCTCCGCGAGGTCTCCGTCGGCGCCGACGTCACCCATATGTGAGGACTGACTTCCTGCTTGCTCCTGGAGAATACATGTTACCTTTGTTCATGTTGCCATGAAGGTTGATGTTACAACCATGATCTAATGTACTACATGTTCTCTACTGTTTGCTGTTTTCATAGTTGTTGGTTTTATGTATGCACCCTTCTGTTCAATGTAAACCAAGTTACTGTTCGATATAAATTGCCTTGACGTGTCAAAGGGTGGTATATAAAACTGGTTATATAAATAAATGTTATAGAGTGGATAGAAGAATTGGGAGAGAAGGCAGAGTCATGCTAATTGTTAGAGAAAATCTTAGAATGAAAATCTTATACACATTTAATACTGACCACCCAGAGGCATTATTAATGAATGAATGAATGAATGAATGTATATCTTTCTTCATAAAACTGATAATAGAAGATTGGTAACTTGATAGCAGTGAATCTGAATGCACCAATGGATGAATTAATGAACCGACCAGAGGGGAAGCCATATTAGACCTAGTCCTTAGTGGAACTCCAGATCTAGTGCAAGAGATAAGGTTGTTGGGGCCACTTGGCAATAGTGATCATAGCATGATTGCCTTTGATTTAATTAGTGGAGGAGGGATAGTAAGGAAATCCACAGTACTACCTTTTAACTTTCGAAAGGGAGACTATGATAAAATGAGGAAAACAGTTAAGAAAAAACTAAAAGGAGCAGTTGCAAAGGTTAAAGACGTACATCAGGCTTGGCTGTTGTTGAAAAATACTATCTTGGAAGCCCAGACCAGCTGTATTCCACGCTTTAAGAAAAGTGGAAGGAAGTCCAAAAAACTGCCAGCATGGTTTAAAGGTGAGGTCAGAGAGGCTGTTGTTGCCAAAAAAGCATCTTTCAGGAAATGGAAAAAAGAGCCAAACGACGAAACCTGGAAACAGCACAAGCACTGGCAAGTCAAATGCAAGGCATTGATAAGGCAGGCAAAGGGAGAATTTGAGAAGAAGCTTGCTGCGGAAGCAAAAACACGAAGTAAAGACCTTTTCAAGTACATTTGTAGCAAAAAACCTGTGAGAGAGTCAGTTGGTCCATTAGATGACAAAGGGGTTAAAGGAGCACTAAGAGGCAACAAGGCGATAGCGGAGAGACTGAATGAATTCTTTGCTTCAGTCCTTACTGAGGAAGATGTAGGGATGTTACCCATGACTGAAGTGGTATTTAAAGGTGCGGAAGAATTGAAGGAAATATCGATACATCTGGAAGATGTATTAAAACTATTAGATAAACTGAAGAGTAGCAAATCACCTGGGCCGGATGGTATACATCCAAGGGTGTTGAAAGAACTGAAATATGAGATTGCAGACCTGCTATTAGTAATCTGTGAACTATCATTAAAATCATCTCTAATACCTGAAGATTGGAGGATCGCCAATGTAACACCAATTTTTAAAAAGGGTTCCAGGGGTGATCCATGAAACTACAGACCGGTGAGCCTCACGTCAGTACCAGGAAAAATGGTAGAAACCATTATAAAGAATAAAATTACTCAGCATGTAGATAGTCATGACCTAATGGGAGACAGCCAACATGGCTTTAGACAAGGAAGATCTTGTCTTACTAATCTGTTATGTTTTTTTGAAGGAGTGAGTAATCAGGTGGACAAAAGTGAGTCGGTTGATTTTGTGTATCTGGACTTTCAGAAAGCCTTTGACAAGGTCCCTCATGAGAGACTTTTGGCAAAACTAAAGAGTCATGGGATAGGAGGCAGTGTACTATTGTGGATCAGGAACTGGTTAAAAGATAGAAAGCAGAGGGTAGGGCTAAATGGCCAATTTTCCCAATGGAGAAAGGTGAATAGTGGTGTACCCCAGGGATCTGTGCTGGGTACGCTACCTTTTGACATATTCATAAATGACCTGGAAAGTGGAATAACGAGTGAGGTTATCAAATTTGCAGATGGCACAAAACTATTTAAAGTTGTTAAAACCCAAGAGGATTGTGGAAAATTGCAAGAGGATCTTGATAAATTGGAAGACTGGGCATCAAAATGGCAGATGAAATTTAATTTGGACAAGTGCAAGGTTATGCACCTAGGGAAGAACAACCCAAACTATGGTTACACGATGCAAGGTTCCACATTAGGAACTACCACCCAGGAAAAAGATTTAGGCGTCATTGTGGATACCATGTTAAAACCCTCGGCCCAGTGTGCAGCAGCGGCCAAGAGAGCAAATAAAATGCTAGGTATGATAAGGAAAGGAATGGAAAATAAAACAAAAGATATTATAATGCCTCTATATTGTTCCATGGTGAGACCGCACCTTGAATATTGTGTGCAATTCTGGTCGCCGTATCTTAAAAAGGATATAGCGATTTTAGAAAAGGTTCAGAGAAGAGCGACCATAATGGTAAAGGGGATGGAAGGATACTCCTATGAAGAAAGGCTAAAAAGGTTAGGGCTCTTTAACCTGGAAAAGAGACCGCTGAGGGGAGATATGATAGAAGTCTATAAATTAATGAACGGAGTGGAACGGGTAAATGTAGATCGATTGTTTACCTTATCAGAATATAGAAAGACTAGGGGACATGCAATAAAGCTACAGGGTAAACTATTTAAGACTAATAAAAGAAAATATTTTTTCACTCAAACTCTGGAATTTGTTACTGGAGGATGTAGTAAAGGCTGTTAGTGTAGCTGGGTTTAAAAAAGTTTGGACAAGTTCCTGGAGGAAAGGTCCATAAACCATTATTAAGAAGGGACACAGGATATCAATGCTTGAACCAATACAAGCATGTGGAACCTGTGTCCCTTGGGGAAACTGCTAGGTACATATGACCTAGATTGGCCACTGTTGGAAACAGAATACTGGGCTTGATGGACCTTGGTCTGACCCAGTATGGCATATCTTATGTTCTTATGTAAAAGAAATGATAGTGGTACATCTCACAGTAAATGCAAACACATGTAACAAACTGACCCACTTTGAAAAATAAAGTCCCAAGTATTTATACTTGTGGGCTGACCACTTGTTTTGGAAAACTAATGATGATATAAATGTGCTTTTAATGCAGTACAAAGCACCACTGCCAATCGTACTATACCAGGCATTGGCTCAATGTCCTTTCTGCAGTCATTTTAGTGATTAAACTGATGGCTTCTTAACATCTCTCTAATTACTTTTCACATCATTTTGATATATTTTGAAAGGATTTGTCATTGCACTTACTACACAGCTCAAAATCTGTGATATAAGTTTCATGTTAATTAATAGATGTCTGCACCATAAATGCAGATGTCCCCCAAAACACATCGAACAATGTCCTTAACACTTCCCTAAATCCATCAGCCTTGCCACACCCAACATGCTCACTATGTTTCATTTCCTGCTTAGGGGTAGGCAGCAACCAACATTCTTTCATATGAAATGACATTGTCAGTGTTCTCCTGGCACCATTTTATCTGAAAAATAAGAGCATACTGCTGAAAAACATGTGTTGCATCCTGTAAACATCAAGGACACCTGCTGGCCAGTTAGCTTCTGCAGCAAAAGTTAGGCCAGCCTTTACTATGCCTGACTTTTGATGTGTGTCGATAATCGGTCAGTGACTCAATATTGCTGCTGCTCGTTTATCAATGTGTATTGCCCACAGAACAGCCCAGTGCTAACTATCTAGCATCGGGGTGGCACCCGTGGATATTCAGCAGCACCAACACAATTAGTGCCGCTAAATATCCAGGAAAAGGACATTAACATGATTAGCAGGTCTGTTAATCGCTTTAATCCCTTTTTAAACTTTCCATATTAAGATTGCTGCCACTCTTGCACTGTACTCGCAATGAATTAAAAGAATGGTAAAAGAAATATTTATCCCTATCTTAATATGGAAACGCAAGGAGAATGCCATTGTCTTCTGATGCAGAGAATCCTTGGCTAAAATGTAATCGCTCCCCAAAGCAGGTGCAAAGAAACCACATTTGTCACAACATGAGCACTTTTACTCTGGGTCAAAAAGGGGAAAGAAAGTTAGGTTGAGAAAGAAAGAGTATGGATGAGGATTTTATTTTGTAAGTCCCATATACATCTTCCCTTGAATAGAATTGCGCCTGCTTCAAATAAGATGCACATTTAAGCGATAAGAATGGTGCCCAGTTTCTATGACCTGGTCTGTTATCAAAGGGAAAACCCTTCAAAAATGAACTTTCAGGACCATGGACTGTCTGAAAATTATCCCATGTATGCTCAACTTGTTCAGACTCATTTAATTTTTTTCATTAATGTTCTTCTAGCAGATCTAGGTTGTCCATTGTTTACAAAATGTACGGCATTGCTGTTATTGTATTCAAAGGGGTTTGATTTTCTCTATATAATAGTGATTCAAGTATAAAAACAAATGCCTAATATTGCCTGAAAAAGTCATAAAATATCATATTTTTTCTTCATTATACATTGTTCTCCTTATAAGCACTGACATGGTTTAATTAGATGATCCATAATGCCACACCCTGCCAGGATTAACCATAGTGTTTCCTTATTAATTCAATCAAATGCTTTTCCCTAGTCCAGTAGGGCTCAAACGTTTTGGCTGAGTTACCCCATCGAGGGCCAGCAAGGTGCTCAGGTATGTATATACATGATGTATATACATGCTAAGAAATCCTATTGTTTCACAGTCAGTTGTTTTTTTTTGTGCATCTCCACAGGGCCGGTGCTAGGGCTCCTGGTGCCCCCCTGCAACCTATAGATTGGTGCCCCCTCCCTCATTACTATAAATGGTTGCTATCCTCCATCCCTCTTTTATCCAAAACTACTTTGCAAACTCTTTTCATATGCTAATATTTCTCCTTCATATTATATGTTGTAAGAAAACTGCAGTGAAGGGATAAATGCATAGCTAGATTAAAAGTAAGTGCTGCCACACCATAGTAGCACTAATTCTAAGAGTCACACACCATGAACCTTACCCATTAATAGGTAGCCACTACAACATTATATTGGGCCCTAGAACACCAATACACCTACTACTCGTAACACAGAACAAGTGGGACTACTACATGTTGGTACATAGAAACACCACATTAAGAATTCTGTGTCTCTATCACAAGCAGTACAGACTGTTACCAAATACTGAACAAGGAACCACAGATTAGAAAGAGAAATATCAACATGCTCTCTCAGATTCACAGGCCATAAAAAACACGGCAAATTGTGAATTTGAGAGCAAATGAGGGGGGAATGGGGGGGGGTAGATTGCCATCAGTAATCTACCCCCCCCCCCAATTAACTCCCCTCATCCATTCTCTCAGATTCACAGGACATAAAAAACACAGCAATCACCCCCCATTACCCCCTCCCCCTCATCTGCTCTCTCAAATTCACAGGCCATAAAAACTCCAGATTCTGAGAGCTGATGGGGGGGGGGGGGGGGGTGAAGGGAGAGTATGAGGGGTAGATTGAGATTGTTGTGTTTTTTATGGCCTGCCCTGTGAATCTTAAAAAGCACAGCAATCTACCCTCCTACAACCTCCCCCCCCCCCCACCCCCCATATACCTTATGTGCTGTCTTCTCTGAGTAGTGTGGCGTTGGTCCTTTTGGTGAATGGATAATTGCCAAGGCGCTGCCTGCTGCCATACACTCTCCACACTCCTCAGTCCTTCCCGTGCTCACAGCGGCAGAAAGAACTTAATATGACTTCACTTCCAGTGTCCTCACACACCGGAAATTAAATCATATTAAGTGCTTTCTGCCATTGTGGCCCCAGAAAGAAAGAAGTGCAGCTTTCTTCGGTATCGATAAAATAAAGATTAGCTTTGCTGCATCACCCTATCACCGATCGCCTGCCCACACTGCACAGACACTGCCCAGCATCAATTAAAGCACCGGCTGCTAGAGAGCTGAATAGCGGCTGCCACTCCGGGTAGCGCCAGCCCTGCATCTCCAAATGCCACACAAATAGAAGAACTAAAATCTGCAGCTCCCTGAGGTACCCCTTTATATGCCTCGAGATAACCACCAGGTTTGACATACCCTGGTTGAGAACCACTGCCCTAGTCTATAAAGACTATCTTCAGACTTGTGGATAGTAATTTTATATTAGGGTGCCGAGGATAAGAAGGCATCTATTTTTAGCTTCTTTCATAAAATCATATAGGTTCCTATTTGCCTTTATAAAATATTAACACAAATCCTATAACAACTAGGCTGATATTAAAGGCATAGACATTACACCTACTTGAGAGCAGATGTATATGTCCACCCATATCGTATGTGCATAGACCAGTATATTTTATAATCAATGGGCCCTATATTCCAAGGCATTTACAGTGTTAGGTATGCTCTAAGTGGGATATTCAGTAGCACTAACACGGTAACACTATATGCCAGTCAGCATCGTGGCATGTCGGGGGCATTCCTGGGCAGAGCGGATGCAAAGCCAATCGCAAACCAGTCAGCCATGATTGAGGTGCTGCCCGATTTGCGATCTGCGGTGAAAGTCAGGTGCAGGAAATCTTGGTCTAACTTTCACTGCATATTCCTAACTCGGTAGCAGCTCAATATTTCAGCTGTCCAGTTAGTGATCAGACTGCGGCGACCCCAGACATTTAATGCCAGGGCCGGATATGACCCTGGCATTGAATATCCACGTTTAATGTTCAGCACTGGCAGCTAGCCAATGTAATTGCACTAGTCGTCAGCACTGAATATCAGGCCCAATGATCTTACTTTATGGAGCTACTCAGATCATACCCTTGGCAATGCTTACAGTAAAAATAAATATTCTCATGCCAAAAAGCATAATTTTATGGCTTTCAGCAATTTTATAAGAGCCATTTTACATTGTATATTGCCATATATACATTAAAATAACATCATAAAATTACCCTCTACTAGCTGTCTGATGTAAGTATTGGTACAGCCTTTTTTCCTAAAATCCATTTTGGATTTTGACAGTGGTTGTTCTACACTTGGGGCCCTTTTACTAAGGGCCTCATGCAGAGATCACGGGTTCCGGGACTGCCCCACAAAACATCTGGGCCTGATTTTCCCTCCAGCTCTCCCCGTATGTTCTGATGCTCAGGACAGGGAGAACCGGTGATAGGCGGGATCGGGACAGAGCAGGGGTGGACCAGCCCGAAAGCACGTACAGTGCTGATTCATGTCACGGCCCTGTATGTCCTGCTGGGCCCGTTGAGACATGCTGCTTATTCCACCTCAAAGGTGGCATAAGCAGCACTTTTGGCATGATTGGGGTTGGGGATCCCCCCCCCCCCTCAAGACCAGGGCTGGATTCAGGAGGGTCCCTGCTGCCCAATCCAAACCATGGCAGTTCAGTCTTGGGCCGGGCAGTGAGGAATAGGGGGCCGGAGCCGAAAGAGTCAGGGGAGCTGTGGGGAGGATGTCATAAATCCCCATCTTTTAACACTGGTCCTATGGTTACCTTTTCATAATATAGTATTAATGCAATATCTTTTATGTTTTGTTTATTTACATTCCAGTGGTCTATATCCTCATTTATGCGAAACATATTCTAGAAGGTATTTATATGGTTTCACTCATTGTTGCTATTTATTTATTTATTTATTTATCATTTTACATTACATTATTTGATGTTTTTTTCCCTCCTTTAGGAGGTCTAGCCAATGCTTGTTTGTTTAAACATGTTTTTACTATATAGATTTGCTATGCTTCATCCCCATCCGTGACTCATTTGGTCACATTGTCAATCATAATAGTACCGGTTTTAGTGTATCCTCCTCATCCTTCCCTACATGGATTTTAATGTTGTTGTTTGATTTTATTTCATATTGATTAGTTATCAATTTCACTATTTAATATTACTTACCGTTTTTTATACATTATAAGTTATATCTTTTATGCTATTATCTAATTTTTATTGTTATTTGTTGTTTATGATATTAATTGACACAAGGTTGCCTTTTATCATTGTCAGTTGTGATTGTGTCTTCTTAATGTCTTAACATTTACTTCTGGTTTGAGCAAAACCAAGCCCAGTTTTGTTCAGACCAGGAGTCTTTAACCCAGGAGTCTTTTTGCTCCAGACGTAGTTCTCGGAGTATCCTTAATATTATGACATATTGATACACTCATGGATATGATTTTTGATGATACACATGTTTATGTTACATTGTGATGCTGTTTTGTGACATTACATTGTGATGTTGTTTTGTGACATTACATTTCTGAGGATATGCTTTGAGCGTCTGGAGAACTTTGGGGTTTGTTGGAATTATATATGACTTCTGTGTGTGTTTTTTGAGATATGTGTGGAGGTTCAGTGAACCATTGATGTGTCTCACCCTTTATGTGCACCTGAGCTCACCTTGTGTGAACTGTGGGAGGTGTGAAGGGTTCTGAGGTTCGTTGCCCCATCTTTTTATATAAAAACATACTGCTCTTTAGAGAATATTGTTACTACTAAGAGTTAGAAGGTAGAGTTGTTTGTTGTTTTCAGTATTTAGATTACAGCTCTGTTATTGACCATAGTGTATTTTACTTTGGGGTCCACGGCAGACCATGTGTTTTGGCATATATGGCCTGCAGCTTCTGACCCCCCTCCAAAAGGAAGTTGAATCAGAGGCAATTCAATTTCCACTGTCACTCCTTGTGACTTTGGGCAAGTCACTTTACCCTCCATTGCCTTGGAAGAAAAGGCCTGGCAATCTACTTCCAGTGATACATTGCCAAGAAAACCAAGAGGCAGCTGGGTTGCTAGCAGTCAACACTGACTTGATAGCACTTAAAAAAAATAGAAGATGTAGAGAAGTTATCCATGCCAGAAATGATATTTAAAGGTGTTGTATCAGAGGAACTGAAACAAAACATGATAAAACAGTAAGATGTGGTACAACAATCTGACAAAACACAAGAGGAGCAAACTCCTCACAACAGTTGAGATTGCAGACCTGCTATTAGTAATCTGTGAACTATCATTAAAATCATCTCTAATACCTGAAGATTGGAGGATCGCCAATGTAACACCAATTTTTAAAAAGGGTTCCAGGGGTGATCCGGGAAACTACAGACCGGTGAGCCTCACGTCAGTACCGGGAAAAATGGTAGAAACCATCATAAAGAATAAAATTACTCAGCATGTAGATAGTCATGGCCTAATGGGAGACAGCCAACATGGCTTTAGACAAGGAAGATCTTGTCTTACTAATCTGTTATCTTTTTTTGAAGGTATGAATAAATAGGTGGACAAAGGTGAGTCGATTGATATAGTATATCTGGACTTTCAGAAAGCCTTTGACAAGGGCAAAACTAAAGAGTCATGGGATAGGAGGCAGTTTACTAATGTGGATCAAGAACTGGTTAAAAGATAGAAAGCAGAGGGTTGGGCTAAATGGCCAATTTTCCCAATAGAGAAAGGTGAATAGTGGTGCACCCCAGGGATCTGTGCTGGTTCCGCTGCTTTTTGACATATTCATAAATAACCTGGAAAGCGGAATAATGAGTGAGGTTATCAAATTTGCAGATGACACAAAACTATTTAAAGTTGTTAAAACCCAAAAGGACTGTGGAAAATTGCAAAAGGATCTTGATAAATTGGAAGACTGGGCATCAAAATGGCAGATGAAATTTAATGTGGACAAGTGCAAAGTTATGCACCTAGGGAAGAACAACCCAAACTATGGTTACACAATGCAAGGTTCCACATTAGGGACCACCACCCAGGAAAAAGATTTAGGTGTCATTGTGGATAACATGTTAAAACCCTCGGCCCAGTGTGCAGCGGCGGCCAAGAGAGCAAATAGAATGCTAGGTATCATAAGGAAAGGAATGGAAAATAAAACAAAAGATATTATAATGCCTCTATATCGTTCCATGGTGAGACCGCACCTTGAATATTGTGTGCAGTTCTGGTTGCCGTATCTTAAAAAGGATATAACATTATTAGAAAAGGTTCAGAGAAAAGCCACCAAAATGATAAAGGGGATGGAAGGATACTCCTATGAAGAAAAGCTAAAAAGGTTAGGGCTCTTTAACCTGGAAAAGAGACGACTGAGGGAAGATATGATAGAAGTCTATAAATTAACGAACAGAGTGGAACGGGTAAACGTAGATCGATTGTTTACCTTATCAGAATATAGAAAGACTAGGGGACATGCAATAAAGCTACAGGGTAAACTATTTAAGACTAATAAAAGAAAATATTTTTTCACTCAACGTGTAATCAAACTCTGGAATTTATCGGAGGATGTAGTAAAGGCTGTTAGTGTAGTTGGGTTTAAAAAAGGTTTGGACAAGTTCCTGGAGGAAAGGTCCATAAACCATTATTAAGAAGGGGCCCAGGATATCAATGCTTGACCCAGTACAAGCATTGCGGAACCTGTGTCTTTTGGGGAAACTGCTAGGTACGTATGACCTAGATTGACCACTGTTGGAAACAGGATACTGGGCTTGATGGACCTTGGTCTGACCCAGTATGGCATATCTTATGTTCTTATGTTCAGTACCAGAAGAACACAAGGAGCGAGTGGTGGTAGTGGCCACAAGTGCTTTATTATGTCAAAGAGAGCCCTGACGCGTTTCAGCACAAGCCTTCCTCAGGGGTCTAAGGACTGCAAACAGACATTAACAAATAAAAAAATGTTAATAAAAAAATAAAATATGCATAACACATAATAATAATAATAATAATATAAATAATTATGAAACAATATCAGTGCAAATAATACATACTCAATAAATTATGTATGTCAATAATCAGTTAAAAGCAATATAAACTGCAAGAAATAGCACACCAAAACATAAAAAATAAAAAGATAAAGTACACTAAAAGTACATTAAAAAACTCATTAAAACTTAACAGACAGAGACAGGAAGAGAAGAGAAGGAACCAAAACAGAGTCAAATAAAGTGAATGTTAAATTACTTACAATGATACACAAAAATGTAAATTTCAAGGTGGTACTTAGTAGCACACAGCATACAGTAAAATCCGGAAGGTAATTCACCTTTATGATAAAAGAATGCTTTAAAGATAATAAAAAATGCAATGAAAATGCATGTAACTAAAATTAGTTAAATCAATACAACATACATGGGAACTAAATTAAGTGAAAAGTGACACAAGTAATAATAGCAGGAAGCCCAGAATTTAAAAGTTATCACTCATTGCGGCCTAAGAACAGTAAAAGAACTGTATAGAACCAGGACAGTAAAAATAAAAAAAAAACTAAAATATGGCAGCATACACAACAATGATAAAAATATGGATAAAAATGAATCTGTAAAAATGATATGGAGGATAAGAATATAAATAATATAATTATAAAAATCAGACTAGTGCACAGAAGACAGTATCATTTGGGAGACCAAAACAAAAAAAGGGGGATAAAACTGGAAAGATAGTCAATTGTCAAATGAAAGCATTACTAAAAATTACATATATAGTAATATCATGAACACAAACAGCAGGGGGCTAAATAGATATCAGGAGAGCTTAACTTAAATTAAAAAAGGAATATCATTAAAAGTAATACAAAATGGCATTAAACATGTGGTTTATATAGCTTTTAGCTGATTATTAACATACATAATTTAATGAGTATGTATTATTTGCACGTATATTGTGTCATAATTATTTATATTCATTTATTATTATTTTTATGTTTTATGCATATTTTATGTTTTTATTAATATTTTTTTATTTGTTAATGTCTGTTTGCAGTCCTTAGCCCCCTGAGGAAGGCTTGGGCCGAAAAGTGTCAGGGCTCTCTTTGACATAATAAAGCACTTGTGACCACCACCACCACTCGTTCTTGCATACAACAATTTGATAAACTAGAGTATCAGAACACCTGGACCAGATGGTATAAATCCCATGGTGCTGAAAGAACTAAAAAATGAGATTGAACACCTACTATTAGGAATCTGTAAACTATCCTTAAAATTATTTATACTACCTGAAGATTGAAGAGTAGCCAGTGTAACACCAATTTTTAAAAAGAGTTTCAGGGATGATCTGGGAAAAAACAGCCCAAGAAACCTTACATCAATACCAGGCTAAATGGTCGAAACCATTATAAAGAACAAAATTACTGAACATAAAGATAGTCATTGTTTAATGAGGCAAAGCCAACATGGATTTAGCCAACAAACGTCTTGCCTCACTATTATTGTTTTTCTGAAGGTATGAATAAACAGATAGATAAACACAGGCTTAAAACTAGGTTGCAGACAGCAGTCCAGCAGCAAGATGGCGGCTTTCCAGTCTTTTGCATTGAGTGCCACATCTATAACACAGGTACACTACCAAAAAACTGCCTCTAGTTTTGCAACTGATTCCTATAGATTTTTGGGTGCTGAATCCAGGAAAAATAGCCAAAATGTTCCATCACGTCACGTTTTCTTGCAAAATTAGATTTCTTACCCATATAAGGAATGTTCACATAATTTCTTTTTAGCCGACTGCAGTTTATTTTCTTGGCCCAAAATAGAGGTTGTAATGGTTAACTAACTAGAAACACTCCCTCATGATATTTTAGAATGTTTTGTATTCATTTTATACATTAACAGGACAATTGGGAGGCGGGGGGCTAAATCCAGTACTCGTGCTGGCGCATGTTCTTTCCTGTTCGCCTCGCCTCATTCGCTCGCTCAAACACGGTGGTTGCGACATGAATGTTCCTGTCAAATTTCAGTTTCTTGCAAGTTCATTATTACCTTTTGTTTGCTCAGTCGTAATCCAGCTTTATTCCGAAGTGGTTCACTACAGTTGTAGTTTGCAGTGCTGTGTATTTGTGATGGCTCACAGAGCCAGAGGTTGCGTCAACTCTCCGGACAGTTTTTGTTTTATTTGTGGGGAATATACCGTGAAAAAGTGGCAGAGGAACATTTCTGCATTTATTTAAAAAGTATATTTCGCCTATTTCGGTTTGAAGTTAGGCAATCAAGACAAACCGTGGGCTCCTCACAAAGTGTGCAAGACATGTGAGGAAGATCTACGCTTATGGATGAAAGGTAAAAAACAAGCATTTCGTTTCGGAATACCTATGATGTGGCGTGAACAAAGAGACCACAGCAGTGACTGCTATTTTTGCTCTTCCATTGTGAAGGGATACAACTTAAAAAATAAGAACGTAATAAGTTACCCCAACCTTCCCTCAGCAATTAGGCCTATGCCTCATAGCAACGAAGTACCTGTGCCTGAACCACCAAAATCTTTGGATCATATTTGTGTGGACGGTTCTGATCATGATGAGACTCATCAGATGGCTTTTCCCGATGAGTCCAGTACTTCCGAGTTTGAAACTGAATCAGATCCGAAACCTGAACTTTTCTCTCAAGCTGAATTGAATGATTTGGTCCGGGATTTAGGACTCCCAAAAGATGCTGCCCAACTGCTAGGTTCTCGGCTTAAACAGAAAAATCTATTGTCACCAGGAACAACTTTTTATTGGTACCGCAACCGCGAGACACAATTTTTGAAGTATTTCAGCAAAGAGGAAGATTTGGTATTTTGCAACGATATATACGGAGTGATGGAAAAGTTTAAACTCAAGTATGATCCTGCTGAATGGCGGCTGTTCATTGATTCGTCAAAAGACAGCATAAAAGGTGTTCTTCTTCATAATGGCAACACATTCGCTTCAGTTCCTATTGCTCGCTCTGTTATTCTCCAAGAAAAATACGAGAATTTGGCCCTGATTCTTCAGAAGATTCGTTATGATGAGCATAAGTGGATGATTTGTGGAGACTTTAAAATTCTATCCATGCTATTAGGGCAGCAATCCGGTTTCACCAAATATCCCTGCTTCCTTTGCTTGTGGGATAGCCGGGCCCGCGACATACACTGGGGGAAAAAAGACTGGCCAATTCGGGAGTATTTGAGACCCGGTGAGAAAAATGTTCTTCATGAGAGCTTGGTACCTCATGATAAAATTCTATTACCACCTCTCCACATTAAGTTGGGCCTCATTAAGCAATTCATCAAGTCCCTTCCAAAAGATGGTGAGTGCTTTCGGTACCTTTGCTCAAAGTTCCCCCGACTTTCTGAAGCAAAGCTAAAGGAAGGAGTGTTTGTTGGCCCTGATATAAGGAAACTCATTTCAGATGGAGCATTCGCTGAAACGATGTCTGAGAAGGAAAAAGAAGCCTGGGATTCCTTCAAGGATGTTGTTCTCAAATTCTTGGGGAACAGGCGGGATGAGATCTATAAGGATATTGTTGCCAGGATGCTCAATGCCTTCAAAGAACAAGGCTGTAACATGAGCCTGAAAGTCCATTTCATGCACTCCCATGTGAACTACTTTCCCGAAAACTTGGGGGCGTACAGTGAAGAACAAGGTGAAAGGTTTCACCAGGACATCAAGGACGCAGAGAGAAGGTACCAAGGAAGATGGAACACCACTATGATGGCTGATTTCTGCTGGTTGCTGCTGCGGGAAACCCCAGATGAAAAATATGCCAAGCAGCACACCAAGAGAAGCATTCAGGGGAAGAAGAAACGGGCCCACCAGGAGATTGATTGACCCAAGAATGACTTTAAAATCTAAACTGTGTTGACAAATATCGTGTTTTTACTAAACTTTGAAATAAAAATTTGCTAGTTATTACCACAGTGTCGGATCTCATTTATTAGAATTTTATTTTCACACCATCGGGTGTTTGTCTTCATGTATTGCAATGGTGCGGTTTGCGTTTTCTATTCTTACATACATACCTGTACAACATTTTTTGCACATTTCTTTGCTTTGCTTTGTGTCTAACCTCGCTCTTATATGCTCAATGTTTGTGCACATGTATGTGGCGGTTTTAAGGGCAGACAATTTTGCTACCATCACAGTGTGTTTTGTTGACATTACTCTATTCTTATGTGCTGCCTTGTTACAATTTTCTTTATTCTTATTTGAATAACTACTAAACAATTAGTATAAAGAATTCATCCAAGAAACTTTTATCTCGATCGCACTCAATCTGAAACGTTCACCTCAAACTGCTAACCCAATGTAGCAAAAAATCTGTAAGTGATGGAGCAAATTGGTTACCAGATTTGGATTCAGCACACCAAAAAACGTAAAAATCAATCGAAACATTAGAGGCAGTTTAAAAAAATTTTTTTTTAGTGTACCTGTGTAATTTTCTCCCAGTCGGTGAGAGGTCTTACATGTGCACTAGGTGCAAAGAGCTCTTTGCTTTCAGGGAACGAGTCTGTTCTCTAGAGGCTAGAGTAGCAGACTTGGAAGACATAAGAAAGAACTACGTGCTTTGAAGTTTAGAATAATGTATACAACCACAAGTGATAAATGATATAATTTGTAAATATCTACAATGTATATAAGTTCTAATAGTTTAATGTTCAAACTTTTATATTGTTCTAATAGTTTAATGTTCAAACTTTATATTGTACCTGTATCTAATTCCACCTGTTCTATGTAAAATGACTTGGTATGATATTACCCATACCATATTACATACTGTTCTTTGTAAACCGCACTTGATACTTGGGAAAGAGCGGTATAGAAATAATTGTTAAATAAATAAATAAAAGAGGTACATAGACGAGACCTACAGGGATATAGTCCTGAAGTCCCACCTCCAGTCTGGCAGCATCCCTGTTGCTATGGAAGAGAGAGGTCTCATGACAGGAGAGCAGCACCCTGGTGTGACAGGAAGTGATCCTATAACTAGGACCTGTTCTCCAGGTGATGTAAAACCTTCTCGCACCAAGGAAGTTTCTCCAGGGCCATGTGTGCATGAGGAAAGAGTTAGGACAGCCATTATAGTTGGTGATTCAATCATTAGGCATGTAGATAGCTTGGTTGCTGGTGGATGTGAGGATCACCTGGTAACATGCCTGACTGGTACGAAGATAGCGGACCTCACGCGCCACCTAGATAAGGTCTTACATAGTGCTGGGGAGGAGTCTGATGTCTTGGTACATGGTACCAATGACATAGGAAAATGTGGTAGGGAGGTTCTGGAGGCTAAATTTAGGCTTTTAGGTAGGAAGTTGAAATCCAGAACTTCCAAGGTAGCGTTCTCCAAAATGCTTCCCGTTCCATGCGCAGGACTCAAAAGGCAGGCAGAGCTCTGGAGTCTCAATGCATGGATGAGACAATGGTGCAAGGATGAGGGTTTGGATTTGTTAGGAACTGGGGAACATTCTAGGGAAAGGAGAGGCTCTTCCGAAGGGATGGGCTTCACCTTAAACTGGATGGAACCAGGCTGCTGGCATTAAACTTTAAAAAGGAGATAGAGCAGCTTTTAAACTAGATAATAGGGGAAAGTTGACAGTCGCCCAAGAGCGCATGGTTCAGAAGAATGTATCCTTGAAGGATACTACCAAAAGCAGAGAGGTTCCAAAAAAGAGTAAAGTAGCCCAAATGCCCTCGAGTATGGAGCAGATAGAGCTTAAAGAATCCAAATTACCCATGCCTACCAATAGCCAGATTAATATGAATAAAATACAGTCTCTAAAATGCTTGTATGCAAATGCTAGAAGTCTAAAAAATAAGATGGGAGAGTTAGAATATACAGCACTAAATGAGAGGTTAGATATGATTGGAATCTCAGAGACTTGATGGAGGAAGGAGGACAACCAGTGGGACACTGTGATACCTGGGTACAAACTATATCGTAATGATAGACCTGATCAAATTGGTGGAGGGGTTGCGCTCTATGTTAGAGAGGGCATTGAGTCAGAAAGGATTAAAGTTTTGCAGGAAACACAATTTGCTGTAGAATCTCTATGGATTGAAATTCCATGTAAAAAGGGGAAGGCGATGGCAGTGGCAGTGGGGGTGTACTATCGACCGCCTGGCCAGAATGAACAAATGGATGATGAAATGCTCAAAGAAATCAAGGAAGCTAACAAAAGTTACAGCACAGTAATAATAATGGGTGATTTCAATTACCTCGGTATCGACTGGGTCAATGTCGCAGCAGGACATGCTAGGGAGATAAAGTTCCTAGATGAAATGAATAACTGATTCTTAGAGCAGCTGGTATATGAACTGACAAGAGGGGAATCCATATTGAACCTAGTCCTTAGTGGAATACCAGATCTGGTGCAAGAGATAAGGGTGTTGGGGCCACTTGGCAATAATGATTTTAGCATGATTGTGTTTGATTTAATTAGTGGAGGAGGGATGGTAAAGAAATCCACAGTACTACCTTCTAACTTTCGAAAGGGAGACTATGATAAAATTAGGAAAATAGTTAAGAAAAAACAAAAAGGAGCCATTGCAAAGGTTAAAGACTTACATCAAGCTTGGGTGTTGTTGAAAAATATTATCTTGGAAGCCCAGACCGGCTGTATTCCACACTTAAACAAAAGTGGAAGGAATTCCAAAAAACTGCCAGCATGGTTTAAAGGTGAGGTCAGAGAGGCCGTTGTTGCCAAAAAAGCATCTTTCAGGAAATGGTAAAAAGAGCCAAACGACGAAACCTGGAAACAGCACAAGCACTGGCAGGTCAAATGCAAGGTATTGATAA
Organism: Ichthyophis bannanicus; assembly: GCA_033557465.1. Taxonomy (NCBI): domain Eukaryota; kingdom Metazoa; phylum Chordata; class Amphibia; order Gymnophiona; family Ichthyophiidae; genus Ichthyophis; species Ichthyophis bannanicus. The sequence goes on along the minus strand of CM066035.1, from coordinate 425,439,114 downwards.
GGTAGGCAAAGGGAGAATTTGAGAAGAAGCTTGCTGCAGAAGCAAAAATGCGTAATAAAGACATTTTCAAATACATTCATAGCAAAAAACCTGTATGAGACTCAGTTGGTCCATTAGATGATAGAGGGGTTAAAGGGACACTAAGAGGCGACAAGGCGATAGCGGAAAGACTGAATGAATTCTTTGCTTTGGTCTTTACTGAGGAAGATGTAGGGATGTTAATCATGACTGAAGTGGTATTTAAAGGTGCGGAAGAATTGAAGGAAATATCAATAAACTCAGGAAGATATATAACAACTATTTAATAAAACTGAAGAGTAGCAAATCACCTGTACCCGATGGTATACATCCAAGGGTGTTGAAATATGAGATCGCAGACCTGCTATTAGTAATCTGTGAACTATCATTAAAATCATCTGTAATACCTGAAGATTGGAGGATGGCCAACGTAACCCCAATTTTTAAAAAGGGTTCCAGTGGTTATCCGGGCAACGACAGACTGGTGAACTTGACGTCAGTAGTGGTAAAAATGGTAGAAACCATCATAAAGAACAAAATTGCTCAACATGTAGATAGTCATGGCTTAATGAGAGACAGCCAACATGGCTTTAGACAAGGGAGATCTTGCCTTACTAATCTGTTATGTTTTTTTGAAGGTGTGAATAAATAGGTGGACAAAGGTGATTCGGTTGATATAGTATATCTGGACTTTCAGAAAGGTCCCTCATCAGAGACTTTTGGCAAAACTAAAGAGTCATGGGATAGGAGGCAGTTTACTACTGTGCATCAGGAACTGGTTAAAAGATAGAAAGCAGAGGGTAGGGCTAAATGGCCAATTTTGCCAATGGAGAATGGTGAACAGTGGTGTAGCCTAGGTTATCTGTGCTGGGTCCGCTGCTTTCTGACATATTCATAAATGACCTGGAATAACGAGCGAAGTTATCAAATTTGCAGATGACACAAAACTATTTAAAGTTGTTAAAACCCATGAGGATTGTGGAAAATTGCAAGAGGATCTTGATAAATTGGAAGACTGGGCATCAAAATGGCAGATGAAATTTAATGTGGACAAGTGAAAAGTTATGCACCTAGGGAAGAACAACCCAAACTATGGTTACACGATGCAAGGTTCCACATTAGGAACCACCACCCAGGAAAAAGATTTAGGCATCATTGTGGATAACATGTTAAAACCCTCCGTCCAGTGTACAGCGGCAGCCAAGAGAGCAAATAGAATGCTAGGTATCATAAGGAAAGGAATGGAAAATAAAAAAAAGGATATTATAATGCCTCTGTATTGTTCCATGGTGCGACCGCACCTTGAATATTGTGTGCAATTCTGGTCACCGTATCTTAAAAAGGATACAGCATTATTAGAAAAGGTACAGAGAAGAGCCACCAAAATGGTAAAGGGAATGGAAGGATACCACTATGAAGAGAGGCTCTTTAACCTGGAAAAGAGATGGCAGAGGGGAGATATGATAGAAGTCTATAAATTAATGAACAGAGTGGAACGGGTAAATGTAGATCGATTGTTTACATTATCAAAATATAGAAAGACTAGGGGACATGCAATGAAACTACAGGGTAAACTATTTAAGACAAATAAGAGAAAATATTTTTTCACTCAACGTGCAATCAAACTCTGGAATTTGTTCCTGGAGGATGTAGTAAAGGCTGTTAGTGTAGCTGGGTTTAAAAAAGGTTTGGACAAGTTCCTGGAGGAAAGGTCCATAAACCATTATTAAGAAGGGACCCAGGATATCAATGCTTGACCTGTGTCTTTTGGGGAAACTGCTAGGTACTGTCAGGCAGTGGCCAGTCCGCCGCCTAGGGGGAGCAGATCTGTCCGCCTGAGGACCCTTTCGATGAAGGAGTAGTTGTGGACACGAATGGGTCAGGTACAAGATAGGATTTTATTTCCCCTCCCGGAGTTGGATTTTCAAATATACAACACAACAAACTTAGGACAATAAAGCCATACACTCTGGCATGTGATAAAGGAAAATGAAAGACAGCTTCTTCTTGCTTCTTACTCAACTTATATCCACAGGAAACAATATTCTCAGCATACAGTTCCTTTGCAAATGAACAGCAAATCTTGTGATCTTTACAGCTAGCCTTAAGCAATGCACAAACGCTGGCTTAACACAAAGAAGTAATCTTGTCTGAAATGGTTAGTGTACAATCCATTGGATCACCAAATGAATCTTCACTAGCAGAATCAATTATCATAGGCTCCTGCTGACTTTCAGCTGGACAAACGTTTTCTTTATTGCACGTTTGTAAACCTCCTTCTAATGTATCTTCATGGGGCTTATCCAGCCAGCCCTTTCTAAGGTAAGAATTACTGTTCCAATATATATATCAGCGTGTGAGAGAGGAGAGACCCACCTTCCAGGATTTTCAGCATATAACTTTTTATAAGAACTTTTCCCTTTAAAGTATTTGCTTGTCCTACCTTCAGGTTTTGGCTGAGGATAATGGAACTGCTCTACCCTGTTAGCAAAGGGTTTTGCCCTTGGAAGCTTTCTCTGAGGTTTAGGCTTTTCAAACTCTTCTTCTTCTGACATGCAGATATCTTCTACACAATACCTCTCCCTCTCAGGCCTTGTAAATGCTCCCACGCTAGCTCTCCTGTTAAATCCTTCTGGTGGCTTTCCCAGCACGGCACCAGCCTTGGACTTTTCCCACGAGGCTTCTGAGCATTAACTCTCAAGGTATTTCTGCTGCCAGTAAGTTTCCTTAAGTCTGGTTCAGAATCACTTCCAGGATCACAATTCTCAGATACATACGGTTCCACTCTCTCAGGCTTCCATTCACTCTGCAAAGCACGTTGCCTCTGAGCTCCAAACTGCGTCACAGCAAACTGACTCTCACAGCTGTTTCTCGCTCTCTCTCTGGGTCTGTCGCTGGATCTCTCTCTGAGTTCCTTCCTGTTTCTTCCTTCTCCCCTTTCTACCTCTACTGAGTGTTTCTTATAGTGCTGATTAGCACTTCCCCCACTCAGGTGAAAACTATTTGCTTCAGGAGCTAAGGATTGCTTGCTAGTTTGGCGGGGTTGCAGACCTCGTGGCTGGGTCTGTTTACGTTGCTCCTGACAACTATTGCTCATGTGGTTTGCCTGCCTGTCAGATTCTGACCTAGTTCTCACAGAATCCTGTGTTTTCAAGGCCCAGGATGGATCTTCCCCATTACAGTACGTATGACCTAGATTGGCCACTGTTGGAAACAGGATACTGGGCTTGATGGACCTTGGTCTGACCCAGTATGGCATATCTTATGTTCTTACTGTATTCTCTCTATACTTGTCCCATGCTTTCTTGAATTCAGATACAGTCCTGGTCTGTACTATTTCTAATAGGATACTATTTCATAGATCCACAACTCTTTCCATGAAGAAATATTTCTGCATATAATTCCTGAGTCTATCCCCTTTCACCTTCATTCTATGCCCCCTCATTGCAGAGCCTTCTTTCAAATGAAAGAGTCTCTTCTCCTGTGCATTTATACAACAGAGGCATTTAAATGTCTCTATCATATCACCTTTCTCTCGCTTTTCTTCCAAAGTATACATATCGAGATCTTTAAGTTGTCCCCATATGCCTTATGACAAAGCCCACTGACCATTTTGGTAGCCACCCTCTGCACTGACACTGTCCTGTTTATATCCTTTTGAAGATGTAATATCCAAAATTGCATAACCCTCCTCAGGAACTCCACTCTTCTGGCAGATCCCTTCTATCTGTGCCCTTCTCTTCTATTGCTTACTCAAGACTTTGCTTCTTTCGCCTTGCTGCTCCTTATGCCTTGAACAAACTATCTGAGTCTGTACATCAGGAGCCTTCTCTGATCCTTTTCAGATCCAGGCTGAAAACTCACCTCTTCGCTGTCGCTTTCTGATCTTGACTCACCTGATCTCCTTTTTGTTTCCTTACCACTAGATGTATCCCATGTCTACAGCACTGTGTTGTCTGTCTTGACTAGACTGTAAACTCTGAAGATCAGGGACTGTCTCTTACACGTGTCTGTGTAGTGCTGCACACATCTTGTAGTGCTGCACAGTAGTAGTAGTAGTAGCAAATGAGATCTCACAAAAAACGTATTCAGAAGAACTATTATTTCCTTGTTCCTCCTGGCCATTCCTCTCCATAAATGACCCGGAAATGGGAATGCATGACGTGATCAAAATGCACATGACACAAAATTATTCAAAGTTCTTAAAACACAAGAGGATCGGTGATATTGGGATCAGATCCTGGTTCTCAAGGAGGAGGACATTTGGGAGAAGATAAGATTTTATACCTCTAAAGTGTCCATTTTGTGGGATTACAAACAAAGATATTGATGAGGCTATATCTTCCACTGGCAAGGGTTAGCAAGCGGGATCCATCAATGAGCCTTGAACTAGGATTAAGACTTTCATTTTTAGGATTTGTCCAGCCTATCTACTGCTGAATTGACCTTTCTCTGCTATTCTGGGTTCTCACAGGTAGCATTGCTACCTCTTCCACCCCTCAAACTGCTTTTGGTGCCTTCATTATTATAGTGCATCCTCTGCTTCCTAACTCCTACAGCATTGCAATCCAAGACACCGAGTTCCCTGCCAAAATTTATCCATTAGGCTGCATAGAATTTTATAAAAAAAAAAAAACAACACTTCTGTGGTTAGCACCTGATGCTAACCACATAAATGCTTTTAAATATTCGCCTGGAGCTGTTCACTAGTATTATGGCACTCCCCAATGTCAGATGTATAGGGTTTGGTGGATTTAATATAGAGAAGTTGCCCATTCCATCGTGCAAGGGCTGGCTGGCTTATGCTGCCAGGCTTTTTGTATTATGGAATGTACCTTGGAGTCAGGAAGCACAAACGTAGCTCCCTTTGACCATAGAAAGAGCTCTATTAGGATAACTACTAACTTAAAGCATCATTTTTGGTAGAAGATTTGCTGGCTTCCATGACTGGGCATGCACCACTTATTTACTAAATGTGGCTTATGTTTTTTTTAATAGGGAATGGTGGTAATGGGCTGGAACTTTAACACTACAGTTCTACTTAGTCTTTCAACCTTTGTACAATTCCTCCTTTCCATCTCTCTATGGACAATACACATATGGTTTCTGTAGTACATGCTCAAACACCACTGCCAACACATATATGCCACTCTCCTGTGAGGAAATGGAATTCTGGAGTGGGGGGGGGGGGAGAAAAGGGCATAGGGTAGAGTCAAAGTCACATGTGAACTATGGGGAGTAGGCAGGTCTGAACTGTCTGTTTCAACCAAACGCACTGAATTTCTCTCTCCAACATGGATACACAAACAATCTCGCTCTCCCACAGACACAGATATGAACATGCATGTATGCAAACTTTGTTATGCATTGAGATTTTAAGATTCAAAAAACTTTATTGTCATGCACAGTATGACACAGACACTTGGAAGTGAATTTTCTAAAGGACGTCCTAGTGCAGTCTGGGACGTCCATGGTAGAACATGCAGAAAAACTCCAGGGACATCTATGTCTCCAGACAATTTCAGGAAGATAGATGTCCTCATCCAGGTAGACATCCCAGCTACAGAATATAGGGGTTAGGATCTAGGGCATGCAAGGTTGCATATGGGGAAGTCCAGCAGTATTGGAAACTGGAAACATGAGCCCTCATTCCCTGGCAGAGTTCATTGTCAACATGATAGTTTACCTCCTTCTCCACACCCTCTGGATGGTTGGCAAGCAAAACAAGCACTTTGAAACTGCCTATCCATGCCTGGAGGAGGTATAAATTTGGATGTGACATGGGACGTACAGGGCATTTCTGCAAACGGGCAAGGTTGTCCAGGTTCCTGGTAACTCTTCAGAAATATCTCCGCTATACCCCTATTCAGATTCGGGCATCCTCATGTTGGGGACATCCACAGAACTTCAGAAATAGTTCCAGGAATGTTTTTGTGCTTTTGACATCTTCATGCCTTTTTTTCAGACGTCCAAAGCATGAATAGGGATTCTAAAATAGTCCCTATACTGTCTATTTTCTCCCTCTTTCATGGATGCAACAATGCATGCCCTTGACTCAATGCTGACTCCTGACAACCCAGCAATGCCTGTGTTTTCTTAGCAGTGTGACCAGAAGTAGATTGCCAGGCCTTTCTTCTGAGGCAATGGAAGGTCAAGTGACTTGCCCAAGGCCACACAGAGTGCAGTGGGAATTGAATCCTGGTCTCTTGGTTATTAAGCCAATGCTTTAACCACTAGGCTACTCCTCCACCCTTTTGTGGATGAACCTGCATAAAGATACCCACACATTCTTATGCTGTTGCACTGCTAATCAAGTTCTTGCAACTAAATGAGGCTCAGTGTACAGCAATATTTTTTATTAATTTCAGAAGAATATAGATGAGCTATAGCCTATGTTTGTAGAGGTGTCATGCTTTCCCGCCTCCTTCTTAAATCTTTCCCCCATACAGGACCATCCCATGGGTTTCTGCCATCCTTGGCAGGCATGCCCACTGCTTCCCCCTCCCCACTGCAGAGTGACCATTGCCCAGGTCCTACTCTCAGAATCTATTGCCCCTTCTCTTCACCCTCACCTGACGAGGGTGACACAGCTACCCTTCCAACCATTCTTTAAAATGGCAGCCTACGGCACCAAGGTGGTCCTTAAAGCACCTACACATATGCACACACTCATGGTTTTCAGCTTGTGACATTTACTGCAAGCTGCATTATTTCTTCATCATGGCAAATTAATTAAGCTGTGGGAAAATTAAATATTTTATTGCGGCTTAGTAACTGTCTGTAATTTGCCTTCCCATTCTTCTACTCCTTGGTCCTTTCCAATTAACTGTGTCCAAAGCAGAGTTTGGCATTCATAATGATGGGGAGACCAGAAATGACCCATTCTGCAGGTTTGGTGTTGCTTCTTCCCTCTGGGAGCTGGAACTGGGGCTGATGCACATGACAGCTCGATTTTACTTCCCTGATGTATGCATGGCCAGCTCTGCTCTACTAGGGCTTGAAAAAAAATCATAGCAAAATGCCAACAGAAAAGAAGCCCTATATGGGTTATGTAGAAGACAATGTCCTCTCTCTATGTGTAGATGAGACATGGCATGGCATACTCTATTTATGCAAACTGCTGAGTAAGAGCACACAAGTAGTAGTTCAGTTCAAGTTACTAAAAAATGAAGGATTATTGTTCACTGTGGAACAGGGAAAGAAATCATCAGATGTTCTAGGGTAGAAAAACACATCAACTAGAATTTTAGTATAGATCTCCAAGGGTGTATAATTTATTAAAGCCCCACTACAAACATTCTACCACATCATAAGATGATTAAGTAAGTATCCTGATTGCAAAACAAGATTAATATATCAATACAAGAACTGTGCAATAAAGCTGTGGACCTAAATGATTTACATTTGTGTACATGTATTCATATTTAACATCAGTCCCAAGGCTGAGATTAAAGCTGTTTGGTAGGTTACTTCAAGGCCTTTTTATAGCTAAATCTTATTATGCCTCTAAAATGTAGAAATTAATCACCTGTCATCAGTGCTGCAGCGGATTATTGACTTCTAAATGTCTCTGCAAGTTGATTCATGGCACAAAGAACAAGGAAACACAACTGGCATTGATACTCTTTTTTTACATGTGATAAAAAATGTAACTGTTAAATTGTTTAACAAATGCTGTTTATTAGGTAATTTTCTAAACTTTATTGACTAACAATATTGTACTACTGAAACAGTTTTTAATGGCTCAGGACACACGTCTCTTGGACTGAGTTTCTCGAATGTAAAATGATAGTAGAGCTAACTTAAAATATAAGGGAGAAGAACTAAATATTAGATTGTTGCTGTAAATAAACCATAATTAATCAATATATTGAACACCAAGGCTTGACTGTATTGGTGTTTGGCATAGTCCTTAAGTATATACTATCATTTAAAACATTTCAAATAATTACAATATTATTATTGCTTAATTCTTCAAAACTGTATGATAGAATAGTGAAGTACTGTTATATAACAATACTGGAGGCAATAATCAGATGCCTGGCTGCTGCATAAAGAAAAGCAAAATATTTATTCACTTATCTTTATGCCTGATAACATTTAAGTAGGACCACTGAATATAGAGCCCTAATAAACATAATTTTTTTCATTTAAAATTGGGACCTCTAATTGTGTGATCCTGCTAGATGGATAAACTTATCCTGATAGCTGCTGACTAATCCTATCTAATTAGTTTTTGGTTCCTCACCCACAATGCCCTTTGCTCCTCCTATTCTTATATGGATAACTTTTGATCAGGCATCTAGATGTCTGGGCAAAAGTTATACGTTATCTGGCAAGGAATTTTTAAACAGAAAGGTTTATGTATTTATGCACTTGTGCAGACACCAATGTTGTTAAGTGTGGATGAGTCAATGCCAACTCCTAGTCACTTTGCCAATAGAAACAGAAGAAGGACAGCAGATGAAGACCATATGGCCTATCCAGTTTGCCCTTCCACACCAACTACTAAACTTTATAGTCAGGGCTGGCCTGTCCAATAGGCAGGCTAGGCAGCCACCTAGGGTGGCAGATCTCTGTGGGAGACAGACCATGTGCTTTGGCACACATGGCTTGCTGTCCTCTCTCTTGCATGCTGAGCCACACTGCCTTCTTCCCTGCATGCCATGCTGTGTTGCGCTGCTATTCCCCCATGTGCCATGCTGTGCCACGCTCCCCCCCATGCTGAGCCATGCCGCTCTCCCCCCTTTGCTGAGCCATACTGCACTGCCATCCCCTGCTGCTGCTGATTCCAGCAGCAGCAGGGGGGATGGCTAGACTTGGTGGCAGGCCATGTGCTTCAGCACACATGGCCTCCTACTTCTGAACCCCCTAAGTTTTGTCAGAGGGGGATCAGAAGCTGCAGGCCATGCCAAAAAAGCATGGTCTGCTGCCATGCCAAGCTGCACCTCCCCTGACCCTGCTGCTGGACTTGGCAGTAGTGTGGCTCAGCATGGGGGTATGACTTGGCATGTTGGGGAGAGGCAAGGCTTGGGGGGGGGGGAGGTGGCATGACCATGGCTTCTGCCTAGGGCAGCAGAAACCCTTGGACTAACCCTGTCTATAGCCCATGTTTTTTTGTATTCAGATGCAGTCCTCATCTCTAGAACCTCCACTGGAAAACTAATGCATGCATAGCTGTCCATATCCCCTGGCTTTTCTTAGCAAGGCATGAATGGAAAGTATATTGCAGTCCTTTCTTCCATGCAATAAGTCTACAGCATCTGGTATTCCAAGATGGTCTCCCATCCAAGTACTAACCTGACCTGACCCTGCTTAGCATCCAAGATCCAACAAGACTGGGTGCACTCAGTGTGGCATGGCCATGGTCATGGACACCAAATTATGCATATACAGTATTTTTCCATACTCAACATCCAGTTCCTGTGTACCTTCCAGGTAGATGTGGCCATGCTTCAAGTGTGAGTTTACATGACAAGTTTCTCTTGAGCCGACCTTGAGCTCCTGGCCAGGCTACCGGGGGAGAAACAGCTGTTGCTACCTGTAGGTAGACACTGTAGAATAAAACAGATGAGTTACTCTCAGTGAATCCTCTTCTAACAGTACAACAGAAGATCTGCGGACCACTGAGAGCTATAGAACATACAAAATATAGCTGGGGAACTTCATCTAAGGAGCCAGGACTGATGGACGTCATCCTCTTGTCTCAGGAAAGATCTATGAATGGATTGGTGACTTCTCTCATTTCAGCATCTATTAGCTAATCATTTTTCCTATAGATATACACATGGGAGAAAAGCTTCAGTAAACATGCCCCTTAGTTATTTGTTGCTTGTATTTTTCTATATTTTTATAACACATGTATTTATTCTTTTCACAATTAGATGAATATTTATTAGGGATGTGCAAAGCCAAAATTTTAAAATCAGTTCATCTTTGGGTCAATCTTCTGTTTTGGTTTGTCTCTAGAATCCAAATCCTTTGGATCAATTGGGTCGATTAAAGTCAATGGGAAAAGCATGCTTACTGAGTATCTGCCACAGAGGCAACATCATGCAAAGGCACCAAGAGCAGCATGAAGACCCCACTGAACCAAAAGAAACATAGAAATTGACTGCAGATAAAGATTATATGCCCTATCCATCCATACTAATTACTAAACTCTACAATCCCTTCTTTTCCGTCAAAGATCCTCTGTGCTTTTCTCATCATTTCTTGAATTCAGACTCAGTCTTTGTTTCTGATACCTCCACTGGGAGGCTATTCCATGCATCTGCCACCCTTTCCATAAAGAAACCTTGGTAAGGGGACAAAAAGGCTGCATCGTATTAACAGCTTTAATACATGGCTCAAGACCTGGTGCAAACAAGAAGGATTCAGATTTATTGGCGACTGGGGAAACAGATGGACCAACTAGAGACTATACTGTGCTGATGGACTACATCTCTCTGCCGCAGGGAAAAGAATCTTAGGTGAAAAATTCAGGCAGTATGTGGATATGCATTTAAACTAGAAAAAGGGGGTGACGGATGTGGAAGGTCAAGACCTGCATACCACCCCCTGCAAAAGCAGAATAACATCAGAAACAGACACACTTTTAAGCCACACATCAAAAACAAGGGGGAAGATGTGGGCAGAACAAAATCAATGCAAAATACACACAAGCCAGGTAAATGCTGGAAAGCAATGAGCACAAATGCTCGAAGCTTAGCCAACAAAGTTTCGGACCTGGAAGCCCTAATGGGGGAAATGGATTTGGTCATTGCGGTAATTACAGAAACATGGTTTAATGAATCGCATGATTGGGATATAGCCATAGCTGGCTATAATCTATTCAGAAGAGACAGAGAAAATGGAAAAGGAGGAGGAGTAGCCTTGTACATCAAAAGCAATATTAAAGCTACTGAAATGCAGGGGACATGGGGAAAAGAAGAAGCACTCTGGATTGCGTTGGAAAGAGGAGATGGCACTGTCATCCATACTGCTGTAGTCTAAACAAATTGAAGAAATAGATAATGAATTGATTATAGATATTGCCAAGACAGCCATAAAGGGGGAAGCGACCATTTTGGGTGACTTTAATCTACCTGATGTGGATTGGATTACTCCTTCTGCACATCTGGAAAGAAGCAAAAAAATTGTAGATGCTCTCCAAGATGCATCACTTAGACAAATGGTCATGGAACCAACCAGGGAAAGCTCAACGCTGGATTTAGTACTCACCAACGGTGATAGCGTGTCGAATGTCTGCGTGAGTGTCCCTGTGAGCAACAGCGATCATCACACGGTGTGGTTTGAGATAAAAGCCAAGGTACAGGCCAAACATAGCAAGCTCGAAGTCCTAAACTTCAAAAACACTGACTTAAAAAAAATGGCCATGTACCTAAAGGAGATGTCAGGATGGAAGGAGATAAGGGAAGTGGAATTGCAATGGGCTAAACTAAAGTTGGCAATAAAAGGGGCAACAGATAAATATGTAAAAAAAGTAAATAAAAACAAGAGGAGAAGGAAACCTATTTGGTTTTCCAAAGAGGTGGCTGCTCAAATAAAGGCAAAAAACACAGCTTTCACAAAATTCAAAAGCTTGCAAACATAAGAACACAGAAATGAATACAGGATCAAACTCAAAGAATCAAAAAGAGAAATAAGGATAGCAAAATCAAAGGCTGAGAAAAGATGGCTAAAGATGTTAAGGGTGGCGACAAAACTTTCTTCAGGTATATTCGGGAAAGGAAGACGATCAGAATTGGAATTGTAGAACTCAGAAGTGCTGGGAAAGAGACAGGTTACGCAATGCTTGTACTGGATCAAGCATTGATATCCTGGGTTCCTTCTTAATAATGGTTTATGGACCTTTCCTCCAGGAACTTGTCCAAACCTTTTTTTAAAACCAGCTACACTAACAGCCTTTACTACATCCTCAGGTAACAAATTCCAGAGTTTGATTACACGTTGAGTGAAAAAATATTTTCTTTTATTAGTCTTAAATAGTTTACCCTATATCTTCATTGCATGTCCCCTAGTCTTTCTATATTCTGATAACGTAAACAATCGATCTACGTTCATTAATTTATAGACTTCTATCATATTTCCCCTCAGCCGTCTCTTTTCCAGGTTAAAAAGCCCTAACCTTTTTAGCCTTTCTTCATAGGAGTATCCTTTCATCCCCTTTACCATTTTGGTGGCTCTTCTTTGAACCTTTTCTAATAACGCTATATCCTTTTTAAGATACGGCAACCAGAATTGCACACAATATTCAAGGTGTGGTCTCACCATGGAACGGTATAGAGGCATTATAATATCTTTTGTTTTATTTTCCATTCCTTTGCTTATCATACCTAGCATTCTATTTGCTCTCTTGGATACCGCTGCACACTGGGCTGAGGGTTTTAACATGTTATCCACAATGACGCCTAAATCTTTTTCCTGGGTGGTGGTTCCTAATGTGGAACCTTGCATTGTGCAAGCATAGTTTGGGTTGTTCTTCCCTAGGTGCACAACTTTGCACTTGTCCACATTAAATTTCATCTGCCATTTTGATGCCCAGTCTTCCAATTTATCAAGATCCTCTTGCAATTTTCCACAATCCTCATGGGTTTTAACAACTTTAAATAGTTTTGTGTCATCTGCAAATTTGATAACCTCACTCGTTATTCCACTTTCCAGGTCACTTATGAATATGTCAAAAAGCAGCGGACCCAGCACAGATCCCTGGGGTACACCACTATTCACCTTTCTCCATTGGGAAAATTGGCCATTTAGCCCAACCCTTGCTTTCTATCTTTTAACCAGTTCCTGATCCACAGTAGTACACTGCCTCCTATCCCATGACTCTTTAGTTTTGCCAAAAGTCTCTGATGAGGGACCTTGTCAAAGGCTTTCTGAAAGTCCAGATACACTATATCAACCGACTCACCTTTGTCCACCTGTTTATTCACACTTTCAAAAAAACATAACAGATTAGTAAGACAAGATCTTCCTTGTCTAAAGCCATGTTGGCTGTCTCCCATTAGGCCATGACTTTCTACATGCTGAGTAATTTTATTCTTTATGATGGTTTCTACCATTTTTCCCGGTACTGACGTGAGGCTCACCGGTCTGTAGTTTCCCGGATCACACCTGGAACCCTTTTTAAAAATTGGTGTTACATTGGCGATCCTCCAATCTTCAGGTATTAGAGATGATTTTAATGATAGTTCACAGATTACTAATAGCAGGTCTGCAATCTCATATTTCAGTTCTTTCAACACCCTTGGATGTATAACATCTGCGCACACACATCTCGCTGAGCGAGCGCACATACTTTACAACAGAGCGCACAAAAATTACGGCTCTGATGCTGATAGAAAACAACACAGACGTCTTAAAATTTAAAAGTTATGATTGTAATTACTAGAAATTTCCTGCTTCATTTAGTAATCATCTATTTCATTTAATTTGATTAAAATCAATGTGGTGTACATACTGTATTCTGACGTGTAGTCAAATTTTAAAGTATATAACTCTGAGTGTCGTTATGTGGCGCACAAAAATTTAACCTTCCTTCAAAAGCTGCACACAGCAGATATGCGCACACAGCCTACAGAAAATTAGAGGGAACATTGGTTGGGTGGGTGTGGGGAGGGAGCGAGGGAAATAACACTTATTAAAAGTGGGCTGCTACACAGTACCCTGTCCTGTGCTGCTGAGATAAGCTATATTCTTATTTGATTTAAAATATAGCTCTTTGCTGCTGCTAGGCTCTAACTTATTATGAAATTTAAACTACAAGCTCTCTGCTGGGTTCTAAATTTAACCAGAAAGCTCTCTTCTGTGTTTTAAATTGAAACTAAAGTATTTTGCTGATGCTAGGCCCTGAGTGACTATTAAATTTAAACTACAGTTCTCTGCTGGGTTCCAAAGTTAACCAGAAAGCTCTCTTCTGTGTTTTAAATTTAAACTAAAAGTACTTTGCTGATACCAGGCCCTGAGTGACTATTAAATTAAAACAAGCTCTCTGCTGGGTATGAAATGCAACCAGAAAGTTCTCTTCTGTGTTTTAAATTTAAACTTAAACTGCTGCTACTAGGCCTGACTGATTCAACAAAAAATAGTGGGTTCACAGATTAAATAGCTTTAATAGAAAGAATTCCCTTCAGAAAATTCCCAGAAGTATATACTCACAATTGCAGATCTCTCTCCAGAAGTAACAGTCTCCTGTTCTAGTCCTTCAAGACTGAGGATCACAGAGCTCTGGTTGAGCTATTTATGCCTGTGCTGCTGAGGTAAGCTGTGACCAACTTCCTGGACGATTAACAGTCCTTGCTTGGATAGAAGGAGTCTTTCAAAATGGTCTTTTGAACTGCCACCTGGTGTTAACACCTATTGAAAAAGTTTCACAGGTCTCTTTCCCCCTAGGTAGAAGGCCTCTTTGTAAAGGTCTCTAGAAAACTTTATTTGCTGCTCAAAGAATACTGACCCTGTTTTGCCTTTTGTGCTAATCTATATTCTTATTTGATTTAAATTATAGCTCTTTGCTGCTGCTAGGCTCTAACTTATTATGAAATTTAAACTACAAGCTCTCTGCTGGGTTCTAAATTTAACCAGAAAGCTCTCTTCTTTGTTTTAAATTGAAACTAAAAGTACTTTGCTGATGCTAGGCCCTGAGTGACTATTAAATTTAAACTACAGCTCTCTGCTGGGTTCCAAAGTTAACCGGAAAGCTCTCTTCTGTATTTTAAATTTAAACTAAAAGTACTTTGCTGATACCAGGCCCTGAGTGACTATTAAATTAAAACAAGCTCTCTGCTGAGTATGAAATGTAACCAGAAAGTTCTCTTCTGTGTTTTAAATTTAAACTTAAACTGCTGCTACTAGGCCCTGACTGATTCAACAAAAAATAGTGGGTTCACAGATTAAATAGCTTTAATAGAAAGAATTACCTTCAGAAAATTCCCAGAAGTATATACTCACAATTGCAGATCTCTCTCCAGAAGTAACAGTCCCCTGTTCTAGTCCTTTTGGGGAAACTGCTAGGTACGTACGACCTAGATTGGCCACTGTTGGAAACAGGATACTGGGCTTGATGGACCTTGGTCTGACCCAGCATGGCATATCTTATGTTCTTATGTTCTTATGAAAGGACTCGTGGAAAGTGACATAGAAAAATCGAAATTGCTAAACAAATACTTCTGCTCTGTTTTTACTAAAGAAAATCCTGGAGATGGACCAGCTGTGACTCCCAAATATAAAAATTGGAATGAAGTAGATACCACACCATTCACAGAAGATGAGGTGTTGGAACTACTTGCTACACTGAAAGTGGACAAAGCCATGGGACCGGATGGGATACATCCCAGGATACTGAAAGAGCTCAGAGAAATTCTTGCAGGGCCGTTAAAGGATGTATTTAACAGATCCTTGGAAACAGGAGAGGATCCTCAGGACTGGAGAATGGCTGTTGTTGTACCTCTACACAAAAGTGGTGACAGGGAAGAAGTGTCAAACTACGGACCCGTGAGCCTTACCTCGGTGGCGGTAAAAGTAATGGAGGTGCTCCTGAAAGAGCGAATAGTGAACTTTCTCAAAACCAACAGGTTGCAAGATCCAAGGCAACATGGTTTTACTTAAGGACGGTCTTTCCAAACAAATCTGATTGAGTTCTTTGACTGGGTGACCAAGGAACTAGATCAGGGGCATGCGATGGATGTCATCTACCGGGATTTCAGCAAAGCCTTTGATACTGTTCCTCATAGGAGGCTTGTCAACAAACTCATTAGCTTGGGGATGGGTCCCAAGATGGTGAACTGGATTAGAAATTGGTTGACTGACAGATGACAGAAGGTGATGGTACATGGAGCTCACTTGGATGAAAGGAAGGTGATTAGCGGTGTGCCCCAGGGTTCGGTCCTGGGCCCGGCACTGTTCAATGTATTTGTGAGGGATATTGCTGAAGGACTGAATGGAAAAGTCTGTCTTTTTGCAGATGATACAAAAATTTGCAACAGAGTGGACTCCCCTGAGGGAGTGGATAACATGAGGAAAGATCTACAAAAGCTGGAAGAATGGTCTAATGCTTGGCAATTACGACTGAATGCGAAAAAGTGCAGTGTCATGCACTTAGGTAGCAGAAATCCAAGGGAAATGTATGCAATAGGGGCAAGAGGTTGGTGTGCATTGTTCAGGAGAAAGACCTTGGTGTGATTATCTCTGATGATCTCAAGGTGGCAAAACAGTGCGACAAGGCGGTGGCAAAAGCTAGGAGGATGTTGGGCTGCATACAAAGAGGGATTACCAGCAGAAAGGAAGAGGTACTTATGCCACTGTACAAGTCACTGGTGAGGCCTCACTTGGAATACTGTTTTCCATTTTGGAGACCATATCTTGCAAAACATGTAAAAAGACTGGAAACTGTTCAGAGGAAGGCGACCAAAATAATTTGGAGCCTGCGTAAGAAACCCTATGAGAAGAGACTTAAAGACCTAAATATGTACACTTTGGAGGAAAGGAGGGATAGGGGAGATATGATTCTGACCTTTAAATACTTAAAGAGGAACAATGAACAAACAAACCTCTTCCAAAGATGGGGAAGCTGCAAAACTAGAGGCCATAACATGAAGCTGCAAGGTGGAAAATTGAAAGGCAATGTCAGGAAATATTTTTTCACTGAAAGGGTGGTGGATGCTTGGAATGCTCTCCCGATGGAAGTGATGGGGGCAAACACGGTGACGGAATTCAAAACAGCATGGGACAAGCACTGCAGATCCCTTTATAGCAACAGGATAAAAACAAAATAAACTGAACCACCTAACTTCTCAACAAATAGGGGTGTCCTACATGGAGTGGTGGGTCCACCCCTAAACAAAGACATGGGGAGGGGTGGCCTGCATGGAGCGATGGATGCACCTACATGTTTCCAACAGTGGCCAATCTAGATCATACGTACCTAGCAATATCCCCAAAAGACACAGGTTCCACAATGCTTGTACTGGGTCAAGCATTGATATCCTGGGTCCCTTTTTAATAGTGGTTTATGGACCTTTCCTCCAGGAACTTGTCCAAACCTTTTTTAAACCCAGCTATACTAACAGCCCTTACTACATCCTCCGGTAACAGATTCCAGAGTTTGATTACACGTTGAGTGAAAAATATTTTCTCTTATTTGTCTTAAATAGTTTACCCTGTAGCTTCATTACATGTCCCCTAGTCTTTCTATATTCTGATAGCGTAAACAATTGATCCACGTTTATCCGTTCCACTCCATTCATTTATTTATAGACCTCTATCATATCTCCCCTCAGCCGTCTCTTTTCCAGGTTAAAGAGCCCTAACCTTTTTAGCCTCTCTTCATAGGAGTAGCCTTCCATTCCCTTCACCAATTTGGTGGCTCTTCTCTGTACTTTTTCTAATAACGCTATGTCCTTTTTAAGATACGGTGACCAGAATTGCACACAATATTCAAGGTGCGGTCGTACCATGGAGCGATACAGAGGCATTATAATATCCTTTGTTTTATTCTCCATCCCTTTCCTTATGATACCTAGCATTCTATTTGCTTTCTTGGCCGCCGCTGCACACTGGGCGGAGGGTTTTAACATGTTATCCACGATGACTCCTAAATCCTTTTCCTGGGTGGTGGTTTCTAATGTGGAGCCTTGCATCGTGTAACTATAGTGTGGGTTGTTCTTTCCTAGGTGCATAACTTTGCATTTGTCCACATTAAATTTCATCTGCCATTTGGATGCCCAGTCTTCCAATTTATCCAGATCCTCCTGCAGTTTTCCACAATCCTCTTGGGTTTTAACAACTTTAAACAGTTTTGTGTCATCTGCAAATTTGATAACCTCACTAGTTATTCCCTTTTCCAGGTCATTTATGAATATGTCAAAAAGTAGGGGACCCAGTACAGATCCCTGGGGTACTCCACTATTCACTTTTTTCCATTGGGAATATTGGCCATTTAGCCCTACCCTCTGCTTTCTATCTTTTAACCAGTTCCCGATCCACAATAGAACAATGTGTGGATGTTCTATGGCCTGCTGCAATATTTATAGTGCTGTTTTTTTGGGTAGGCATCTTGTATGAGTTTTGGGTAGGCATCTTGTATGAGTTTTGCTGATAATGGTATCGTAGATTTGGCCTTATAGATTTTTGGTGACTTTTGTAGGGTTTTATATTAGTTCACAATATGCCTGGTATTAGAGAATGTTTGTTGTTGTTAGGGAGATGAACAAATTCAGATTTCTTTTTAATATATTGAGTTCTGGGGTTGTATGTCCTACTTCTGCTCTGCACCTATTGTCAAGGGAATGGTTTCTGTTAGGGTTGACAACTGGTTCCAGATGCGCCCGACAGGTTTGATTCAGTGCTGGATTTGCCCCATTGCATACAGAGACATTTAGGGGTATGTTTACTAAACCGGGCTAACGGTTAACCCGGGCTATCTGCAACTAGATCCCATTGAATAATATGGGACCTAGTGGCAGAAAGTCCTGGTTAACCGTTAGCCCGGTTTAATAAACATACCCCTTAGACTTAATCTATGGGCCCTGTACTCTGCATTCTTGGTGTAGTCAATTCCATAGGAAATGTAGAACTACAAGTCCCTGCATACAGTGGGTAAACCCAGGACTGGATCAAGTCTGTCGGGTGCATCTGGAGCCAATTGGCAATCTTAGTTTCTATAGATTTAGAATATATATTCAAAAATTAAAAACGAGAACCATAATAAAGTTTATAACAAAATAAAATAAGTTATAATTTTGTAATTTGGTATTATAAACTGTGCTGTGGTTCTCACTTTATCTTTTAGTTCCTTTAGTTCCCTGGTATGTGAGCATCTTGAATTTCCTTTGGTTCTTTTTTTCAGAATATTTATTTATTTATTTAATAATTTTTCTATAGCGCTTTTCTTACATTCAAAGCAGTTTACATTGAATGTTAGACACATGAACTTTACATAGAACAAGGAATTAAAAACTTGGATATAACAGGGGTAACAATATTGAATACATGGTTTCTTGATGATGATTATGATGGTTGCTGCTATTGTATGGAAGGTAGAATGATTGGATGTGTTCATATTTCATTGAAGTGGGTGCATTTTGCACAGTGTTTCAGTTTCTGGTCCATAGTATTCCAAAAAATGGTGTGTTTTTAAGGCTTTCTGAAAGTCCCACAGGTCATTGGTTGTTCTTATGTTTTCTGGGAGGGCGTTCCAAAGTGATGGAGCATATATTGAAAAAGCTCTATGACAGGTTGTTTGTTTAGCTTTGGTTTTGGTCTTTGGTATCATTAGTAGATTTTTATAGAGTTTCCTTTTTGTTCTGTTTTCAGGGTCCTTGCTGATGAGGGTTTGTAGTGTTGGTGGTGATAGTTTGTGTAGGATTTTGAAAATGGTGAGTATTGCTTTGTATTTGGTCCTGCTGATTATGGGGAGCCAATGCAGTTGTCTCAATGCTGGGGTTATGTGGCTGGCTTCTTGGTGTCCCAGTTATGATACGGGCCATCGTGTTTTGTAGTAATTGCAAAGGATAGGTGGACTGGGTAGGTAGCCCTGGTAAATGATGTTGCAATAGTCCAGTATTGGCATTATCAAGGCCTGCAGACTGTGCGGAAGTTATTAAAGTCCAGAAGAGGTTTGAATTTTTGTATTGTTCTTAGTTTGTTGTATATTTACATTAACACCATGCTTTCCAGTGTGCTTTTTCAGGAGTAATGTTGGGATTGTCAAGCCCTTCTTGGTATTTATGTTGGATTAGGAGGTTTTGTGTTAGGGTCACAAAATTCCTCTTATTTTTCAGTGGGTGGGAAGTGTTTTGTAGGGCCTCTGAGCCTCTCTTGTTTTTCAGAGGGTGGAATGTGCTGTGTTGGGGCACCAAGTTGCTCTTATTTTTGTGGAAGTGGGAGTTGCTGCATGGGTGCTGTTGAGCCCGTCTTGTTTACCATGTTTAACAACATGTTTCCTAAGCTCTGCATTCGTAACATACAAACCTACAAAATGCCATACTGGGTCAGACCAAAGTCCATCAAGCCCAGTATCCTGTTTCCAACAGTGGCCATTCCAGGTCACAGGTACTTGGTAGGTTCCCAAAAAGGCACACAGGTTTCACAATGCTTGCCCTGGGGTAAGCAGTGGATTTCTCAGGTCCTCTTTAATAATAGTTTATTCACCTTTTCTCCAGGAACTTGTCCAAACCTTTTTTAAACCCAGCTACCTTTACTATATCCTCAGTTAGCTAATTCTAGAGTTTGATTATGCGGAGCTGTAGGCTAACTGAAGGGAGGCAGTTACACCCCTCTGCAGTTACTGCATTTCAATATGGCAAAATGGTTGCCAGTGCAACCAGAACTATACCAAGGGATGTACGAGCAGTGTGGCTGCACAGGGGACAAGTACAGAAGGGGCGCCAATAACATCACTGGGTTTCCAGGAAGCTTAAAAAGAGACTTACTGCACATGGCTTGGGTGGAAGAGGAGCACCAGATTCGTTAGTTGCTTAGGGCGCATTTCTATCTTGGTGGTCCTGGGTGCAACTAAGGCCACCCACTGAGGTGGCATTAGTTGCACTCATGTTACTTGCGCTAAGCCATTATATTTCTGTCAACAATGCAGATGCCTGTGTATGACAGTTCTTTCTCTCGTTTCACTCTGGAGTAAAGTATAATTTTGAGAAAGAATCCTGTAAACCTAAGAGTAATGGGGTAAAAGCATTTTTTGTCTATACAAGTTTGTTTTTAGTTTGTATTAATATATTCCCTACTTGGTGAAGATCAATCTCTGTTCTGCATTTGTGAATGAGGGTACGTGTTCTTTAGCATGGAGTTTCTATGTAGGGATATGTAGTAATCTGGCTTGTTCAGTTTTCTGAATAGGAATATGGATGTTCTAGGGCCCACTGCAATATTTATGGTGCTGCCCTTTTCTGGGTACTCTCCATGTTTTGTGAGTTTTGGAAGTTAGTGCTGTTATGGAATAAAAGATTTGCTCTATGGGACCTGTACTCTGCGTTCATGGTGAGGTTAATTGTTAATCCCCAGCCCCCCCCCCCAACCACCTATCCACCCACCCTGCCACCATCACCAGTTACCTGGACCACTCCATAAACTCCCCTACCCCTACCCCCACCCCCAACCCCCCAACCCCTAGTAATCTAACTCCTCCCGATCCAGTGATGACAAAGGACCCGTTTAATAAATTTGTGCACTTCCTGACAATATTCCTGAACCCTGGGGCATGACCACAAGTGGACCAACAGGGCCCCCTCCTCCTTACATTTAGGGCAACTGCGCTGTCCCCCATAACCCATAGCGCACAGGCACCCGGTGTCAGATATGCCCATCTGATTACCCAATATTGCACATCCTGAAGGGAAACCATAGCTGTAAAGCACGGAATTTGATTAATTAACTTCCATATGTCTTCACCAGTCAAAGAAGTGGCAAGATCTGCATTCCAGACCTCCGCTAGCTGATGACAAGTCGTCTTAGATTTACTAATTGCAAACGCGGATTGTACTTGAGAAATAATGATCCTGCCAAAGTTTCCGACAAGAAAAACTCCTCCAAGTCGAGCAAAAATCACTAAGTAAGTTACTCGCCTCGAGTCGGCCTATATAACTGCGCATCTGATAGTAAGGAAAACTATCTATTCTCATTAATTTCATCCAACAATATTGATAATGTAGACACACTAACTATAAAAATTAAATCCACAAAAATATGCCTAATATATAGACCTCCTGAATACAATACAGACAACACTGATAACCTAATTGAACTACTAGCATCATCCACGGACACAAATCCAATAATACTAATGGGTGACTTTAATCTCCCTTCAACACCCAACAACCAACCAAACCACTTCACAGAAGCAGTAAGCAATTTAGATTTCCACCAAATAATAACAGAACAAACACATAATAAAGGAAAAACCCTTGACATGGTATTCCTACCAAACTCACTCCACAACTTATATAACCCCAAATCACTCTCAAACATACCAGTCCCCTGGTCAGACCATTACCTTCTAAAATTCAATATCACCATCCCTGACAACACTCATACTAAACGAACACAACCCCCACAAAATAAAAGATTTAGAAAGTTTAACGAAGAAGAATTCTTAGATCAAATAATTCCCCACCTCACCCTGACTCCTACAAATTTGGAAGAAACTATCAAAACCTGGAACAAAACTATTTCACTGGCAGCAGAAAAAAAACCTAATCTGTCTCAACATAATAGAAATGACAATATAGCTGATAAAAAAGATGCCCCATGGTTTAACATGACACTTAAAAATCTCAAAAGACAACTAAGAATGGACGAAAGGAAATGGAGGCAAAACAAATCACCAACAACTCATGAGAAATACATAAATACCCTTCATACATATAAAGTAACAATAGACAATTCTAAAAGAAACTACTACTCTAACTTACTCAACAATTCAATTAACCGACCAAGAGAATTATTCTGTATAATTCAGAAACTAACAAACAAAACGTACAATTCAGATGAAATATCCATAGATATAACCCCACAAGACTTAGCTCAATACTATATTAATAAAACAAAAATACAAACAAATAACCCCCCAACAACACACACCAATATGAAGCAAACAACCCCCGATAACTGGTCCAACTTCAGCCTGATCTCAAAGACCACACTTAAAACAACCATATCTAACATAAATACAACTACATCATATCTTGACCCATGCCCAGTTGACTGGATAAAAAAGACACTCTCAATACTCTCTCCCTTCATCCTCCCTATGGTTAACATATCACTAAACGAAGGATATTTACCACCATCCCTCAAACATGTCCAAATAAGACCAATACTTAAAAATAAAACACTAGACAAATTATCCCCAAAATCATACAGACCCATATCGAGCATTCCCTTCATGGCCAAACTTATTGAAAAAATAGTTCAAACACAACTACAAGAATACATTGATACATTGAACCTCCTTGATGAACACCAATATGGCTTCAGACCTTTCCATGGAGTTGAAACACTGCTAACAGTCCTTTATGACACCTTACTAAGAGGAATCGATGACACAAAACAAGCCTTCATCCTAGTATTCCTCGACATCTCTGCCGCATTTGACAGTGTAAACCACATAACAATGCTTAACAGACTTCAACAAATAGGAATTACATCCACTGTCCATAACTGGTTCAAATCCTACCTATCAAACAGAACCCAAACAGTAAGAATTCTTAACCAGACATCTAACACATTCGACCAAACACAAGGCCTCCCACAGGGATCAGCACTATCAGCACTTTTGTTTAACATTTACTTACAACCAGTCAGCAATATCTTTAAACGTCATAGCGTTCATTATCATATCTACGCTGACGATATAATGTTCTACATACCATTTAAAATCCCACACCCTCCACTACAACAGATAACAGAGTGCTTTAAAGAACTAACAATATGGCTCAATGAACAGAACTTACACATTAATTTCTCAAAAACTGACGTTCTATATATTACTAAAAACCAAACATACACACCCCCAAGCACCATCACACTTGATAACCATGAAATCAACATAAAAAAGGAAATAAAATACCTGGGTGTGATACTTGACAATAAACTTAACATGGATTCTCACATAATATATCTAACAAAAAACATACACTACAAACTTAAGACCTTGAAACAACTAAGACCATTAATCCACTTACAAGACTTCATAACCATAATACAAGCCATCATCACCCCACACTTTGATTTTGCAAATTTAATCCTTAATGGCATCACAAAGCAAAATATTAAAAAGTTACAACTAACTCAGAACATAGCAGCAAGGATAATAATGAATATAAGCTCAATTGAACATATCACACCGACATTAGCTGAACTCCATTGGCTACCTATCCACAGCAGAATAAAATATAAGATATTACTTACAACATTTAAACTAATAAATAACTTAGCGCCAACTATACTCAATACACTCATCAAGATAGAAATAGATAAAAGATCACAAAGAAGTAGAAACACTAACACTATAGCAGTACCAAAAGACTACACAAAAGCAAAAAAACAAACCAACATGAGAGCATTCTCACACTCAGCTCCTACCCTCTGGAATAACCTTCCTGACAACATTCGCTCAATATCAGACATAAAGGAATTTAGAAAAAAACTGAAAACCCATTTATTCTCATTGCATTACAACCAAGGATCAGAGACTGGCCAGACGACACAAAGAGACGCAGGTTAACTACTACAATTCAAACAACATACACTCACGTGCCTGAAGCTTATATAAAGTATACAACCACACGCGACATATGATACAATTTGTATATAGTTACTATGTATATATGTTATAATAGTTTAATAATTCACTGTTTAAACTTTATACTGTTATCTGTACCTAGTTCATCTGTTCTATGTAAAATGACTTGGTATGATACTATCCATACCATATAACATACTGTTCATTGTAAACCGCACTTGATACTTGTGAAAGAGCGGTATAGAAATAATTATTAAATAAATAAATAAATAAATAAATAAATAAATTAAACTGAACTGTGTGCTAAGTGTCTTGAGGGGAAAGAACACCTCCCCTCTGTGAGAACTTGTTCAACATACTGAAGGCCCACACGTCGCCAATGTTGAAAATGGGCTGAGGTGATCCCCGGAGTAAAATCCAAGTTTCCCTGCAGTGGTAAGTATACCGTTTGTGTATGTGAATGATGTAAACGCGTGAAGATCCACCTCCACACCTGGCACATAGTTGTAACAAGAGGATAGCTTTGCAAGGAAGCCAGCAGCTTGTTCCCAGCTGCATGTAATATATAATGGAGATGTAGGGGCTCTCCCAAGGATCTCTCACATGACAGTATGGTATACTCCTGCGTCTCAAAAAGCCAGTCTTTTAGGTGATGCAACAACATGCCAAATTATATGCCTGAAGATCTGGAACATCCATCCCCCCACACCGCCAGGAACCCTTCTGTGTGGAAATAGCAATCCGCGCTCTGCGTCCTGCCCTCAAATAATGAGATAAAAGCTGATCTATTTTACCCAAGTCCCTGTGTAAGAGCTATATATAACCACCTTGGAAAGAATACCATCATAAATAAGGCAATACGACCCCCCAGGGAGAGGGGAAGATCCCTCCATTTCGCTAACTGTTTTACCATATTACCCACAAGACATAGCACATTAAGTCGATACAAATTTTCGGGACCCACAGACAATATCATCCCCAGATATCGAAAAGACCTACAGCCCATTTAAGCGGAAACCCACCTGCCCAAAAACTACTCAAAGAGTCACTAGTGGGTAACGCCTCTGATTTTTCGAGATTGAGTTTGTACCCCAAGATACTTCCAAAGCTTGTGAATGAATTTAAAAGAACCAGAAGGGAGCTCTCTGGGGATGTGAGACACACCAGTAGGTCATCCGATAGGCCGCAAGTTTAAATTCATAGGATCCTATCTGCACCCCTTGTATCTGTGGATTCCACCTCAGCTGTGATAGCAACAGTTCCAATGATAAAATAAATAACAAGGGGGAGAGAGGACACCCCTGTCGTGTCCCCCACCCCAGTGGGAATCTAACAGTGGGCTTACCATTAATCAGCACTCGAGTCCATGGTTCAGAATATAAAGCATGCATGGTGTGAACAGAAAGACCCCCCAAACAAAACCGCTCCAATACCATGAACATGTACTTCCAGCCCACTCTATCAAATGATTTCTCGGTGTCAAAGCTAATGATTAAGGACAGGCCACCTGTTGCTTTACTGTAAGTCAGAGCCACCACCCCTTAATAAAGTCAGCTTGAGTAGAATGGATCAAATATGGGATGACTTCTGACAATTGTAAAGCCAATACCTTTGCATAATCTTAAGGTCCACATTTAATAAGGATATGGGAAGGTAGAAGCTCAGAAACAATGGGTTTCGCCCTGGTTTAGGAATAACTGTAATCAGTTAGTAGACTATGGGAATGACTACAATGTCACTAATTGTTGGTACATGTCCATGAGCGGTACACATTATTTTATTACTAAGCATTTGATAGAATTCTGCACTAAACCCATCCGGCCCAAGTGCCTTAGGTGTGCACAAGCTCCTAATCACTTTCTGAATCTGCCGGAGTAATCGGTCCATTTAAGTGGTCTTGTTGCATTGGGTCTAGGCGGGGGAGATCACAGTTCTGCAAGTACTGGCAAACCGCCTGGCCATCCCCATCTTCAGCGGAGTAGAGGGTACGATAATATGTCAAGAAAGCCTGTTCTACTTCCTCTTGCGATGTTCTTATCGTCCCTTCCGCAGTTCTTATAGCCGCTAGATGTTTAATCCCCACTCTAGTCTTCACCAATGAGGAAAGGAGTCTACTTGGCCAATTTCCAAAGTGATAAAGTTTGTATTTATAATATAACAGTGAGTGTTTTGCCCTCGCATGAAGTACGGTGTTTAATTGACTTTGAAGTGCCAAGTATCTTGTCCTGGCATCACAATTTCATCTGCAACCGCCACAGTTGTTGCCCCCACTTCACTATTTTTTGATTCTGGTCCTTCCTGTGCTTACTCACAAACCCAATCACTATGCCACGCAAATATGCCTTGCTGTTTCCCAGAACAAACAGGGGTTGTGATGGTGTTGCGCATTTGCTTCCGCAAAATACTCCTAGTGGCGGCACAGATACTGCTGAAAGGCCTCGTCACCCTTCAAGTAGAAGGGAAAGCGCCAATGCCATGTATCATTGCCCCCGGGAACCAGTTGGAGGTCGATCCATACCATCGCATGGTTCGAAATCTGGATGTTTCCCACCTGGGCCCCCTCTACCCTATTCAGTAAGTGTGATGAAATAAAAAAATAATCCAGTCTAGACCACATGCAATGGGCCCTGGATAAGTGTATATAATCATATTCACTAGAATGTAATAGTCGCCAAATATCCAGTAAGTCCACACTTTCACATATCGCTGTCAACCGGCATCGCTCATTGGCATCGCCCTGTCTCCTCGCTGGGGCCCAATCAATTGTTGGATCTAACATGCAGTTGTAATCCCCTCCCAAAATCACCTCATGATCAGCCATTTGTAACAGGTTTTGCATCAATTCATCAAAGAATCCACAGTCATATTTATTTGGAGCATATACATTCCCTAGACAAACAGGGACTTACCACAACTATCCGTATGCGAATATGCTCTGCCCCCCTGATCCTTTAATAAAACATTCAAATTGAAAATTGACCCCTTTCCTGATCAAAATTACTACCCCTGCTCGTTTCTCTGATGCGGCTACTCCATAAACCTCTCCCACTCACCAGCACCTTAATTTAGCATGTTCAATGTCAGACATGTGGGTTTCTTGCAGAAAGGCAATGTCGACAAGTGTATCCCGAAGTGCCTTAAGCACTTTATGCCATTTTATCGGGCTCCCAACCCCACAGACATTCCAAGTAAGCAGGCAAATCTTCCTACCACTCATAGCACAGGGTAATGGTAATACATGAAATGCTGATAGAAACAAAGTCCATCAGAGATGGCCTCCCAGCATAAGCCATCCCCCATTTGCCCGAATGAGGTCCTACCCACGGAAAAGGTCTCCTTAGCTCCCCTGTCCACTCATACTGCTATTACCCTTAGTAGCGAGAAAAACCACCCAATAAAACTATTTAGGGGCTCTTTACCCACCCGCCCCCTTCTGTTCCACCCCTCCCACCCCTCCCGCCCAAACCCTCTCTGCACCCTTAATCTACCCCAGCTCGCCAGGAGCCCAACAATCTGGTTGGCATTTGGGTCCACCCTCTGTTCTAATCTATGTACCATTGTCCTACTTCAATACCATATTCACCCTCCCCCACGTATCCGTCCCTCATGTTAACTGCTCCCACCCAGATCTTTATGCATATGCATATCTTTCTTATATTTAGTATTGTAAGCTATAATTTTCCCTCTTAAGAAAGCTTTATAAGTGTCCCAAAGTATAGAGCAATGCCATCCTATTTCAAAAAAATCTGCAGTCCACTGGAGAACTAGTTCACTGAAGAAACCATATAACAAAAGTCTGACAAAGAACCACCAAAAACAGTCTCTAGATTCTGCAAAACTATTAGATAGGTTACCGAGATGGCTGATCATCAGCAAGATAGGATAAATGTGTGTATGAATAACAGAACCTACTAATGATTTAGTTCTGATAAAAACAAATCAGTTCTAGAGTAGAATGGATATGGTAATGAAAAAAAAGTTAATTCCTTGTATGTAGGATTTAACAGTGTCACTGATTCACTCACCCAAGCATTTCCATCAAACTCTTAATAACACC
Organism: Ichthyophis bannanicus; assembly: GCA_033557465.1. Taxonomy (NCBI): domain Eukaryota; kingdom Metazoa; phylum Chordata; class Amphibia; order Gymnophiona; family Ichthyophiidae; genus Ichthyophis; species Ichthyophis bannanicus. The sequence goes on along the minus strand of CM066035.1, from coordinate 425,410,783 downwards.
TAATATTTTGACCTAGATGGGCTTACATCAAGTGTGATGGTCCAAGATGAGGTCTATGGTTAAAGTCCCCTCCTGCAAGCCAGTCAAGCCCCCATAATCAACTGCGTGTTCTGCAACATCTTGAAAAAAATTCAGGAGTGTCTGAGGTTGGAGCATGTAGATTACAAAGTAACATTTCTTACTTATTCAAGAAGACTTTGAGTATCAACCATCTTCAGGAACGGCACTGAATTTGAGAGTCGACTTGACAATCTACATCTGAGGTAGTCAATATAACAAGCCCATTCTGCTTCCGGCCTATACCAGCAAATGCACTGGGTACAAACTATCATGACTGAAGAAAGATAAACTTTGTTGGAGTCAAATGTGTTTCCTGATCGTTGCCTGGTATTTCTTTAAATAAGTTAATAGTTTAGTGTGCTTATGTGTGTGATTAAGGCCTTTAACATTAAGGAATATCATTTTAATACTCACAGCCATACACTTCATGCACTTTCCACTCATTCATCCAGAGTCACTCACATCCTAGTCTGCAAGCATACCACCAATATCTATTTGAGACCACCACTATACATCTATTTGAACCACACCACAGCTGAGAATACACACATGATACATTCTAAAAAGGAAACTGGCCAACAACACTAACAAGACACATAGGTCCTGTGCTCAGAGAAGGCAGCACCAACCAAGAAACAGGGAAAAATGAAGGGAAAGGAAGTAAGGAGATAAAGAAAATAAGAGAAAAGCCTTCTGCCCTCACTTATGCTCAGCTCATAGATAATGAGTCATTGAGAATCCGCCATTGGGTTCTGTCAGTAAAAGATTTTCAAATTTTTTCGCACAATTTTTGTTGGGGTCAAACGGCATGAGCAGGAGAGATTGAACCTTCCCACTCCGCATCGGAAGAGCCCTTTTTATTCAATAAGTACACAATCCCAAAATCATTAAACCATAGTGTAATAAACACTTATCTTATGAACAGGCGATGTTCGTCTTCCATAAGTAAGCACCAGGTTTTTGTTTTTGTTTTTTATTGAAATTTAACAAAACTTACAGAAGCAAGCATAAAGAAAACTTTAGATGACATAGTGGAAATCAATACATACAATATAAAATATGAAGATACCATCCATCCTAGCCCACAATGAGGGGAGATATTTAAGGAAACAAAATAAAGGCAATCCAAGAGCGAACTCTACTTTCAGACAGCTTTTTAAACTAAACCACCCACCCCAGGTTTTAAAATTGCACACGACATGCATATTTTGGGCTCCCAAAGAACCCTGTGTTAAGTGTTCCCTTTCAGTAGTCGAAGTGATCGCCCTCCTAGAAAACGCTAAACCCAATGGCTCCTTTTGTGTAGCTAAGATGGCAGCTTATTGGTTAACAGCACATCATAGGAGGAGGACCTTAAGACAGCTAACCTAATAAACCGACCACCCTTGACAAATGTAGAGTCCCTACCACTGTAGATCATATAATGATAATGATGAAAAATTGCATCACAATAAACTCCACCAGTCATATTCCAAGTTAAGCCCCGTTGGAATCACTGTTTGCAGACGGAAAATCCAGCGTTGTTCACACCATTGGAGTTGGCATTCTCAGTCACCACCCCAGGGGCTAGCGGGAATCCAATCGATGATCCTCCATCTAAGATAACTGAAAGCATGATTCATCTGTACACAATGCTCCACAATGCTGAGAGGGTCCTAGATTTGATTCTGAAGGCATGTTCCCCTAATCAGACCTTTACCGGGCGGATTGTCCTGCCAATATATGCTAAATTACAGGGGCAAATAAGCATATAAACCACAAAACTTGACTGACAAGTGGAAAACCCCATAAAAGTGAAAGATTTACCAGTGGTGAGATGAAACCATTAGGTGCCTACTAAAGTAGTGTTACAATATCTGCAGTGTTGGCAAGCCCAATGGCCCTGTCTAGAATCCCCTATAAAAGAGGACGCCTGACTTAAAACAGTGTGAGCCAGTCGATCCCTCAGGTTTTTACCCCTGGTGCATGCCAATCTGAGAGGTTTCTGAAAACAGGGGTGCAGTTGCAAAACTCACCAGTATCTCTTCAAAAGACTGGTGACCTGTGCCGTATGAGTCATAAAAGGTAACACTCCCGTTATGGTATCCGAAACTTCCTCTGCCTCATGATCAGACTGGGAACTAGAAGTTCCCAGCAACCACTCTCTATGGGAAAAACATGCTTTTACATATGCTCCTCTAACCACTTTTTTGGTGTATCCACGATCCAAGAGACGGATGTGTAAAGCTCGTGCCTGTTGTTTATAATCCTCCAAAGAGGAACAAATTCTGCGTAGGCGTAGAAACTGACCAAAAGGGAGGCCTCTCCTTAAGGAGGATGGATGGTGACTGTGAAAACGAAGTAAGCTGTTCCGTTGACTGGGCTTACGAAATAATGTGGTGAGAAATGATCCATCTTGTTTTTTAACAAACACATCAAGGAACTCGATCTGATAGTCACTAATGTGAGCTGTAAACTGAATATTGATCTTAATAGTATTAAGCCAACTGATGAAATGTGTCAACTGCTCATTTGTCGATGACCACACCAAAAAAATGTCATCCAAAAATCTAAGCCACAGTCTAATAAATTGAAAATCGCCCGCAAGATAAATGAATTGTTCCTCCATGGCTGCCAAATACAAAGTGGCAATGGAAGGAGCTACAGTAGCACCCATCAGTATGCCATAACATTGTTGATAGAATTGCCCCTGAAAGGCAAAATAATTCCTGGTTAACACCAACCTAGTAATATCCAACAAAAAAGACTTAGGAATTCTGGTCGGTGCAAGTGGTAAATGCTGTTTCTAAAAGGGATAGTGCTTCTTCCTGATGAATATTGGTGTAAAGTGCTACCACGTCTAAAGTCACCAATAGCACATTGTCCAATGGTTCCGTGAATTCAGATAAAATATTTAGAAAATGTGAGGTGTCTCTTAAATATGACTTCACACACCGGGTTTCCTGCTTTAAAAACACGTCACTGAATTGAGACAGGGGTTCAAGAACTGAACCTCTGCATGATACGATAGGGCGTCCCGGAGGGGACCGCAAGGATTTATGTACCTTGGGGACAGTGTAAATAAACGGGATCGTGGGATGCTATCTAACCAAGAATGTGGCTTCTTGGGTGGTAATCCAACATTTTAACCGAGCTTCCTTCACCAAGGACTGAATAACAATCTGTAACTGTGGTGTAGGATCACCTGGCAGAGGCTTATAATATTTGGTGTTTCCTAATTGGGATAACAAACATTCTTGATATGCATCCAAAGCCTGCACAACCACCGCTCCGCCCTTGTCAGACCCCATATAATGAGGTTTGTATTAGTAGCTAACTGTCTGATAGCAGAACGTTGTTCATTGGAAATGTTGGAATGACGAGAGTGTTACCCTTTATGACTCATACGGCACAGGTCACTAGTCTTTTGAAGAGATACTTGCAAGTTTTGCAACTGCACCCCTGTTTTCAGAAACCTCTCAGGTTGGCATACACCAGGGGTAAAAACCTGAGGGATAGACTGGATCACACTGCTTTAAGTCAGGCATCCTCTTTTATAGGGGATTCTAGACAGGGCCATTGGGCTTGCCAACATTGCAGATATTGTAACACTACTTTAGAAGACACCCACTTTTATGGGGTTTTTCCAATTGTCAGTCAAGTTTTGTGGTTTATATGCTTATTTGCCCCTGTAATTTAGCATATATTGGCAGGACGATCTGCCCGGTAAAGGTCCAATTGGGGGAACATGCCTCCAGAATCAAATCTAAGACCCTCTCAGCACAAATAGTGGAGCATTGTGTACAGATGAATCATGCTTTCAGTGATCTTAGATGGAGGATCATCGATTGGATTCCCGCTAGCCCCCGGGGTGGTGACCGAGAACGCCAACTCTAATGGCGTGAACAACACTGGATTTTCCGTCTGCAAGCAGTGATTCCAAAGGGGCTTAACTTGGAATATGACTGGTGGAGTTTATTGTGATGCAATTTTTCGTCATCATCATTATATGATCTACAGTGGTAGGAACTCTACATTTGTCAAGCGTGGCCGGTTTATTAGGTTAGCTGTCTTAAGGCCCTCCTCCTATGACGTGCTGCTAACCAATCAGCTGTCATCTTAGCTACACAAAAGAAGCCGTTGGGATTGGCATTTTCTAGGAGGGCGATCACTTTGACTACTGAAAGGGAACATTTGACACAGGGTTCTTTGGGAGCCCGTAACATGCATATCGTGTGCAATTTTAAATCCTGGTGCTTACTTATGGAAGACGAACATCGCCTGTTCATAAGATAAGTGTTTATTAAATTATGTTTTAATGATTTTGGGATTGTATACTTATTGAATAAAAAGGGCTCTTCTGGCGCAGAGGAGGGATGTTCAATCTCTCCTGCTCATGCCAGTTGACCCCAACAAAAATTGTGCGAAAAAATTTGAAAATCTTTTACTGACAGAACCCAATGGCGGATTCTCAATGACTTTCATTATCTAGTCCAATTAATTTGGAGTCATTTGATATCTGGGGGTTCAATTATATTGACAGCTCATAGAAATAACATTCTAGTATCAATCCACATATTTCAACCAATCCTCCTACAATCACCTGTTATTGTTGTTGTTAAGTGCCGTCAAGTCAGTGTCGACTCATGGCGACCCTCTGGATAGTTGACCTAAATTGTGTTCGGTCTTCAGTCAGGCAGCTCATTGTTGATAGAGTGGCATGCATAGCTGCTGTTATTGTATCGATCCATCTCATTGCTGGCCTTCCTCTTTTGCATTGATCTTATACCTTGCCAAGCACTATGTCTTTCTCCAATGATCTCTCTCTTTGCATTATGTGTCCGAAGTATGAAAGTCAAAGTCTTGTCTACTGCAGTTTTCTATAAGTACAAACACCAACTTTGATTGTCAAGAAGGCATCAAGTAGGGAAGTAAGATGGCGTTCACAGTGGTCTTCTGAACACAGGCCACTTTTGAGACTCTCAATTTCTTATTACCTTTGTATTCATCATGCCTCACTCGGGCAGGAAAAGAAAGGCCAGAGAACAGACGTAACTAGCTGCCTCGAAAGACTCGACTACTGGCGGTCCGATGAATAAATTCATCAGGCCGGCCATCAAGGATCTCTCTCTGGTTCATTCTCTGGGCAGAGCAGGGGTGGACAGAGATCTTCTGCCAACCTCCAAACCAGAAACATCATTGAGCCCGGAGAACTGAAAACTGCTGATGCAGCCAGGACTAAGATACGTATCAGGATTAGCTGAGGGTATGCCGAGAGTTGACGTCAGCTGGTCACCTCTTTTGCCGCAGTGCTCTCAAACTGGGGAAGCTGCTCAGACTGGGAAGGCAATGGCTGGTATAGAAGAGGTTCTTGGTAGCACCGTGGAGTTGGCTAGACTGTGATGACCAGGAGAGTTGTCCCCCATGGAAGATTTTGCCCTCAACCTGCTTTAGTAAAGCCAAAAACATTTGATTTTGAGACATTATGGGATAAAGGTTTGCCTTGAAGAAATCTGTCTGCCTAATTGTAACATATTATGAGCTTGTTTAGTGAAAATGCTCTGAAATTGGATGCTCTGAATAGACTTAAAAAGTAGAGTCATAAAGCTTGAGTAGAGAGCTGAAAAGATTGAGATAATTAGGGATTTTTATGAGGAATTTGGGAATTATTTTGTACCTTTTGTTCCATTGATACATTACTTTTGTAAATCACTATGATACCAATTTTTGTGCATATAGCGGTAGAACAAACTCCCACTAAATAAATAAATAAATTGCCCATAGGAAGTTGAAGCTTCTGGAAAATGCCAATAAGAGGCGTAATCTTTGCTTGTTGATTTTCCCTAAGATACCTAGAGTTTCTCCTCAGGAACTTTTTAAGAACTTTTTGGTAACTATTTTGAAGATCCCAGCTGAGTGGCCCCCAGTTTCTATAGTGTTCTACTTATTGACATCTAAGCTTAAGCCAGTGGAGGAACATAGGCAGTCACCTGCAATGTCATCAGATAGTTTGGACCTGATCACAATTCTAGAATGATCAGATTCAGAGCCACCAGCAGCTGCCACATTATTGGTAACTTTGGCATAGGAAGCAGACTGAGATTGGCTCCTTAAAGTGTTCTTTAGATATAAGGACGCACAACTTATGGATTGTAGAATACGGTTATTTCCTGATGTATTAAGAGTGATGCAACAGAGTTGAAAGTAGTTCCTTTTGTTGCTGGTATCCCCGTAAAAGCCCACAAACATTTAAAAAAGTATGTAGGCAGACTCTACTCTGATGCCAGGCGTTTCACTATTGCTGCTTCAGGGAGAAAGCCTCTTTCTCATGTTGATTTTGTGCTAATGATGAAGTGGAGTAATATTTGTTTTGTTTTGTTTTTTAAATTTTAGGGATACTTGGTGCTAATATTTAGTCTTGTTTAAAGAAAGAGGCTTTTTCCCTGAAGCAGCAGTAGCGAAAACACCTGGCGTCGGAGTGAAGCCTCCCTACATACTGTTTTGAATGTTTGTGGGCTTTTACAGGGATACCAGCAGTTAAGTATCTGTTTTTGTAGAATAGAGCCTACATATTGTTTCCATGTTTGCATAATTGTGGGCTTTCATGTTGATATCATCAGCTCGGTATATGTTTTTGTGTTTGGATTTGGATTGGCCACTGGAGGTTTTCTGACCAATGATGGTGAAGAATGATGTTACTGTAAACTTGCCCGAACACTGCCCTGGGTGGTGGTGATGGGATTAGTGTTACAGAATCTGTTTAGAGCTTGTGTTTGGCTTTATATTCTGAGGTCTTTTCCTCCAGTGGTGATTGTTTTGGTTTATTTGTCACTCTGAATTAGCAAACTATGTGTTGGTTTGTTTGAAGATCCAGTTTTTTTGTGACATTTTTGTCTTCTGGATCTGGAGGAGCAAAGGTTTTTGAAAAACCAGATATACTCCAGAAAGGGGAGTTATTTTTCCTTAGATTTCCATGTGTTTAATTAAACTGGGGGTTACCTGGTATATTTTATTTGAGCCCCAACAATTGTCTGCTTTGTTTTGCCTATTTGGCAAGCCTTTTTCTGTGCAAGATGTGAAAAACCTTGTGATATAATTGTATAACAATTCTTTGTAAAATAAGAAAAAAATAATAATGCTGAGAATAGCTAGTCAGTGATGGTTTTGTAAAATGTAATAATGTAAGTTAATTTGTTAAGGTACCCCCTTATATACAAAGCATGGAATTTATATTCTCCCAACTCTTAAAAGTGTGATTTGTGACAACAAATATTGACAACCCTTATATCTAAATGGAGAGGAGGAGGAGTCTAGTGATCAGAGCAACTGCCTAGTAACCAGACATTCAAAGGTTCAATTCCCACTGGAACTCCTTGTGACCTTGGGCAAGTCACTTTACCCTCCATTGCCTCAGAAAAAAAAAGCCTGGCAATCTGCTTCTGGTGATACATTGCCAAGAAAACCCAGAGGAAACTGGGTGGCAACACAGACTTGATAGCACAATATATATATATATATATATATATATATATATATATATATATATACATTTAAATGTGTACAATACAATAAAACCTGTTATTAAACCCTGACAAACAGAAGAACCTTCCTGATGATAAGAATTAAAAATACTGACACGTATCTTCTCAGAAAAGTGGGAAGTACATGCAACATTTTAGAAGGGTTATCTAAGGAGAATCTGCAATGTCAAAAGCAGAACGCCCACAAATCTGGGGCAGCAGTGAAGAGAGACATGTATAAGTGCCTTCTGAAGTCATTCTATCTCCAACCTGAAAGATGAATGACCCAGTAACTGGTTCTGAAGACAGGTCCCACGCAGATAGCAAAACCAAGTACGTGTACAGGTGTAGGCCATTTCCCAAATGTAGACATCCCCAAATTGCATGGCCTCAGAACCAGGAACTTGGATGTACCAGCAGGGGGGCTGGCACATCCAAGAAGGGGTGCAACTATGTTATGAAACTTGCATGTCCCGGTTTACCATTTCAGATACTCAGAAATGCATCAGTGGGTCTTTAATAGGTTTGGAGTGTGTATTTTTATGCAGTTTTTATTGGCCAGGAAATATTAGTTGTGGCAATGTAAGTGCATTTTGCTCATCCTCCTGGAAGCATTGCAGCCAGGAAATGAGCACTTTTTTTGCACCATATTGATGGTCTGGAATAGGAAGAGGCATGGATACCTCAACAACCAGGTTCAGACATGCTTGTGCTGTTCTGAAATCGCACAGCGACATGCATCTCCATTGCTCCACCCAGGCCACACCTCCACCACATCTATATATTACTTTCTAAAATAGATTTGGGGATTTCTTTATAATTTGCATGTCAGAATGCCTTTTTTCAGATGTTCAAATCACAAATAAATCTTCTAAAATATCCCCATAAGCTCTTGCTTAAGCTATATTTGTTTAGTATTTAGCTCATGCCTTTCCAGTAGTAGCTTGAGATGAGTTACATTTAGGTATTTCTCTGTCCACAGAGGGCCCTGTAGTAGCTGCTGCCATGCTCTAAAAGTGGGAAGCACAGTAAAAATCCCATGCCAACTTCTTTCAGGAGGACAAGGCAGCATCACAGTGAAGAGTGGTCATATGACCGATAACAGTTAATGCCCGGGATGTTGCCTTGTGCTAGCTGCCACAACGGCTGATTGCATGGCTGCACTTAATGCTACCTCAAAACATTGGAATTAAGTACAGTCTTGCTACCAGCAGCGCAGTAGCATAGCAGCTGCCAGGCCCTTAAAACAATTATCATGCAGCGACCACAACCCATCCCCTGTACCAGCACAGAGCCATCAGTGCAACACACTGAACTCGCCTGGCCCAATTGCAGACCCCACCCACCCCCCCTTGCAGATCAGCACCCAGATCCCCTGGACATTACTACAAAACATCTCAAAACCCCCTTAGCAGCTCAAGACTCTACCAAACAAGAACTTTCCTAAAAGAAGACCCCTTGAAAATTCCCCCACTCCAATCACTCCCTGAACCTTCCCCCACCCACCCAACCCATTCTTCGGACTCACCCTGGAGTTTTTACTTTCTATCTGGTGGCTGGCAGAAGGAGCAGTCCCCCTCCACTCCTGCCTTGGAGCTGCTGGATTCCAAAATGATGGCTTTGACCCCTAGCCATGGTCTTTCAGTACTAGAATATAATAATGCCTCTGTATTGCTCCATGGTGCAATCATACTTTGAGTTTTGTGTGCAATTCTGGTCTCCACATCTCCAAAAAGATTTAGTGCTATTAGAAAAGGTACAGAGATGGGCAACTAAAATGATACAGTAAAGAGGATGGAAAGATTCGCCTATGAGGAAAGGCTAAAGAAGTTAGAGCTCTTCAGCTTGAAGAAGAGATGGCCAAGGGGAGACATGATGGAGGTCTATAAAATCCTGAGTGGAATGGAACTGATAAATGCAAATCGATTGTTCAGGACCTGCCATGAAGCTACAAAGTAGTATACTTAAAACAGAGAGGAGTAAATATTTTTCACTCAACATATAATTAATCTTTGGAACTCATTGCCAGAGGATGTGGTAAAAGCATTTAAGTGTGGTGGGTTTCAAAAAGATTTGGACAAATTCCTTAAGAAAAAGTCCATAAGCTGTTACTAAAGTAGACTGAGAGAAACTCAGTGCTTCTCCCTGAGAATAAGAGCTTGGAACTGACTACTTTAGGTATATGTCAGAAACTTGTGACCTAGATTGGCCACTATTGGAAATAGGATATTGGGTTTGATGGACCTTTGGTGTGACCCAGTATGGCATTTCTTACTTCTAAGTGCAAACATTTAACACACTTTCATAAACAGACCCTTTAGAGCCTTAGGTGATCTCATCAGGGTGTACAACAATTTCCTCATAGCACCTCTTTCTCATTCATCTTGGCAGAAAGCAAAAGTTTGCAACATCCAGGCTTCTTCCTAACTGGTAAAATGCTCTTACCTGAAGGCAGAGTAACCGAGGGAGCGTGGACTCACAGCTCCTCCTACATATAAAGCTTCCTTCCTTTCTCCTACCACGCACCCCCCTCCTCATGCCCCACTTGACCCCCTCCCCTAAGGGGAAGCCAATGATCGACACCACTCCATATTTGGTTCATAAACTGGTCGCAGCTTTATTAAGCATTAACACTTAAAACATCAACTTGATTAACAAACCCAACTACAACAGTAGAATTACGCATGACCAGCCATATCACTAGCAAGGTAATGGCGCATCCGCTTTTGTATTCTCATCGCCCTCCCTTAGCCCCCGACTTTGCCATGCCATTAGCAAAAGCCCAGCCAGGGAGATGTCCGGGTCGGGGGTACCCCACCCCCGGCCCAAGCTGATCCTCAGCATCCGGACCCCGAAAACCTCCGGGATCCTGCCGCCCCCCCCCCTCCCAACTGCGACACCCCTACTGAGCCCCCTACCCCCATCACCCCCACACAAGGGTGGGGGGTGGGACACCGGCCAACGCTCCGCGCTAGTTCTGCCCGGGCCGTTGCTGCCTCGGCACTTGCCACCCACCTCCACCCAACTTCACATTCATTGGCTCCCTCCCCTCGGCACCAACCAAGCCGGGAGCCAATGAATTTGAAAGTCGCGCCCGCGGCTTTCTCCCCCCCCCCTTTCCCAAACCTCCTGGCCGCCTGGCGTCGCACTCGCCGCGCCACCCGGTTACAGGCGGCCGGTGTGGATGGGCCCCGCGGCCTTCATGAATTAGCACCGAATCTACTGTAATAGCTTTCCCATAATAAGGGTATCCTTTCACTCAATTAGCATTCCATTATACTTCACTACTAGTATCTCCATTACAGTTTTTTTTCACTATCAGTTGCCTGGTTAAAAAAACAAGAAAATCTGGATTGGATGACAAAACAAATTTTAATGCAGATTACTGGGTTGCTTCCCTCTAAACTCAATAACCACAGCCACTGGTGAAAGTAAAGCACTGGTACTTTGCTTTATTTGTATATTCGGTGGCACTATAGACCTGATAGTCAGCCCGCAGAGGTAAGCACTTGTAAAGTGCCTGGCTGCTGTGGACAAAGGTGAAACCATACATTCATTACTAGCTGCCATATATACATAGCTGCTGAATATCCAGTTACAACTCTGACCTCCATTGCGATCCATGAAGCAGCAATATTCAGCCGCTAACTGGATATAAAAACCAAATAAAATCAGGACAGTCATTGTAACCGCATATCCTCTTATAAATATCAGGTCCTGTATGTTTAAATAACACTGCATCACTGCTTCAGTTCATAAATTAGGCTTGTTTTTTTGCATGTTAACTTATGCGTAAATTATCCAGAGAGTGACTGAATTTCATTGTACTTCTGATAACCTTTGTGCTGGCCCCTGACCAGTCCCTAGCTCCTAGTACACATGGATTTATGCAATGGCATTTATCCATATAACCCCTGTTGATTCTTTAAAAAGTTACTTGTGTCCAGCTCATATTAGGATGTGACTGCATTTTTCTACAATGGCTTCAGTGCAGGTAAGTGTTCATTTATAATTAAAATGCCGTGGAATCAATGGCATATTGAAGCCTTGAGCTGTTTTGGATGTGAATTGAAGATTTATGTGTTACCTCAACATTGTTGTTGCTAATAAAAAGAAATTCAATAAATAAATAAAACTTTGGTGCTGGTTGAAAACAAATGTGGCTTTTTGCACAAGGGACTGTTTCATTTTCAAGGGGTTTTAAATGTGCTATGTGTGAAAAGTGTGCATTAAGTATTGAGAAACATATTATAATATCAATGAAGATGTGGAAAGGTGACATATTATATGGGAATGGTGACTGGAATGGGAATTCTCCTGGAAAATATTGGAAAATCAGCAATTGATTTTGCCTATATCAGATGGTCCCTAATACACTTTATTGCGCTTTGGGTAATTGTGGTACATGTGTACATGTACATGTACATGTACAGAATTCAGGCAATTCTGAATGCCTGGATGTGCCAGGCATGTACAGCACAGAATTGGCCTCTCAGTGTATACTTTACTGCTGGCCCTCCAGTCACAACCCACCTTCTCGTCTGCATAAAACTATATACAGAACAGGGGCAAACAAAAAAAAAAAGACTTACAATGTTGGCATTGTCACCTAGCTTATCAGGCCCAATCTTGCCAACAAAGCACAACTTTTCATAGACAATACCCACTGTATCTAGTCAAGCTAAATGATCTATGTAATGAGGGTCGAGTACCTTCTAGGGAATGCTATATAACAATACTGATTTAACACAGGCATCATGGGACAAAAAAACATATTCAAGGCTATGTGTTGATGAAAACCATTTGTCAATACATAAAAGGAACAAAAAGGGAGGATGAGACAGCAATTCGAAAACTCTAGGAGAACTACAATCTCATGAAAGCTATTGATGACATAATTAAACGCTGGACTTGTAAACAATGATGTGGTCGCACCATCCAACTTTCAGGTGAAATGGTAACTATTCTATAAATCTAACCTAACACAGTGATTCTCACAAATGATGTAGCATTTACAGACATAATGAAATCAGATGTAGTCAAATTTGCTACAGTCACATGGAGAAAAATCTATCAATGATGGTCTGATGCAGACAGAACAAAAATAAGTTGCTGAGCAGGAAAAGAAGATTGTAGATGTCTACCACCCCACATCACTTGAATACAAAACAACTGCACAAAGTCTTTGCACAGTTTGAGTCTGGTTTGTGAAGCCCATGGATCATGAATGCAGCCTTAAAGTTTCCAAGGTACATTTGGGGGGTAATTTTACAACAGAGTTACTAGTTAAAATGCAATTTGCTTAAAATAAGCCTATTTTATAAGGACAAGTAGCTGCCCACTTGTCTTTATATAATACCACTGCTATGTGATAGAGAACAAGCCTTAAATTAAGGCTTGATCACTTACACTAGCCCCATGCAGAAATCCAGCCGTGCCGCTCTCCCCCCCCCCCCTGCCACCAGGCCCCCCCAGCTGAGCCACACTGCTGCCCCCTGCTGCCACCAATTCTGTCTTGGGAGAGGCATGCGGCAGCAGCAGCAGTATTTTAAAAGTGGCAACTTTGTGCTGCTGCATTGTTGTCCTTGGCAGAACATGTGCTTCAGCACTCATAGCCTGCTGCTTCTAACCCCCCCTCCGACAGTAAGTTGTGTCAGAGGGGAATCAGAAGTGGCAAGTCATCTGAGCCGAAACATTTGGCCTACAGCAGCAACAAAACAGCAGCAGGAAGCTGCCTATTTGGATTGGCCACCCTAGGCGGCTGCCTAGCTTACCTAGTGGGTGGGCCAGACCTGCCTAGAGTTTGTGTTAACGAACATGCCTACATTTTTCAAGTATGCATGTAAATTATTGTATTTTAGAATAAACTCAAGTGCTCACACCACCCATACTGTGCCCAAATTTTGCCCCATACATGCCCACAGTGAAAATACACACCATTTTAATACACACATGATTATACACTGTTTGGTATTTTATAAGACGTCATTTATGCACACAGGTGGCCACTTAACATGTCTAAATGACTAAAATACTGGCATTTATATGCATTGTTAATGCCTACAATAGACATCTCCTATATTAACCCCAACATGTACAGTATATAGTTACTCTCTTTGGATGCATTTAGCAAAAAAGAGACGGCAAATACATGTTCCTACTTCTCGTACAGAAAAAAAAGTTGAGGTAGGGGTCATTCCAGTGGCATTTCTGTACACTGGCATATGAAAGGTCTTCTATTCCCTAGCTCGGTTGGGGCTAGAGATGCTAAGGAGGCAGGATTCATGGTCCTTGAGGAGAGGGAGCTGCAGCTAGAATGAAAGCCCAGAAATGTAGGGTTCCAGAGGGAACTATGGTGCATGCCTCCTGGCCCAGGACAGTTACTGCAATTACCCGATGAGGTATTTTGTGCATGGGCAGATATATAATAGGGGGGGAAAATCCCAAGGTACTTGTGAACAAAGGTGCATAGTACCAGATCCTAGCACTAGTTCCATGTCCCTGAGGTATTCTCCCATACTGACAGTTTTATTTTCCTGAAGTCTAAGATCATTGTTTCAGAATGAACCATTACCCCCTGTGCACCAGTAATGAAACACATCATCTAGTGATTACTGGATCCTAGATGATTAGCTACTACAACTTCAGAAACATTCTCCACATAAGCACCAAAACCCATATCACTCCCTTCTGTGTGGTAGAAAAGAGAAGAAACCAACCCCTGGGTTAAAACAAAAGATGAATTAGAATATCCCCAAGAGGCAGCAGATTCTCGATTTGCTGAATTTTTCTTTCCACTACTAAGCCATCAAGTACACCTCTCTGACCCTTTCAAGTTGAATTTAGCAGCATGAAACTAATCCTCACAATACCTTTTCATTATTTTAATTTTGAACAGTGTGAATAATTGCACCAACTTTTTGATGTTGTAGATATATTTTATCAATCAGACTATAAATGGAATATCTGATTCCATTTATTGCCAAGCAGAATTTCTAATCTCCCAATATCAATGGGGGTCTCATAATTTAGTCTCCTTGAAAACAAGCGAGTCATTGACCAAAACATGCACAGGGTGCTTTCTATTCTCTTTTTCATGAGTATTTGCTTTCTATTTTCACAACTGGCACAAAATATATATTATAATATGTGCATTCTTCAGTTTAATAAACTTCTATCCCCTAATTTTTTATATATTTTAAAGGAAAAGAGTATGGCAGGTCATTTTTTTCAAAGAAAATTGTATAAGTCATCTTTTATAGTGATATTAGTGAACCATAACACAGGAAGCAAGTAATACTTTACAGTTTATCTGTAACTACGAGCTAGATTAAAAGTTGTTGCCAGGTTACTGTGCCCTAATATGCATTAATGGACTTTATTTGCCATAGGTCCCGTTTTATGTAAAGGGACCTATGTCCAAGGGAGGTACATTTATTTGAAATGACACAAGAAATATCAAAGAGATTTGCTATGTTGTTTATAACCTGAAGTGACAGGAAAAAAAACTGAAATTGAGGAGGGGTTCTATTCTCATCAGTAGTGCATCAAAATGTACACTACTGAAGAATAACATACGGTACTGACATTGCCGCCAAAATACAATAATCCTGTAAACAACATGGGAATCTAACCAATTTAGGCCTGCACATTCCTACTGTACTAATACCTTGTGTTAATGCATGTTAACACATGGCAACACGGTAGCACCTTTTAGTAAATGTATCATTTCAGAACCTATAGCCATTCCTAATATAAGAAGGGGAAGACGAAGGAATAAGAGACAAAGAAGGCCTTGTAGGCTGTTTTGTTATTAGTCACCAGGATGGTCACTCTTTGCTTGACAAGATCTTAAAAATGTCCTGCAAAAAAACAAATGTTTCTCTTTCGCTAGTCACTCAGGTTTTCCCATACTACAGTAATCAAAATGCATATACTGTTTTAATACGTGAACTCTGGCCTGAAAACCTATTCTAGAGTTATGTTGTGAAATATAGGAAGTAATTCCTTCTACCACCTCCCTTGTATGCACTGTAGCTGAAGTGCTACATTTTACTGAAAATAGTAAAAAAATATTACACTTTTCACAATAATGTTTTATGTGATATATTCAAAGTCAACCTCCATTGCAGACTAAAACAAATAATTTAAAAGAAATCAATGTCATATTCTCACTGTAGAATATGGACTCGTAACGTGCGAAATTCTGAATGTGAGATACAGTATTAGTCACATTGCAAAGACTTAGATCAACTCAAAAAAAAATAAAACCCAATAGAATGATTACAGCTGGTGCTCAAAATGACAAGTATTATCAACAAAAATTAATCAGGCACATCTTTTAGTGAACTCAATTAATAATGTGCAACAACAGGGCCTCTTTTCTTAGGATGAAAATTAATTAGTGGAGGGAAGGTCACTTGGAGATGCTGACATCACTCATCAGAATGCTCTGGCAGCTCTAATTATTTGTCTTCCAGGCTTGGGTGATCAGAAATTATTGTAATACCTGAGCAACATTTAGAAAAAGCTTTGTGTGTGGCTCTTTTAATTAGACCTGGTATTTGATTAATGTGATAAAAGCATTTAGATCGGCCTCTTATCATTGAGTGACTTAGAAGTTTTAGAGAATTGTACTGTTCGAAACGGGTCACAAATAGTAATTCAAAA
Organism: Ichthyophis bannanicus; assembly: GCA_033557465.1. Lineage (NCBI taxonomy): Eukaryota > Metazoa > Chordata > Amphibia > Gymnophiona > Ichthyophiidae > Ichthyophis > Ichthyophis bannanicus. Next base: position 425,394,554 of record CM066035.1, on the reverse strand, counting down.
CCAGACTTTTATTTCAATTAAAGGTGCATTTGTCCTTTTATCTTCTTTTTTCTGACAGAACCCGAGATCGCTTTATTTCTTTTATGATCCAAATGAATTGTCTGTTTTATATAGATCTGTAAATGCTGTCTACATTAAAGTAAATTTAGCATGCCATTGTTATATAAAATCAGTGTTGTCTAATTTGCAAAACTAGTGTATGTACAACGTGTAGTGAAGTGTCAGAGGAGCAATGAAGGCAGGGCTGGCTCCAGAGCTGGTTTAAGGTGTTGGCGCCCTAGGCAAACCTAAACCTTATGCCCCCTAGCCATCAGAATCTTTGCTACCCAGAAGCTAGTTTGCCTGATGGTTTGGGCCTGATCTGTCTGCATGTTACCATGTGCTGTGTGGTGCTCTCTTTTCTTTGAATTTTTTAGGGTAATTTTAGAAAAAGTCATCTAAGTGAAAAGATCAAGTTAGCGTCCATTTGTAGCCTATGGGGATCATTTTAGAAGTCCTATTTATAAGCTGGACATTCATATTATAAGGGCATTCCCAGAGCCATTTTAGAAAGCAGGATATATAAACGTCCCTGGACTGAGTAGGTCCATGCTGGACGGGGACATACCCTGGGTGGAGCAAAGGAGATGCACATCGCGATTCGATTTCAGAATGATGCAAGCACATCAGGCCCTGGATGTTGAGGCATCCATGCCTATACCAGGTCCTGACCACAAATAAGATATAAAAAGGTGCTCATTGCATGGCTGCAATGCTTCTGGTGGGGGGGAGGAGAACAAAAATGCACTTTCATCGCTACAGTTAATATTTCCTGGCCAAAGAAACTTGAATGTAAATACAAACTCCAAATATATTACCAGCCTGCAGCCGCTCATCTAATTATCTGAAATATCTGGCCAGGATATGATAGTCCCATAACATAATACAGTAAAAAAGATTTACTTCAAGATAAAAACATTACGCCACCTAAGACCCATGCTAGAATACAATGATTTCCGCTCAATATTCCAAGCAATAGTCACCCCTCACTTTGACTATGCGAATATTGTATTACACGGTCTTCCAAAGAACACTATAAACCCCCTGCAACTAGCAATGAATGCTGCGGCTCGCATCCTAGTTGGAGCATCAAAGAGAGACCATATTACACCAATCCTTAGGGACCTTCACTGGCTTCCTATAGAATGTAGAATTAGATATAAAGCTCTCCTCATTACATTCAAGGCCTTCAACAAATTATCACCAGCAATGACTTCAGATCTCATCAGTCTAACTCCCAATACAAGATCTAGGAGACCATTTGCCGAAAACACCCTAATCATTCCGAGTGATTCCACAAATTGGTCCCAATCATCGATCAACAGAGCATTCAAATTCTATGCGCCTAGAGGTTGGAATAAACTTCAGCCAGAAATTAGAGCAATACGTGACATGAAGCAGTTCAGAAAAGCTATCAAGCACTACCTCTTCACTGAATACTTCCAGCCACCGTAATGCTATCTAATATATCAAAAGACAGTCTAATAGCCAGAAGCATAAACACTACACCCTAGAATTAAGAAATTTTGATTTAATTACAGCTGTACACTATATTCTCTGCTCTGTTAGTTGTTTTATACAAACAGTCAATCATTATTGTATTGTAGATAGTTACCCTTGTTGACCAAGTTTTCTGCCCTGTTATCTGTAACTCATACGTGTTTCAAATGTACTGAGATTGTTCTGTTCTATGTAAACCGCGCTGATGATAAATAGCGCGGTATATAAGAGACTTTAAATAAATAAATAAATAAATAATCATCCCCCTTCTGAAATACCCCAGCTGGCACATCCAAGTACCTGGTTCTGCAGTTATACAATTTGAGGGCATCCACATTTGTGAAATGACCTACACCCATGTACACCCAGCCTTGCTATCTGTGCAGGCCCATCACCAGAACCGGTTACTGAGACATTCATCTTTCAGGGCAGAGACAGAGCGATTTCAGAAGACACTTATACAAGCCTCTCTTCACTGCTGCCACTCCCATGGGTTTTTAGATGTCGTGTTCTGGACATACCAGATTCTTCCTAGACATCCCTTCAAAAATGCCATTTCACGTGTCTTTTTAAAATATTAGCACAAATCCTGGACAAATCACAGCTATAACAAACCCATGTATATTTTCATCAGTTTGAGAGATGGTATAAATATACACACATACAATATGTGTGAATGCATGTATCATATAAATTATGGGCCCGATATTCGAAAGGCATTTACACGGTTTACAGACCTGTAAACCATTTAACACAGTAACATATTATATGATGACAGATAAAGACCAGTACGGCCCATCTAGTCTGCCGCTGAATGTCCCTGATTATCTCCCCTACATGCTCCAATGCTAATCGCTTAGCATCGGGGCATGTCGTGAGTGGGGCAGAGGCGGTGACAGTCACTAATATTGCATTGCTACCTGGTTAGAGATCTGTGGGTAAAACTAGGAGAAACAAAAGCTGGCCTGGTTTTACCCGCAGGAGCTAACCGGGCAGCAATGCAATATCACTGCTACCTGGTTAGCTTCTGCGGCTCTGGGGCATGTGTGGCGATCCAAGATATTCAATGCCAGGGCTATATATAACCTTGGCATTGAATATTCTAGGTTAGAGGTCGGCAGGGACTGCTATGCACCATAATGGTGCATAGCCGGCTCAATTCAATATCGGGCCCTATGTGTGTAAGACCTGACTCCACCCATGCTCTACACAAGCTCCACTTCAGAACAGGCCCACACCAAAGTCACATGCACATACATTTGCTCTTGTCATGTATGTCTTTGTACACATAGGGTAGTTTTACAAAAGACATTTTAAACATGTATATTGTCGTATATACATACAAACGTCCATACAATTGCCCTATAAATGCCTATAACAAGTTACACTATGAATAGTAAAACTAAATAGCCAACATTTGAGTCACCATGAGTCTTTCGCTTGTGCTTGAATTGACCATTTTCAAGGGCATTTGGGTAGCGGCTGTAGATGGAGTCAGAATCCCGCTGCTGTGCTTACGAATTTTCAAAATGGCCCTGTGGAACAGCATACAGCCAAAGATATTGATTTTTAAATCTGCCAGAGTTATTGATATTTAAATATATTTCAAAAGATCACTTTTCCCTGCAGGTTGGAGCAGTTGCAAGTGCGCACTAAGGGTTCTATTTACAGTACTAAAGTGCAGTAAGGTTTGCAGTTACCATGGGTTAACAACCAAATTAAAATATACAGTAATTGTAAAACCTCTGTGCTACTTTTGGGGGCATTCTCAGCTGTTTTTCATTCAGTTAATGCAGAGAAAATGTCTTTACTGTGAGTTAATGAATGGCAGAAAACATGATGCAATTATCTACACTTTCAGAGGTGGAGTTAACTATTTTGCATGTACTTTAAAAAATGCAATGTGTGCCATCAAGTCAACCAGAAGGAGATTGCCAGGCCTTTCTTCAACATAGTGCACTTACAGCCTTTAGTATTCCAAGATGGTCACTCATCCAAGTACTAGCTAGGCCTGACCCTGCTTAGTTTCAAAGCTCAGCCAAGGGCAGGTTCATTTAGCACAGCTGAAGACTTGCATGCACTTTATGCATAGGGATTTGTAGCAGTCTGGCTTGTTCTTTTTTGTTAGTAAGATGTGTGTTCTAAGAATTGATGTAATATTAGTGGTGCTGCCTTTTCATGGACTCTGCAGTCATCTGCAGGGAACATGGCTACTGTAGGAGCAGGTTCCTTCATGTGAGTATCCACAACTATAGACTAAAATCACTAAAGGACACCATTGGATAGGCTGAGACATTTTGTCTAATCAGGGAGAGTTTCATTGAGTGTTATTGGTTGGCTTAAATCATGTGATTGTGCTGTTTGAACTCTTTTCAGTGTTCTTCTTCGTTGCCCCCTGTTTTAAAGCCAACTGTCTATCTGTTTTAGTTATGTGTAACCCGGATGTCAATACATGCCTTGCAGCCAAGGTAAAGATTTTTTTTTTTTTTTTTTGCCATTACAGGGGTGGAACTGCCCTAGAAACAACATAGGGATTTAAACACCTTAGATTGTTCTAGCTAGGCATGCAGTTGGGATGGGCCTAGGGGAGGAGTTTGGTGGGTTCTTAAATTACTTCAGGCCCTAGTTTAGGAGGGAAAATATCTTTTCTCTTGCTTCTCTTCTGCCACCAAGTAGCAAGTGCACGCTTACAACAGAAAGTCCAAGGACTTGTTGGGGTTGAGCCCCAAAGAATCCCCCAGATCTCAGGGCAACTGTAAAAGGAGAGCACATCCCTGGAAAGGAGGTACCCTGAGTCCTGCCTCTGAAGAAGCAGACTGAGTTCGGATGAGGGAAGAGAGCTGCAGAACCTATAAAGATGGTAGTCTTTTAGGGCCATAGAGGTAAAGGGATAAGGACTACAGGGACTGCTTTGAGAGATTTCTATAGTGGTTGAGGGGAAACTTCTACTGTAAGTGGCGGGGAGTTAATGATATTTTCCTGGATCCAATGAAGGGTGTGGAGGCCGAAACCCTTGCATCACTAACACAGTTGTGGTCTGGGAAGATAGGTGATCTTTAATGAAGTTATGTGAGAGATAGAAAGGTGGTGAGCTCTTAATGAAGAGAACTGAGAAAATAAGGAGTTGTGAAGAGGAACCACTACTGCAGAAACTGTACATACTGTCGCCGTGTCTCCTAAGCAGTTGCTGTGCTATGTTAAGTTTGCCGTAAAATTAATCAGTAAAGTTGGAGATTCTGTTAAATACCTCTGTGTAATGTAGACTGATTTTTTTATCCACCTCCTCATTTAGGAGTGGAAGCCTTGGCTAGAGTGATGATCAAGCAGATCATGGAATAAGGCCTTGGAGAAGGGCCTCTCTCCCCTCCCCCCCATGCCCTCAGGATCCATCAAATTTAAAATCTGCCTCAAGCAATGAGTATTTGCAAAGGGTCGCACTATAAATAGCTTTCCTAAATATGTGTTTGATCTTATGAAGATCTGTTTTATGTTCACTGATGTTCCATATACCTTTGGCTTAGGTAATAGGTACCTTTTTCCCAGTGCAGCTTTAATAAGGAAACACAAACCATATTGCGGAAATTATGGTTTGGCAGCATCGATCTGTTTGGGGAGATTTGTTTTCTAGTGAAGATGTTGACTCCTGTATAATTGATGTCGTCTTGATACTTTAAGTACTTTTATAAATGCACTTCATATTGCTATATGATATATATTTCAGAATGTGGACTCTATTTTATATATAAGCATGGTCACAATTATAAAAGCATGGATATTTAGTAGAAAGAAAAATAATTAAAAGGACTAAACAATATAGGCTTCACCTGGTCAATATTCAAAGGCAGTTGAATGTAGCACCCTCGACAGCATAACAAAGTCTGGGCCAAATTTACATATGAATTTGTCTGTTTTAATCGTAAAGTTATACACATAAAAAGGGTGAAGGTAGGGTGAAGGCAGGTAAAAAGTGATAACTTCAACACTGAAATTCAGCTACTAAACTTATAACCCTGAGAAATAGATATCACAACCTCAAATGGATGAAGAATCCATTGAAAGTTAGACATGAATTTTTTTAGCAACACTTGTACATTTGCCACTACTGAAAATCCACAGAACTTCAAATTGATTTCTTATCCATTTCTAGTTAAGCAGTGGCTCCACCGCTGAAAACTGATTTGGGTAGAATTATTATGATTAGCATAACAGCCTTTTCTGCTATTGGAGGGTTGTATTATATGTGATCAGTGATTTCTATTAGTTTAAGAATTTTAAGACCTGTTAAGAGTTCGGGGGGGGGGGGGAGGGGTGGTTCAGAGGGAAGGGGAGTGTTGATTGAATAGTCCTGAGAAATATTTGTTTTACGTTTTTGAAACTAGCATATTACTTTTTTTAATAATATTTCTCAACACTACACTGATATAAAGAAATGTATTTAAACAAGATCTGCATCCATGTATCTTTTTTTAAACGGTTAGCTAAGCTCTGGTGATTCATAGTGCTAGCAAACATTTCTGACATTCAAGCTTAATGCAGTAACAGAACCAAATTTATTCTCTTAACAAGTGATGAACAGATTGTGGCATCTACACGTTAACATCAGTTGATTGGTTGTAACGACAATACCCGAAAAGGTCTCATCAGATATTCCTAAGGAAAGACAAGTTAAAAGTTTTCATATTAATAAAGCATTCTTTAAATTTAGAAGCTGTGATTAAAACATATGCCCTGCACCAAAATGTAAAGAAAGTTACAAGTCATTTTCTTTGGTCAACACTTTGAAAGCAAATCTTTTATATTGCTTTCCATTTGATATCATTTTTGGAACAGTAATTTAGTGAGCCACTATGCGCAATCATCTTGAACTCCATGACAATTTACAATGCATGTTTGTGGTTTAGCTTCTAGAATACCTCATAAATCTTACTCTCATTCCTCTGGCATTGAGTCATGTATAAAGGTTAAAGCTACTTTAGAAACTTAAAGCAAAGACTAACTAATTCATGCTTAAAAGACATTTAAAAGTGGTTGCCTAAGAGTCACTTGTGCACTTGCTATGATTACATTAAGTGGAGGGAAATTTTAAAGCCCATTATTTGGCGCATTTACTCTACCAATAGAACTAAAATGCCCTTGCAGATAAAAAAAAATACAATAAAAAGGGAAAACTTTTAAAGGAAGCTTGTGAGTTGAAAAGATGTACAGTAGTCTTCATTAGGAGGGCAATTTTCAAAAACCATTTTCCTGGGTCAGTAGTTATTTTCTTGGGTAAATGGGCTACTGAGAAAGACCTAGCTTTCCTGTGGGTGAGAATGCATGCTGTTCCTGAAATGCACTCTCTTACCTACCTCAAGCAGGGACATACCTATGGGTTGAGATAGGGCGAAGATTGCAATAATGTAAGCCATTTTACATTTCCAAAACTACATGCATTTTTTTAGTTGGAAAAAGTTCCCACTGGAAAAGGAGGTGCAAATGTCACTCTATAGCAACTCTTTTCTTGTGAAACTCAATTAAACTCTACAAAGGCAAAGGAACTGTGGACGTTGAGACAATGCAAGCAGTGTTACAATAATCCTCTAGATGTCTACAAGTAATTTTATTGAACAACCCCACCAGTAGCTACCACTGGCGTTTAGTGAAATCCACAACCGCTATTTTTGTCGGGGGCAATCGGCTGGAGAGGAAGGACTGCACCTTTCCCCTCATTACCGAAAGAACCCTTTTACTCAAAAAGGCCATAGCGTGCCCAAACACCTTTATATATTTGCTTCAAACGAAAACCAGTACTTATCTCAGCTAGACAGAGCAATTGTCTTCCATAGGCAAATATTGTCATCCACAGCTTGCCACGACATGACATGCATGTTTCGGGCCCCTTATGTAGGAGGGAAGAGTGTAGTACCTTGCCCCAACTACTAGGCCCTTATGTAGGAGGGCCTAGTAGTTGGGGCAAGGTACTACAGGCTGAAAGGTTGGTGGTTCAAATCCCACTAGAGGACAGCAACCTTGGGCCGGAAGGACTGGGGTTTCTAGTCCCACAGGTGCTCCTTGTGGTCTTGGGCAAGCCACTTAACCCTCCATTGCCCATGTTCCCTGTAAGTATTAGTGTATGTGTCTCATATCCCCTTGTGTTAAATGTATCCCCCAACCGCTTTGACCTGGTGAAAAGCAGGATATAAATGCAGCTAAATAAATAAATGTTATGATGACAACATAGTCATATATGTTGTCATCATAAAATAGGCATCTTGAATAATCGCAGTTAGCACACAAATGCCCCCACACAATGTTATCCATTCTGAGGTGGATGCAATTTCAGTATGTTCTCTATGAGGGTTTTCATATATTTTATAAAGCATTCAAGTACCTTCTAGCTTTGTCCCTGCTCTGCACAAACTACACACTTGGGTATGTCTATGTGTAGCCTATACCTATATGCTGTTATCAGCACATGTGCGTGTGTATACTTCTGTGCAATTTTACAATAACCATTTTCTGCACGTCAGACATGCTTTAAAGATTGAAACTGTGGTACGCAATTACTCCAACTGAGGTTTCTTCATTAACCACTCCCTAACAAAGCTACTCTTTTGAGAGGAACTCACCCCTGGGATTTCTTGATATGGGCTCCCTCTTCAGTTGCTGAATTAAATTAAACCTCCTGAACACACTGTAGACAAACTCTTACTATCACCTCTGTTAGGCAGCAAGTCTGTAGCAGCTTCATTGTTCTAAGTCACCTCTTCTGGCTAGCTACTAAATCCACTGCTTTTAATATTTTAGATAATTCTTTAGAGAAAACAAGTCTAATTCCCTCTGGATCCTTATGGTCCTCTTTACCTCCAAATCAACTAGTGAGATTTTCCTTAATATAAATTATACCCCCTCTTAGGCTTGCCAGGGGCTCTCCTTGGATAGCAATTGAGAGAGAGAGAAGAGGAATGAGCTCATTGGAAGACACATCCCATTAGGCATTATCTGAGATACAGCACACTCCTATATGACTTCATCGTTCAGTGTCGGTACAGATACTGATGTAACTGGTAAGGGCTGATTTTGTGGCATTGTTACCCATAAATAATCATTTAGGGGGTAATTTTATAAGTTTATAAAGTGTACTACTTTAAGGGTATTAACCTCTTTGATGGTTGATAAATAAAAAAATGAAATACCTTTTTAATGGACTAATAATACATTTTTTGACTAGTTTTCGAAGGTTAAAACCTTCTTTTTCAGGTCAGGAGAGTATTTTTTATTTATTTATCTTTATTTATTTATTTAACAAGCTTTTATATACCGCCCCTTCCTGAGATCAAGGGCAGTTTACATGAAACATCACAGCAAATTTTACATTAAACTTTGAAATTATGTACATTTTAGTTGTTATAACTATATACAATAAACTGTGTAAAGTATGGTTGAAAACATTTGTATCATGGTGCTTGCTGTATTATTATATTTTATGAATACTGCATTGCCGCATGGTGTTTTAGATATCTTGGGATTTAGGGCCATTGTTTGAATCGCCAAAATTTTCAATGAAGAGAAATGTCTTTAAGTCCTTATGGAATTGCAGGAGGTCTTTTGTCGCTCTTAAGCCATTGGGGAGTGAGTTCCACAATATTGGAGCAATGTAAGAGAAGGCTCTGGAGCTGGTGCACTGGTTTGTGTTGCGGATGTGGGAGGGAATTTTATAAGTGTTTTGGGAATAATTTCTTCTTACCCTTGAGGTGTTGTGTGTTGTGAGGAGGGTGGCTAGAGGGGTTGAAGCAATGTTGTTATGATGCTTAAATATAATCATTAGGTATTTGTATTTTATTCTTGAGGTGACTGGTAACAAATGGAGATCATGGAGTATAGGGGTGATGTGATCAGTGTGTCTTGACTTTGAAGGTTTTGTGCTAGTTGGAGCTGGCGGGTGTTTTTTTTGGGAAGTGCCTGGAGGATACTATTGCAATAATCGATGTGTGGGGTGTAGGACAGTTCTGAAGTCATGATCTTCTAAAAGTGGTCTGAGCCATTGGATTGTTCCTAATTTAAAATATATACTTTTTGTAACTGATTTTATGTGTGAGGTCATGCTTAGAGTTCTATCTAAAACTACGCCTAGGTATTTCACTTCCTCCTTAACTTCAAGTTTTGTCTCTTGTAAGAGTATTTTATTGGGGGGGGGGGGTAACGTTTGGATTTCTTGAGATATAAAGGACTTCAGTTTTTTTAAGATTGATTTTGAGATTATGGGTATTGAGTCACCCTGTTATTTCGGTCATGCATTTGGTTATTTGGGAATGGTCTAGGTTGGTAGTATCTATTGGAAGGTACATCATAATATCATCCGCATGTAATTTGTTCCAGTGATGCTCAATTGCAGCCTTCTTAAACATGACGCTTTGGATATGGTTTTCTATGTCGTGATTGAAGCGTATATGTGATTTTAGGATGTGATATGTATTGTTCTAGTGTGTGTTCCCATAGGTAATTTTGTGGTTTAAGCTTAATAAAAATTGAAAGGTTTGGCTGAGTGTAGTGGCTATTTGACCTGTGATGCCTGCGTCAGCTACTCCCTATAGTGATTAATTCACTACATGTAGGGTTCTAGCCATTCTGAGATCAATATTGCCTTGCTTGAATTGTGTTAAGTTAATTATTGAAAAATAGTGATAATTGTTAGTTGGAGTAAATCTAGTATTGAGGGCAGTTTTTTTGTTAATTTGATTAGATAAGATGTAAACCATTGTATGACTGTTCCTTGCAGTACAATTTGTTTTAGTCTGTTTATAAGAAGATTGTGATTTATGCTATCAAATGCAGTCACTATGTCTATAAAAATTAGTATAAAAGCCTGTTTACTAGAGTCTAGGCCTCATATCAGCTTGTCCAGAAATAATAGCATAAGGGTCTCGACACCATGTTGTGGTCTAAACCCGTGTTGATTCTCATCCAGTGGGGCATTTAGTTCAATGAAATCTTGTAGTTGAAATTGTACAATTTTTTTCTATAACCTTCGTTAGGAATGGTAAGATTGATATTGGACAATATGAATTGGGTAGGCTTTTGTCAGATGTTGCAGCTTTTAGTATAGGACGGATTGTAGCCTGTTTTAATGCAGTAGGCAGGTATCCTTGGTTCAAAGAGGAGTTTACTATCTCACAGATAGATGGGGTGAACTCGTCTTTAGTTGATTTAAACCAGTAGACTAGGCAGGAGTCATTGGGAGAGATAGTAGTGTTGATGTCAGTTATATTTTTGAGATGTTTGTTATCAGTAGCTTGAAATGTTGACCATGCTGCATTGTTATGGGGATTTGAGTTTGTGGACTGGGGGCTAAGTGGGAGCATTGGATTCTTATTCTGAGTTGAGTGGCAACGTTTGTTTATATAATAATTTGCAATCAGTTGTGGGTGTAATGTTAAGTTATCATCCTCAGGGGTGTGCATTCTTGTTAGAGATTTCACTATGGAAAATAGTTCTCTTGGTCTGTTAAGTGATTTTGTGAGTAATGTTGTATGATATTCTTTCTTTCTTTTAATTATGGCTTCTTTGTACTGCTTTAGTGTTTGCATTTATTGCCGGTTGTCATTTTCTGATTTTGTATGTCTCCATTTGTGTTCTATATTTCTTAATTTTTGTTTCAATTTTTTTAGGTCTGATGTGTACCCTTTTATTAGTGTTTCTTTTTTTTTGTGTTTCTGTGAAAATTTGGAGCTATGGCAGCATTGGTTAAGGCTGTGTTCCAGTTTTGTATGATGTCGTCTAAGTTAGTGAGGGAGCTGTCAATATGCGGTAGAGTGATATCTAAAGAAAGATTCTTTGTTGAAAGTTTTGTATTTACTATGTATTATTGGGGTTTTATCGGGCATATTTCTAGTGGGCAGTGTAGGTAGTGTAAATTCTTTAAGGAAATGGTCTGTCCATGGTAGTGGGGTGGTTATTGGGGAAGAGTAGCAAATGTCTTGGATCGTATTTATTTGAAGGAATATGAGGTCAAGGACATTACCTTTATTGTGTGTAGGGCATTGAACTACCTGATTCAGGCCCATGTCTGCCATCGCATTTAAGAAACAAGCAGAGTGTGTGTTATGCAGAGAGGGGAGGCTGAAGTCTCCAAGAATGAATTGTGCTTTATTAACCTTTGTGGAACATGCTAGTTCCAGGATGGTAGCGAGATTGTCAGGGGAGGTCGAGGGAAGTCTGTAAATTAGGGTAAGGGAGAAGTATTTATTTTCAGTGGTCAGGATGTCAATTTCCTCAATGTTTTTGTTTAGATGTTGGGTTGTGTTTAGCTCTTTTTTGGCTAATATTAGTACACCTCCTCCACGTCTGTTTGGTCTGGGGCAGTGGTATAGGTTGTAGTCAGGGTGTACAAGCTGATTAATTAGGAATGGGTCACTTTCTGTTAGCCACGTTTCTGTTAGAGTATGTCAGGAGCTTTGTCATTGGTTAGGTCTAGTAGAATTGGAATTTTGTTTCTAGCTGAACTTGTGAAGATGGCGTACTGGGGTGGGGGGGGGCAGTGAGAGAGATAGACAAGTGATCAGAAGGCCGCAAAGCAATAACAATATATGGCTTCTAATGTGATAGGAAACACAGATCTTTCTTAAGTCCTGACTAGTCCATGTGGAAGTGATTTATCATTTTGTCTTATGTTCTTGGATTGTTGTGAAATTTTGTCTTAGGATTCTTACAGAAAATCTTTGATGCAGTATTTTTGTCCTGAGAAATGTTCACTAATGGGGATGTCACCTTGGCCTGCTCTATGCCACATGATCTTATGTCTGTGAATTGATTCTTGTGTAACATTTGGCTTCTTGCTCCAAAGTACCATCATTTTCATTTCCTCTGCACCAAATAATACTGTATATACCACATTAGAGGAAGAGCCTGAGTAGGATCCCCTTATGCTGAATGTTTTTCCAACGTGGGGTCCTTTGATATATGCTGGAACAATTTGCATTTTGGTATATCGCATGGATTTGTGTCATTCTCTTCTTATTGTGTTTCTGTTGGGAGCTTGCTTTTTACTAATTTTTGTTTCAGTGTGGGTGGTTCTTGTAAGGTCAACATTGGTGGAGCAGGGAATACCCCTTTCAGTAAGTCATCCTCCTGGAGTAGTGGCTGTAGGCCTTTTATGATTTTTCTTAGCTTATCCAGCTTTAGATTGTATATCACTACAAGGAGAATGCTCTCTGAGATATTCTTTTCTTTGCACTGCAGTAGGTTTTCCCTGGATGTTTAAGCAAAGAAGTAGTCAAAGATACTGTAATTCTGGGATTGTAGCCTTTTTATTTGACAGATTCTGTCAAATTTTAAGATGTTTATCTATGTTTTTAGGGTCAGAGTATATATGGTGGTTTTGGAATTGTGGATCTAGCTGAATCTATTAATTGGAATTTGGGGTCAACTGAATGACCAATGGCTATTGGGCATGTCTTGCACAGACGTCAAGCTACCTCTCAAAAAAAGACAACTTGATCAATCTGTTTGGTTGATTTGATCATTTCTAGTGCATGTCACCTAATTGCACAGCACTGATCATGGGTATTTAAATAAATAAGAAAATTTTAAAATGACATCATGTAATGTTTGTTTTTGAAAGAATAAATCTTTCTTGAGTATTCATAACTAAGATTTTGACAGAAACACCAGTAGCTGTTTAAATTAGGTAGTTATTTAGAATTATGATCTCTGTTTCTGTGTAGGTTTTCTTATTCAATTGGTTTTTTTGTATTGTCTAATCCATGGGCCACTCTGAAGAGATTTGTTAATTTATTTTCTGGTTTTGATGATTACATATGCTTTATTGAAGCCCTTGACGGCTTTTGGATTAGAGCAGTAGTTCCAACCTGTGGATCACAGACTTCCAGGGGATCCAAGACATTTATTTATTTATTACAGGAGATCCATAAGACACAGAAAGAGAAAAAATATATATAATCGTTAGTGTCTGGCTTTGGTGAAGAGAGAGAAAGATTGGTAGTGGCTGGCTATGGGGAGATAGTTTGAAACTGAAGGGAACTGGCTGGGAGAAGGAAAGAGGGGGTCTAAGAATGGAGGGGACTGTATAGCACTAGTAAGGAAGCGTGCCCCTGCAAGTGGCCATCTCAGGAGTGGGATGTGCCTGGATGTGCTGCATATATGTGAGTAAAAGATGTTCAGTCACAGTTATGATGAAATAATGCAATCATGTGCAACTCAGGTGCCATACATCTGCAGGGTGAACATGTCTGACCCTTTGCAATGGGCTACAGCAGAGCCAATAAAGACATGCTGTCAGATGGGCATGATAGCAGAGTGCATGTTTGCAGACCCAATGTGCTATTGTAACACATAAAAAAGTATAAGAATATGTGTCAATGGACTGTGTGTAAAAGTAAAATGAAGTGAATTTCCCATAGCCACAAAGAGAACAAGTGGGATTCAAACCCTGATCTGTTACTTACTGAGTCAGTGTTCTAACCATTAGGCTACACCTCCACACCACCCTGCAAAGAAATGTCTAGAATCAAAAAGACTGCAAGTCCCTGTCTGCAATGGGTGAAACCCAGGACATGAAACAACATGGCTGACACATTCTGAGACAGTGGAACACCACACCTAGGGCCTGCTAACCGCTGCGCACATGCAGGATGTAATATATTGGACACATAGTACTGTAACTGTATAACAGGCACATAGCTGCAGAATATATCTCTTGCCCAAAGGCCAAGCCACATGTGAGGTCAAGATGCCCGTCCCTCCACTGTTCCTCCAGGGGTCCGTTGCATCACATTGTGGCACTAACCCTAGAAGCAGCAGATGTGCAGGGTGTGCAGTCTCTTGTGATCTGCTGTACACTGCGAGATAGGTACACCTGCATATACCTGAACACAAACCACTTTCATGATCCATGCGGTCCATTGCAGACCATCCTGGCCTCCCCGGGGAACCATGCACACGTCTCCCACTATCATAGATGACAAGAAGATAGTGGGCAATGCCCCAGTGATCACAGTCACCACTATGACTGCAATTGGTGCTCTGGGTGCCAGTATTGGTTAGCCCCTCCATTAACTATGATGAATCACACAATCTGAGCAGCTGTATAAAACTGATCATCCTATGAGGAATGCAGCGATCCATCACATCAGCTCTGTAATATATAGGAACATAGCATGCTTCCTGCACATCACAGCTGCAAAATGTGCTAATGAAATGTTTCAGCGGTCACTCTGAATGTGAAGGGGGCACACATTACCTGGTCCCCAGAGCTAGCACTGCACTAGATGGGCTCTTCAGGTTTTGGAGTAAACCTATATCACTGCCAGTGTGCTACAGGTATTGTCTGCAATGTGTGATGCTAGTCACTTGGTATTCTGCACAATTGCAGCATGCCAGAGTGGCCTGTCTTAAGTGGGCCTTGTGTCCTTCTCATGTTGGCCAGGGATGCACCCATAACATTTCATGTCAGTCCCCAAGGTTGCGGCACCTGTTTCCAAAGAACCCAAATGCAGTGAGTGTTGTCCAGTCAGCAAATGAGTGTGTGCTGACACCAAGCAGATGGGCTTGCCTCAGCCATAGTTATCAGCCCAAGAACAGCTGCTAGCCTCACTTTCTGGGAATTCCAATCAACAGGAGTAAGCACAGGCAGTCTGCATGTGTGAGGCAACTCTGAGCTGCATCAGACACTCACATACTATCTGAGCTCAGTCTGCTAATCACCCCACACTGCATGTTGGCAACTCTAGGCTGCATCAGCCACTCACCACACACTGCATGTGCACATAGCAACCAAGAACACATTGACTTGGTACAAACAGCATGGACACCCAGCAGCTTGTCCATTGATAGGATTACCATAAAAGAAACATCGCTCATATCATTGCAGGCTGACGCTATATAGCACCATGTGGATACATTGCCGTGACATGGTCACAGATTGGTCAGAGTGAGAGTGGCCTCTCAGCATAAACAGATGTGTGCACCCAGGCCATGGCTGTGGCAGACCCATGCTAAGATGGCTCAGCCATTGACCCTATCTCTGACTCCTGTACATCCTGTGCAAACCTCTCTGTTTTAGGCAATACCCACAATCCTCTGCTCCTCATTATGTACCCTTTTAATCTGAACTTGGGGACAGCTTATACAATGTGAGGCACAATGGACAGTGGGACAGAGACAGGCTTGAGTGCATGCTGGCCACAGTGGTCTACTTCCTTCATATACCCCAATATGATGTCCCACCACACAGCTTTTGGCAGTGAGGATTGAACATAATGTCATGCTTGTACTCCCATATATTGTCATGTCCCTAGCCATGGACACTGCAAAACTGGCCAGTGCAGCACATGCACTCTCCCATGTTGCAGACGCATTGACCCTCCCCCCCCTCCAAGAGCACATGGTAGCATGGCTGGTTAGCCATGGGATTGGATGTTGGAATAGTTGCTGGCAACACATACGCCACATTCCCTGTCTCTTTGTACTCTAACAATATCCTTGAAACTGTCAGACTAAGTGCCCATGGGGAGCCAGTGAGGCAGTCATTCAGGCCCTCTGATGTAACATGCAGACAATCAGTCGGCTCACATAGTTTCTGGACATGTGAACACAGGCTTTGGCCAGTAATGCCACCTACGATGGGCAAGGTCGAAACATGCGTGGCACTGTCCCCTACACCCTGATCACCATCCCAACATGCACCTCCAGGCACTGTTTCCCATATGGTGGCAGGCAATGCAGAGACAAACATGACATCCTATGCCACATTCTGGCAGCTGTAATTGTGCATGCACCATTCAGAGGTCCGTTTCCAACAGTCAGAATCAGGCACACAGGTGCATTTGGACTTTCATTTGGAGTGATGGGTGATGTACTGCTGAATGCTTTGGCCAATGATCAGTAGGTAGTGTTGAGATGTTTTTTATTGTTTGCAAATTTGCATGATATGGACCTGCCTGTGCGCACATACAATGGGTGGAGCAATGAGTCCCCGGATTCCACTCTGCAACTGTAAGCAAAGGATAAGAGCAAGGTGCATGCAGTAAATCACAGATTCCTTCCAGTGTCACTGAGTGAATGATCTGGACACAGAGGCCAGCTCTCCCTCTGAGCCTAGTTCCCTATTGGCTGCAGATGGGCCAGGAGGGCTGACACTGCTGCCACGGCTACAGATTGTATGGCACTTGGCATCAATCAGGCCTTTCACTTGTGCAAATTGGTGTGTACTGAGGCCTGGAGGCTCAGTCAAAGGTGAGGATTGCATCACACACATGTGCTCCCACTGCTCGGTCCAGTCAAACCTGCAGGCAATTTGGGAGCTGCCCAACAGTGTCATGTTGGTAGGTAAGTGTAGGGAAATGTTGTGGGGATGAGCCTTGATGATGGTGTAACTGGGAATGCATTTCAACTTCGTAGCCACAGGTTGCAACTACATAGTGAAAACTAACCTTCTGCTTGTCAATGGTGTCTCACACAGTATGTGGGGTTGCTGTGTAGCTGATCTGCAGCATGTTGTATGCACAGCCATGAACCTGGCCACCACATGCATGCATGCACAGTGCATTGATGAAGCTCACACTATTCTGGAGACACACACATACACACAAACACATACATACACACATTCTGGCCAGCAAACAATGGTAGGGTGAAGAGAAGAATGCCTTCTGACACCCACACTAAATTTAAATCATACAGGTAAATACAGAGACCTATTTGTGAGGTTGCCACATCACTGTACATCTTTGCAAAATGGCAGGTGGGGATGTGTATCTGCTACTAATACTACTACTACTGAGCATTTGTATAGCGCTACAAGACATATGCAGCGCTGCATAGACACATGTAAAAGACAGTCCTTGCTCATCAGAGCTTGCAATCTAGTCAAGACAGCACAGTAGCTGTATACATGGGATACATCTAGGGGAAATAGTAAGGAAACACAAAGGAGACCAGGTGAGTCAAGATACAAAGGCGGCATCGAAGAGGTAAATTTTCAGCATGGATTTGAAAAGGGCCAGAGAAGGTTCCTAATAAACAGATTCAGGTAGTTTGTTCCAGGCATAAGGAAAGGCAAAATGAAAGGAGCAAAGTCTAGAGTTAGCAACAGAAAACGTAGAAACATAGGAACATGATGGCAGAAAAAGACCACATGGCCTATCTAGTCTGCCCTTCCATATCAACTACTACAATGGTCTCCTCTTTTCCCTTAGAGATCCTCTGTGTTTGTCCCATGCTTTTTTGTATTCAGATACTATCCTTATCTCCACCACCTCTACTGGGAGACTATTCCACACATCTACCACTCTTTCCATAAAGAAATATTTCCACATATTATTCCTGAGTCTATCCCTTTCATACTCATCCTATGTCCCCTTGTAGCAGAGCTTGATTTCAATTAAAAGAGACTCTCCTCCTGTGCATTTATGCCTTGGAGACATTTAAACATCTCTATCATATCTCTTCTATCCCTCCTTTCCTCTATACATATTAAGATCCTTAAGTCTATCCTTATATGTTTTATAGCGAAGACCACTAACCGTTTTAGTAGCCACCCTCTGCACCGACTCCACCGTGTCTATATCCTTTTGAAGGTGTGGTCTCCAAAACCGCACACAATACTCCAAATGAGGTCACACTAAAGAGGGACTATCGCCTCCTTTTTTCTGCTGGCCATTCCTTTCTCTATACCCCAAAGCATCCTTCTGGATTTCACAGTCACCTTTTCTACCTGTTTAGCTACTTTAAGATCCTCAGACACAATTATGCCCAGGTCTCACTTTTCTTTCATGGACAGAAGTATCTCACCCCCATACTGTACAGCTCCTTTGGATTTTTGCAGCTAAAGTGTATGACCCTGCATTTTTTTTAGCATTAAATTTCAGCTGCCAAATTCTAGACCATTCTTCAAGCTTAGATAGATCCCTCCTCATGTTATCTACTCCTTCCTGGGTGTTTACTCTATTGCAGATTTTGGTATCATCCGCAAAGAGGCAAGCCTTAACCAGCAGCTCTTCCGGAATATCACTAACAAAGATGTTAAAAAGAATCAGACCAAGGACAGATCCCTGCGGCATGCCACTGGAACCTCCCTCTCCTCAGAGTGAGCTCCATTTACCTGTACCCTTTGTCACCTCCCCCTCAACCAATTTCTAACCCAATCAGTAACTTTTGTATAGCGCTACAAGACGTACGGGTTCAGAGAACGGCACAGATAGGAACGATTTGCCAGAAGATCGTAGTTTCTGAGGAGGGGTGTAGGAAGAGCAGATACATGGCAAATTTGAGAATATTGCAGTCGGCATGTCTATGCTGCCAATTTTGTAAATGTGAAAGTTTTACATTACATGTGCACATTTCTGAAATCGCCCATCAACCTGCACATGTCTATATTTTAATCTTCCTGTCTCTATTCCCTTTCAGTTTGGCAAATGTTTATCTTTTGGAGTGGAGACAGGTCAATTTTAGAAAGCACTTACATATGCCCACCTTCTCTGCTGCCCCTCCCATTAATTTTTGGACATTTTGACTAGGATATACCACATGGCTCCTAAACGGCCCTTATGAAATGTCACTTCACATCAGTTCTTGTCTTAGATTTTTATTGTACAGATTCTTGGAAAGAAATGTTTTGTTACATCTCTTGGAAAAATAATATTACTTAATGGCATATTGAAGTAAATGAACATATCTATACATCTTTATCTATATTTCTACAGCTATATTTTTATTTATTTATTTATCCAAACTTATAGTCCTCACTATCCATGGAACTAAGAGGGGTACAAAATTACATAAATAAAGTTACATAAAACAAGACAAAATCAAATACAATCAATATCACAATAAAACAATATGGGTTTGTTCACTACATCCTCTTAAGGTTGTGAACTTAATGCACATTTTAGCAGTGGTGCAATTAATTGAGATAACATTATTTATGTATTTATCAAAAAGCTTTTATATAGCATCTTAGTGATTTTCATCATTCAAAATGGCTTACAAACCAAATAGAGACAATTTCTAATTCAGAAGAAAATAGCAGGCAATAAGTACAGACAGAATAATATCATCTAATTTACAAAGCTGTTGTAATGTCTAGCATTATTCTTCTGGAGGAAATAAGATCTTAACTCCTTTTCTAAAAGTTAGTAAACTGGTTTTTAGTTGTAAATACAATAGTGAGCCCATGCTAATTGCCACTTTGCCATTGCGCACATGGCAATTGTCCTTGTGCTAGTGGCAATGTGCTCTCCATGCCCACACTCTGCCCCTAACCTGCCCATTTGCCACCATAGTGCACAATGGCTAATTCACATGCATCTTGGCAATCACTCACTCTCATGCCCACACATTAGGTGTCATCGCAGAGAGTGAGCATGTGTTAATCACTTACCAGGCTTTAGTAATAAGAACAAAGGAACATGGAAATCACTAGTTTGCTAATGTGTTAAATCAAACAATTTTCTTATAAAACGGTGCCTAAAATCAAAATACAAAAGTCTGATCTAGTCATAAACATCTGGGAAAACGTATCTGAATAAATGGGCCTTCAACTGCTTCTTGAAAGTAATGAAACCCTCAAAACCTCTCAAATAGGAAGGTAAAGAGTTGCATAAAATTGGTCTGGCCGCTGAAAAGGCCCGTGATCTAATGTCATCAAGCCAAACCTGCCAAAATGATCAAACATCCAATAAACTTTCATTTGTAGACTTTAAAGCCCTAGGAAGACAATATGATTTCAATGAAGAGGCGATACAAACTGGTGCATCATTATTCCATGCTCCATGGATTAATGTGATAATCTTGAATCAGACGCACCGGCATTAGTGAGATATGAGAAAGCTTTCTCAGTCCTATTACTAATGGGCTGCTGCATTTTGTACCATTTTCAAAATACAAATGGATCTCTTAGGAAGACCCAAATAGAGCCTACTGCAATAGCCTAAATAAGGAATCACTAAGACATGGATCATGGGACAAAAGTTCTCCTTGGTCAGATAAGGTTTTAAACATTGTGTTGTGTAACTTGTTTTTTTATCTATTTCTTTTAATTGAGTTTTCATGGATGATAATCAACCATAACTCCTCCATTTTTTAGGCAAGGGACCATTGAGATTGCCCTACCATCAATAGAAATTTGTTGAGGTAGGTGTTCTATTCTCCTACCAAGAAACATGATGCCTGTTTTGCTAACATTCAGTTTATTTGTAGCTATCCAAGAATTTACCATTTTTAAATTGTATCTGAAATGGTATCATGAACTGTAACTAAAATTTATATGTAATCTGCAAATACATGATATACAATTCCTAGAAAGTAGAACAATCTGCAAATCGGTAGCCTATAGATGTTAAATAATATTGCTGAAAGGATCTGAACCTTGGGGAACACTGGAAAAAGTAGAAAACCAATTTGAATATTTATCACCAACTCTAACTTGCTGGAGATGTCCGGTCAAGAAAGATCTGCACCATTTCAATACTTTCCCAAGATCCCTAGGCACACAATATTATCAAGAAATACTCCATACCCTTGTCAATATCTCTATTTGCAATATCAAAGATGGAAAGAAGCAAAGTCTCCATATCATGTTTTATCTCTTTCTATGGCTCTTCCAGAAATAGGTGATGACATTAATACCACTCAGAATTTTTCTGTATTAGGAGGGTTCCTCAACAGTGAAGTATAATAGGAGGAGTTCCTTGAAATGGATGCAAATTTGAGTGGTATAAATATCTTAGCCCAAAAACAGATTCCTGTCTTTGACTGGCTAATCTGTCATATGACCAAAGTACTGTACTTTATGTTTTAGGTGGCTAAATCAATGCATCACCATTTAATAAATGTACCGAGGAGCCACTGGCAGAAAGAGGCCTCTGGGGAACAGGGGAGCTAATTCTCCCTGATGTTGGAAGAGAAGTGAGAAGATGCAGAGGACATGCCTAGAAGATGGATTCAAGCAGGGCCACTTTTACCTATTGGCAAAAAGGACAGCTGCTCTGGGTCCCTGCACAATGGGGGCCCTGCTGCCCATAAGTAAAAGCGACATCCGCGTCCATTACACAGCTGCCGCCCCTCTCCAGGATGTGCAGCAGTGGCAGTACAGAACCGGAGTTACCTTCTCTTCCAGCAGTGTGGTGCCATTTATACTTCTGTCCCCCCTCCGATAGCAGGAAGTAAAATCGAAGGGGGGCAGAAGCACGAATGGTACTGTGGCATTGGAAAAGAAGATAACTACAGTGCCATGATGCCTTTTTAAATTTACTGCCACTGGTGCATGTCCTGGAGATGGAGAGCAGCAGAAACGGGAGGGAGGGGAGGGGGGGGGCCTGTAAACATTTTCAGGGTCCCATAAGGGGTTGTAGCAGCCCTGGATCCAAGAAAGCCAGGTTCTTATGGGAAAAAAGTGCCTTCTGCCTGAGTCTATGCCTGGGGTTCAGAAGAGAATGGATATTCCTATACTTGGCTGTCGGGTAAAGTTGGTCTCTTTGCGGATGATACCAAAATCTGCAATAGAGTTGATACCCAGGAAGGTGTAGATAACATGAGGAGGGATTTAGTGAAGCTTGAAGAATTGTCAAGAGTTTGGCACAGGAAGATGAAGCCTGAGGAGTCCCAGCACTAGCAGCAGCAAAGGAAGCCAAAACAGAGGGCTTTGGAAAGTTTTTGAAAAGAGACTGCAGTTTTGATTTGTTTCCTTGTATTTTAGCAATTTCCTTGTGGTTTGGCATCTCCAAGATGGCCACCATTCCCACTGAAGCACTAGTAGAAATGCAGTATGCAGGACTTAAGGAGAGTGCACGCCTGGCCATAGAGCCTTGCAAAGGGAACGAACAATGTTGGAATCATACGACGGGACTCAGCTGTTATGGAGCTGCTGACATCAGTACATTTAAATTGTGCCCAGGAGGGCTGGGCTCAGTGCAAGGGGAGCTACCCTGAGAACATATGGGGTTTCAATGCACCATATGTGGGAGAAGGCTGAATCTTCCCTGTTTCATTTACCAGACTACAGTCAACAGTGAAAATACAGAGAAAAACAAAAACAAGGCCAAATCACTAATGTGTTTATTTTGGATAACACTAGCACCTATTCCAGCCAGCTGAAACTGGATTCACCATCATAACTCACTGAGTAAGGGCCCAAGTTTGGCTCACTATAGAAGAACGACCATGATTACTGGTGCTATAGGGCACAGGGAATATTGAGATCAGAAGCATACCTCCTCCCCCCCCCCCCATGGAGAATCAAAAGGCAATGTGTCTGGACTAGTGGAGAGAGGGTATGGAGGAGGGTACCTTTCATCCCCAAACCTCCCCTGTATCTCTGTGTTCTTTAGACAATGCTTAGGTATAACTAAGGGTCTTAGGAAATGTCCCAGCCAAGGTTCCTTGTTCAGAGGTTCTTCAAACAACAGACCTGAGTAGCCAAATAGAAGCCACCATACCTTTTAGGCCTACCAGAAAGCTAAACAAAGGGGTTACCCATTCTGGCCTTCCTAACTGCTTACACTCACATCTCATTTCTTACTGCCCCTCCCACACTCTCCACTGGTTGAACATGAATCTCTTAGTGGTTCCTACAAAGTACATGGTATGTCTAAAAATCTACCACTGGCCTTTTTTTTCAAGCCTCTGAATTGTGAAACTCCATGCCCACCAAACTCTGCAGAGAATTCTCTTTTAAAAAGTTCAAGACTGCCATGAAGACATGGCTTTTTATCCAAGCTTTCCATGATATCTAGTTATGTCTCCCTCCATGATTACACTCTTACAGCTTTTCCTCCCCTCCCTAAGGTTGCCCATGCAGTGAGAACTCCTGTTTCTCCTTATTCTACTTGGTGAATTATTGTTGTGCTATCACACTTTTCTCCCTTGATGTTTTCTTTTATTTGTGTTTTGTTTGCCCTGACATTTTTGTTTTTTATGTCCTCGAAATAACCGACTCTCATTGTAAATCACCATGACATTTTTTTAATCAATGTGCAGTATCTCAAATTCTCATGAGTTAATAAATAAATATTAGGAATCTATTATTTATTTATTCCAAAGAATCTATTAGGAAACATTCCAAAGAATCTATTAGGAAACTCCTGGGGCAACCCTGGTACTGAGCCCTGCGTTGAACTCTCTCTCTCTTAGTGTCACAACCTACTTGTACCAAGAGAGTGGGAATCCCAGAGTGTGACAGTGCCTGCACCTCTCTCCATAACCAGTGCTTGCCTCAATTTAATTAGGAAGGCCGCTAGGACTGGGTTTGCAAATGCTGGAGAAAATGCTCAACTTTGTGTGCCTGGTCTTGCAGTCCCTGATGAGTCATCATCTGGGGTATCTGCAAGTTGATCGATCTCTAGTCCCAAAATGGAGGGCTTCTCCCAGAAGATGCAGCAGTGGATCATTCTTCCAGGATGGAACATGGCTAGAAAAAGCAGAATCTGGCAATGGAAGATAGGCTGATATGTCTGCAGTTCCATTGCTAGAAAACATTAAGAGGGATCCATCGACAGAGACTCCCCACTTGATCCAGAGCAGAAAGATTTGTGCAGTAATTAATGTGGGAGGCCTGGCAAGTGGCGTACCCTTATGTGACTTGTCGCTCATGAATATGGTAGATTTTAAGAAGGACGAATGGATCAGGAATAAAATCTACAATCAAATGAATTCTTGGGTACACCCCCTGATTAAGGCCACCATCAAAGCCCAATAAAAACATACTACTGGAAATTCCATAAGGATAGTAGTCGATTCAGAAGGGAGAGAAAGGATCCACTCAGCAATCCAGATGCTACTAGGTGGAAGTGGACGTACCAGGAGGAAGCCTGACCCTACCTGCTACAGCCTATAAACTGCTTTTCTGCATAAGCAGGACTCACTTCACAATTGTTGCTTGATGCAATGACTTATTTTCCTCCTTCTAGCATTTCTAAGAATAACTCCTGAAGTGAAGAAACTCTGTTAAATGTTGTTCTGTTTTGTTGTGCATCCTGTGTCTGTGATGGCTTGCAGATTCAATACAGACTCAGCAGAAGGTAGCAGTGAAGCATGAAAAGAGATCTAATTTGGTATTGACCTAGCTAGTCATATAAGGTGCTTTCTGAGCATTAGTACCAGGAGCAGTTGGTTTTGAAAAGAAAGTAGAACATTGTTCATGCTAGTGAAATACTTTAAAGAGGTAATTTCCTAAGAGATTTTTGCATGTTGTGTCTTATAAAATTATCCATCCTCATACAAGTATAAAAGGTAGATGTGTACCTGTTTGCAATGCGAGTGTAGGTCTGTTTGGGGGAGGATTCTGAGAGCAGCATGAGCATAGTAACTGAGTATGCACACAGGTTATAAAATATATACCGATATGTGTACTTAAGCCTGTGCGTCTACATCTACTACTGAGCTGGTATAAATGTATCTGGCCACCTTGAAGTCACAATTCCAGCTGCTTTTGTACTGATACTTTATTAAGATACATAGACGCCTATGTGTTTTTATAACATAGTTTTAAAATAACACATAGGTGTGTTTTTATAACATAGGTTTTTATAACATAGGTTTAAAATATGTGCCCACTTGGCCTCCCAACCTAGATGACCTGTTACAAAATGACACTTAAATTGTGTGGGGGGAAAAAAATGCCAAAATCTATACATAGGGGCACGTTTACTGAATCACATTAGGCTTTTTCAGGTAAGGCAGCATGTTAGTGCAAATAGCACTGCGTTATCTGAAAATGCTGTTCAGTATCTGTTGGGGGCGTGCACAGCATTTCCCCAGCAGATACTACACCAAAAATGCAAAGAACAAGGTTAGATGGCAGCCAGGATGTAGCTAACGCAACTAGGTCCTGCCCTAGAGTTGGTCCAAAGTGTTGAAACCCTTTGCAAACCTCAAGCTTTACACCCCTTCTAGCTGTCAAAATCTATTATTTAGCTATGAATGGCCTGCTTTTGCTGCCCTCCAGAGGTTGCTGCCATAGGAGACCACTTAGTTTACGTAATGCTTGGGCCGGTCCTGAATGCAACCCACTGAGGTGGCATTGGTTACACCGACAATCTGCAAATCTAATGTACTGTGCGATTACGCCTGTGGTAACCGCGTGATACAGGCGTGCCCACTCTCTGTCCTCACCCTGTCCACGCATGCAGCTAAGACACGTTTTGCAGATAGTGCAGAAAATCACTACGCTATCTGCATTTTTGCCACGCGTTAGCTATTGATGCAGAGTACTTGGCAAGCACTATCTGCTGCATTGACAGCTGAGGTGGTTTAGTAAATATGTCCCCAGATGTTCTGAAAGCTACAAGAAAACCTATAATAGGAAAAACAGGTACCTAGTAAAAGTACAAAACAATAAATACATTGCTAAGACCGATATAAAACTGTATCATTACCATGGATTATTTTTGAATGCTCTTTTAATGCCATTTTTTATTATCCTCATTCAATTAAATGGCTAACTTAAG
The DNA here is from genome assembly GCA_033557465.1 of Ichthyophis bannanicus. Classification (NCBI taxonomy): domain Eukaryota; kingdom Metazoa; phylum Chordata; class Amphibia; order Gymnophiona; family Ichthyophiidae; genus Ichthyophis; species Ichthyophis bannanicus. The sequence goes on along the minus strand of CM066035.1, from coordinate 425,368,575 downwards.
AGTGACTGGATATAGCTTTCATAATTTCATCCACTTTAGTTCTCATTGCTGGAGAGGTAATATGCAATTAATTAATGGGTTGCCACTCTCACAGGTGTCTGACACATAGTATAGAGAAATTTGGCTTCCCCATATGGAATTTTGGAGGGTTGCTAGAAGATATTTGGAATATGATTTTCTTATCTCAGAAATTATAGAGAATGTTAGGAGAGTATTGTCTCTATCCCAGAGGCATTACCATGGCTTAAGTGTAGTTTGTATTTCTTACCTTGTGAGCAGGGGTGGTTCTATAATGAGGCAGAGTGAGGCGGCTGCCAACACAGCTCAACGGCAGTCACCTCACTCTGTCTAATCATTAAAAAAAAAAAAGTTGACAAGACTAGTTGATGCTGCCACTTCTCCTGGATTGGTGGCGGTGGCAATATCACCCCCCCCCCCCCACCACCACCAATGCTGTTCTAGAAATGATGAGAAGAAGCACAGCAGTGATGGCAGTAAGATATCAGTTTTGAAACAAAAAAAAAGTGTGGGGTCTTGGCGACTCCAGCGCTCTTCGAAGGCCCTGCTGTTCTCAGCCCCTTTTTGTGCCAGAGGAAGGCAATCTAGCAGGGTCTTCAAAGCGTGCTGGAGTCATGAAGATCCCATGCTTTTGACTTTATGATGGCAGCTGCTGCTACAAGATTTGAGAGAGGTGGTGGCAGGAGTCTGTGGTGAAGCGATTAATGTACAGTATGTGCATTTATTTATTTTTTTATTTCTGGATCGTCGGGTTATTACGGGTCCAGGCTGGTGGTTGGTGGCGCAGATCGGCCAACCTCGGTTGTTTTTCTCTCTTGGAGCTGCAGTAGTATGGTTTTTTTCAGGTCTGCCCGGTCTGGCTCAATCTATACCACGGAACTCCCCCCCCCCCCCCGCCCTTTCCTTTGGAACCTTGATCACAGCAGGCTCAGATATACTGTTATTTTTTTCTTTTTCTTTTTGATTTGCTGTTTTCTTGTCCAACGATTGCTCATCTGCTAGGAAATGGTGCAGCGGTTCGCATAGTGGGGAGGAAGGCAGAACGTTTTGGCTGCAGCATGCTCAGCTCACGCCATTCATAGAGATCAGCAGCCATGATCGTATAGGGTCCATTGGCCTGACCACCTCCAGTATTGACTCAGAGCAAGCAGCGAAATACAGAGGGTACCATACTTGAGGGATATATAGGAGAGTGAAGGTGATGGGCAGTGCTTAGGTTTTAAGGTTATGCCACCCATGTAAATCTAAATTATCAAAGAAAAACTTTTGTTTTATTTTTTATGGGTGAAATTGAATGTCATTCTTATACCACACATGACTGCATGAGATCTGCAAGAAGGGGTGGGGTGTTCTTAGAATTTCAAGGAAACAGTTGGACTTTAAAACAGTACTTTCACACTCCACAAAGGGTTGCAATATAATGACAATAACCAACAAATACATCTCTATCTGCCTAGTATACAGAACCCCGAACAGCCAAGATGAAGACCTCTCATTCATTCTAGAGCAAATTTGCAAATACTCAGGAAGCAAAAAGTCCCTTGTACTGCTTGGAGACCTCAATATCCCATCTATACCAAGTAAAGATGCATAGGCATTCCAGAAGGCAATGGAGGACCTTCAATACACGCAAATAATCCATGGCCCAACACATACAAAAGGAGCAACATTAGATCTCATCTATATCCCTAATCCTCTCCATTCACCCATTCCAACCTCCACACCAGTACCATGGTCGGACCATCACATGCTAAGTGTTGTGCTAATGATCCCATCAAAATTTGATGAAATCAAAAGAGCACCAAAAGAATGGAGGAGATTCTCTCATTTCAGTAATGACACATTCACATTCATGAAGGACATAATTCCAAAGCTAATATCTACCTCCACAAATCTTGAAAATGCAATAGACAACTGGAACTCTACACTGAAGGAAACCTCAGCACCACTAATCAAGAACCTGAGTAATCACAGGAATCACTCCGCACCATGGTTCTCAAGACAAATCAACGACATGAAAAAATCCCTCCGGAGAATAGAAAGAAAATGGAGGCAGACCAAAACACAGGAAGACCTTCACGAATACATGACAAAACTCCAAGAATACCAACATCAAATCAATACTAGTAAAAAGGAATATCATACAAACCTCATTTTGAATTCTCTAAATAAACCACGAGAACTTTTTGACATTGCATGTTCCCTAACAAAGTATAACCCCCGATGCAATGAAACCACATCATTTCACCCTCCAACCATGGCAGACTTTCTAGAAAGAAAACTGCACACCTGCCATCCCAACTGAAAGAAAATAACCTCACCAAGAGTCCCCTAAACAATGGAGCTTTTTCCACACACCCTCCACTGACCAACTACAAAACATAGTGTCCAAAATTAACACCACAACCTCCTCACTAGATACTTGCTCCATCTCTTGGATCAAGTTAACGGCTAAACAATTAATAGCTACCCTAAACAGTATCATTTGGCTTTCACTTACAAAGGGAAACATGACCCCCTGCCTTAAACAAATGATTGTGAGACCAATAATAAAAAATAAACAAACACTGGACCTGTCAGATGCCAGCTCATACAGACCCATCTCAAGTCTCCGTTTCTAACGAAAATGATGGAAAAAGTAGTGCTAATCCAACTGCAAGACCATATAAACCTCCATACCCCTTGAACCCCCACCAGTATGGGTTCAAGTCAAATCATAGTGTGGAAACATTGTTCATCTCTCTACTGGATAGAATCATAACCACTATTGATGATATAAAAATGGGTGTGCTTTTTATCTTTATTGATATCAACGTGGCGTTTGACTCTATAATTCACTCAACTCTACTGGACTGTCTGAAGAATATGGGCTTAAATGGTGACACTCTCCAATGGTTTTCTTCATACCTCAGTCAATGCAAACTACAAGTAAAGTCTGATCCCAACTACTCAAGGATACTTCACCAATCACAAGGGATACCTCAGGGATCAGCGCTCTCCACTGTACTATTCAATATATACCTTCAGCCCTTGTGCGACATAATAAAAAGCTACAATATTGATTACCAAATTTATGCAGACAATTTAATGGTCTTTGCCCCATTCCACACCACTCAACCTGACTTCTCCAGTACTATATCCTGTCTGGAAACAATGACCAACTGTCTACATTGACAAAACCTCCACATAAACTACACCAAATTGGAAGCACTCATCATAATCCATAATAACTCATTCATATCCCTGAACAAACTTAAAATACATCAGAATGACACAGAGATCAAACATGAAGTGAGGTATCTTGGAGTCATAGTGGACTGTAACTTAAATTTCCAAACACACATATCCAAAGCAGCAAGATCAGCTTACCATAAACTACAAATGATACGACTCCAACCATTCCTAGATCAGAAGAGCTTCCGCACCATCTGCCAGGCAATGATTATGCCGACATTAGATTACTGCAATTCCATTTATCAGGGTCTGCCAAAACAAACCATCCAACCTATACAACTAATACAAAACACGGCAGCAAGAATAATATCCAGGATATCCAAGGGCACCCACATAACCCCTACATTAAAACAACTGCACTAGGGGGGGGCGGAGCCTGATGTCCAGCGGGTAAGACGCTTCGCGTTGAAGCTCCCGAGAGGCCTACTTAGAATCCTGACTTAATACCTATACAAACTTACTATTTCGCTCCGAGCTGACCGGGGTACATCGGGGGGGATGGCGGCCCATAAACCAGCGCGCTTGGACTTCGGGTCTCCTTCTTCTTCTCACGGAAAACGCTCCAAAACAGAGGTGTCCTCCCCACAGAAGATGGCTCCCTTTCGTGAAAACCCCGAAATGCACCTGGAGATTTTAGAGGAAATACGCGGCGTGAAGGAATTGGTGCAGTCCAATGGAGAAGCGCTTCGAGCCATGCGAGAAGACTTTGGAGTGCTCCAGGACCGACTTGAAAGTCTCTCATTACGGCAGGACAATATGGCGGGGGTCCTCGACTCGCACGTGGTGCGCTTGGGCAAGCTGGACCAGGCTGAGCGCCAGATACAGAATCTTCAAAAGGAGTTAGAAGATAGCAATAATCGAGCCCGTCGCAACAATGTGAGGCTCATTGGAATACCGGAGGGGGTGGAAGCCGGAGATATAAGAGAATTCCTGCTCAAAACTCTTCCCTCCTTGCTGAAGATCACTTTTCATAGAGAACTGGAAATCGATCGTGCGCACCGTGTTCCTACCCACATGGCGCTCAACCGAACGACCCCCCGGCCTATTATCTTTCGCTTGCTACGATATCAACAAGTGGAACAAATTTTAAATGCTGCCCGGGCGAATCATCATTTGGAATTTGAAGGTCACAAAGTCTCCTTCTTCCCTGATTTTACAAAGCCCACCGTCGACCGTCGGAAGAAACTCCTTGCTTTTCGCCCTCGACTTCAACAGCTACAGGCTCGCTTTGGCCTGTTGTATCCAGCGAAGCTCCGCGTGACTCTTCACAACCAAACCAGGACATTCGAAGATCCTGATCTACTGTCAACATTTTTGGACTCCAAAGAAGCAGAGCAGATGCGCTAATCCAAAAACTTGGACCTTTATCTGCCGGCTCTGTCCGCCATTTTGAAGGGCCCGATGCGGTGGTCATAGCCAAGCACAGAGACTACCTGGACTTTCTTTCTTTCTCTATATGACCTTTTGTTTTTTGGTCTCCTATCCCTCCATGATGTGTGCCTCGGTCGGATTCGGAGCACGCACAGTCCTACAGGTCATGTGTTTTTTTTTTTTTCAATTTTGGCCTTCTCTGGGGTTTCTCCCCGCAGACACATGGTCGCCAGTAATTTCTGGGGTTTTGCTTCTTCTCTACCGCACTGTGGTTTTCTTTTTTAATGTGGGGCGCTCCATTGTATTATCTTAGCCTATTTTCTTTCATGTCATATGTACAGCCAGATACAGTCAATATGAGGGACATTGTGAAATTATGTGCGCTATCATGCTCAGAACTTTCAATTTTCTGAATGGCCTTATGTAAAATTTTATCACTCAACGTAAAAGGCATAAATAGTTCAATCAAAGGAAGAAACTCCTTAGCTATCTTAGCCATGAGCATGCTGATTTTGTGTTTCTTCAGGAAACGCATCTCAACTCTGCTGCAACACTGCAACTCAATGCTAAGTCTAACATGGTGGCTGCCTATTTTCCCGCCGTTTCCAAACGGTGCGGGGTAGCCATTCTGGTTAAGAAGTCTTTGCAAGCTACTGTAATAGATACTAGCGCTGACAAGGAGGGTAGATGGGCCCGTGCACACCTTAAGGTTGGAGATAGTGAATTCATGTGTATTTGCATTTATGCCCCGAATGTAGACGACCCTGCTTACTATGCAAGTATTGCGCAGTTGGCATAGGCCTCTGCCAATGCTCCATCAATACTTGGTGGTGATTTTAATCAAGTGTTCCATCACTCTTTTCTTCTCAAACAAGGCGCTCGTTGGCTGGAAGATCCAGTACCGAGTAGACCTGTGTGACTAGACATAGAAGAGGATCTTTGCAAACCGATTCCTCTTACTCTTCTCCCTGGTATGACTCTCCCATCAGACTCCCACTATCCCCCAATGCTTTTAGACACTTTAGGTGCCTTTAATACTCTAATGCACTCTTTAGACTCCTGACTCTGTCCGTTCGACAGGCTCCCGCTTTGGTACAATACTTGATTTCGAATACAACATAAGTCGATGGTGTGGAGCCCCTGGTACACTAGGGGCATTTGGATTCCTAGCCAGTTGTTCCATGATGGTCGCTGGAAAACTTTTAGTGACTTGCACACTGAATTTGGTCTCCCAGCGGGGCACTGCTTTCAGTCGAAGCAACTTCGGCATTGCCTTTGGAGTGCTAGGGTACTTCCGCCATCGGCATCCCCTATACAAGGTTGATCGGAGACTATCCGATCTATCGGTAGTTCCCCGGGTGTAGCATCCAATTTTACAAAACCTTATGTAATGCTATAACTAGCGATGCCCCTATTGCGCAGAAAGCATGGGAGAGAGAATTGCATGTGACTTGACCTTGGAGCAATGGAGCCTTGTCTGGAGTAGAGTGACACGGGTTTCCCGATCCGCCTCACTCACTCAGACACTCTTCTTTCTAGCCCACCGGTGTTTTTACACTCCTGACAGATTAGCCAAATGGAACACTACTCAGGGCAATAGTTGTTGGACATCCCATGCGGCCATCGGCTCACTACCTCATGTTATGTATGAATGTCCCGCACTACAGTATTTCTGGCGTCGGGTCTGGGGTCGTATCCAGTCTATTTTGCACTTTCAGGAGCCCCTTTCTTGGAGGATGGTGAGACTTCGCCCAGTTGCGGGGATCTCCTCTCTTCCAAAAACGGCTTACTTCCTTTTGGACTTTATGCTTGGCATTGCTATTTCCCTAATTAAGAAATGCTGGAAAATAGCTCCCATCTGAGCCCCAATGCATGGTGGAATCATGTTTGTCTCTACAGTACATATGAACAAATGCCCTGTATGTTTGCTTCCCCCGTTCAGACTTCTCATTATTGGTCTAAATGTAAGATGCTCAATGATTATGTACATTCTGCTAAATACTCTCATCTGACTGTCTAAATTTGTATATATTTTGGTCCCATGATCATTCTGTATCGTAGATACTCTTTTGACCGTTTTGATGTATAATCACTGTTAATTGGAAGCGCTCACATGCTGACCTAATCGGCTAGAGAAGAAGCATGGGGGTGGGGGGTAATTGGGTTTACTTTTCCTTATTGTATACTTGTTTTGTCTCCTTTGGTGTGTTGTTTCTTTTGTTTGTTGCAAAATGAAAATAAAAGTTTAAAAAAAAAAAAAACAACTGCACTAGCTCCCAGTCCTTCAAAGATCCAAATTCAAATCACTCACTATCATCTTTAAGATAATTCACCAGCTGGCAACAATGATCAAGAAAGATCAAGAAACAAGAAACCGATGAGCCTCCACCAGAAACCTATTGTTCATACCAAAGACAAAAAAGAAAGCAAAACAGCTAACCTACAACGAACCACCCTCCCTCTAAGCACATACACTTTGGAACTCATTACCAGAAACTATTAGAGCCACTACAGACTTCCAGGATTTTTGCAAAGCCATAAAGACGTTCCTATTCATGGAGCATCATACCAACATTACTTGATGAACACCTTCTAGTCCTAACTTACACAATCAGCCCCCACCACATACCCTACCACTTCCCCTTGCAATACTCTAATATAACAGATGATTTAACCTATATATATAATATATAAACCTACTGTATAATAGTTCATATAAGTTCATATATGTTATATGTATACCTCTCCAAATAAAGTTGTTGAAGTTGCAATGTAAACCACCCTGAATGGAAGACGGGGCAGTATAGAAGACCTGTTAAATAAAGAAACAGATAAAGGGAGCTTTCCAGCTCTTTTCCTCTTTTGCTCACTTGCCATTGAAAGGAACTATTAAATAGAAGAGAATGAATCCAAAACTACTAATATGGGGGGGGGGGGGAGGGTCAGATAGTGTGGGGTGTCTTATCAAAAAAAACATTTGAAGCAAGGTACAATAAAAAAAAGTACTGCATTTACACTCTTGTTTTCAAAGGCCTTTATCTTTTGCTTATACAAGAGGCTAGACTCTCAGAGACTGGCTGGTACATTCTGCCTTACCACTGGACAGTCCCACTAGACCAACATCACATCAGGGACATTGGGCATACAATCGGTGCAAATATTGTAGTAACACTATGGAGGGAGTCTTGTGGAGTCACCCGACAACCACTCGGGTTTATAAATTTTTGGGTTCCAGTACTTGCTTGACTAGCCATGTGGTTTATTTACTTTTATGCTCTTGCAATTTGTTATACATAGGACTGACCATACGCCCGGTAAAAATTTGTTTGGGTGAGCATGCCTCCAGAATAAGATCTTCCATTCTCTCTGCTCCAGTAGTTTAGCATTGTGTCACCGCGGGCCACTCTTTTTGGGATTTTAAATGGAAGGTTATCGATTGGATCCCTCCTGATCCTAGGGGTGGTAATCGGGAGTATCATTTGCAGTGGCTGGAGCAACATGGATTTTTCGTCTCAGCACAGTAATCCCGGGGGGATTGAATTTGGAACAGGAGTGGTAGAGCCTCCTTTAAACATCTTGTGCTTGATCCTTCTGGGTTTGTTGATTCGGGGGTTTTCCCCGCTGTTAGGACACTCCTCTGTTCTACAATTGGCGTCATTTTAACAGCCAATCAATAACCGGCCTCAGCCACATGCGGGAACCGTTGGTCTTCAGCGTTCCCTTTCGGTGATCACTACTTCTAGAATACAGCGGGTGTACACTTGAAGCAGGGTCTTTCGGAGAGAAGCGTCGCTGTGAGGGAGCTGCCGTGCTTTTCACCTGCACGGTTCAGCGCAGCGAGACCAGGAGGCGGCTGGCTTGTGATCGGGACAGGCGGGAGGAGGACGTGCCTTGGCCCGGAGGACCCTGCTGTGCCCCATAAAGCCCTCCGGTTTTGGAGAAGTATTGAGAGAAGCGTCGCTGTGAGGGAGCTGCCGTGCTTTTCACCTGCACGGTTCAGCGCAGCGAGACCAGGAGGCGGCTGGCTTGTGATCGGGACAGGCGGGAGGAGGACGTGCCTTGGCCCAGAGGACCCTGCTGTGCCCCATAAAGCCCTCCGGTTTTGGAGAAGTATTGAGAGAAGCGTCGCTGTGAGGGAGCTGCCGTGCTTTTCACCTGCACGGTTCAGCGCAGCGAGACCAGGAGGCGGCTGGCTTGTGATCGGGACAGGCGGGAGGAGGACGTGCCTTGGCCCGGAGGACCCTGCTGTGCCCCATAAAGCCCTCCGGTTTTGGAGAAGTATTGAGAGAAGCGTCGCTGTGAGGGAGCTGCCGTGCTTTTCACCTGCACGGTTCAGCGCAGCGAGACCAGGAGGCAGCTGGCTTGTGATCGGGACAGGCGGGAGGAGGACGTGCCTTGGCCCGGAGGACCCTGCTGTGCCCCATAAAGCCCTCCGGTGTTTACACGCGGCCGCGTGTCGCGGCCTGCGTGGCGTGGCCTAAAGCGGCATGGCTCAAGGGGCAGGTTACGCCCCTTTGGCGCCCCTTCGGTGCACGTGAAGTGTTGTGTGGTGTGTCCATCTTGGAGCCGATTACAGCATCATGGGCAAAAGGAAAGCGAAGTTGGATGAAAAATCGGGGGCTGGTGCCACAGGAAGGAAAGCGGCGGGCCCTATGGACAAACACGTGACTGTTTTGCTGCCTGGTAATCGTTCTCCGGAGGAGGCCTCTTTGAGTCCTGTTCTCCGGTCTCCTCCTCCCTTTCCTCTTCCTGCTCTTTCTTCTACCCTCTCTGGTAGTCCCCTTGAGCGGCTTCCCCCTGTTCCATGTCCTGTTTTTCCACCTGTAGTAGAACCTGAAAGTTCAGTTTCCCCTAAGGGGGAGATAACCTTGCATGATATATGGTCTGCTATTCAAAAGATAGATGCACGTTTAACCTCTACTGTATCCTCTTTGTGTAAATTTTCCCAAGATGTCGTGGATAAATTACAGCTTATGGATAACCAGTTAGGTTCTGTAGTAAAACTTGCTGATAGCACTAATTCCCAGGTCCAATCTAGCCGTACTTCTGACTTGGCCTTTATTCGTGATTCCTCAGCTATTTCCTTTCGGCTAGAGGCTCTTGAGAATCGTGCTAGAGCAAGCAATTTACGTTTTCTTAATTTTCCTATGACACACCTAATGTCCTCTGACATATTGTTGGGTAAATACTTTTTGGAGATTCTGCATTTGGATGGGGATTTTCATACGGTCCATACAGTTCATATGTATTATTTGCCTCAGGGTTCTTCGTCCACTCCTCGGGTTGTAGGGGCTTCGACCCCTTCACCCTCTTCAGTGGATCAAAATTTAACAGCCTTCTTGGAAGACTCAATGGACAATATCTCAAAACGTAACACTTTGGTAGTTCAGTTTATTTCTGAATCTGCCAAACTGCGGGTTTTGAGAGCATACTTTAAGTATCGAGCTAAGTTATTTTGTGGTCAGTCCATTCAAGTCTTCCCAGATGTCTGTCGTCACACGCAGTTAAGGCGTAAGCAGTTTCTGCTGTTGAAATCACAGGTGTTGGCATTGGGGGCAACCTTTTTCCTTAAATTTCCTTGTCGCTGTGTGATTACCTTGGCTGGGCGCACTTATGTGTATAATGATGTTAATGCCTTGAAATCTTTTTTGGATTTAAAAGCAGAGGGAGGTACAAGTGTTGAGGGGGAATGATTTAACTGTTTTTCAGCTCCTTTTTCTGGGGTGTTTAATCTCCCTTTTTTTCTTGTATTTTGATTGATCTTATAATAATTTTTGACAATTCTCCCCTTGATGTGTTTCATTTTATGTGGGGGAAATAGTTTCTTGATTGTAATCTACTATTCTTGTTTAATAATGTTATTAGCTATTTTCTTGTTGTATTTGAAAACTCTTAAATAAAAATGTAAAAAAAAAAGAAGCAGGGTCTTTCTGGGACCCGAAACATGCATGTTGTGCATTACTAAATCCAGCATTTATTAGAAAGCGTGGTTTTCACCATGGACTAAGATAAGTGTTCTCACACTACCTTACTTTTAGGATAAGTGTTCACACACTACCTTACTTTAACAAAAGGGTTCTTCGGACACCTGAGCAGAGTTCCCTCTCCCCGCTCTGGTCCGTCGGGCCCAACATTCTTTTTGGTGTTAGAATTCAGTTTGTACAATTTGTAGCTCGGTATTTTCTCACTAGACATTGTTTATTGGCACATTAAATAAGACTGAGTAATAAATTAATCATCGCAAGCTATAAATTCCTAATTTTGTGCAAAGTTCTGCACCTAGGAAAGAACAACTCAAGCTACAGTTACTACTACTATTAATCATTTATATAGCACTACAAGGCATATGCAGCGCTGTACAAACATGAATAAAAGACAGTCCCTGCTCATAGATCTTAGCATCTAGATAAGACAGGCAGAACAATACAAGAGAAATAAGGGGTTCAATAGGGAGAGGAGACACAAGGGGAACAAGAGATTAAGATCCGACAGCAGCCTCAAAGAGGTAAGCCTTTGCATGGATTTGGAGAGGGATGAGATGATGTAAAGATACAGGAAGTTTGTTCCAGGAATAAGGAGCAGCGAGGTGAAAAGATCAAAGTCTGCAGTTGACAGTAGAAGAAAAGGGCATAGAGAGAACAAAGCCAGAGGAGGAATGGAGTTCATGAGGAGGGGTGTAGCGAGAGAGGAGAGAGGAAAGGTAATGAGGGGCAGTAGAGTAAATGTATTTATAGGTTAGAAGCAGCAGCATTGTGGAACCTATATACCTTTTTGGGAACCTGACAGGTACTTGTGACCTGGATTGGCCACTGGTGGAAACAGGATACTGGGCTTGATGGACCTTGGTCTGACCCAGTCTGGCATTTCCTATGTCATGTTAGGAGCACGTGACGGCCCGAAGGTAAAAAAAAAACCAAAAAAACAACAACATGCATTATTCCTTGGATTATAGTAGGGAGACAGGTGAAGCTGGATGTAGACTTTGGGAGCATGGAGGTGGAGACAGATGCAGGCCATGGGGTGAGGGGGATACAGGGCAGAAGCTGATCATAGGGTGAGGGGATAGAGGGAAGATGATGGCCACCGGGTGGGGAAGGTGGACAGATGGTAGATATGAGATGGGGATAGAAAGCAGATCCTGAACACTGGATGGAGTACATAGGGGGATAGAGAACAGATACTGGGCATGGGGGGGGGGGGAGAATGGGATTATGGAGAACAGATGCTGGACATGGGCTAGAGGGCAGAGGGCAAATGATGGTCATGGGGAGCAGAGGACAGATGATGTAGAAGATGGGGAAGAGATGGTGGACATGGGATGTGGGTAGGGAACAGATGCTGGACTTCGGTGGGGGGGGGGGGGGGGCATAGAAGATGGAGGCAGATGCTGGCCACTGGGTGGAGATAGAGGAGAAAGGGCAGATGCTGGGCACAGGGCTGGGGTAGAGGACAGATGCTAGTTTTGGGTGAGGGTGGCAGATGGTGGCCAACGGGTGGGAGAGGCAGAGAGCAGATGATGGACATGGAATGGGGGTAGAGAGAAGATGCAGAATTGGAGAAGGGGGAATACAGGGAATGGAGAGCAGATGCAGAACATGGGGTGGAGATAGAGGAGAAAGGACAGCTTCTGGAAATTGGGTGATGGAGGGAAGATTCTGGACACAGGGCAGAGAAAGGGGAGATAATGATATGGGGGAGGGAGGAGAGAGAATAGAGAAGTTGGACACAGGGGGCAGGGAATGAAAGAGAGGAGAGATAGTAGATATGGGGAAATAATGAGAGAGAGGAGAGATGGTGGACACAGGGAGGGAATTAGAGAAGAGAGAGGTAGACATGGAAAGAAAGAGAGGTTGGCATGGAGAGGGAGTGAGAAAGGAGGTGTAGACAAGAATAGAGAATGAGAGAGGAGAGATGGTGGACATGGGGAGGGAATGAGAAAGAGGTGAGATGGAGGAAACATGGGAGGGAGTGATGGTGGACTCAGGGGAGAGACTGAGAGAGAGAATCAATGGTGGACACAAGAGAGGGAATGAGAGAGAGGAGAGAGGGACACAGGAGAGGGATTGCGACAAAAGAGAGATGGCGGGCACAGGGAGAGGAAGATGTGAATACTGAACATGGGGTCTGGGGGGAGAGGGGGAATAGTGAACATGGCGGGGTGAGAAAAAGGATGTGAAGTGCTGGATGGAAGAAAAAGGGGAGAGACCCTGGATAGAGGAAATGATGCTTATAAAATAATAATAATAATGATAAAAACAAATGATCTCAATATAATAGAAATAAATAAAATTAAAATTAAAATTAAAAACATAACAATAAACAAATAAAAGAATAAGTAATACAACATAAAAACTATACTTATGAAAATAAAACATGATACAAACCAACTATCAACAAATAGTGTAATAAAAAGACATAAAAACTAAATGTCAATTAACTTAATCACATAAAGAAAACATAGGGCAGAGGGTAACGCAGGCAGCAGAAGGTAATGTAAATCTCAAAGGGAATAAATGAGGATGAGGTGGTACGATAAAAATATATGTTCTTTCATAATTTTTATAATTTATAATAATTTTTATACATACTCACATGTGCACTCTGTGAGGAGCTTTTGAAAGAATACTAATGTGCAATTGTCTCTCTATACTGGAAACAATAAAAGAATAAACATACCAACATTATGAGTATATCAGTACTGTACCATGGAGAGGAGCAGCAAAACAAAACAATGGAGTTTAAGAACTGAATTAGAAAAACTATTTATTGCCACTTAATGCAGATGGAAAAACACATACTAATGGAAGGGAGAGTAAAAAATTGAAATTCATAGCTTAAAATTGTAATTGTATAGCTCTAAAATAAAATCAATAGGGTCCAACCCTGAAGAACAAGTATTAATCAACTATGTAAGTAAAAATGTGAACAAACGCAAGAGAACCCAAATCAGTACACTGTAGTATGCATGATAGATGGGGGTAGATCTACCTTTTTATAGTCGGTCATAATCAATATAGTAACAACTAATCCATGTTAGCAGATGCCAAAAATTCACGTGCTTGAAACTCATGAAGTGTATTAATCAAAAGGAGCCCCAAACAGAAGCACTGAGGGACACGGGTCTCAATCTCTTTTAAACTCAAAAGAGCAATGGGAGTACTATCTCAATGCTCCTAAAACAGCCTCCATTCATGGTAAAAAAACCAATTAAATAGATAAAATGTACCATATGGGCAGATCGGGAAACCATTCGGGGAGTTAAAAACAGTGCAAACTACAAGCAAACTCAATCGGAGCCCAAGGCAATGTAAACGGCAAAGCCGTATGCCTTGAACGCAAAAACAATGAGAAGCATGTGAGCATTAAGAAAGTCCCTCAGTGCTTCTGTTTGTTTGTTCACATTTTTACTTAGATAGTTGATTAATACTTGTCCTTCAGGGTTGGACCTTATTGATTTTATTTTAGAGCTATACAATTACAATTTTAAGCTATGAATTCAATTTTTTACCCTCCCTTCCATTAGTATGTGCTTTTCCATCTGCATTAAGTGGCAGTAAATAGTTTTTCTAATTCAGTTCTTAAACCCCATTGGTTTTTTTGCTGCTTCTCTCCCCTGTTCCCTGACTAGCGCTCTGAGGAGATCCCTCCATTTGGGCTGCGGGGAGGGGAGAGGGGCCACAACTCACTTCTCACCTCAGGCAGCAGATTGTCTTCAGCCACCCCTGCTTGTGAGGACTGGCATAAAATTGTGAGTATACCAGAGGAGTTTTCTGTCTAAGGATTAAGGTCAATGGCCTTGCAGCCTACATAAGAACACAAGAAATGCCATACTGGATCAGACCAAGGTCCATCAAGCCCAGTATCCAGTGGCCAATCCAGGTCATCAGTACCTAGCAATTTCCCCCCAAAAAACACAGGTTCTATAATGCTTGTATTGGGGCAAGCAGTGGATTACCTGGGTCCTCCTTAATATGTTTAACAAGTTTTGGTGGACACTGTATTTTCTACCTACTACACAAGAAGATATAGACATTTCTTATATTTTGGAAAGAGCTGTGTTCCTATTCTGACACACATGAAAACATGGAGGATTCTCCTATAACTATTGGTTTATTATTGATTTTTCTATTGTCTATAGGTATTTGCAGCATTCTAGGCCTGCAAACTATATTTCCCAATTACAGATTTTATCCCTCCTCTAGTCCAGAAGAAACCCCTGAAGTATTTCAAAAATATTGCATGCTGACTTGATTTTTTTTCAGGAATGGCTCATGTGCAGGATATAGATCTACTAAGATGGTTGTTGACTGTTTTTACAGGAGATTGGTTTTTGCTTTACTTGGGGAGATCTCAGTCAATAGAAAGAGTGAGAATAAAGTGAACTGGATTATGACTTTTAAAATTTCATACTCTGAGATCTAGCATTAATTTCCACTTAAATTAACTATTTAAAGACTTTAAGAAAACCTGTGGAGGCCAATTCAGATCGGGGGATGTCCAGCCTGTCTGGACGTCCAAAATCTGGATGGGTTGGATTTGCACCCAATTCTGCAACCATGGGAGCTATATGTTCCCACAGTTGCAGAATCAAGGCACTTGGTTAGCCGGATGGACCCCGATTCTGCAGCGAAGAATATTCATGAATGTACCTGGCCATCTCTGCCCCTGCTGATGCGGTGTCCCATGGCCATGCACCAGGACCCCCAGCAGGAGCCCCGTTGCCCCACACCACTGCAGAATGGCACTTCCTTGCCACCCAATCTGCCGGTGATGATCCCCTTCCTCGGGAGGAGACTTATTCCGAAGTGGAATAAGTCCCCCGTTCTTCTCTGCCCCCTCGGACGTACAGGGCCAGTCCTGTATCAGCCCTCTACATCCGGGGTCGTGGGCCCACCTCCACTCCACCCACTCCACACTGTTGCCACCCCCTCTATCCCCCCTCCAGAGCTCCCTGCACAAGGTCCATGTACGTGTGGGAAGCTTTCATTTTGGAATCGGGTCCCTGCAAAAAGCAGGGGTTGGACATCCAAGCCTGACATCCATCCCCACTATTCGCAGTTCTGGATGACATTCAAAGTGTTTCAGAACAAAACCTGATTTGGCCTGCATTGTGCTTTTATGTTTTAAGATTTACATTACTGCTTTTTACCAAGTGTATAAGGCAGTTTACAAATAAAATAAAGGAAGGAAGAAGGGAACTACAATCAAAATGGATTGGACAGAGAGCAACAGAGAAAAATAAAAGGAGAGAATAAAGGAGACCATTCAATAGAAACAACCATCAGAGGAGAGCATTCAGACAAGAGAGTCTGACGAAAGAGGAGGAATTTTAGAAATAAGTAGAATATTTATATGTAGAAAATAAAGTTTATGCATGTGTATGTATATATGCTTATAACTCAAGAAGGCTGCTACCACCTTTTTTAAACTTTTGAAATTACCAAATGCTCCTTAAACTGGTTATTCAAAATATTTCTGGAAAAGATGCTCAAGGAGGGAGGACCCCTGCCCCTCCCAGCCCAAGTCTGGCCTGCCCAGGTGTCCCAGATTTGCTCTCCAAAAATCTCATAACTCTATACACAGATAAAGTCCTCTGGTCCTTCTTTCCATCAGTGTATAAATCAAACTGGCTATGTTATCTGCTATATAACTTATCTATTCTAATTTGCACAAGTTTTCCAAATTTAGAATAACATGATTTGCTCTAAACTAGAAAGCAATATATAATTCCTGTTATGAATTCAACAATTATTGTATTAAAATATAGAAATCTGTTAATTCTTATCCTCTAAAAAATGTATATTTTAAAAATTTGTTTCTGCCAAAAGCAAATTGTTAAGAAAAGTTGGCCTTTTCACGGCACCCTTTTAAATTTAAGATTAGAATAATTTGTTACCATCGGTCGCAGTTATTTATTGCAGGTTTTTCAGATTACAGTTTTACTTTTCTTTCTGGGCATAAAAACATCATATTTAGGCTGCAATTCAATCTCTAGACTTGTTTCATAGTCATGTGTGTGCATTGCAAATCCGATCCCCTTGCCAAATGTTCTATATCAGAGAAACAAAGGGAGCTACACATGTATATTAAAAATGAATTAGCATTACACCCTAAAGCAATTAAATGGATAGCAGAAGAAACTCCCACAGCCCTTTGTTTTGCTATAAGGGTCTCAGCTGTGCTGCTTCTCACCCTAAGTACATCACTTCAAATTACCAGTAAATTAACAGACTAACACTCTCAACCTCAGAGCAGATTTGATCCAAATAGTCTTTAAATGCCATTTCTGTTCCTATTAACCTAAAGATCGGCACAGCAGATACTTTCCTAAAGCTACCCAGGAATACGGGGCATTAATGGCTGCGTTGTGACAGCACTTTTCATGATGATTTATGATTCAGTGTTTAACTTGATTACTCCGCTGCTGACTCTGAATACTATTTCAATTAGTGCACAGAAGGTCACATCACAAATATTCCTCTATAATCTATTCCTATTAACACTAAGACACAGAGTACCCAAATCTTTTCACCCTTGTTGATTCAAATCATCCATTGCCCTAACTGCTGGCTTGTTTATCAGTTTACTGCTTTGGACACATCCGAGATGATAATTTTTGGTCCTTAGTGCATCATAACTAGTTGCAGTATGACAGGAAAAACAAAGCATCCCTCCGCTAGTGTCGGAACTTTAATAATTATCAAAAACTCAGATTTATTAAACGTAAAGTCACTGTTCTTAAAACATCTCATGTCCCAATCACTATTTCATGACCACTTACCATACGAACAAGAAATTAGAGGAAAAATGGACTAAAGCATAGCAAATCTATTCAATTTATGCTCTTTTCTTAACCTAACAGTAGTCATGAAATTTTGTGCCTATATTTTATGATGTTGTTGCATAGATGACACCAATTAAGAACAATTATAAATGTTATAGGCATGCAATTATTGTTATTATTTTTATTACTATAATACACATATTTTAGATAGTATGTGAAGATCAGAAATGAGACATTGAGATCATGATGTACACAATTCTGACTGTAATTCAGAAAAGCTTTGCCAAATGGGGAACCTTTTCTAAAATATTAATAAGAAGGTGCAAGAGTGCATATGTATTTATTGATTCATGGAGATGAAGAAGACATTTCACAAATGTACACATGGGAAAAAAATCAACAGTGGAAACAGTAACCTACATGCATATGTCGGCCATTTTGCAAACCTATATATATAAATCCTGCTATTTAACTACAGAGGCCGCAATCCTCATTTAAATCCAGTTTTGAGAGGGAAATATCAGGGTATTAAGGAGGATAAGCCCTTTAATCTCTCCTGTAAAAGACTGGCTAAAATGAGCACTTAAAAAAAATATAAACATGCCAGGAAGCAGGTGTAAATCCCGATGTGGACAATTTTGGTCATCGATGTACAAGAAAGTGAAAGGGCGGTTGTGGGGTTTGGCTTTTGGTTCTGGCTGATTCCTTGCGGTTGATCCATTTTAATTGTACTTTTAATTATTTGTTTTTATTGTAACTCTGCTACATTTTCTTTTATGTTGTGAATTGCCACAAGTCTTTTGATAGTGGACGATATATAAATTGAACGAATAACCAAATAAACAAGCAAATAAATAGATAAGTGTACATTCCCTGCTTAAATGGGGAATACACATGTAAAGTTTTGACTGGCCCAGACCACTCCCTAACCATACTTATTTTATGCCCTCTTGCAACTTTGACATAGTAAGAGGACACTCATGAGTAAATTCAGTCATTTATACATGGATGCAATTTCCACATCTAAATGCCTGATTTTACATATGAAAATTGTGAATAAGGTTTTTAAAATAATCCCTACAATCCACCAGATGTTAATGACTGGTTATGGCTCTCTAAGTATCAGACCTCTGCCAAAGGTCTAAGAAGTATCATTATAAGATAATGGTTATAAAAAGTAGAGTTGCTCTTTGTAGTTGATGACTAGAAATTGTATTTAGACATAATGGGGGGTCATTCCATGCAGCATTTAGTGGGGATGTACATCCTGTCTGGACAGAGGAGTTGTGTGGGGAGCTATGGATGGGGGTGGGAGGGGGTGGCCAGAGGAGGAGCATGGGCAAGGTGGAGGAGGACCCATGATCCCAGAAGTACAGGGCAAATTCCGGTCACGGCTGTGTGTCCGGTGTGGAGGACTTAGGGGTATGTTTACTAAACCCCGGTAATGTTACCTGCATTAAGATCCCTGGTAATGTTACGGATGCCCATATAAAGGAGTGGGCGGTGCATCGGTAATGCAAACTGTGTCAGGTAATGCATGTTACAAGGGCTTAACGTGCTGTACAGTGCACGGTACAGTGTGCCATGGAACCACCGTGCATGAACAGCACAGCCGAACGGGAAGCGGCAGCGCATCCAAAGGGGTTGCAATCTAAGGAGCGCTAACAGTAGAAGACACACTGAGGGATGTACAGACATGGTGCCACATGAGAAACAGAGCAGTAGGTGTAAGGCCATAGACCACAGGCAGCTGTATCGCAGTCTGTAATGGGGACGTGAGTCACAGTTAACACATGCACACACACCATGAAATGGTGTACAGTGAACCCAGCATGCAGAGCAGTAAATAACGGTAACGGAAAGGGCATCAGGGACCAGTCTGAAGGGCCAGCTGTGTGAATGGTGTGTGTATAAGGGCAAACTGGGCAAGGAATCCAAAAAGGGAGTAAGAGGGAATTGAACCAGTACACTGAAGAGCCCAAACACAGCTCACTGACAGCAATACTAAACCACTGAGCCACCTGACCACCCAGACAACCCAAAGAAAGGGAGCATATGTAACAGCTAGCATGTGACAGATAGGCTGCATGGAGGGGACACTGCAGTGTACAGTGAAGAGAAGGAAGGGTGTGTGGAGAAGGGACAAAGCCAGAGCCAATGTATGGTAAGGAGAGCAGAACAAACGAAAGGGAACCTCTGGGACCCAAACCCACAACCTATGTTGGCTCCACGCATGCCTGCAACCACTATCCCAAACAACCACAACGCAAATATGTTCCACCAAGTGGCCATCGTGTCTGCTTGATTATCACACAGTAGTGCGGCATAAATGTGTTGCGTCTTACACGCATTGAGGAGAACACACGTAGCAGGGCGTCTGACGCACATTGTGCACAAGAACGTGTGTGACATTACAGACCTCCCTACGTGCCTTATGAGATACATCTAAGCGCCTTAGAATATGTGGTTGGATATGTGTGTAACAACAAGGCATCAGGGGTCACACTGAAGGGCCAGCTGTGTGGATGGTGTGTGTACAAGGGCAAAATGGGCAAGAGAACCAAAAAGGAGTAAGAGAGAATTGAACCGGTACACTGAAGAGCCCAAACACAGCTCATTGACACCAATACCAAACCACTGAGCCAACTGCCCACCCAGACAACCCAAAGAAAGGGACTATATGTAACAGCTAGCATGTGACCGATAGGCTGTATGGAGGAGACACTGCACTGTACAGTGAAGAGAAGAAGGGTGTGCATAGAAGTGATGAAGCCGGAGCCATTGTATGATAAGGTTAGCAGAGCACAAGAAAAGAAAAGATAAGGAATGTGTGGGAATCAAACCCACAACCTATGGTGACACAACGCACGTCTGTAACCACTATCTCACACAACCATAATGCACATATGTTCCACCAAAGGGAATGTGTGTATGGAAGCCCATAGCACCCCCTGAGGTAGCAGACGGCTGGCACACAGACAGCTGCACCAACCAAGGATGTGAGCACAGGTGGGCCATTTACATCAGCAGTATACGACTAAATACGCTCGTCAGTGTGGTGATGCAGCAGCACAGACAAAGGTGTGTCCAACATGTCACACAAAAGTCACTGGCCCGTCCACAGATGATGGGCAGGACAGATCATGTCCAGGAGCTGCATGGTGTGTACTGGTCAGTAGGCCACCCCCCAATGCAGCTGCATGCACCAAATGCCATAGTCACATATGTGTGCATGTAGAAAGTAGGTGGTGCATGATGGGAACCCAACACACATCAGTCATGAAATGTCCACAAAAACATACGTGCCCGGCAATACAGGACACACAAACCTAAAAAGCATACACAGAAAAATGTCAGCAAGTGTACACACATATATATGTAACAGCTGTCTGATACTGCCTCATGATATCAATCAAAGCAGTGTACATGGCAACATAAACCTGGTAATGTACATTAAAGAGGGACAATGATAAACTGGATCCTGTCAGAGGAATGTAGGGTGTGACCTGACAAACACCACATGGAGTGGCAGTGGGAATTGAGCCCTGGTCCCCTGCCAGTGTGCAAACCATTATGCCACTCCCCCACACCATGACATGAACATCTCTGCAGTTGATGATGTGTAGACAAGGATGCGGGTGCATTTCCAATATGCTGCCACCACTGTCAGCACCAGTGCCAACAAACACCAATGCCAGCTATGTCCCACAAATACCTCCCAGGTGGGGATATACAGGCACCAGCCTGAGCATGCATGTAGCCAAGTAGTAGAGATGCCCACCCAAAAGAAGCCACAATGGTCCAAATGAGATGACATGCAAATGGCCAGACACATGGGAGCGATGAATGTACCTTTGTTAAATAGGAACACCTATGTGGATATCATTGAAACCATCTGTGGGCAGGAATGCAGCAGCACAATGTCAGATACACCACTCACATCCCGTGTATGATACAACACACACACAGGTCAATGATATGAAATGTGGACTGTGGTCATAGTGCTGTGAGTGATCCAGATGGCATTGACATGCGCTGTCTGCATCATCACAGCAATAGCACCAGAACATGAATATAGCATTGAATATGTGGCCTGGATTGTCATACGCATATATTATGGTAACCTGCTGTTCCCTTTCTTTTCTTTGCCTATCCTTTTGTCTGTTTCTGTCCTCTACTCTGTCCTATCTTACAAATGGCGTTCCTTTCATATTTCCACAAATGATATATTATTGTAAACCGCTCTAATGCTTCGGCCTGAGCGGTATATCAAATTCAAATAAACATAAACACATAAATGACAGGGGGCACGGTCCAGGCAGGTACACCAAGCTGCCTACACAACCACATGGCGATAAGGTAGGAAAGGAAGATACAGAGATGTAATGCCATGCTGCCATGCAGTGATGTGATTCTGCAGTGCACAGGCAAATGCACAAACATGACAATCATGTCATGTCCCAATGCCCCAGCTCTACCCCTCAGCTGTGTAGACCATATGTGTGTGTATCAGTGGGTCATACAGCAGTGTAGATGGCCAGACAACAGTATGTGATGTGCCGAGAAAGAACAGACATCAGGTACTCATTTAAATAAACACCTTTAATGCACAAATGGGAGCAAAAACAGTGACACAATGCAAAATGAGGACATGGTAACAGGTACGAGAGGCACATGTTGTCAAAGAACAAACAAAGCAGAACCTCACAGACATACAGAGATAGCACTATGCAGAAGACCTGCTGCAATGAGTGCTGTGGATACAGGAGCCTCACATATATGTCAATGTACAGGGAATGCACAAATTAGGTCAGAAAATGGACACACCCACTGCCACACGGCAAAGTTACTGGTGCAATGAGAGTGGCGCAATGTCACATGATAAAGAGAACTGTGCAGACATGCAAAGATTAGTTTGTAAATCAATGTACAGCACCACATCTGTATAGTAACCACACATAATAACATGTACGTGGAGGTTGAAAGAAAGGACAACAATGGCGCAATAACCCCCACAAAAGTCACACCGGCACATGCACCGGTATAACAACAGAATCAGGTAGATGCACATGCACCGTGTACATTGAACCATGACACAGTGCTGCCCCAGATGCACTGTAACACCCCCTGTGAGGTCAAACAGCAGTCGCAGATGTTGGCACGCATCACAGTGGTGTGGTGGCAAACAGCGTGTCATGCCCAAGTGTAAGGTAGCCAGACAAATAAACAGGACCTACAAAATGTACCTCATGTGCCACATATGTGGCTGCATGCACCTTTTGATCCAAACATATAAGGAAATCTTGCAATGCAAGTCACACACATGGGCCACACACACAAACAAAATGTCAGATGGATGTACAACATACAGTGAGTATGTGAGTTCCTGCTGTACATGTATGGACCAGTACACATTCTCCACAGTGCAAATGTTGTCTGCAACCCCACATGTCCCATTACGATTGTCCCTGAATCCATGGGCATGCAAAGTCACATGTGACATCTCAATGTGCCACAGTATTGCAAAGGTGGTGTGTGTCTCCTGCGATGAACACGACACCCAGCCATAGCACAGCAGCAACGGTGTGTTGGTCATCCCTGTTCTGCTCAAAGTATCAGTCCAACAATAATGTCCATCATAGGCGTGTGTCCCACTCGCATAGGTCCATCACCCAATGGCACCATCTTCCAGGGATTGTTGCATGGAGTTGCTCTGTCCTCCAACAGTTGGATGATGGGGAGTGCAGATGCAGTGTAGTAGATGTGCTGTGTGTGTTGGCTGTGCCCTGTGGTAAAAGGAGGAGAAACAAGGCCATGGTATGCTGCACACAACATCAGCTCACATTGCAGAGAGTGAAACCACAATATGTACATAATGAAACCTCAGACATGCAAACATGACACGATTACAACACAGAGCACAGTGCATGCTGATGACATTAGGAGATGGCACTGCAGACCAGGTTACCATCTCGACATGGTCATGTCTATGCCCATGTCACATAGGCATCCCAGAGGTCCACAGCATGTCCAGCAGTATTGGTGCACATAGATCCCACAGAAAAGCACGACACACAAACATGTAAAGGTTGATGTCAGTCACAAAAGATGAAAGGAGCAACCTACCACCTGTGTGCAGCATGTGTCTGATAGGGGCTGTCTGAGGCAGGAAAAGGCTACAAGAGGTCATAGTAAAGGCAGAGGATGTCATTGAAATGCATGGAATCACCATGTCCGCATGTTCAGCCATCATTGCCAGATGTCCAAAGTATTGTGACATGTGTGAAATGGAAACGTTGATGCGTAGTGGTCTGTCAGCACACAAGAGACAGGTCAGTCAAAAACACAGAACACATGTGTAAACAAATGTGCACAATGTACACAAGGGCAACAGCAGAAAGTTAGAGATAGAACAGTGAGCACCACCCCACAGGTGTCCAGACACATCCCAGCACAAGATAATGCTAAAGGGCTTCAGAATGTACCATTATATAGACACATCCAGAACACACACACACAGTGGGACAAGGTGAGTATGCATCCAGTAGCCTGTCTGTGCACAAACTGAGACCAGTGGAAACAATCATCACAGTCCATGCAATGATACACTGATGCTGGTTAATGCCACAATGCCAGGGAAGGGTGTACATGCCGCCCACCACCACCACACTCAGGACCTGTAGACACACACAGATTGGTTAGATGTGTCTCAAATACAGTGCTGAAACACATGAACTGGTCACGAACAAATGGGCATATGTGTGCCAACAGGAACATATGGGGTATGGGGGCACAGGTCAAAGAGGTATACAACAACATATCTGCAGTGGACAGATAACTACAGACATGTGCCATGCTGCACTGTCCGCACAGTACATTTACCTGTATGTTTACACACCCCAGTCACCTGCAAGTTGAATGACATACACACATTTCCACTGTACCACAGCACTGGGAAGGTCCAAAAGCTTATCCTGGGGAGTCAAAAACACAAGTGAAACACACATATGTCATGCTAGAGCCTTGCAACACACATGGCAGCATGTACATGTATACCCATATGCATCTCCCCACATATGCAGGACTTACATGAGAAGAGCTCCTCGATCAGATGTTGCTTGACTGCCGTCCCCTCATGTGTGTCACCACAGGCATGTACAGGATGACACGTAGGATCCTCTTCCAGATCTGGATTAATTTCGACTGGGATATTGTGCCTGAGAGTAATGTTGAACAGGATGCAACAGGCCAGAGTGATCTGTGTCACAGTCATGGGTCAGTATTGTAAGCGACTCTTCAAAATGCCAATGGTGCGCTCGATGACTGAAAGGCTGGAGGCATGGGCCTCATTGTATCTCATCTCTGCATGTGTCCGTGGAAGATGCACAGGGGTCAGCAACCAGGCACAACACCCATATCCCGCATCATCTGCAGAAAGAAATGTGGAAAGGTCAATCAGATGCTGATGGTCACACACATGCACACAAGCATGTACATGCGAACGGACACCAGATAAACGAGGGCACAAACATATGACGGCACATGATGGCACACAACAGCTATGCACTAGCGTCTGAAGGTCTGAGACACAGAACAATGGGGAAGGGTAATGAGGGCAACACACATCAACTGTATCCAGACCAAACACATGACCAACCACCTGTCCCCAAAAGGCAGCAGTGGCAGTCCTGAACGCATCAGGCGGACACATGGCAATGCACCATGGAAAAGGGCAGAGATGCACATGTGTGCCATCATGTGACGGCTATGATACAGGGTACACACAGCAGTTGTTACAGCAACATATACCTGAGGGGTCCAATCAAGATGGCAGACATGACAGAACAACATTGACATACATGAAACATGCATGTGTGATGTAACATGTCACCACAAAGCCAACAACGTGACGTGGCCGAAACCGTCAAAGGTGAATGGCCCCCCAACAAACAGTACTGCATGAAAATGAGTCTGGGAGCAAATCACCCCCCCACACACACACACACACTCTCCAAGGTAGCACATACAAACAGATTGCATACAGTCAACTAGGGATACACTACAAAGGCAGACACATGTACAGTTGCGTATGTGGTTGGTCTGAGACCGTGAGCTGTAGTTGTTAACCAAAAGGTGTTGCAGCCCACCATATAAGGGGCACACCATATGTGCCCATAGCTTCCCTGTCCAAAAACCCTGTACAACAGAGCAGCAGTACCAAACACCAATGGAAACCGCATGTGACGAGACACCCAGAAGAGCAATGACGCACATATGGTAGACATATGTCCATGTAGAAACCCACAAAGGTAAGTGAACACGTCCCCGGTGACATGGTGTGAATGTGGGCACAGCCCCATACAAGGTCAGTGCTCCACCACCACAATGCATGGAAAGGGATGCCGAGGTCATAATTAGTAATGGGACCTAGTAAATCATACACCGGCTGGGCAGTGAAATGCCACAGCCTGATGGCCAGTGTCCTTAATGTTGCCAGAAAATGTCAGATCTGCATCAGGGCATGTCATGTGTGTCACAGGGGATATGCAGTCCAAAGGGCCAAACGACAAACCACAAATGACCCTGTTCCACCTGTGAGAAGTGACAAGCACCTCAGGACACAGGAACACCATGTGCATGTTAGAGATGGTAAATACCCACCCAGCAGGACACAGTCCTCATATTGTCCGCCCTCAAATTTGTCAAACAGTGCTGGGTGATGCAGGATATAGGAGTCATGGGCAGATCCTGGAAACCTAGGAACCACATTCAGAATACACATATTTGCATCACAAACAACCTGCACATTCAGGGAATGGTTGTGTTTGTGGTTGCGGAACACTGCCTCCCTGTCTTTGGGCGGGTCCAGGGCAACGTGTGTGCAATCAAACGCTCCCATCACATGTGGTATCCATGCAATCTGATGAAATGCCTGGTCCAGGGCCCCCCACTGTTGCCTATTGTTAGGAATCACAATGTAATTCCTAACCCGGCTGACTATGGCCCACAGTACCAGTGCGGCCACTGAGGATTGGAAACAGCCAGAGGCAAAGAAATTTAGGGCACTGAGGAGCTTGGCCAAACCCGGTATGGCATGTGACCGGCCAGTCCGGGGCTCGAGGTCAGGTCTTAGATCCTCAAAGAGCTCCCTAATAGCCCCTGTGCTCAGATGGTAGAGGGAGATGACCTGGTCCTCACGCATGTCCTGGAGCATGGGCCTGGGCCTGTAAAGGCGAGGCAGGCGAGGGCACGCCTACAGCGCCATGCTGGAATAACCTCGGCCCGTGCAGCCACCACAGCTGCAGGTCTGTGTTGCAGTGGGACTGAACCCATGCCCAGTGCCACAGCCCCATGGACACCATCTCCCCCATCAGGCAACCGCAGCTCCTCCAGCACATCCAATGCCTGCACCGCACATCCTGCATGGTGAATGTGAGCCATGATAGACATCATGTAGAGCAAAGTTAGATGCTAAATATGGCGTGGGGAGTGGCAAATAATCAGAACAAACATAACACACCTGTAGATGCAGCAGTGCACACCAGCAGCAGCAGTGTAAAACGGTCCACGCATACAAAAGCATAACGATGTAGAGCGTAGGAATGTGCATTCTGCAAATTGGCCTGCGTATGGTGCTTCCAGCACACATAGAAGGAGCACGGTGCATGTTTCATGTGTTGCACATGCGCGCGCTGTGTCTCCGCGTGCGTACAGATTGCATAACATGTGCTAGAATGCACATAACGCACGCGGAGACGCAATGCATGCCTGCACAACGCACGGAACATGCATTGCGCTCCCCCACACACACCAGAACACGTTTTATGCAGGCCCTAAATATGGCATGGAGAGTGGCAAATAATCAGATGAAACATAACACACCTGTAGATGCAGCAGCGCATACCAACAGCAGTAGTGCAAAATGGTCTGCGCCTACAGAAATGTAACACCGCAGCACGCATGGGAACATGCGTTCCACACAATCCAAGACACGTTACGTGAGCGGGCTTGTGTGTTCCAGCACACGTTACACAATCTGTACGCGCACAGGGACACAGCGCGCACATGTGTAGCACACAGAAAATGTGCCATACGCAGGTCCGCCCATTCATCCAAAGTCTGGACAGCACACGCAGCAATGAATCAATGATGCATCATGGACATCAGATAGAGCAAGGGTACACGTAAATATGGTGTGCGGAGTGGCAAATGAGCAAAACAAACATAAGATACCTCTATATGCAGCGGCTGCACACAGGAAGGGCATACGGTGTGTGCGGTCATGTAACACGCGTGCACGTAAGACCGCACCATGTGCTGTGCGTGTAAGACCGCGCCTTATGCATGTATAAGGCGGGTTATACATGCGCCGAATTGTGAGGGTGTATAGTATGCGGACTGCCAACCAGCAATATGTCTGACAGGGAAAGCCAGGAGAGGGAGACACATGGCAAGGAAAGCATCCCCCAGAAATGCATGTGTCTGAGATGGAGGCGACAGGGCCTTCAGGGGTGTCCCAGCCCCCATGGGAACAGCAGTAGGAGCAACAGGAGGAGACGGCCCTTGCCAGAGGAGGCACAGAAGAGGGCTCTAAGATTCAGCCAGGCCGAGAACGACAATCTGCTGGCCAGTGTCCTCGAGCAGTATGAGGTACTGTATGGGTGCCTCAGCTGCACCTTGCCACAGAGTGCATGGACCATGGCCTGGGAGGCCATACAGGCAGTAGTCACAGAGGCAGGTGGCACCCACAGAGACCTCGAGAGCCTACGGAAGCATGGTAGTGATATAAAGCGGGGGGTCCGTGCACACATGACACGTGAGAGACACCATGCAGTGGCCAATGGTGGTGAGGGACCAGGCAGACCAGATATAACACCCATGGAGCAGCAGATCACAGAATATCTGGGACTCATATACCTCTATGGCCTATCTCCAGCGCTGGACACAGCGCATCAATAGGCAGGTAAGACTGTGATATGTGGTACAGGGAAAGCTAACAACACAGCACATATAGAGGCTGCCTCAGGGGGGGTGTGGGGCCATAGTGGATGACAGTCAGGGCTGTGATGCGGCATGGAGGAACTGAGAGCACACAGAGCAGAGGTGGGGGCAGGAATATAGGACGTCACTGTGTCGTCACCAGACCTAGCTGACAAAGTGGGAGACAGAGCTGACAGAACTATGGATGGGAGAAGCAAAGGGCCACTGGCATGAGGATATCAGATTAGGCTGGGGGAGATAGTACGGGAATGGGACATTGGGTGATGAGGGTTGATGCATAACAGGTGATGGCCAGTTATGGGAGGCACCGAGCTATAGAGGCCGGTGAGTATGCAGCTGATGACATATACCAGGCCAGGCACGTGGCAATGCTGGTGGGTGTGAGCGTTGGAATGATGTCAGGGGTCAAATGGGGAGGTAAGGGAGAGGAGCCCCATAGCAGAGGGAACAGAGGGGCCACCAACATGGATGTTAGGACTCCTGTGAATAGGGCTGTAGGAAGAGGGCCCCAGAAAGGTGGGGAACCATGAGTCAATGGCATTTAGAACAGTAGAAGCAGACCTGTCATGAGGCTGACATGGGACAGCCACCAGGAGAGAGGGTGGAGTGAGACGACGGATGGAGGGAACATCCAAAGAGGGTAGGGGTGAGACCAGGCCAGCAGGAGTGGTTGGAACTTGCAGGCAGGGGAGGGTCAGAGCCGAACACCACCACCATGGCCAGAGGGACGTGGCATGTGGGAGAACAGATAGACCCCATGACAGAGAGCAGAAATAGGTGCTGTTTCATCAGGTGGAAGGCAGGTCTCAGGAAGAGCAGGACAAGGTAGACCAGCAGAGATGGGGAGATCATGAGTAGCAGCTGGGGTATGTGAGACAGAGCATGCACCCCACAGGGCACATGAGATAGGGAGAGTGGAAGGGGAAGGTGGGGGATATTGACAAGATTAGACGCGTTGCGTGCCGTTCCCATCTCAGAGTGTGACAGAGGTCCGGGGGGGCGGCCAGGGTTGGGAGTGACATCTTCAGATGAGAGACAGTGCTAGAGTAGTGGAGTGTGGGGCAGAGAGCGGATGGTACAGTGGAACCGACGGCGAGGCTGCCTTAGAGAAAGGGGAGATGGATGACTCAGCGGCAGAAGGCATTGCCGCACAGGAGCTGCTGATAGGGTAGAGGACAGAATGGAGGGGGATGTGATGATGGTAAATGGAGGTGAGGGAGGGGAGGTGTGAGGGTGCAGGTGTGGGTGTGGACAGGTAGGGGGTATATAGGAAAAAGACAATGTGATGTGGAGCCATAGTGCAGGGGTGGGGAGGAAAGCAATGGAAAGAGGATGTAGAATGTAGGGGAGACAGAGATTGGATGCACCTGTGTGTGCAGTAGGTGATGGGTGGATGCAAGCAATAGGAGACAGTGAGCTGCGGGGTGGGTAGCTAGAGGTGAGGTGGGAGGGGTATGGGTACGGCATCTGAGGAAGCCAGACATAAGGTTCACGATTATATAAGGGGTGGTGTGGTCAGGGAGCACAGTGAGCCCAACACATACCCGAGTGGCACCTACCCACCCATGCACCTGCTCTACACAGCCACCCAATGGCCAATGCCAGTCACAGCGCCAGGGCCCCCCACCACCCCGGGGCATGCACAGGAATCCCTGGCCCCCACAGGGCACACTTGTCCCAGCCAACTGTAGGCCCATCACCCCCAGCCCCACCCCCACAGTCTAACCTGTTGATGTGGCTCTTCCCCAGATGCACAAACACGCGGGCACCAGTGAGGCGATGCTGGCACCTGGGGCACGGACATCTGATGGTACCACACACATCCTTGCACCTGTACATTCCCTGCCCACATGCACGCAATCTGGGTGGTCCGATATTGACATAGATATCCTGCGTATCAGACAGTCCATTAGATTATGATGTATCAGACATATGTACAGGGATGGGCAGGCATGCCTCACCTAAGCTGTGTTCCTTGTACCCCCCCAGGTGACATACATGCCATGGAGGTGGAGGAGGGAGAGTTGAGCACAGTGTCTGGGCCGGGTCCCCTGCCTTGGCCGGAGACTGCTGGTGAGGCGGCCAGAGGACCTGTTGTGACATCAGTGGCAATGGGAGAACAGGCACCCCACCTGACAGGTAACGGTGAGGGTGGAGAGTCTGCAGCAGCTGGAGTGGAGGGGGTGGCTGCCCCACCAGCAGCAGGTCATGTGCCACAGGCCGCACATGCCGCCATGGGTGAGGTGCTGGCTGAGATGAGGGCCCACTCTGCAACCGCACATGAGGACGCCGAGGGTGAGTGACCAACCAGTTGGGTCACCTGTTGCATGTGTACAGGTGGCATGTGCAACCCATGTCTCATGGGTCACACCATGTCTCACCCACAGGCATACAACTTGCATTGTGTGAGGTGGCGCGGGAACAGTGGAGACAGCATCACAAATCCCAATGGATGAGAATGGAGGTGCGGGCCCTGTGCAGGGCAGTGGAGGCCATGGCAGCCAGCATGGGGCAGATGGCAGCTGCATGGGAGGCCATGGCAGGACATGGCGAACAGCTGGCAGCAGCAGCACCAGCGCCACGGGGTGGGAGGGGACATGCACTGCGCAGAAGGGGATGTCAGCGTAGGGTGTAGGTGTGGGTGGACAGGATGATATGGTGCAAATAAAGGCATAATCAAATGATCATGCCTGTGGGCACATGTCCAGTGTTTCATTCTGCACCCCCATGTTCACCCTGTCCCACATGTGTTTGCCCTGGGCACATTACCCTTGCCATGGCATGCAGACCCATTGGCACACCATTCACGATCCACGACACACACCATAGGGCAGGGGTACCATGTCCCCGGGTGACACTCACACCCCCTGGGGGCCACCCTGGCTGGGTAACTGATCAGCTGCACTGCCCGCGATTACCTTACACAGCATGCACAGCTGATCAGCCACCCTGCACATGGCCTCAACCGCCTGTCCCACAGTATGTGTATGCTCCCACTGGGCAACGGACATAGCACACACTGCCACAGCCAGGCAGTGTGCACACATGCCCCCACACAGACACACTGTACCCGTTGTCTGTGTGGAGGCATGGGCATACCACCTGTCTGTAGCGATGTGTACCAGGCCTGTGCCCTGACAGGAGACATACCTGGCACTGTGGGGCAGGTTGCAGGTGGCAGGGGCCCCCAGTGCCCTGTGCCAGCCTGTGCCACTCAGGACGGGCCTCCCCCTCCCCCTCCACTGCCTCCCACCCACCTTCCCCTCCCCAGCTTCCCAACCCCCTCCCCTACCTCATCCTCCAGCTCCCCCTCCCCAGACTCCCACACAACAACCTCCCCCTCCACATTCTCCTCTCCCTCCTCCCCCTCTGTGCTGGCGGCCTCCCCCCCCTTCTCTGCCACAGCACCATCGTTGGTGTCCTCCTCCTCCTCTCTGCCTCCTGCATGCTGCACTGGCTGCCTGGGTCCTCCTCCCAGCCATGGCGGGCCCTCGCCTGCATCTGCATCCACTGTGGGGGGAAAACATACATTACCACCTCGGTCATGCATTTGTCATGTCATGGAAATGTTATGTGGCCCCACAGGCTGCTGGGCCACAGGAACATGTCGTGGTGTGAGGCATGGGCTGCATCAATCACCATCACGTTGGGCCTGCCGCTCCCACTGGACCCGCACCAGAAGCCATGGGCACCACAGCCGCAACTCTCGAGCCTTCTTATGTAGGTCCTCCAACTGGGGGTACAGCAAGGTTTGGAACCATTAAGGGACAAACATTCATGGCCACAGGCTAATGCATATCACACATGGCTGTGAGCAGCAGGAGGCTGCTTCTTCTGTACCTTGTCTGTCCAATGCTAGCTGTTGCCCCTGCCACCCGCATGTGTGCAAGAGAGCCTGTACAAGTCTGGGTTGCCCCCTACGTGCCCTGTGTGCTACCCTCTGGGCACCCCATACCGGCCTGACAACCTATCCTTGTATGACATGACATCACCATGGCATGCTGCAGGCATGGCAGGCATGGCATGACAGCACTATTACAATGCTGCAGGTCATGTGTGTCATACCAGCGGTGCTGCATGGTGCCGTTATCTGTGCATGGGGTACCAGGGAGAGTCGGGGCATGCACCACATCCCACACATATGCCCTGTGTTGGCATGTCAGCTACACCTATCAACCTGACTGCAACATGTGTCTAACATGCATAGACTGCATATGCCCGTGCCACAGTACACAATGGCGGGGGCGCTGAACTTGTGGTTCACCATTATGCCTTGGACACAGCAGCAGACACACCTATGTGAGGGGAGGGGATATAACTCCATAAGAACATAAGAACATAAGATATGCCATACTGGGTCAGACCGAGGTCCATCAAGCCCAGTATCCTGTTTCCAACAGTGGCCAATCTAGGTCATACGTACCTAGCAGTTTCCCCAAAAGACACAGGTTCAACAATGCTTGTACTGGGTCAAGCATTGATATCCTGGGTCCCTTCTTAATAATGGTTTATGGACTTTTCCTCCAGGAACTTGTCCAAACCTTTTTTAAACCCAGCTACACTAACAGCCTTAACTACATCCTCCGGTAACAAATTCCAGAGTTTGATTACACGTTGAGTGAAATAATATTTTCTTTTATTAGTCTTAAATAGTTTACCCTGTAGCTTCATTGCATGTCCCCTAGTCTTTCTATATTCTGATAACGTAAACAATCGATCTGCGTTTACCCGTTCCACTCCGTTCATTAATTTATAGACTTCTATCATATCTCCCCTCAGCCGTCTCTTTTCCAGGTTAAAGAGCCCTAACCTTTTTAGCCTTTCTTCATAGGAGTATCCTTCCATCCCCTTTACCATTTTGGTGGCTCTTCTCTGAACCTTTTCTAATAACGCTATATCCTTTTTAAGATAGGGCGACCAGAATTGCACACAATATTCAAGGTGCGGTCTCACCATGGAACGATATAGAGGCATTATAATATCTTTTGTTTTATTTTCCATTCCTTTCCTTATGATACCTAGCATTCTATTTCCTCTCTTGGCTGCCGCTGCACACTGGGCCGAGGGTTTTAACATGTTATCCACAATGACGCCTAAATCTTTTTCCTGTATGGTGGTTCCTAAAGTGGAACCTTGCATCGTGTAACCATAGTTTGGGTTGTTCTTCCCTAGGTGCATAACTTTGCACTTGTCCACATTAAATTTCATCTGCCATTTTGATGCCCAGTCTTCCAATTTATCAAGATCCTCTTGCAATTTTCCACAATCCTCTTGGGTTTTAACAACTTTAAATAGTTTTGTGTCATCTGCAAATTTGATAACCTCACTCGTTATTCCACTTTCCAGGTCATTTATGAATATGTCAAAAAGCAGAGGACCCAGCACAGATCCCTGGGGTACACCACTATTCACCTTTCTCCATTGGGAAAATTGGCCATTTAGCCCTACCCTCTGCTTTCTATCTTTTAACCAGTTTCTGATCCACAGTAGTACACTGCCCCATACTCTCTGTATGGTCCAGGGCCCACCTGGGCGTGGGGCAGATCTGCACACAACAACTGGTGCACCTACCATAGCACCAGGATGAATAACAGACCCCTGTAAACAGGCCTGGGGCCTCCTATGGATAGGGAAGACCTGCACACATCAACAAGCACACAGACTATAGCTCCAGAATGACTAACAAACCTCTGTGAATAGGCCTGAGGCCTCCCGGGGATAGGGTAGACTTGTGCACATCAACATGCACAGCTACTGTAGCACCAGGATGAATAACAGACCTCTGTAAACAGGCCTGGGGCCTTCTGGGGATAGGGCAGACCTGAACAACAACTGGCGCACCTAACATAGCACCAGGATAAATGACAGACCTCTGTAAACGGACCTGGGGCCTCTGGGGATAGGGCAGACCTGCACACAACAACAAGCGCAGCTACCGTAGCACCATGATGAATATCAGATCTCTGTAAACAGGCCTGAGGCCTCCTGGGGATAGGGAAGACCTGTGCACATCAACAAGCGCACCGATCATAGCTCCAGGATGAATAGCAGACCTCTGTGAATAGGCCTGAGGCCTCCTGGGGATAGGGCAGACTTGCACACATCAACAGGCACATCTACCATAGCACCAGGATAAATAACAGACCTCTGTAAATAAGCCTGAGGCCTCCTCGGGATAGGACAGACTTGCGCACAACAACAGGCACACCTACCATAGCACCAGGATTAAACACAGACCTCGGTAATGCAGCCTGTTTCCTCCTGGGGATAGGGCAGACTTGTGCACATCAACAGGGGGACCTACATTGATCCCAGGTTGACCCACAGACACATCCTTTTCCCATGTTGTGCTTGTATGATATGCGTGTTGCTTGTCGGCTATTGTGTTGCACTTCTTAGTTTGTGTGACCTTTCCCCATGCACTTACCTCACGTGGGTAGTCGGCTGCCCTATTATAGTGCCTGGTGAGGCGCACCCAGGCCCTCCTCACCCTGGTGAGGTCCTGCCAGCGGGAGGAGCCTGAGAATAGGTGCCCCTGGCAGCAGCAGATATGTTGCGCCAGGGGGTAGAGGTCCCCAGGGGTGAAAGCTGGCTTTTGGGATCTGGCAGCCATCTTGTCTGCTGTTTTTAGTCCATGCCCTCATGACGCAGTAAAAGTGGACATGCACAGTACTACGCATTACTATGCACGTAAGTACATGCTTACCACACCCGTGGCGAGTTGTGACACTTGTTAGACTGTGGCTGGGGGGATGTCAGGTCAGTGCCCTAGCAAATATTGGCTAGGGTGGCCAGGTAGATGTAGCCTGTCCAGCTACTGTCTTGCTGATTTCCAGTTTCAATTTTCCTATGTGCCATCTAGGCAACAGTCTAGTCCGCCCTGTGCCCCAGCTGCCCCCACTACATGTCCCACATGCAGCCCCCTGTGCCCCATGTGCACCACCGTCATAGTGGCCTTTCATACTTGGGCACTATGCTGTTGCTGCATATAGAGCACTACTATCACGTTTCTTGGGCTCCCTGCCTATGTTGTACATTGCTGACGCTGAAATGATTTCACCCTCCTGCATATCTGCAGCTAACAGGTTTTCATTCCCGGTAATGTTCAGCCCTTCAGTACCCCGCGTTAGTGCCGTAGGAGCTTCTCCCCACCCACTCCCCGCCCATTGACCCCTTCTCTCCGCTCTTTCTCTGCCCTCTGCGGGATTTACCGTGGATGGTGACGTTAACGTGGGTTAGGTACTCTTAACGCATGTTAATGTTACCTAACACGCGTTAATGTAGCCGCTGCTACGTTACTGCGGTTTAGTAAACATACCCCTTAGACTTGGAGGTGGAATAAGTCTCACCGAAGAAAGAGATTGGCACTGGCGGACTCACCTGAAATGGTGAGGAACATCAGGTGGTTTCCCGCAGCCTGATCCCAGCCTTGGAAGGCCCTTTTGGGGATCGGGCAGTGGGGTACAGAAGGTTTGTTCAGTGGTGGGGAATCGGGGCTCCTGCATGGCATCCCATTGCCATGGCAACGGGATGCCATGGCAACGAGGCTCCATGTAGGAACATCAGCTGGGTTGGATGGGACTGTGGCTGTACATCCAGCCCGTCCAGGCCCTTTGCTCCGATTTTGCTTCTGCGGGAACATCTAGCTCCCGTGGGTGCAGAATAGAGTGCAAATCCGGCCCTTCCAGATTTTGGATGCCCGGAGGGGCCAAAATCAGAATGGGGCCCAATGTGTGTAGGATGTTAGTCCTGATCTTTGGGGACTGCACCAATAGTGCTAATTGCTACTGGCACTATTATTGCCTTTTTCCTTCACAGTCATTCAGTATCAATTTGTAGGAATTTGCATTTTGGTTGCTTTACCTTGATTCTACTGTCATCTTTTAAATAAAGATCCAAGAGTAAAGTTCATTTCTTGGCTTTATAATAATTTGTTGCATCTAGTAATAGGAGATGAGATGCCTTCTTGTTTTATTAATCAATGGAACAAGGAACTTCAGCTGCATCAAGATAGAGACCTTATAAACATGTCCCAGAATCTGTGCTCAATTTATACCCACCATATGGAAGTGATACTATGCTTAATGCATTGCATAGATAGATACCTTGTTTGATTCTCTAAATTTAGTAGTTTCAGTTCTTTATGCTGGAGAGATTGTGGGATGGATATATACATATCCATCCATATCCTTATATATATATATATATATATATATATGGGGGTACTGTAGCTATGTCCAGGACATTTGGAGAATGTTTGAAGGGGAGATGATCATTACATGGGTGGCTTTGAACTTAGCCCCTCCCCCATTTGGCTGCTTGGAAGGTGGGATGCTGTAAGCCAGTCTGCACATTTAGGGAAGTTTCTTTCCCACCTGGTTAAGGCAGAAAAGTTTGCAGCATCATCTTCCCTACCCATTTTTCTGTATTCAGTCTCACAATCTTACTCATATCCCTCACCCATCACCTATTCACCACAGTCATCCCTAATGCCTGCCCAATTTCATGGTCAACACTATCCCCTACCTAATCCGAAAGTCTCTACTCTTCCATCCTACCAATCCCTGAGTCCTCTATCACAATCCCACCCAAGCCCTGAGTCACAACGTAGACTCACAATATCCAGCCAATCCTCGCCTTATCTTATTCAGGTCTCCCACCCAATACTAGAGTTAGAGGTAGTTCTATCATTAGGCAAGGCGAGGATGCTACTTCAGGTAACCAATTTTTAGGAGCTTCAAAAATACCCCACAAAATCCTTCTGGCAGCTGCCTCACCCTGCCTTTAAAAATATTGATCAAGTGTCTTCCCAGTCATCTCCTTTTCTCATTGACCCTGTGTGGCGGGGTGCAGCATACAAGAAAAACTAAAAATGCAGGCAGAGTCTCTGCAACTCCAGCATGATACAAAGGCCTTCTTGGTCCCACCCTCCCTCTGATGCATACTTTTTGTGTCAGAGGCGGTGGGTCTGGTAGGACCTTTAAAGCATGATGGAGTCACCAAGACCCCTGTACATTTTGTGTTTCAATTACCAATGTTTCTGTAAAGTTTGTGAGTTTTAAGGAAGCAGTGGTGGGCTCTGGGGGAGGGTGGAGGTGAATGAGACAGGAGATTGTGGTCATGAGCTAGGAAGGCAGAAGTAAGATGCTGGACAGGGGTATGTGGAAATGGAGGGCAGATGTTGGGCACAGGGTATGTGGGTGTGGATGGAGTACAGATGCTGGACACAGAGTAGGAGGGCAGATGGTAGAGATAGGATAGGGAGTATAGGGGGATGATGCTAGATGCTGGACGTTGGGAGGGTGGAGGGTATATTTTTATTTTATTATTATTTTTTATTTAGCTGTATTTATATCCCGCTTTTCACCGGGTCAAAGCGGTCAATTGGGGGATACATTTAACACGAGGGGATATGAGACACATACGCTAATACTTACAGAGTAGATGATGAAAATGGGGTAGGAGGGCAGAGAGCATATACTGGACATGGGGTAGGGGGTATAGAGGATGGAGAGTAGATGCTGGGCAAGAGTGGGTAGGAGCAGAGGGCAGATGCTGGACATGGAGGGTGAGTAGATGGGTGGGGATGGAGGACAGATGCTAAATATGGGTTAGAAGAGGAGAGGGCGGACAGGAGTAGGTGGTATAAGGGGATAGAGGTCAGATGTTGAACATGAAATGGATGGAGGATGAATGCAGAGGGCAAATGCTGGACATAAGGTGAATAGAGGGCAGAGGGCAGATGCTGGACAAAAGGTGGGTGGAGCACGAATGGCAGATGCTGGACAAATGGTTGGGAGATAGAGAGAGAAAATGCAGGCATGGGGATAGGAGGGGAGAGAGAAAGGAGAGATGCTGGACACAGGAGGGTAGGGAGAGAGAGAGGAGAGATGCTGGATGTGGGGGGAGAGTTTAGTTAGACGGTGGAATAGGAGGGCTGGGTTGAAAAGTACTATTTATTTTATTTATTTATTTATTTATTTATTTTATTTATTTATTTTTCTTATATACCGCGCTCTTAAATCAGTGCGGTTTACATATGAACAAATATAAACACAATGGTATAAACAGCATTGGTTTTTTACAATGAACAAGGTAAATAAACTTGGTAAAACATGGAGTAAAAATAGAGAGATTGAGGACTAGGTGTTAAGGGAGGAATGGAACTGAGTTAATAGTGACTCGGAAAATAAATGTAAGAAAGCTGAAAGGGAAAGATCAATGACAGAGATGGAAGGAAGTGAAGAATGCAGGAGGAGATTGAAGAGGCAGATAGGCTAGAAATTCTAGCAAGTGACTTAAGAGAAGATTGTGGAAATCAGAAATCAGAGACTAGCATCAACATGATTAGAGAATAAATGGCCAGACAGCAAAGGTTGAAAAAATAATTTTATTTTCAATTTAGTGATTGCAATACATCAATCTTTGGAATTTACATCTTCTATCTTTATACATACTTTGCACAGTGAAGGGGCATCTACATATCTGTACTGCACGCAGTCAGGCTTCTTGGTGTTTAAGTTTAATTTTTGTGTACATATTTCTATTTTTAGTTTGTGATCACCTATTCTATACTTGATAAAGGTCTCTCGGTTCTGCATTTGTGACCAAAGCCAGGCGTTCTGTAAGGATGGAGTTTCTATTTAGATATATGTTACTGCAGCTCTCCAGCAACAAGTCCATGAGTAGCCTAGTGGTTAGACCAACAGCCCAGTACCCAAGTGATCAGAGCTTGATTCTCCCTGGCTCTCTTTCTGACCTTGGGCAGGTCACTTTACCTTCCATGACCTCTGAAGAAAAGGTTTGGCAATCTATTTCTGCTCATACCTCGCTAAGAAAACCCAGGGGCTGCTGAGTTGCCAGGAATCATTTTTAAAAAATCCAGCTTTTGTAGGGCCCACTGCAAAAAGCGAGAATTACAAAGCAGTTAACTACACCAAAATAAAATTAGCTATAATAATTTAATTTTGGTGTTATAAACTGTGATGTGGCTTTCGCTTTCTCTTTTTTGCTTTTTGGTGTGTGAGCATCTTGCATCTCTCTTGTTTTTTTGCAGAATATATATTTACATTTATACTGTGCCAATCCAGTGTGTAGAATCAGGCATCAGTATGTTTTATTAGATTGTCAGACTACATAATTAATTGCTACAATTTTTAGTTGGAAATATATCACTTTCTTTTTTCTTGGGACAACCTCCTGACTGATGTTCTGAATGAGTGGACCCCTTGACCCCAACTAGAGCACTGAGAAGTCCCCTTCATTTGGATGCCTAGAAGGCTGGCCCATCCATTATGTAAGATTAGGTAGTCATGTTTTTAAAACTATCTTATATCAAATTTGAAGTTAACTTCTCTGGTATTTAACCATTAATGAAAATTGTTAAGATCACTTTCTTTACTCTCTACAACATTAAAATATCATTGATATATCTGCACCATAGTCTCATTTGAAAAACAAAAGGACAATCTTCTATATATTGCTTTTCAAATTCTGCCATGTAAAAGCTGGCTGTATCTTGAGCCATCCTGTTATACCCACAACCTACACCATTCCAAAGATTTATAAATCTTTCGATAATTCCCCTGGCAGGCACATTGCTTTGGGTATAAGCTCATTTTTGGAACATTTATCACAATTTATTAATATCTTTTTGCGAACAGTTATTCCAGAAATATGTTTTTGTGTTGGTGACTTGACGCATATCATTAATTTGTTTGAGGCATTTAATGGAAATGTCTCAAATTTTTATTTGGTCACTTTGGATGTAGAATGCTTATATACCAACAAGAGACTATTAATGTAGTGAGAAATTATCTTAGTGAAAAGACTACAAATCTACATATACCAACTGAGTTCTTAATTGAAATAGCCTCCATTGCTCTCTATAAATACAGTACTAATTGTGCTTTGGAGGTCAATTTTTCCAGAAAATTAAGAGTACTGTCTTGGAGACTGCAATGGCTCCAGATAGAGCCAACCTGTCCTAATTTGAGAAACAATTTATAGAAGACTCTCCTTTTGTTTTTGAAATAAGATTTTGATGCAGTTATATATTCCGCTTGCATGTGCTTTTCCACGCTTGCAAGACCACAATTAGCTAAGTAGGTAAGACTTATATTACTTTAATTATACTGTGTTTGGTGTATACCTCATACATTCAGTAGATAATTTGTGCTTACAAGTTTTTTTGGAGCATAATCAGTTATTTTTCTTAGTTATCTTTTATTATCACTCTTTGCCAGTTAATTTATGTAGGGCTTGCTTAAGATCATTTGATTTATATTACTATATTTTTAAGCAAGTGGTTTTCCCCACATCATATTTCATATGTCTGTCACAGTGTTACATGTACTATTCCTAAAAAGCTCAATTGCTTGGAAAAATGGCAGAGTATGCTCCATTTTTGAGTAATCTTTTCCCTTTTTTTTGACTGGTCATATTGGACATTGTCCATTCATATGTAATCTTGGCACTCTAAATATGATTTTTGTCTAAATGACACTAATATTTAGAACATTATTATATAACTGGGAGATTTTACAGTATTGTTAATTATTGTACTTGCCTGCATTCCAAAATGCCCTGGAACACCCATGATACGCCCTGATGCTTGTTCACATGTATTAACAGTTTTATAATGCATCTATACATTGGTAATTTGTCTCCCATATGGTTTTATGGTGGTTTCCTAATAGTGTATTTGCTTTAGATTATTGAAGTTATCTTCTGATTCTTCGTATTTATATTTTTGAACTCCTCACAAGTTGGTAGTTATTATGAATTTCATGTTCTTGTTTATTATTGTATGTTTTTTACTATGTTATTAACTGTTTTCATGCATTGTTTTAAAGTATTTTAACTAATTCACATTTAACCTATAGTATTTATGGTTTTTAAATTGTTCTTGCTCATATCTAGATAAGATTGCCCTTTTATTTTCAATGAGTAGCTGTTTGTTGATATTTGTTGACTATTCATTGTTACACCATTGGATACAAGTATGTCTGGTATGTTCGTTTTTTTTTTTTTAATTTACGTATTTACATTTTCCATAACCAATACACAAGCAACATACAACAATCCAACAGCAACAATAACAACATCTCCACCCTCCCACCCCACCCCGACTCTTTAGTGGTATGCAACATTCTAGCCTTCACTAGGAGGGTGACCCATGGCAACCGAGAGACATCACTGATCCTCTAGTGAAGGCAGCGTATCTCAGAGAACAGCTCCAGCAGCATAGTCATCCAGGTGATGCCACCTATTAGTGCTTGAGTCCCTTTGATGCATAGCTTGTTCATAGGATTTTTCATATTTACAGTATATGCACAGGAGATTCCCCCACAAATGCCACTCTAATTTGTGAGTATCCTTCCAGTGTGAAATCACTAGTTTTAAGACAAGAGTCATCATACAATTAAAAAGAAAATGATTCTCCTTGACTAGTGATGGAATCCCCGCCAAGGATTGTAGGATAACTATGCGCCATGTCAAAGGGCATTGAAAACTTCAAAACTTTGTATTTTGTCTCAGACTGGTACCCAGAACACCTGAACATTTGGACATTCAAATACTACATGTGCCAGGGATCCAATCGCGGTATGACAGGACCAACACTTATTGCCAATGCTCGAATCCCACTTGGTCATATGAACCAGGGTAATGTAGGCCCGATGAGCCAAGAAATAAAAAGACTGTGTGAGGGCAGCAGATTTTGACACTCTAGGCAAGGATCCCCAGAAGAGAGGCAACACTTGAGGCAGAAGAGGGCTAACTAGTTCACTTTCCCAACTTTCCCTCTATATAGGAGGATGTCAGGTCCCTGAAAATAACATAAAATACAGAGGCCACTCCCTTAGCACTTATAATGGAATTAGCAAACTTATTAAGCCCCCATTCATGAGAAAAGGTTTTAATGTCTAA
Source organism: Ichthyophis bannanicus (assembly GCA_033557465.1). Lineage (NCBI taxonomy): Eukaryota > Metazoa > Chordata > Amphibia > Gymnophiona > Ichthyophiidae > Ichthyophis > Ichthyophis bannanicus. Next base: position 425,326,238 of record CM066035.1, on the reverse strand, counting down.
CTTAAATATGGATTACAATGCCGCACTTGCAGCCACTGAAAATAACAGGAAGAAGGTATGCCAAACTCTGATTGAAGTTCTGCAAGGGACTTCCAAGTCAAACCATTCAGTAGCTGTCCTGCAATTCAAATACCACAGATCTGCCAATATTTCCAGGCAAAGGTCTCACGCCGGATCTTAAGCAAGGGGTTATGCCAGATTGGGAGTAAGGCTGAAGGTGGGTTGTCCTTACCTAGTACAGAACTCAGGGAGTGAAAAGTATCTTGGGTGGACAACATGATCTGCCCCACTGCTGAAGACACCGGATGATGCATGCCACTTTGTAATTCCAGGGGGCAGGCGTCACTAGACACTCCTCAAGCTCCAACCAGACCGGCCTCTTTGAGCCACCGCCAGGGCCATCCACATGACCCCCTGCTCAAGAAGAGGCATTGTGGTACCACTGGAAGTCAGGGAATTGCACCCCCCCCCCCTAAGTTTACTAGCCTTTAATTTCTGCATTGCGGTTCTATGTGATTTACCTTGCCAAAGGAATGAAAGAAGCAAGTGCTCCCAAGCTTTATAGGCTGATGCAAGAAAGGCCATGGGAATCATCTCTAAAACATAATTGATCTTAGGAGCGAGGACCATCTTTATAGATTCCAGCTTACCCCACCATGATAGATGTAGAGGGGTCCATTTCAAAGTCAAGAAATGGATTACCTCTTAAGGATTTAGCATTTACTTGCATAGTCTCCTCCAGAGAAGCACAGTATCTCACACCTAGGTATTTTACTGCGTGAGGTTCCCAGACAAAGAAGAAGGAGGCAACTATAGGGGCCGGGGTCATCTTGTTATATGGAAAGGGCACGGACTTCGACCAGCTGATTTTGTAGCCTGAAAGGCTGGAATATCTATCTATCACCGCAAGTACCGCTGATATGGATTCTGACAGCCCAAATAGGAGTAGATTGTTGGTATAAGCAGAAAGTTTAATTTGGACATCTGCAACAGTGATACCTTGAATCTCCATAGATTGACACAACAATAAGGCTAGAGGCTCCAATGCCAAATTAAAAAGAAGGGGAGAGAGAGGGCAGCCCTGTTGGGTGCCCGAGTGCAAAGAAAACGGTTGTGGCAGGATATCGTTGGCATATATATGGGCAGAGGGCTGAGTATATAACATCTAGATCATTTCTACAAAGCCCTCTCTGAATCCAAACCAGTGCAGCATCTTGAACAGAAATGACCACTCAAGCCCATTGAAAGCTTTTTCACAGTTGAGCAAAAGCCCGACACATGAAAAATCCAACTGAGTCGAGACTGAGAATACATTACAAAGCAGCCGAGCGTTATCACAGTGGACCAGCCAGCTGTTAAGCCACACTGATCTGGGTCAATTAGAAGGGGGATTACATTCATCAATCTGTATGCCAAAATAGAGGAGTAAAGTTTGTAGTCAGCATTCAATAATGAAATTGGGCAATAGGTTCTGACTTTCTGAGGGTCCTGGCCTTGTTTTTCGAGGACTACAATGGTTGCTTCTGCAGAGGACCCTAAGCTGGGCCTCCGAAGATGCAAGAGTTAGAAATACTTCAACATATAGAGTAGGAGATCTGATGCAAACACCTGATAAAACTAGGCCGTCCATCCAGGCCAGCAGCTTTCCCGGAGTCCATAGCAGCCAGTGTAACGCTCAATTTGGCCTCTTACACCAGCTTGTGGAGCTCAACTGCTCTTTCTGCTGACAAGCACGGGCAGGCCAGGTGGCCTGTGAACCTTTCAAAGACTTCTAGGTCTGGCTGTACCTTGGAGACATATAACTGGGAGTAAAATGTCCAAAAAGCATTGGTTATTTCTCCACTATTGACAAGGAGATGCTTTTGGTCATCCTGTATGGCCTCTATCCTGAACTTTGCTGCCCGTGCTTTAAGAGCATTTGCAAGAAGCCAGCCTGCCCTGTTCTGCTCCACATAGTACTGAGATTACTGAGAGTGCATATGCTGTGCCACTTTCAAAGTAAGGATACTGTAATACCGATACTGCAGCCGTTCTAGTCTAAGCAAGACACAGGGCTCCGCCCGAGTGTGCAGGAGCTTCTCACTCGCTCTAATTTGTTCCTCCAGGGCACGCAGTTTAGCCTTTTTTTGGTGAGAAGCTTTGATAGTGTAACTGGTAATCACTGCTCGAATTGAGGCTTTAAAAGCTTCCCAACGTGCCCAACTGGAGGTCGTCTCTGGCAGATTAACTGCAAAATACTCTTTTATCGCCTGCTAACTCGTACAAAAAAAGACTCCTCTGACCTCTTAAAAGTCCACAGTAGTGTTGGAGAGGCATTTCCTGATGGGTTGAGGGATGGCATTATTGCTGCATGATCAGAAATATGAGTACCAAGTATCTCTGCTGTTGAAACCCAAGGTATCAAGGATTTAGAGACGAGGAAGAAATCAATCAGCGAAGAAGAGCGATGTAGCAAAGAGAAGCCGCGAGATATCTACAAATCTGATGGCTTGCATGATGGAGTGCACTACCAGCAGGGCTCTAGGTCACCCGCCCTGTCTACAAGGCTGGTGGTCTATCAAAGGATCCAATACCAGGTTAAAAGCTCCCCCATTATAATCTGATGAGCTGCCTTATGTGGCTCCTCTGCTATCACCTGAAAAAAATTGGGGCTGTCACAATTAGGAGCATAGATGTTAAATATCACTAAATCATGGTTCCCCAGCTGGAGGAGAACCTTGACCCATCTGCCCCCTATATCTGCCCGGGTTTATTTATTTATTTATTTTTATTTATTTATTAACATTTCTTATATACCGCACTATTTGACATCAGCGCGGTTTACATGGAACAGAAACATCCGACAAAATTACATATGTCTGGTCTTACAATTAACAGGAAGTAGAACCTGGATAACAGGGGAAACTATTTACATGAAGAGTGTCGAAGAAAAAGGAGACTGTTTGGTTGACTGAACCACAGGTGCCAGAACCTTGCACACTAAGATGGCCACCCCATTTTTTTATGATGCGCCACAGAATGTCCCACTAGTGCAAACTGCCCAATCCCCAGCTTTTTTGTTTCTTCGGTAGTGAGATGTGTTTCTTGTAACAGAATCACATTGGCTTGCTCTTTACGGCAATAGGCCAATATTTTTTTCCACTTTTTTGGATTGTTAATGCCCTTAACGTTCAGGGAGAGAAGTTTAAAGGGACCCATAAGAAAAAGTACATAACAAGTTCAGATGTCGACACAGAGCACCAATAGTGTCACCAAAGAACAAAACCGGTCCAGTACCATTAGTATAAAAAGCATCCCACTGAAGAGCCAAAACCACCCTAAACAGTATCATTTGGGTGAACAAGTGCTGTTACAAAACTACCACACATGAATCTATCAACACTCAACATATATTCCCCCCCACCACCCCTTATCCCCTTCAATAATCTATCTGACATTACATTCCCTCACAAACGTTATTTATCAGCCAGCCTTGCTGGCCCGCAGCCACACAAAATCAGTCGCACCTAGGGGTCAGGCCCCCCAACCACTCGTGGCCTCAGCAACAGTTTGAGGGCTATCTTGCCACGATGTTTGGTTTCATTTTACAAAGCACACATTGCTTTGTATATAATAACCCGCTTACAACCATTCAGTTCTGCCTTTTACCTCCCAGCCCAACTCCAATCAGCACTGAAACTTAATTTAGCCCCAACAGTTACCCAATTCCCCGCCCATACAAATAGCCAGAAACCCCCAAACAGACAGACACTCAATGGCATACTCCCATTCAAACAACCAGACATTCTTCAAAACCATCCCAGGAAAGTTCCCATAAAATGAAGGAGTTCCAAAGTCTGATATGGCCCAATTAGTCCAGATGGCAAGCCTTGCACCCACATGTCTCTCCATTCTACTTAGGCTTGCCAACTGGCTCCAGATGCACCAGACAGGCTTAATCCAGTCCTGGGTTTACCTCATTATGCAGGGACTTGTAGTTTTCCATTTCTTATAGAGTGCAATGGAGAATTCAGAACTAAATCTCCCTGCATGCAATGGGGTAAACCCAGGAATGGATCAAGTCTGTTGGGCGCATCTGGAGCCAGTTGGCAACCCTAATTCTACTGCTTTTTTCGATCCAAACCTTTGTGCGACAAGGCCCACTTAACTTAGAAACCATAGTCAGTCTAGACAGCTCACATCCATCAACGTATTACGGCAGCTTTGTGCTCTTCCAGAAAAGCCTGTAGTTTATCTGGATCTTCGAAAGTCTGCATTTGATAGTGCAGTGTGGCTCTAAGTCTCGTAGGAAAAAACTGAGGTAATTCTGTGACTTTTATTACAAGTACTCTGCATACGAGTTCATAAAAGCAGGGGGGGAGCTATTTTTGTTATATAATATTTTTTGCTGAGAAGGACTATAGGAAAGTCCTCAGGCCTCTAGGCCTACTGAGGCCTCTTCTTTAGCATCTGACTTGGCTGAACTTTCTAAGAACCAGATGGCCAGATCAAGAGGGAATGTCAAGTAGTCTGCAATCTGGGAAGCCTTACCAGCTGGGTTTGAAGAAGCCAGAAAAATTATAAGCCTGTGTAGATTCCAAACTACGGATGCAACTTCCAGGTATGCTAGCCTGAGGGGTTCTTTTTCTTCTGTTTGAATCTCTGCATAGAGGCATGGTTCTTACCGGGGGTCTCAGGTTTTCCTGGAGAAAGCCCTAGCTCTTTGCCTGGGTTATCTGGCAATCATCTAATTGCCACTGCAAATACTACTTTAGAGAACCATGAAAGGGTCCACTCCTTGTCAAAGTTATCATTGGCCTCTCAGCACATATAGAATGTTTGTGAGCAAATTGTTGTTGACTCCTCTGATACTGAGGATTCTGCAGATGACCAAAGTATTCTGTTACAGGAAATCTTGAACAGTGCTTCAAAAAATCCAGAGAATGTCATTGTTACAGCATCAAAATGTTTCATACGTCTGTCTGCTGGTAGTTTCTCTCACTCTTCAACTGTGATTTGTTCCAGCTCATGATTGTTTCCAGAATTCTTTTTACCAATGGCAGATTTCAGCTTTCTCTCAATTGGAGTGAGATCAGGACTCTTTGCTAGCCAGTTTAAAACAGTCCATTTGTTCTTTTTTAACCATTAATTTGTTCTTTTGGATGTATGTTTTTGGTCATTGTCCTACTGGAGGACCCATGATCTTCGACCCAAACCAGCTTTTCTGACACTAGGTAGCACATTTCATTCCCATATACCTTGATAGTCCTCTGACTTCATGATTCCTGTAATACGTTCCAGGCCTCCAATTCCTGAGGCAGCAAAACAGCCCCACAACATTATGTAAATTCCATCATATTTATTATTTAAACTTTTTTATATACCGTCTTTCTACAATTCAAGACGGTTTACGTAAAACTAAACTTGTAAAAGTGTAGATACAGCTGTTGTACAAAGAACATTAAACAATCAACATTTTATAGTTAACAATTGTAGAATGATGCCAGGGTTGGCAACTATGTACTGTAGGAAGGGTGTTTTTTGCCTTATAAGCTTCATTTCATGTATTGCTGGTCTGCATTGCTAAAGAGCTTGTTTGGTTTCATCTGTCCACAGAACATTTTCCCAGAAGGACTGTGGTTTCTCAAGGTGGGTATGAGCAAAAATCAGGCGTGCCTTTTTATGTTTGTCTTTGAGCAGTGTGGTCCTCATTGTCCTTTGCCCCATGAAGTTCTTCTTGGTTTAGTGCGCAGTGTTTGGTGAAGGTTGAAACCACCACTCTAGATTGCTCCAAGTAAGCCTTAAGCTCTTTGGATGTTGTACGTGGTATTATTCCAACAGTTCATACTAACCTTCAAGGACTTCTTGGATTAATTTTCCTCTTTCTACCATGTCCTGGGGGTTTCTTGACAGTTCCTTGAGCAGAAAACTTCTTAAGAACAGTGCAAACTGTAGACACGGGAATCTCAAGGTATTTGAAGATGACCTTGTACCCCTTTGAAGTTTGATGTTTGGGGTAATTGTTGGGCTGCTCCCTTGTCTTTACCATTGTGAAAATGGAACAGGAAGTGAATGTGGCCATTTTAAACATTAGAGCCATCATTCATTAGTTGATTCAAGTCACGTGAGTACTGACAATTGATCACAGGTGCTTTTAATTTAACCGCAATGGGAATGTGGTTCTTTTGTTCAATCTGATTTGAATATTTTTATAAGGGTGCCAGTAATCATGCCCTCCTCCAATCAATGCCAATCACAGAATGAGTAAAGATGTACACATCAAATAATGGAGATTCACTTCACTGAAATACCAAGGGCTCTCCAAATCCCAGGGATCAATTAGTTATGATTCTTCATGAGGAGAAAAGGATCTCAGAACCATTCAAGCCAGTAATATGGGTGTATCAAAATACCACCCACAACAGTGCTCAGAACATCACTGATCCAGAAAAAATCCGCCACCTTCTTTTCTCTATATATATGTTTATCCAGAAATCATAAATGTCTTTAAACTTTACAAAAATCAAACCAAAACCTTTAACCAAGCTTTCTGAACCCACCACAAAATGTCAAGTGTATTGACAGAATACAGAGCACACAAAGGGGTATGTTTACTAAACCGCGCACACGTGCGCGGCGCACATTAGCGCACGCAAATGATGCACTTAAGTGCTCTCAAGTGCCCCGCACGCGTGCGCGTCACACTAACGGGTCACTAACGGGCCCACGCGTGTGCGCGGCGCGGTGATGTGCGATAGAGGCGTGGAAAGGTTTACGGAGGGCGGAGGAAGGCTCCCGAGGGGCGGAGAGATGGGGTTAATGGGCGGGGAAGGGGAGGGGAGAGACTCCCCGCACAGTACCGGGGCCGAATTTCCATGTAAAAACTACCGCGAGTGAAACACTTGCGGTAGAGTGCATTTAAAGGGAAGAGAAACCATTTACGTCAGCAATGTACAGCAAACCCGGGGAAATCTACAAAACGTGAGCAGTGTGATACATGTGCACAGAACAAAAGTGCAAATAAAACATGAAAATGACCTCAACAAATTTCCTAAAAATTATAATTAAGCAGGGGAACAGTGCTAGCAATGGCCAACAATAACAAACTCTCCCAGGACAGCTCCAAAAAAAAGAAATGATTTTTGGAAGGGTGTACGCTCCGTAGACCCTTTGAAAAGTCCTTTCCATTTTGTGGAGGTGTCCTGGGAGTGTCTTTTAATGTTGCCCATTGATAGCACTGTTCCCCAGCTTAATTATAATGTGTAAGCATTTTCCTGTGGTCATTTATGAGGTGTTTTGCCCCTTGCTCTCCATACAATGTAAATGATCCCACATTAAAATAGTGCAGAGCAGAGTTCCAAACTAGTCCTGGCAGGTTTCCTATCTCCAGGGACTGCACTGTCTCTGTGGCCACAGTGTGGTGCAGCGGACACAGCCAGTGCCTGCAGGGTCACAGGTTCAAATCCCAGCTGGGGCTCCTGCCAACACAGTCCCCATATTTTTACCCGCCAGGAAACAGTGATAGTAAAGACACCCCTTTTTTGCAGATAAGCATGGCTGAAACAGCTATCTTTTACCCTGCACAGCACACACACCATAACAATGGGCATTACCCCCAGCCAAGTCCCCCAAATGCAGTCCTGGAGTGCCACACCTCAATCAGGTCAGATGCTTTTTCCAAGATAAGGACATGTCAGCATGTTGGTGGAGGGGTATAGGTGGTGGAGGGGGCAGTGTCTGCTAGCCAAAGCAGACAGTGGCCTAGCCATGTGCAGGCTCGCACGTCCACTGCAACAGACAGGCCCTGTCAGATGTACAGTCATGGACTCCCCAGGGAATGCAGCCTATCTGTGGCAACATGGTGGTGCAGTGCACACAGACAGTGTGTGCAAAAACAGAAAGTCACAGGCTCAAAGCCCAGCTGGGGCCACTGCCAATCCTGTCCACATATTTTTCCCACAACTAAACCGTGATAGTAAGGACAAACCTTTATTGCTGAGGACATACACATTGGTAATACGCCTATCTTTTACCACACCGAGCACAGACACCATGAACAGGGGCATTACCTAGAGCAGAGTCTCCGAAATGCAGTCCTGGAGGACTACACACCATTCAGGTGCCATGCTGCCTCTAATACAAATGCCTGTGCTGCATATCTATGCACCACCCCCATGGCATGTAGATGTAGCTCATGCATATTCATGAGGGACAGCTGGAAAACCCGAACAGTGTTAGGCACACCAGGACTGGAGTTGGGAACCTCTGCCGTAAAGCAGCAGCCAACAGGGGCAGAAACACCCACACCCACAGGCCCCATTGGCCAATGCCTCCTGGAGAGGCAGGACAGTGGGCCCTGCGTGCATCTCCCAATGCTAGCACCTGCATACCTTAGCAATGCCACCCTACACCTGGGTATACGGTACACAGCTCTCAAACGTTTGCTATGAGTACTGGCAGATAGACATCCCTACGTTAAGCATAGTTTGCTCTTTGAGCTTCATCATGACAATCTTTCTGATGTCTGCGGTGTGTGCTTCAGGTCTGGCCTCTGACAGTGGTCACCACCCTGGGGAGTGACCCCCAACAGTATTGCGTACCATATCCATGCCTGTACTGTGCCCAGGACTGGCGTGGTGGGCAAGGCTGATAAACCCCTCTATAGTAGCACAATGCTGGCATACGTGTGGGAGTGTGTGTCTGTCTATACAGTGTGTGTTGGTTGCAAACACCTTCCACAGCCCACACTGCCAGCACTGTTGCCAGCTTTGGCCTGCCAATGTGCATAATGAGCAGCAAGGTACCATGGGTAAAGCTCAGACAGGGTGGGCTGGCCAGGATGCATCTGCACAGGGCATAGGGCGCTGCTGGGGACATTGTAATGGCCGGCCACCACCTACACAGACAGGGTGACCTCTGTCTGTCCTGCTGCGGGATCACTCTCACCCTGACTGTGCAGTGACCACAGCATGTCTAGGCACCCCCATAGTGCTATATAGCATTTCTCTCATGTGATATATATGGGTTTCCTTTTGGGGCCCAGTCACTGACTTATCTGCTGGTGTGCACTGCCATCCCAGTTCTGGGTGCATGCATTTCCACCAGGACTAGCTAGCAGACTATTTTCAACTGGTGTGTGTCTTGATGGAGTGCCTTGCAGGGTGCAGTGGCTGAAGGCTTGCTGCAGGAGAATATCAGATAGTGGTGGGGTGCAGCTTAGCATATTGAGGTGTAATGTCTGTCTGATATTGTGTTATGGATGTGTATAGAGCTGCTTTGACTGCCCTGTAGGGTGTCTGTTCCCCAGCAGGACCGGGTTGATGGTCCACTCTACTGCCACCATTGCAGGGAGGTAGAATGTGGAGCTGTTGATAGGAGAACCTGCTTTTCAGCCGGGTGGTGGTGGTGCATAGCCCACCTAGGTGTCCATAAGGGGTTCCCCTGACTAGGACAGACAGAGATATCCAAGGTGTTTCTTCAGAAACTACCTATCTCACAGAGTATTACTGTTTTGGAGCTCTGGCATGGCCTCTTTCAGCCATGCAGGGTGTTGTGGACCTGGTCCTGGGCGCCTCTTCACACCCTCAGGGTGAGCACAGTACCCGCACAATGTGACGGTGTGTAGCTACTCTGTGCCAGTAAAACACCCGGTCAGTACCCCCTACCAGGCCGAGGTGCTGTGTGGGTGCACACGGCCACGTCCCCCTACCAGGCCGGGGAGCTGTTGGGGTGCATTCCCCATCTTGTGTTCATCTGTGGACAGCTGATTTGCATGTGCAGTGCATCATGGGTACGGGTGGCCTAACCCTATCCTGGTTACCACAGCAGACTGTCTGTGTGGTGACGTGCAGGCTCTCTACAGCCAGCCAGGGATTTGCTAGCAGCTATAAAGCTGTAGCCCAATGGTTACTTCATTGCCTGTGAAGCCAGAGGTCATGGGTTCAAACCCACAGTGGGGTTATTTGATAGGGGTGTCCAAAGTTGTTTTGATTTAATGTACATATGTTGATGCCAGCACAAACACTCTCGGCGTACTGTACCCATAAGGTGCCTCTGAGGGTGCTTTATAGGGCACCTTATGGTTGCCATCCATATAAGGTGCACTATACATTATCCTGTGGTGCAACATATATGGTGCCCTATAGGGGACATTCTAGGGTGCCTTGGCGGGCAGTGAACTTTAACATGTGCCTTATGGGCCGCCTTATGTTAACACGCTTTGAGAGTGCGTTTGCTAGTACTGATAAATAAAATACAACTAATATGCCTCCTACAGCACTCATCCCCATAATACATAATGCCTCAGCCAGCCTTGTTCACTGGGCACTGTGGGGGACTGAACCCCTGATCCCTGCACCATTGGTCAGTGTCATAACCATTGTGCTGTGGCTCTGTTCCTGTGCTTGCACATCAGCACGCCGCCTTATGCCTTCCAAAATTAGCAGCCCAATGCCTTCTGCCGCCCAAAATTACCAGCGCAACGCCTTATGCCGCCCACACCTAACAGCGCAGCGCCTAATGCCCCCCAAAATTAACAGTGCGCCGCCTTATGCCGCCCAAAATTAGCAGTGCGCCGCCTTATGCCGCCCAAAATTAGCAGTGCGCCGCCTTATGCCGCCCAAAAGTAATATGCCTCCTACAGCACATTTACCCATTAAAGTTAATGCTTCAGCCAGCCTTTTCTGATGCGCACAATGGGGGATTGAACCCATGGCCTCTTCACTATTGGTCAGTGTCTTCTCCGTTGTACTACGGCTCTGTTCCTTTGTGTGCCCAGCAGCACGCCACTTAGCCTACCCACGCGCTAATGTGGACCCCGCACATTAGCGCTCCGCGCACACGTACGGTCGCTGGCTCCCGTTTTTTTTCTTTTTTCTGCTTGAACCGCCCACTCCTTATATGGCACAGGCACACTAATGGGGCACGCACAATTGCGGGATCTTAGTAAACATACCCCTAAATGTCAGACAATTTCAACAATTATCTGACATCAGTGATCTCCCCGGTGTCCCCAACGCCATGCGTGGCATCATCAAGCATTTTTCCACCACTTCTTCAGACGGTTTCCTTTATTAGGGTTCCACCAACACAGTAAGCCAAAGTAGTTTTCTTCCAAAAAGCTTCTATTAACACACTGCTTTCATTCCATCCTCACTGCCGATTGAAAGGGCGGGAATTCTGAGGGCAAGAAAGAGGAAGCAAAAAAAAAAACCACTTTTGGAAATATTGCTGCTGCCCACCTCCCCCCCCCCCAAAAAAAAAAATAGAATCGGTAGCAGATGGGGTGGGGGTGCCTGGCCAGTCCTATATGCTGCTGCCACTGCCTACCTGGGCTGGCCACCCTAAGTGGCCGCCTAACTCGCCTAGTGGACAGGCTGGCCCTGCATTGGGGCATTAATGCATGACTGGTGCTGCCAGGAAGCAACTTAAAGAGGCCAGTTCCAGAATCAAATAAACTCCCAGATTCAACCTTCCCACCCTCCAAGAGCCATGATCAAAACCCCCTTGGTTCCTCAACATATATCCCTCCACCTCTGATCCTAGACTCTTCCTCCTTAAACTCCCTTATCAAAATGCCCCACACACAAAATCCACTTCTTAACTAGCTCCAACTCCCAGTTTCCCCTGGTGTACACCTGGGGATGCCCTGGTAGCAAATGGGGGAACAAAGGTGATCTCAGGTCATTTCTGCCTCATCTGCGCCGAGTTCAAATAGAAGCCAAAGACCCTAGTAATAGTCCCAGTAATACCACTAGGTGTCAAGCTGCCAAATAAGGAAGTGACACTGCATTACTGTGGAGTGTACAATGTTCCAGGCTGCAGCATAAACAAAATGAAATGTAGGTGTGAGTCATTAACCTGCAGTACTGAAGTACCACAGGGTGGTGACTCATATGTGAAAAAACTATAATTTTATCTTTTAGTGCATGCAAAATCAATTAAAAGTGTATTAACTTACATTGAAAAGTTCTAATGAATGCTATTTTTTTTATAAAAACAATCCCCCCAAAATGTACAAAAAAATCGGGAAAAAAGCCTAGTGAACCAAAAATGTTTGCCCTATGTGCATTCTTACTATTTACTATGCATGCAATAATTCTCATTTGCATGTGGCAATCTTTCTGTTACATGTAGAGAGATGCTAATTTTAGAACACTCCTGCTAAATGTTTTGAGACCATTAAACATATATGGTAAGGCTTTATTGTATAGCATGCCATTTTTAGTACACCAAAGGCCCTTCCCATACACACTTAGCTTAACTGCACAATTTCTATGGAATAAGGAATAGCATAAAATAAAACTACTGGGGTTTTTTTTCCTGATTTTATCCTTTTCATGCGGTGCATTGGAAACTGTGAATTCCAGGAGAAGAGCACATCGTAAGGAAATGACAGCAGAGAAAAAATGTTGTAGTTTCATGTTGTTGGTTTGCAAATTGAATTTTTACATAAAATTTACAGTAAATGGAACCTCATTATATAGTGATGAGGTCCAGTATGATCTATATCATTAAAATCATTGTAGTGCTTAATGATTCACTAAGTGACACTGCAGTGCCATAAATTCAAAACTAGTTTCATGACTCCAAACACCAGACTGAGACACCAGAAAATCGTATGTGGATCATTAAACTTACAATGAATGTCAGGGATGAAATAAGGGAAAAAATGAGATATAGGGATACTCTGAGCTCTGCAAAGACATACATTAAGATAAATAATCATGCAACATGTGCTGAGATAATAACATGCGGATGTTTTTATTTTATATTTCAAAATTTCATTTGGAAGCCCCTCGTGAATGAAAGAAGTTGACATTTTTTGGCTCCAGTAGAAAATAGATTGTATTTTGTCTATAGGTACAGAATGCATGATAAGGTAAGGTAGACTGCAGCTTTTATTTTCATATTAAGAAGCTGCTCCTTTTTTTCCTTCAAGTTGCATTAGGTACATAGTACAACACAGTAACATAGGAGATGATAGCAGGTGTCCAGTCTGTCCAGTAAGATGGTTAAGCTTGTAACTGCCCATTCTGTCCAGGTTACCTTCCATGCCTTCTGGGAAGTGCAAAACTTTATTTCACTGCTGTTTTGAGTTGACGTGCTCACTGTTTGGTTTCCTTCCTCTTGCTATGTAGAAATTGTCTATGTATATCCCAAGCCTTTACAATATGATAGCAGATAGTGGTCCACCACTGCATTACCCATTTTCCCAACCTACTACAATACTGTCGCTTGCAATTGATCTCAGACTTTACTCTTCATTATGCTTGTTCCACAATTTCTTGAATTCTTTAGTTTTTGCCCTTTTTTCATTGGTAGACTGTTCTGTACGTCATCTATCCTTAAATATACTTTTTCTGTTACTCCTGATTCTTTCAGCGCACTCCCTTGCTCCTCAACCCTATCCCTCATGCATGTTGATTCTAACCTTCTTAATTTCAAGATTTTTGCTTGAGAGAGAGAAGACCAAGATGGTTCCATGATGGGCACATCTGTAGCTGCTCCTGGGCACTGTATTGTTATCTTTGAGGCTATCTTGTGCATTTTTCCAGAGTAATAACTGAGAGATGCGTAAAAAAAAAGGTGAAAATGTGCCCCATCCCTACAACAAAATCTTCAGCAGTTCAGGTCCTGATGGATCAACATCTTATTTGCATCATAACACTCCTGATGAGGGCAGCAGTAGAGAGAGTAGGAGAGTACTCCTTAGTAGAGTTGAACATTTCACTCAGCTCAGATTGTTTTTTTCCCTTGCCCCACCTGTTGATGTGGACTGAAGGCAACGCAAGTGAGAAGGCAGTATTAAGTAATATCTCAGTGCTGCCGGAGAACTGACAGCCTGTTCAGACAGTCCCAGGTGGTGGTCCTGGGACTTTCACTGCTAGAATATCTGCTTCATTGCCAAGACTTTCAGCAAGGATATTTCAAGGTTGTCAGTGGAACAAATCAGTGTTATTTCATTTTCAATGGTTTCAATTCCTCTGCTCATGGTTGTTCAACTCTCCAAACAGGAGGGCAAGGGATATCAGATGGCAAGAAGATAATCTGGAGGACATTTGGGAGGCAGCTATGAGGACTGAAGCCGCACTTTTGAATTTGTTGCTCAAACTTTAAAGTTCACCAAAAAGATGGTGGCAAATTTGGGTGACCGTAATGGCAGAATGAGAGTATTGGAGCAGCAAAAATAACCCCAACCCCCCTGATAGTCACTTTATAAACCCCGTGACCTCTCAACATACCCACGACATGTTCATTAAAGCTTTCCACCCCATCAACAAGTTATTAGGCCTTAAAAGTCAATTAACTAATTCCTTGCAGTTCACCTTAAAGTGAACACTAAAAGTCCCTTATACTTATTAGGTATAATCGTCTCGGTTCAATAATCCCTACTTCCCTAGCAGCTTTAAAACAATTCATCTTTAAAAAAACTAAAAGAAATCTTTAAATCTAAGATGCATATAGCAGTCCAGCAGCAAGATGGGGGTTATTAATCTTTTGTACCGAGTGTTACATGCAGCACCGTACCTAGCCTTGTGCAAGCGGTGCAGCCACACAGGGCGCAAAGGCTTAGGGGCGCATTTCAGGGTCCCAGCCACTGGCAGCAGCAAAAAACCTGACATCCAATTTAAAACAAAAAAAAAACCCCAGGCGGGTCCTTCAACGCCATGCTTGTATGCAGTTCTGATCCCCTCCCTCCCTTTTCTGATGTAGGTCGTGTCAGAGAAGGGAGGGACCAGGCAAGTCATTCATACGCAGGTCTTTGCAACTTTGCATTTGAATGGCTGGCCTGGTCCCTCCCTCCTTTGATGTTACCTACATTAGAGAAAGGAGGGAGGGACCACAACTGCATACAAGTGCAGCATTAAAGGAACTGCGTGGGGTTGTTGTTTTTTTTTGCCTGGAAGTCAGGTCTGTTTCACTGCCTCTGAGAAGACAAAAAGTGGTGGCAGCAGGGCAAGAGCAAGCAGCTGGCTGGACATGAAGGCAGTGAGATGATGACTGAGGGGGGGGGGGCACCCCAGATGTGCAATTCTCACAGGGCACAATTATAGCTCGGTATGGCCCTGGTTACATGTACGATTTTCTCCCAGTTGGTGAGAGAACATGTGTGTGCACTAGGTGCAAAGAGCTCTTTGCTCTCAGAGAACAAGTCCAATTTCTTGAGGCCAGAGTAGCAGACTGGGAGGAACTGAGGTAGACAGAGAGGTATATAGACGAGACCGACAGGAATATAGTAGAGAGGCCCCACTTCCAGTCTGGTAGCTTCTTTGCAGCAAAGAGGTCATGTTAAAGGAGAGTATCACCTTGATGTGGCAGGAAGTGATCCTATAACTAGGACCTGTCCTCCAAGTGATGTAATACATGTTGATACCAATGAGATAGGAAAGTGTGGGAGGGGTGTTCTGGAAGCCAAATTTAATCTTTTAGGTAGAAAGTTGAAATCCAGAACTTCCAGGGTAGTGTTCTCGGAAATACTTCTTGTTCCATATGGAGGGTCCAAAATGCAGGCAAAGCTCCAGAGTTTCAATGTGTGGATGAGACAATGGTGCAAGGAAGAGGGTTTTGGATTTGTTAGGAATTGGGCAACATTCTGGGGAAGAGGAATACTTTTCCAAAAGGACGGGCTCCGCCTTAATCAGAGTGGAACCGGGTTGCTGGTATTAATTAATTTTTAAAAAGTAGATAGAGCAGAAGGCGGAGCCAACTACTTACTCAAATGACAGTTTAGTTCCTCAGCTCTTGGTCCTGAAGACCTAGATAATGCCTTCTTCCCTACCCACTGTACCTGCAAGATTTTCTTCTAACATAAATACCTGCCAGCTATGGAAGCTTATGGAATGTCTCACTCACAGCCTAATCCTAACTTGCGGCTCTCTAGGAGATACGGATATCTCCCTATTCATATGGCAGAGAGGTGCCACTCGAATATCCTAGATAGAAAACTTAAGTGGACCATGGTGGAAACGGACATGATGTGGGACTGCAAACTGGTTGATGGGGAAGTTTGTAATACTCATTCTGATTGTTATGTAATTTTGATGTGCGTGTTTAGTTTGAGTGTGTTTAGAAGGAGGAATGCTAGAGAGTTAAGCAATGTTAGCTGAATGTATGGGGATGGCTGTGGTAGCAAGATGGGACTGGGAGGGAAGGAGATGGTGGGTAGGACAGAACCCTGGGGGAAGGGCCCATTCAAAGTGTGCAAAGTTGGCTCCCTCACAAACTCAGTGTTGGTTTGGTTTATATTGTTGTATTAGTTCCCGGTTCCCCTGGCTCTAGATAGTAAAGAATAGTTTTATGATATATGGATATTTTTGTATTGACTCATTTCTTAGAGTATGATGGATGGGGATAATTTCAGCGATGAGTGAAGATGTGAGCTGGAAGGATTTACTGTATTTGTTGGTTTACAATAGCCTGATATTTTATCCAGTTATTCATGACTACTTCCTTTAAGATCCTGTCCTTAAATGTTAAAGGAATTAATAATCCAATTAAAAGATAGAAAGTACTAAAATATTGTCAAAGGAAGGTGTTGATATCGTGTATCTTCAAGACATACATCTTACAGCTGAGGAAACTGCCAAATTGGGATAGGGTGTTTATGCAGTAGCAAGTCTTTCGCAAGCCCAGAAGAAAAAAGGAGGAATTTCTATCCTTCTTTGGAAATCATTATTACCAACCATATTGCAAACTAGAGCAGACAGTGGAGGTAGGTGGACCAAAGCTATTGTTCATATAGGTCTGTCAGATCTGGTGTTGCTAGCTGCTTATGCCCCAAACATAGATAATACTAATTTCTTTCAATCGCTCACAGCAGAGATTATAAATTAAGCACCAATGCCAATAATTCTCAGTTGAGACTTTAAATTAACACTTGACCCACTTTTATACCATCTCCCAGCATGTGTACAAAACTCTGAATGCTCTTTAGAGGTGCTTAAATCCCTTATTACTACGTCTGGCTTTGTAGAGCCATTGTGGCTGCAACACCCTATGGCCAAAGAAGTCACCATCTACCCACACCCTCGTAAATCACACTCTAGAATGGATTTTTATTTAATTTCTAAATCTATTCTTCCCAAGCTTGCAAACTCAGATATTAGGTCCACAGCTATTTCAGACCATGAAGCAATTACATTGTCCCTCCAACATTTGTCTCCCACTCAAAGTTCCCCGCGCTGGTCTTCAATCAGAGACTCCTTGAGGATAAGAAATTTCGGTTTTATATGAAACATATTTCTACTTATTTTGAATATAACCTCCCTACTGAGACAAAAGGCTGGGCCTGGTGGGAAGCGTTTAAGGCCTATCTGCGGCTACAAGTAACTAGTTACTCTATTGAGGTCTCTAAACTGAGAAAGGCTAAGCTTAAAGACCTTGAGAAGCAGATTAAGAAGCAAGAAGCACATTTAATAGCATGTTCTAATCCCTATAGTTTAGTCATTCTCCATAAACTATGTTACCAATATAACACCCTCTTGAGTAATGAGGCTAATCAGCTTCTTACTCAACAGAATGGAAGATGATATATGGAAAATAATAAAACTGGGCACTTATTTACCCACTGCTTAAAAACACAAAAAGAGAAATTCCTTATAGCCTCAGTAATAGATGGAAAAGGCAGGTTAGTACACGATTCAGAGATCTTAAAGAGATTTTGAGTATTTTACCGTTCCCTCTATTCGGCAAAGGTTTCTGAGAACCAGGCAGGACTTTCAGCAGCTTCTAGCCTCGCAGTGCATCCTATCCTGGAATGCTCTCAAAAGATAACATTAGATGCAGATATACTGGAAGAAGTAGCATTGACTGCAATACAGGGCACAGCCAGACTGTAAGGCAGCCAGACTGGATGGAATACCTGTGGAATGTTACCGTCTCTTTAAGGGAGAACTGCTCTCACATCTTATGGTATACTTTTGGGCTTTGCTTTTTCAGGCATCACCTGTAGGTGCCTTTTTGGAAGCTATGATAGCAGTTCATCCAAAGCTGGGCAGGGATCCCTTGAAAGTAGAGAGCTACTGCCCAATATCTTTACTAAATACTGATTATAAAATTTATGCACGAGTCTTAGCCAATGGACTTAATCAAGTGTTACCGCAACTAGTCCACTATGATCAGTGCGGCTTTGTGGGAGGTCAGTCGACCTCAGACAATGGGTGCCTGATATGTCATTTGTTAGCGCTAGCAGAGGAGTCCTCCTTGCCTATCCTTGGGCTTTCACGCGACACAGAGAAGGTGTTTGACATACTGGAGTGGCCTTTTCTTTACCAAGTATTAGAATAGTTTGGGGTAGGGACTCAATTTATCAATATGATTCAAATCATGTACTTATGTCCTACAGGAAGGATATGTGCCAACTCTGGTCTGTCGGACGCCTTCACTTTGGAAAGTGGAACTTGACAGGTATGCCCTCTCTCACCACTATTATTCAATTTGGTACTAGAACCATTGGCTCTGCTAATTTGTAACTCTGCACAGATTAGAGGTCTTGGCATGAGGGATTTTCAAGTGAAGCTCTCCACTTATGACGATGATTTAATGCTTGTTTTAGAACCATCCTCCATATCAATGGCTCTTGATTTAATTAAACAATATACCTCCCTTTTGGGATATGAAATTAATTGGAAGAAATTGGTGGTGGTTCCCCTTAATCGACTTGTTTTCAAAGAAGAACTCCAATCTTTCCCTTTTCAATGGGCTGACTCATTTAAGCATTTGGGAGTGACCTTCATTTCTTCATTAAAAAGAACACTACAGCAAAATGCAGAAGATCGTCAGGTACTCTTAAGATCCCTGATTAACAGCTGGTACCTTTATACTTGAAATGGTGGGAGTGTCTCAAGGCTATTAAAATGACATTAACTCCTAAAATTAACTATGTCTTCGTAATGCTACTGGTACTGTTCCCAGACTCCTTTTACAAGGGTATTGAGAAGATGCTAACTAGTTTCCTTTGGAAACAAAAAAACCCACAAATAGCCTTATGGAAACTTAAGCTTCTCAAGATGTCTTAGGGAGTTAATTTCCCTGATTTTAAACCATACCACTTGGCTTTTATTCTCAAACAGGGTGTCTATTGGTTAGATGAATTTGTTTTGGGTCCGGCTTGGTTGTTACTAGAACAACAGATGCTTCTCCCTATGCTGCTACATTTGACATTAGAAATGACACATAAGAATTGTAAGATTACATTGCCTGTAATTCTAGCAATGCAGCAAGCCTCTCAACATTTCACCATAGCCTGTAAACAGGCATTTCCCTTTGTGGATCCTCCCCAATTTGGTTACATCCTCTTTTGAAGATACACAAGCAGCACTTTCAATGGACACGATGACAGGATATGGAGATCTGGACATTAGATCAGTTGGTTAACTCTATATGATTTAAAACTTTTGAGGCCCTTCAGAAAGAATTTGCCCTTCCTTCTACTTGCATCTTCCAATATCTTCAGTTCAAACATTGTTTACAGACAGCTGGTATTGTTCTTTCACAGCTTCCATCAGAACTGCCCCAAATTAATAAACTTAAAGAGGAATTAGGCAAAGTCTCATTTAGACTATATGTTTACTTTAAAGAGGAAACTTCTGATCTTTGTACTGGATTAGAAAAAGTATCGATTGCGGGAGAACTGCTAACTCATCAAAATTGGCAATAATTTTGGGGCGCCTTGGTGCATATCTCCAACTCAGCTGCTTTGACCCAGACGTTATTTTTCTTAGTGCACAGAGCATATGTTACTCCCATGGTCTTAGCTAAATGGGCCCCACAACAAGGTACTCAGGTGGGAACCATGGTTCACATGCTGTTTGAATGTCCTCATGTCCAACTGTATTGGCAGAGAGTCTGGAAAAATCTTTCACAGATTTTTCATCTCACTGACGAGATTAATTATTCTATTGTCATTTTTAGATCCCTTGCTGGTATAGGCTCTTTTAATAAAGTAGATTACCCTTTGTTTGATTTATTGATTAATATCACCATAAAGATTATACTTTTACACTGGAAAAACTCGTTCTTGTTAAATGCACATTTATGGTGGAATTGGGTCTGCCAATATCGCAGATATGAACAGGTATACTATATATCACCAACACTAATTGTATCTGATGGCCGGAAATGGAAATCCCTAGATGATTACATGCTAAAGTCATCATCATCTATCCAGTAACAAAGAGCCTTATATCGATAAGATAGGGCCAGGGGAGGGGAGGGAGGGAGGGAGGAGATTTTGGAGAGAATATTATGTATCTGATATGCTTAGATTAGTATTGTATTTTCCTTCTTTATGAAAATTTAAATAAAGGATCAAAAAAAAGTAGATAGAGCAACTTTTCAACTATATAATGGGGGAAAGCCAACAATCACCCTAGAGTACATGGTTCGGAATGATGTATCTTTGAAAGATACTAGCAAAACAGGGAAGTTAAGGCACCCGATAGAGAGGTTCCAAGAAAGATAAAAGTCTTGTCAGACAAATCTGATTGATTTCTTTGACTGGGTGAGTTGGACTGTGGGAGAGCCCTAGATGTGGTGTGCTTAGCTTTCAGTAAAGCCTATGACACCATTCTGCACAGGCAACTTATAAACAAACTGAACACTCTAGGGATGGACCATAAAGTAACCGACTGGGTTAGAAATTGGTTGAGTGGGAGGCAACAAAGTGTATAAATAAATAGAACTCTCTGAGGAGAAGGATGTTACCGGCGGTGTGCCTTAGGGATCTGTTCTTGGTCCAATTCTTTTTAACATCTTTGATAGTGATATTGTGGAAGTGCTGACGGATAAGGTTTGCCTCTTTGCGTATGATAACAAAACCTGCCATAGAGTAGACACCCAGGAAGGAATACATAACATGAGGAGAGATCTAGCTAAACTTGAAGAATGGTCAAGAATTTAACATGAGATTTAATGCTAAAAAATGCAAGGCCATGCATTCGGGCTGCAAAAATCCAAGGAAGTGGTACAGTGGAGGGGGCGAAGTTCTTCTATTCACAAAAGAAGAGCGGAACCTGGGCGTGATTGTTTCTGAGGTAGAAAAGCCAATGGCGACAGCCAGAAGGATGCTTGGGTTCATAGGGAGAGGAATGGCCAGCAGAAAAAAGGAGGTGATAGAGTAGGGCGGAGCCTGCTGCAAGCTAAGATGGCCGCGTAACTCTCACCCTCCGCTAAACCCTGCTTCATTTTTGGCTCCCTTACTTTTATCCTGCACGTAATTGATCCTCAACGGAGTCTGCAGCCGTGGGAGATGGCAGCAAACAAACCCAGCCGGCTCGAATTTGGTGCGGGGACGAATCCAGCGACTAAACGGTCGAAGCCCGACCCGCCCTCGCCTCAGAAGTCGGGAAGCGGGCGGGAGTGCAGCGAGGAATTGCAGGAGGTCTTGCGGGAGATTAGAGCAGTACGGGAGCTGGTGGCTGCTAACGGCGAGACTCTCGCCGCGGTTCAAGCAGATGTGCTCGAATTAAAGGAGCTCAAAGGGGAAGTCGCGGCCCTCACAGCTAGAATGGGGGAAATGGACTGCAAAATGGAGTCTCACGAGGCATCCCTCTGGCAGGTGGCTAAAAACTGCAAGCGGCTGGACGCTCTTGAGAGAAGCCTAGAGGATCAAAGTAATAGAGCGCGGAGAAATAATTTGAGGCTCCTGGGCTTGCCGGAGGGCGCGGAAGGAGCTAATCCCGTGGAGTTTTTGGAACGCATCCTCCCTAAGATTCTTCAACTAAAGTTTGCTCAGCCATTTGAGATCGATAGAGCGCATAGGGTACCTTCGCAGGCCAGCCCTCAACAGAGATACCCGCGGCCTCTGATTATGCGAATCTTGCGCTACTCGCAGGTGGCTCAAATTCTGGCGGTGGCTAAGGCAAGGTCTCTGATAAAATTCGAGGAGCACACTATAACTCTGTATCTGGACTTTTGCAAAGCTACAGTAGTCAAGCGGAAGCTTTTGATGGCACTCCGACCATGCCTGCAGCATTTACAGGCTAGATATGGCATGTTCTACCCAGCGAGAATGCGGGTAACTCTCCATAACCAGACTCGTACCTTCGAGGATCCAGCGGCCTTAAGTGCTTTTTTGGAGGAGAACGAGGCACGTGCAATGCAATGAGGAACAGTGCTTTTCGTCTTGAGTAGCTGTTGCACTTAATCCCCTTGGGGCTGCAAGGGGATGTTCGGCCCCTTGAGGGAGGCTGCGTAGAGGCTGGAGCCTTGTGGCGACTTGCGTCTTGCAGAACCCCCTGTTTCTTCTGAGGGTGCGGGCAATGGACCTTGTTGTGGCCTGTGGGAAGAGGGGCTCTATATAGTGTATAATTGTTTAATGTAGAATGTCTAACATCTAATGTATATTGATATAGCGGGGCATAATAGTTATTAGAAGGATTTGGCCTTGGGTGGTGGGATGGGGACTGTACGGATGGATGTGTATGTATGAGTGGGGTTGGCTGTGTGTGTAAGGTGGGGTGGATCTGATGTCCAAGGCACGCGCAACGTAATGAGGAACAGTGCTTTTGTCTTGAGTAGTTTTCGCACTTAATTCCCTTGGAGCTGCAAGGGGATGTTCGGCCCCTTGAGGGTGGCTGTACAGAGGCTGGAGCCTTGTGGCGATTCGCGGCTTGCAGAACCCCCTGTTTCTTCTTCTCCTGTTGCCTGGGCGTGGGCTGGCTTCAGTCGGGCCCTGGTGGTTCACGAGCCCTCCTTGGATGTTGTGACCGCGCACCTGTTGCTCCTCCCTGATGACCCAGAGGAATGAGGGTGCGGGAAATGGATCTGGTTGTGGTCTATGGGTAGAGGGGCTCTGTACGATGTATAATGTATAATGTATATTGATACAGTGGGGCATAGTAGTTATTGGAAGAATTGGCCTTGGGTGGTGGGATGGGACCTGTAAGGATGGATGTGTGTGTATGAGTGGGTTCGGCTGCGTGTGTGAGGTGGGGGGGATCTGGTGTCAGGGAGGGGGAGGGGGGGACTTTCTTCATCTGGAATGTGCTGGGGGGGTTGTTACCAGAAATAAGCTGTATGGGGGGGGGGCTCGGGTAGTTATGTTGTGTAGATTAATGTTTGGATTGTTTTCCCTGTATTATTCTGTATTTGATAAATAAGGGGACAGAGATTCTTGGTAGGGGCGGGGGGATGTGGTAGTCTTGCTTGGGATGGCTCGCCTGTTGGTACCTCCATTATGGAGGGCAAGTATGTCTTCCTGTGACCTCACACTCTGCTATTTTCAAAGCTGCTTCCTCACTCTTATTGCTGCCCATCATAGTCTTTTCCAATATGATAATCTTGTCCCATGAAACCTGTTAAGTTTGTGTCTCTGAACGTTAAGGGAATCAGTAATCCAATTAAGAGAAAAAAAATCTTAGTGTATTGTAAGCATGAGTCTGCTGATATTGTATGCTACAGGAAACGCATCTGTCTTCCTCCGAAACGGCGAAACTGGGACTGGGGAAATATATCCTTGCAGGGTACTCTCCTGCGGTTGCCAGGAAAAATGGGGCAGCCATCCTGGTTAGTAAAGCTTTAGCTCCGGTAATTTTGCAAACTAGGTCGGATATTGAGGGTAGATGGGCCAAGGTGATGCTCAAGATAGGCAATCGTACCCTCGCCATCATGAATGTGTACGGGCCCAATCGGGGCGACGTTAGTTTTTTTAAGGTAATTGCAGAGGAGGTGAAGCCGTGGGATTCGGTGGATTGGATAATTGGAGGGGACTTCAATATGGTTATTGATCCTTTGTTGGATCGTCAGCCATATCGCCCCCAGCGGCAAAGTAGAGCGGCTCTAGTGTGGCAATCTATTATTCAGGAATGCAGGCTCTCTGATATTTGGCGATTATGGCATCCCAAAGATAGACAGTTCACTTTTTTCTCCTTACCCCATAAGTCTCATTCCAGAATAGACTATTTTTTGGTCTCCAGTACTTTACTTTCGGAGGTCACACAAGCTGGTATTGCTGGCATGCATATTTCTGATCATGCCGCCGTGCACTTTACTATAGACCTTGCTGATGTCGCCCGGGGAGGGTGCGCTTGGTCTTTTCCCAGGGACTTTTTGCAGGAGCAGGAGTTCTGTGATGAGATTAAGAAAGCAGTTAAAGAGTATTTTGCCTGGAATTCCCTCTCAGAGACTCCGGTCTGGGCCTGGTGGGAGGCCTTTAAAGCTGTTATCCGAGGCGTTGTTACTAGTTATAAAATCAGGGTAGGCCGGTGAAGGAAAGTGCAGCTCGAGGAGTTGGAGTCTCAAATCCTAGCAGGGGAGAGTCTGTTGGTCTCCAGGGCCGACCCAAGCATTCTTATTCGTTTGCAGAGGCTGCGATATCAATATAATGACATTATGAGTGCTGAAGCGAGCAGGTTGATTTGTAGCGCTCATGGGAAGTATTATTGTGATAGCAATAAAGCAGGGCGATTATTGGCACAAACCTTGAAGCCCCGCATGTCCAAGCGTAGAATCGAAGCTATTCAGGACGAACAGAGGGGCCTCCTCACGAGTGAAGCCGACATCGCAGACTGTTTTCAGTCCTTTTATAGGGATCTGTATTCTTCAGAAACGGGCTCTAGTTCCGCAGTGTTTCATAAGTTGCTCGGTCGGATTCCTCACCCAGTGCTTAAGTCTAGTCAGGTGAAGGAGCTTGATGGGCCGCTGGAGGTTAGGGAGATCAGAGAGGTTCTCTTTGGTATGAAGGGGGGGGGGAAAGCGGCCGGTCCGGATGCTATTCCAGTGGAGTTTTACCAAATATTTGCGGACGATATCCTCCTTAACTTGCTTATATTTTTCCAGGATCTTTTGGTGCAAGCCCCTTTAACAGGGTCCTTTAGCGAAGCGACGATAGTGGTGTTGGAAAAGCCGGGCAGGGACCCCCAGAAAGTTGGAAATTATTGCCCGATTTCCCTATTAAACGCCGATTACAAAATTTTCTCATCAATCTTGGCCCATAAACTGGTTAAGGTCGTACCCGATCTTATCCATCCTGACCAGTGCGGGTTTGTCCCCGGGCGGTCAACTGCGGATAATGCCCGCCTCTTTTTGAACTTAATGGCAGCTGCGGAGGGTCTGCAAGGACCTCTCGTTGGTCTATCTGTCGACGCTGGAAAAGCTTTTGACCGCCTGGAGTGGGACTTCCTGATGCAGGTGCTCCGATGGTTTGGGGCTGGGGAGATGTTTATTAGGATGGTTAGAGTGCTCTACATTTCACCGTCGGCGCGGATCCTGGTCAATGGCTCCCTGTCTGGTTCCTTTTTACTGAATAGAGGAACTCGGCAGGGTTGCCCCTTATCTCCTCTTTTATTTAATTTGGCCTTAGAACCTTTAGCCATTCTCGTGCGACAATCGCAGGAGGTGCGGGGAGTTGAGGTGGCTGGCTTACAAATAAAACTATCGGCTTATGCGGATGACCTTTTGCTATTCCTGCATCCTGAATCTATAGGGGTGGTATTGGATATAATTGGGCAGTATTCGGCATTGTCGGGCTACAAAATTAATTGGGACAAGTCCATTGCATTCCCAATGAATTCAGGGACTTTTTCCTCGTCGGTCGCTCAATACTCTTTTAGGTGGGAGGCTGGAGCCATAAAGTACCTCGGAGTTCGGTATGGGATCTCGTTGGAGGAGACGGTAGACATGAATGTTAAATCCTTGAAGGAAATGGTCCAGGCTTTTACGTTGCAATGGGCTCCCTTGCATTTGTCCTGGTGGGGCAGATTGGATTCTATTAAAATGGTGCTCGCCCCCAAAGTAAATTACATCTTGGAAATGATCCCTTTAGAGTTTCCCGCAAGTTTTTTAAAGTCCCTAGAGCATATTTTGACAGAGTTTCTGTGGCAGGGAAAGCCCCCTAGGATCGCGTTGCACAAATTGAAAGCGAGTAAGCAGGAAGGGGGGGTGCAGTTCCCCGACTTTAGGTGGTATCATGCTGCTCTCTTGCTGAAGCACGGCTCTCAATGGCTTCTTAATAGGGAGGGGAGTTGCAGGCCAGTTTGGGTGGATTTGGAGGAAAGATGGATAGCACCCATCCCTGTGCACTTATTAGTCGGTATGTTACTGCCAGGGCAGGGGAAGAACCTTAAAATACTTCAGGCTACGCAACATGCCTTTCTTTTGCTAGATTCCAGACTGGCTCTTGGAGGCCGTGTATCGGCTGGATCTCC
Organism: Ichthyophis bannanicus; assembly: GCA_033557465.1. Classification (NCBI taxonomy): domain Eukaryota; kingdom Metazoa; phylum Chordata; class Amphibia; order Gymnophiona; family Ichthyophiidae; genus Ichthyophis; species Ichthyophis bannanicus. The sequence continues at coordinate 425,300,112 of CM066035.1, read as the reverse complement.
GATTTGGTTTAACCCTTACTTGAAGATTGGGCGTCGAACTTTTGCGTGGAAGACATGGCAGGACCATGGTATTTGGACTATCGGGCAGTTAATTAGCGGGACGTCATGGAAATCCTTTGAGGAATTACAAAAAGAATTTGGGATTCAGGGTTCATTGTATTTTCAATGGATTCAGCTAAAACATTGTCTGACGGGTCTCCCTTGTGATCCCTCCAGAGTCACGGCTCAGTGGGAGCTTCTGAAGGAGGTGGATGTGTGTCTTAGTGGAAAGAGAATCATGTCTAAGTTTTACGCCCTACTCAAGGATAACTCTGGGGTAACTTCTACTGAATTGGGGCGCCGTTGGGAGGAAGAATTTGCGATCCTCATTCCCAGGCAGACGTGGCACACTTTGTGGGGTAGAGTGAATAGAGTTTCCAGGGCGGCTGCTCTGACGCAAACCCTTTACTTTATTCTTCATAGAGCGTATCTTACCCCTGACAGGGTTGCAAAGTGGGTGTCAGGGGCTCAAAATAAGTGTTGGTCCTGTAAAGGTGATAAGGGCACCTTTAGACATATGCTCTTTGAGTGTTCCTATGTTCAGAGATACTGGCTTTCGGTTTGGGACAAGATTAGCAGGGTCTTGGGCTTCCAGTCTCCATTGAGGTGGGAAATAATTATTCTCCGTTCTTGTGCGAGTGGGCTTGTATTGGAAAAGGAGAAGACCTTCCTATTCAACTTTATGATGGCTATTGCGCTCAAGTTGATAGTATCTAATTGGAAGGACTTGTCAAAATTGGATAGCCTGCACTGGTGGAATCTAGTTTGCCTTTATTCTAGTTATGAGAAGGCGCAGGAGAAAAGAGAAGCCCTTTGGAGGCTGGGAAGTAGAACTTGGCAGGCCCGAGAGGGTTCCTCTAGGGATGGGCAAGCTCATAGCAAATGGCTTTACCTCGATGACTATTCGGCTAGGGCAAGGTGCAGCTTTTCTCTTTAACCTTAACCTTCTGGTAGTTATTGATTTAACTACCGGACGGATCTCATGGATGGGTGTGAAAAGGGTCGCAGGAGGACGGGGGGAGGGGGGGAGGGACTGTTGGGGAGTGGTTGGTTAGAGGGAGTTCTGTAGTGTGTAACCTTGTGTTGCTGTGTGAAGATGGTGTTATGTATTGTTGTATTGATGGAAATTATAAAAATAAAATTTAAAAAAAAAAAAAAAGGAGGTGATAGTGCCGCTGTAAAAGTCTCAGGTGCAACCTCATTTGGAATATTGTGTGCAGTTCTGGAGACCGTACCTTCAAAAGGATATAAACAGGATGGAGTCGGTGCAAAGGGTGCCTACTAAAATGGTTAGTGGTTTTCATTATAAAGCATATAGGGACAGACTTAAAGATCTTAATATGTATATCCAATTCAAGCTTCTCCTTTTGACCTATAAGACAATTCACTCCTCTGCTCCTGACTACCTTTCCTCCCTCCTCTCTCCCTACACCCCTCGTCATGAACTCTGCTCTTCTACTTGTTTACTTCTCTCTTGCCTTTTTCCTCCACTGCCATCTCTAGACATCGGTCCTTTCACCTTGCTGCTCCTTATGCCTGGAACAAACTACCTGTGTCTATACTTCAGACTCCATTTCTTCCCCTTTTCATGTCCATGTTAAAGGCTTACTTCTTTATCTATTTATTTAACAGGATTTTTTATACTTTTTTATCATTTCAGTCAAAGTGGTTTACATTGTAACTTAAACTTGCTAATGTACATTAAACATGGGCATTGATAACTTGGATTTTTCTGAGGCAATTTGAGGCTGCTTTTGGATCCTGACCCCTCTTTTTCCTTGTGTTTTCTTACCTTACCTTTCCCTTATTCTTATCCTTTGCCTTGTCTGTCTTGATTAGATTGTAAGCTCTAACAAGCAGGGACTGCCTCTATATAGGTCTGTATGTACAGCGCTGCATATGCCTTGTAGCACTATATAAGATGAAATTAGTCTTACCTGCTAATTGTCTTTCCTTGAGCTCTCTCCGGGCCAGTCCAGGGAAAGGTAGGGTTGTCAATCCCCCATAGTAACTGAGGACTGAAGGCTCCAAGATTTTACTGTGAGGTGAAGCCACTCCCCCTTCAGGCAATCTGTCAGTCTCCTTCTGGCAAAGCAACTAAAGAGAAAGAAATTCTAAAAACAACAGATTAACCCTTGAAAAACTGATAACGTTCCATAGTCTTTAAACAGTAATAACAAGACCAAGATGTCTTTTTTTTTTTTTTTTTTATATTAGTTATCTAGAAAGGTTACTAAGCAGGTTGTAAATGTGAACCAAAAGCCCCAGATATCTCCTGCGAGCTTATAGGATGGAATACTGTGTATGTTCACAAAGATCAAGCCAAGCGAAAGAACAGTTAGGGAGGGTCCCTGGACTGGCCCGGAGAGAGCTCAAGGAAAGACAATTAGCAGGTAAGACTAATTTCATCTTCCTTTTCGCTTCTCCGGGCCAGTCCAGGGAAAGGTAGGGCAGTACCAAAGCAGTACCTAAGAATGGGAGGGACCCGCTAAACCCGCGATAAGAGCTGATGCTCCCACTCTGGCATCATCCCTGGCTTGAACATCTAAACGATAATGTTTAGTGAAAGAATGCAAGGAAGACCACGTCGCCGCTCTGCAGATATCAACTGGAGGAACAAAGGCCAATTCCGCCCAGGAAGCCGCCATGGACCGTGTGGAATGAGCTTTAAGACCTGTAGGTGGTGAAAGCCCTCGGGCAGAGTAAGCTAGTGTAATAGCGGAGCGCACCCAACGAGCAATCGTAGCTTTAGATGCCGCTTGGCCCTTACGTGGACCGGCCCACTGAATAAACAGTCTGTCAGTCTTACGAAACGGTTGAGAGAGTTTAAGGTACGTCTTCAACACCCGACTAAGATCTAAGTGTTTCAGCGCCTTGTCCATAGGGGAATGGTCGCGCTCAGAAAATACTGGTAAAACCACTGACTGGTTAACATGGAAGACAGACACTACTTTGGGTAAAAAAGAAGGAACAGTGCGTAGCACGACTCTTTCGGGCAGAAATTGCAGATAAGGTTCTCTGCAAGACAACGCCTGCAAATCCGCAATTCGTCTTGCAGAGCAAATGGCCACAAGAAAGGCTGTTTTCCAAGAACACTCTCGGATCTGTTTAGCACAGAGAGACGATAAGGGCGATCGCGACAACGCGTCCAATACCACATTCAAATCCCAAGGAGGCACAAGTTGACGACGTGGAGGATGAATAAGTTTGGTTGCTCGTAGAAAACGCTGCACATCCGGATGTGCCGCCAAACGACGTCGGCCAATTAAACCTCTAAAACAGGATAACGCCGCAACATGCACTTTCAGGGTATTAAGAGCTAAACCTTTATCTAAACCCTGCTGTAGAAAATTGAGAAGATGAGGAATAGTAGCAGCCATTGGAGACACCTGTCTCCGAGAACACCAAGTTTCAAAGAGCCTCCAGACTCTAACATATATTAAAGAAGTTCCAGGCCTCTTAGACCGAAGCAAAGTGTCTACTACAGAATCTGCATAACCCTTGCTTAACAAGCGAGACCTTTCAAGAGCCATGCCGTAAGCAAGAAGCGATCCACCCGTGGCATGAGAATTGGTCCCTGATGTAGTTGATTGATTCTGAGGGGAAGAGGCCATGGCGGAGCTACTAGAAGACGGACGAGATCGGCATACCAAGGACGACGAGGCCAATCGGGAGCAATGAGAATCACCTGGCCACGGTGTTGTGCTATGCGCTGTATAACTCGACTTAACATCGGCCAAGGGGGAAAAACATACAGCAGACTGCCGAGGGGCCATGGTTGTACAAGAGCATCGAGGGCCCTCTGACATATGTTCCCTGCGTCTGCTGAAGAATCGGCTGGCTTTGGCATTGCTGAAGGTGGCCATGAGATCCATCACTGGCTGACCCCAACGCAAAGTCAACTGGTGAAACAAGGCCGCATTCAATTCCCATTCCCCGGGATCGAGAATATGTCTGCTGAGATAATCCGCCTGAACATTTTCCTTGCCCGCCACATGCGCCGCCGATAGAGCCAAGAGATTGCTTTCCGCCCATTCCATCAACTGCTGACATTCGGAAAGAAGAGAAGGAATCCTCGTTCCGCCCTGCCGATTGATATACGAGACCGTCACCGCATTGTCGGAGAATATCTTGACCGCCGTTCCTTTGAGTAATGAAGCGAAGCGAAGCAGAGCCAAGCGAGCCGCTCGAAGTTCGAGTCTGTTGATCGACCAAGAGCTCTCTTCTGGGGACCAAGTCCCCTGAGTAATGCGAGACAGACAATGAGCTCCCCAGCCGGAGAGGCTTGCATCCGTGGTGACTAATACCCACGCCGGATCCTGCAAGGGAATCCCCGCGGTGAGATGATCGCGAATCAACCACCATTGTAGACTGAGACGTACCCCGTCTGGGTAGGGCAGCCGCTGAGAAAGTGGATGAAGTTGCGGGGACCAGCGGGAGAGCAACGCCTGCTGTAAGGGTCGCATGTGAGCCCTGGCCCACGGGACCAGATCCAGCGCCGCCGCCATGGAACCCAACAGTTGTAAATATGTCCATGCCGACGGCGCCGTTAAATTCAGAAAGGCCTGAACTTGGCGCAATAGCTTTTCCACGCGAACTTCGGTTAAAAAGACTTTTCCTTGTGCGGTATCGAACAGCGCTCCGAGATAGGTTAACTGTTGCACCGGTAGCAAGTGACTCTTGTTCTGATTTAGCACCCAACCCAGTTGTTCCAGAAGATGAACAACTCGAGCCGTTGCCTGTACCGACTCTTCCTTCGAATCGGCCCTGATCAACCAATCGTCGAGATACGGATGAACTCTGATACCCTCCTTCCGAAGCGCCGCCGCCACCACTACCATTAGCTTTGTGAAGGTACGCGGAGCTGTAGCGAGACCGAACGGCATCGCCCAAAATTGGAAATGACCGACGGGAAGGGCAAAACGTAAAAAACACTGATGCGAGGGTCGGATAGGAATATGCAGATAAGCTTCCGTGAGATCGATGGACGTGAGAAACTCTCCCGGATGAACCGCCCGAATAACCGTACGCAATGTTTCCATACGAAAGTGGGGTACCCGCAGAGTACGGTTGACCCCTTTGAGATCTAAAACGGGACGAAAAGAATCGTCCGTTTTGGGAACCACAAAATAAATCGAGTATCGACCGCAACCGTATTGGTCTAGAGGTACTGGTACTATAGCTTTCAGCTGCAACAGACGATGGAGAGTGACCAAAATGGCCTGTTGCTTTCCCCCCAGAGCACAGGGAGACATCATAAAAGCGGGTAACAACGGGCTGGCGAAATCCAGAGCATACCCTTCCCGAATGATTTCTAACACCCATTTGTCGGAAGTAATGTTGGTCCAGGCCGCTAGAAATTGCTGAAGGCGACCCCCCACAGGCAGTAGCGACTGGACCAGCAAACCTTCATTGTGGCTTTTTTCCCGCGGGCTGAGAGGTTGCGAAATAGGATCTATTAAAACCTCTGGCTCCACGAAAGGAATGACCTCGAAAGGTGGCACGCGAGTCTCGGCCGGAACCGCGAAAAGTGGAATTCGATCGGGTAGGCTTGGGCTTATCCTCAGGCAAACGACCGCCTTTAGAATCTCCCAAATCCTTCACAATTTTTTCTAAGGCCTCACCAAATAGCAAATTTCCTTGATACGGCAATTTACTAAGACGTAACTTCGAGGAAACATCTGCTGACCAGTTACGTAACCACAGAAATCGTCTAGCCGCCACTAGTGAAGCCATGTTTTTAGCCGCCATGCGCAGCAAGTCATAAAAAGCATCTGCCGTATAAGCCGCGGCAGACTCCAACTTTGCGACATCTGGAACCGCAGACGGAGTCTCAGAGGAAGTATCTACCTGTAACCAACGAATGGAAGCACGAGATACATAAGCTCCACAAATAGCAGACTGCAGCGCTAAAGCACTAGAATCAAAAGCTTGTTTTAGCAGTATCTCCAATTTTCTATCTTGTAAATCTTTAAGGGCTGCTGCGCCTTCCACAGGAATGGTAGTCTTTTTGGTTACTGCGGAGATAATCGCATCCACCTTTGGCATGCGAAATAAATCCTTTACCTCCTGAGGCAGGGGGTATAAGCGAGACAAAGCTCGGCTGCCACGCAGCGAAGCTTCCGGACACTGCCACTCCGAATCAATCATTTGTTTGATAACTCGGTGCAAGGGAAAACACTTCTGCTCCGTCTTAAAACCCTGCAGCAATGGATCCTCCAAAGGCTCCTGAGAGGGTGCTGGCATAAGTAGGTGTAGTGCTGACAAAGAATGGGAAATTAGAGCAGAGAGTTCCTCTTTGCGGAAAACCCGAAAAATATTAGGGTCCTGACCCGAGGCTATCTCCCCATCCTCTAAATCCTCAGCTTCAAAATCCATAGCTGGGTCTGACAGGATTTCAGGATCTCCCTGCTGAACAAGCAAAGATGCCTGCGATAACAACGGATCCGTAACTAAGCCCTGAGAATTAGAAGTTCCTTCTCCTGGATCCTCAGCACTTGGAACCGTGAGAGAAACTGGGACTGAAACAGGAACAGCAGGAAACTCTGAAGGCTGAGTAGAGTGCAAAAGAAATGCTTTATGCATTGCTAGAATAAATTCAGGTGAAAAGAATGAAAGCATCTGCTCCTGAGGCATAGTAGAAGAAATAGAGGGCTTATCTGCAGGAATTGTGTCCTTAGAGGACTTTGTTTTACGTTTGTGAGGCTTCTGATGCTCTGCTAGAGCACTGCCCGGTGCAGTCAAAATGGCCGCCATTCCCGCCTTTTCTGCTACTAAACTAGTCTCTGGTAAATTAATATTAGCTTTTTCAGACATTAAAACAGCCTTTTTGAAAGTGCACAATACAGCCCAGCAATCTAAAACAAATGCCAAGAAGAGAGAAACGCTAGAAAAAACCGCCAAAATCGCCACTGATCCCGCGGTTCTAAGCCAGAGGAAAAAAAATCAATTAAGCTTTGAAACACTCACCCGAGTCTGAAAAAATGAACCGGAGCCCCTGTAGTGCTGAGAAACAGCTGTCCGAAGGGAATATGAGCTGTAGAGCAAGAGGAGAAAGCTGGGGCCCCCAGTATCACTCTGCAATTTGAAACGGGACAGTGAAAGAGGCAGGCTCTACCTCACACTGTGTAAAGAATGCCCGTTCCTGCTTCAGCTAGCTCTTAAAGGCATAGTAGCCTGCCAAAGGAATTAAAGAAAAGACTATGGAAGGATCAGCCCTGCTAGAGCCAATCAATAAAATAAATAAAAATTACAAGCAATGTTGAGGGAGAAGATAAAATCGATCCTCTATAGTTACTGAGGACTGAAAGACTGACAGATTGCCTGAAGGGGGAGTGGCTTCACCTCACAGTAAAATCTTGGAGCCTTCAGTCCTCAGTTACTATGGGGGATTGACAACCCTACCTTTCCCTGGACTGGCCCGGAGAAGCGAAAAGGAAGTGATTAATAGTAGTATATGTTACAGGAAAGACGGAAGAGAGGGGATATTATAGAGACGTTTAAATACCTCCATGGCAAAATGCACAAGAGGAGAGCCTCTTTTGATTGAAAGCAAACTCTGCTATGAGGGGACATGGGATGGGGGTGAAATGGAATAGACTCAGGAGTAATATGTAGAAATATTTCTCTATGGAATGAGTGATAGATGCGTGGAATAGTCTCCCAGTGGAGGTGGTAGAGATGAGGACAGTATCTGAATTCAAGAAAAGCATGGGACAAACACAGAAGATCTCTAGAGGAAAAAAGGGGAGGATTTTAGTGGTCTTTTTCAAACATCATGTTTCGATGTATCTAACCCAGGTGCCTTTAAGTAAAAATCAGAGTTGAGAGATTCCAAATTACCCCTGTCATGTGATAGCCAGACTGTTAATATGAACAAAAAAACCCCTTTGAAATTACTGTATTCAAATTCTAGAAGTCTAAAAAATATGATGGAAGAGTTAGAATATCTAGCACTGAATGAAAGTTTAGATATAATTGACATCTCAGAGACCTGGTGGTAGGACAATAACCAGTGGGGCACTGTGATACCAGGCTACGAACTTTATCACAATGATAGGGTAGATCACATTGATGGAAGGGTGGTGCTATATGTTAGAGTGCATTGAGTCAAACAGTATAAAGGTTTTGCAGGAAACAAAATACACTGTACAAACTCTATGAATTGTAATTCCATGTAAAAAAGGGAAGGGGATGGCAGTGGAGGTGTACTACCATCTCCCTGGCCAGAATGAATAGACATATGATGAAATGCTAACAGAAATTAGGGAAGATAGAAAAGTTTAAAACATAATAATAATGGAAGATTTCAATTACCCTGGCATGGACTGGGTCAATGTCACATCAGGACTTGCTAGCGAGATAAATGGCCCAATATTCAATTGGGATGGCTATGCGCCGCTATGGCACATAGCCATCACTGCCAGCCTCTAACCCTAGATATTCAATGCCGGGGTCATATGTGGCCCTATCATAGAATATCCAGAGTCATCTCACAGCTGCCAATGCCGCAGAAGCTAACTGAGTAGCGGTCATATTGCACTGTTACCCGGTTAGCTCCTGCAGGTAAAACTAGGTCAGCTTTTGCTTTGCCCAGTTTTACCTGCAGGTCACTAACTGGGTAGCAGTGCAATATCATTGCTACCTGGTTAGTGACTGTCGCCGCCCATGACACACCCCGATGCTAAGCAGTGAGCATAAGGGCATATAGCGGCATTAGTTGGGGACAGTCAGTGGCACTAAGCATGTTAGTGATGTTGAATATCCCGTTCAGCAGCATTTATATGCTTTACAGGTCAGTAAACCATGTAAATGCCTTTAGAATATCCAGCCCAAAGTTCTAGATGAAATAAATGACTGCTTCATTGGAGCAGCTAGTTCATGAACCAACACGAAGGGAAGCTATTTTACACAAAGTCCTTTGTGGAACACAGGATCTAGTGCAAGAGGTAATGGTGTTGGAGCCACTTGGCAATAGCAATCATAACATGATCACATTTGATTTAATAATGGAGGGAGGATAGCAAGGAAATTCACTACACTAGCATTTAATTTTAAAAAAGGAGACTATGATAAAATGAGGGAAATGGTTAAAAAGATATAAGGGGCAACTGCAAAGGTTACAGTTTATATCAGGCCTGGGCATTTTTTAAAAATACTATCTTGAAAGCCCAGATCAGATCTATTCCGTGCCTGAAGGAAGACAGAAGGAAGACCAAATGAAAGCCAGCATGGTTTAAATGTGAGGTCAGAGAGGCTATTATAGCTGAGAGAATCTTCAAAAAAATGGAAAAAAGCCAAATGACAAAACCCTTGTGTAAGAGCAAGTTAAATGTAAGGCAGGTAAAGAGAGAATTTGAACAGAAGCTTCCTGTGGAAGTAAAAATACATAATAAAAACTTTTTCAAGTACATTCGTAGCAAAACACCAGTGAGGGAGTCAGTTAGACCCTTAGATGAGTGGTAAAAGGGGCTCTAAGAGAAGACAAGGCCATAGCGGAGAGATTGAATGAATTCAGTCTTTACTGAATAAAATGTAGGGAACTTATCCAAATGTTACTCAAAAGTGATGCATCGCAGGAATTGAAATAAGTCAGGAAAATATAATTCAGTATTTGATCAACTTTTTTATTTTTAGTGCCGACTCCTGGTGACCCAGCTGCCTTTGAGTTTTCTTGGCAATGTATCACCACAAATAGATAACCAGGTCTTTTCTTCCAAGGCAATGGAGAGTAAAGTGACTTGCCCAAAGTCACAAGGAATGCCATTGGAAATCAAACGCTTAATCTTATGAGTATTAAGCAGTTGCTCTAACCACTAGACTGCTCCCCAACATTTGATAAGCTAAAGAGTAGCAAATCACCTGGACCAGAAAACATACATCCCAGGCTGCTGAAAAAACTGGCATAAGATCGAAGACCTACTTTTAGTAATCTGTGAACTATCATTAAATCATCTGTAGTACCCGAAGATAGGAGACTGGCCAATATAATGCAAATTTTCAAAAAGCATTCAAGAGGTAATCCAGGAAACTACAGAATGGTGAGCCTGATGTCAGCCGCCTTTATTGATGCAGTACAACTATTTGGGAAGATGTAGTGAAACTATTTGATAAACTATTTGATAAACTTAAGAGCAGCAAATCACCTGGACCAGATGGTATATGATACCTCTGTCTTGAAGGACTAGAAAAAGGGACTGTTACTTCTGAAGAGAGATCTGCAACTGTGAGTATATACTTCTGGTGATTTTCTAAAAGGAATTCTTTGTATTAAAGCTAATTAATCTGTGAGCCCACTATTTTTTGTTAAATCAGTCAGGGCCTAGTAGCAGCAGTTTAAGTTTAAATATAAAACACAGAGGAGAACTTTCTGGTTACATTTTATACCCAGCAGAGAGCTTGTAGTTTAAATTTAATAGTCACTCAGGGCCTAGTAGCAGCAAAGTACTTTTAGTTTAAATTTAAAACACAGAAGAGAGCTTTCTGGTTACATTTGGAACCCAGCAGAGAGCCTGTAGTCTAAATTTAATAGTCACTCAGGGCTTGGCATCAGCAAAGTACTTTTAGCTTAAATTTAAAACACAGAAGAGAGCTTTCTAGTTAAATTTAGAACCCAGCAGAGAGCTTGTAGTTTAAATTTCATAAGAAGTTAGAGCCTAGCAGCAGCTAAGAGCTATAATTTAAATCAAATCAGAATTTAGCTTACCTCAGCAGAACAAGACAGGGTACTGTGTAGCAGCCCTCTTTTAATAAGTGTTATTTCCCTCCCTCCCCTGGGATAGTCGTAGCTTTATAGGTACTTACACATCTTAAAAGACAGGAGGTGCTCTCAGGTGAAGCTCATTACCCAAATCAGTCATACACTAAGGACCTGAGATTAGTTAAGCTTCAGGTGAACAAGGTATATTACACGTATTAGGTACAGTTTTATTAGTATAAATATCCATAGCAACCCTTAGTAAGTAAAGAACTTAGATCTAAACACAAACTTAAAACTAAGATGCAGACAGCAGTCCAGCAGTCCAGCAGCGGGATGGGGGCTTTCCAGTCTTTTGCATTGAGTGTCACATGTATGATTTTCTCCCAGTTGGTGAGAGGTCTTACGTGTGCACTAGGTGCAAGGAGCTCTTTTCTCTCAGGGAACGAGTCTGTTCTCTAGAGGCTAAAGTAGCAGACTTGGAAAGCATAAGACAGACAGAGAGGTACCTAGACGAGAGCTACAGGGATATAGTCCTGAAGTGACACCTCCAGTCTGGCAGCATCCCTGTTGCCATGGAGGAGAGAGGTCACATGACAGGACAGCATCACCCTGGTGTGGCAGGAAGTGATCCTGTAACTAGGACCTGTCCTCCAGGTGATGTAAAACCCTCTCGCACCGAGGAAGTTTCTCCAGGGCCATGTGCCCATGAGGGAAGGGTTAGGACAGCCGTTATAGTTGGTGATTCAATCATTAGGCATGTAGATAGCTGGGTGGCTGGTGGATGTGAGGATCGCCTGGTAACATGCCTGCCTGGTGCGAAGGTAGCGGACCTCATGCGCCACCTAGATAAGGTCTTAGATAGTGCTGGGGAGGAGTCTGCTGTCTTGGTACATGTCGATACCAATGACATAGGAAAATGTGGTAGGGAGGTTCTGGAGGCTAAATTTAGGCTTTTAGGTAGGAAGTTGAAATCCAGAACTTCCAGGGTAGCATTCTCCGAAATGCTTCCTGTTCCACGCGCAGGACCCAAAAGGCAGGCAGAGCTCCGGAGTCTCAATGCGTGGATGAGACAATGGTGCAGAGATGAGGGTTTTGGATTTGTTAGGAACTGGGGAACATTCTGGGGAAAGGAGGGGCTCTTCTGAAGGGATGGGCTTCACCTTAACCGGGATGGAACCAGGCTGCTGGCATTAACCTTTAAAAAGGAGATAGAGCAGCTTTTAAACTAGATATTAGGGGAAAGCCGACAGTCGCCCAAGAGCAGATGGTTCGGAAGAATGTATCTTTGAAGGATACTACCAAAAGCAGAGAGGTTCCACAAAAGAGTAAAGTAGCCCAAATGCCCTCAAGTATGGAGCAGACTGAGCTTAAAGATCCCAAATTACCCATGTCTAACAATAGCCAAATTAATATGAGTAAAATATATTCTCTAAAATGCTTATATGCAAATGCTAGAAGTCTAAAAAATAAGATGGGAGAGTTAGAATATATAGCACTAAATGAAAGGTTAGATATGATTGGAATATCAGAGACATGGTGGAAGGAGGATAACCAGTGGGACACTGTGATACCTGGGTACAAACTATATCGTAATGAGAGAGCTGATCAAATTGGTGGAGGGGTTGCTCTCTATGTTAGAGAGGGCATTGAGTCAGAAAAGATTAAAGTTTTGCAGGAAACAAAATCTGCTGTAGAATCTATATGGATTGAAATTCCATGTAAAAGGGGGAAGGCAATGGCAGTGGGGGTGTACTATCGAGCGCCTTGCCAGAATGACCAAATGGATGATGAAATGCTCAAAGAAATCAAGGAAGCTAACAAAAGTTACAGTGCAGTAATAATAATGGGTGATTTCAACTACCCCGGTATCGACTGGGTCAGTGTCACGTCAGGACATTCTAGGGAGATAAAGTTCCTAGATGAAATAAATGACTGCTTCTTGGAGCAGCTGGTTCATGAACCGACCAGAGGGGAAGCCATATTAGACCTAGTCCTTAGTGGAACACCAGATCTAGTGCAAGAGATAAGGTTGTTGGGGCCACTTGGCAATAGTGATCATAGCATGATCGCCTTTGATTTAATTAGTGGAGGAGGGATAGTAAGGAAATCCGCAGTACTACCTTTTAACTTTCGAAAGGGAAACTATGATAAAATGAGGAAAACAGTTAAGAAAAAACTAAAAGGAGCAGTTGCAAAGGTTAAAGACGTACATCAGGCTTGGCTGTTGTTGAAAAATACTATCTTGGAAGCCCAGACCAGCTGTATTCCATGCTTTAAGAAAAGTGGAAGGAAGTCCAAAAAACTGCCAGCATGGTTTAAAGGTGAGGTCAGAGAGGCTGTTGTTGCCAAAAAAGCATCTTTCAGGAAATGGAAAAAAGAGCCAAACGACGAAACCTGGAAACAGCACAAGCACTGGCAAGTCAAATGCAAGGCATTGATAAGGCAGGCAAAGGGAGAATTTGAGAAGAAGCTTGCTGCGGAAGCAAAAACGCGAAGTAAAGACCTTTTCAAGTACATTCGTAGCAAAAAACCTGTGAGAGAGTCAGTTGGTCCATTAGATGATAAAGGGGTTAAAGGAGCACTAAGAGGCAACAAGGTGATAGCGGAGAGATTGAATGAATTCTTTGCTTCAGTCTTTACTGAGGAAGATGTAGGGATGTTACCCATGACTGAAGTGGTATTTAAAGGTGCGGAAGAATTGAAGGAAATATCGATACATCGGGAAGATGTATTACAACTATTAGATAAACTGAAGAGTAGCAAATCACCTGGGCCGGATGGTATACATCCAAGGGTGTTGAAAGAACTGAAATACGAGATTGCAGACCTGCTATTAGCAATCTGTGAACTATCATTAAAATCTTCTCTAATATCTGAAGATTGGAGGATCGCCAATGTAACACCAATTTTTAAAAAGGGTTCCAGGGATGATCCGGGAAACTACAGACCAGTGAACCTGACATCAGTACCAGGAAAAATGGTAGAAACCATCATAAAGAATAAAATTACTCAGCAAGTAGATAGTCATGACCTAATGGGAGACAGCCAACATGGCTTTAGACAAGGAAGATCTTGTCTTACTAATCTGTTATGTTTTTTTGAAGGAGTGAATAATCAGGTGGACAAAGGTGAGTCAGTTGATATTGTGTATCTGGACTTTCAGAAAGCCTTTGACAAGGTCCCTCATCAGAGACTTTTGGCAAAACTAAAGAGTCATGGGATAGGAGGCAGTGTACTATTGTGGATCAGGAACTGATTAAAAGATAGAAAGCAGAGGGTAGGGCTAAATGGCCAATTTTCCCAATGGAGAAAGGTGAATAGTGGTGTACCCCAGGGATCTGTGCTGGGTCCGCTGCTTTTTGACATATTCATAAATGACCTGGAAAGTGGAATAACAAGTGAGGTTATCAAATTTGCAGATGACACAAAACTATTTAAAGTTGTTAAAACCCAAGAGGATTGTGGAAAATTGCAAGAGGATCTTGATAAATTGGAAGACTGGGCATCAAAATGGCAGATGAAATTTAATGTGGACAAGTGCAAGGTTATGCACCTAGGGAAGAACAACCCAAACTATGGTTACACGATGCAAGGTTCCACATTAGGAACCACCACCCAGGAAAAAGATTTAGGCGTCATTGTGGATGCCATGTTAAAACTCTCGGCCCAGTGTGCAGCAGCGGCCAAGAGAGCAAATAGAATGCTAGGTATGATAAGGAAAGGAATGGAAAATAAAACAAAAGATATTATAATGCCTCTATATCGTTCCATGGTGAGACCGCACCTTGAATATTGTGTGCAATTCTGGTCGCCATATCTTAAAAAGGATATAGCGATTTTAGAAAAGGTTCAGAGAAGAGCCACCAAAATGGTAAAGGGGATGGAAGGATACTCCTATGAAGAAAGGCTAAAAAGGTTGGGGCTCTTTAACCTGGAAAAGAGACGGCTGAGGGGAGATATGATAGAAGTCTATAAATTAATGAATGGAGTGGAACGGGTAAACGTAGATCGATTGTTTACCTTATCAGAATATAGAAAGACTAGGGGACATGCAATGAAGCTACAGGGTAAACTATTTAAGACTAATAAAAGAAAATATTTTTTCACTCAACGTGTAATCAAACTCTGGAATTTGTTACTGGAGGATGTAGTAAAGGCTGTTAGTGTAGTTGGGTTTAAAAAAGGTTTGGACAAGTTCCTGGAGGAAAGGTCCATAAACCATTATTAAGAAGGGACCCAGGATATCAATGCTTGAACCAATACAAGCATTGTGGAACCTGTGTCCCTTGGGGAAACTGCTAGGTACGTATGACCTAGATTGGCCACTGTTGAAAACAGAATACTGGGCTTGATGGACCTTGGTCTGACCCATTATGGCATATCTTATGTTCTTATGTACTTTGCGAAGGTATTCATCCCCTTGGTTTTGTCCTGTTTTGTCGCATTACGTGCAATCAGTGTCACATTATCTGTCACATAATGCCTGTATAAATGTACCTGTTCTGAAAGGCCCCTGTCTCTGCAACACCACTAAGCAAGCAACATGAAGACCAAGGAACAGTCCAAACAGATCAGAGACAAAGTTGTGGAGAAGTATAGACTAGGGTTGTGTTATAAAAAATATATCCCAAATTCTGAATATCCCATGGACCACCATTAAATCCATTATAACAAAATAGAAAGAATATGGCACCACTACAAATCTGACAAGAGAAGGCTGCCCACCAAAACCTCCAGAACAGGCAAGGAGGGCATTAATCAGAGATACTATAAAGACACCAAGGATAACACTGAAGGGCGGAGATGGGAGTATCTGTCCATAGGACCACTTTAAGCCATACACTTCACAGAGTGGGGCTTTATGGAAGAGTGGCCAGTAAAAAGTTATTGCTTAAAGAAAGAAATAAGAAAACACATTTTGGAGTTTGCACAATAGCATGTGGCGGACTCCCCAAATACATGGAAGAAAGTTCTCTGGTCAGATGAGACAAAAATTGAACTTTTTGGCTATCATGGGAAACACCACGTGTAGCGCAAACCCAACACTTCCCATCACCCTGAGAACATCATTCCCACAGTGAAACATGGTGTTGGCAGTATCATGCTGTGGGGATGTTTTTCATTGGCAGGGATAGGAAAACTGGACAGGATTGAAGGAATGATGGATGGCACTAAATACAGGGCAATTCTTGAGGAAAACCTGTTTCAGTCTGCCAGAGATTTGAGGCTGGGAAGAATATTCACCTTCCAGCAGGACAATGGCCCAAAACATACTGCTAAAGCTGGTTTAAAGGGAAACATTTAAATGTCTTGGAATGACCTAGTCAAAGCCTGGACCTCAATCCAATTAAGACTCTGTGGCATTACTTGAAGATAGCTGTATACCAACGAAACCCATCTAACTTGAAGGAGTTGGAGCAGTTTTACCTTAAGGAATGAGTGAAAATCCCAGTGGCTAGATGTGCTAAGCTAATAGAGACATACCCCAAGAGACCTGCAGCTGTAATTGCAGCAAAAGGTGACTCTACAAAGTATTGACTTTGGGGGGTAAATACATATGCACACTCCTGCTTTCAGGTTTTTTTAAATGGGAAAAAGTCAACATGGCTTTAGCCAAGGAAGATATTTTCTTACTAATCTGTTGTATTTTTTTGAAGGTGTGAATAAACAGGTAGACAAAGATGGGCCAGCCAATATAGTGTATCTGGATTTTCAGAAAGCCTTTGACAAGGTTCCTCATGAGAAGTCTCTTGGCAAAATTAAAAAGTTATGGGATAGGAGGCAGTGTACTAATGTGGATCAGGAACTGCTTGAAAGATAGAAAACAGAGGGTAGGACTAAATGGCCAATTTTCCCAATTGAGGAACGTAAATAGTAGAATACCCCAGGGATCTATGCTGGGTCTGCTGCTTTTTAACATATTTGTAACTGACCTGAAAATCAAAACAACAAGTGAGGTTATAAATTTTCAGATGACAGAAAACTATTCAAAGTTGTTAAAACCCAAGAGGATTGTGAAAAATTGCAAGATGACCTTGATAAATTGGAAGACTGGACATTCAAATGGCAGATGAAATTTCATGTGGACAAGTGCAAAGTTATGCACCTAGGAAAGAACGACCTAAACTATGCCTACATGATGCAAGGTTCCATATTAGGAACCACTACCCAGGAAAAAGGTTTAGACGTCATCAAGAATAACACATGGAAACCCTCCACCCAGTTTGCTGCAGCAGCAGCCAAGAAGGAATCACAAGGAAAGGAATGGAGAATAAAACAAAGGATATTATAATGCCTCTGTATCATTCCATTGTGTGACTGCACCTTGAATACTGTGTGCAACTCTGATTGCTGTATCTTAAAAAGGATATAGCAGTATTAGAAAAGGTACAGAGAAGAGCCACCAAAATGGTAAAGGGGATGTAAGGATACCCATATGAAGAGAGGCTTAAAAGGTTAGGGTTCTTCAACCTGGAAAACAGATGGCTGAGGGGAGATATGATGTTGTTGTTAAGTGACATCGAGTCCATGTCGACTCATGACGACCCTCTGGATAGTTGTCCTAAACTGTGTTCAGTCTTCAGTCAGGCAGCTCATTGTTGACAGAGTGGCAACCATAGCTGCTGTTATTGCATCAATCCATCTCATTGATGGCCTTCCTCTTTTGCGTTGACCTTCAATCTTGCCAAGCATGATGTCTTTCTCTAATGTACTGTCTCTCTTTGCATGATGTGTCCAAATATGAAAGTCAAAGTCTTGTTACCTAGGCTTCTAAGGAAAGCTTAGGTTTGATCTACTCTACTACTGACTGGTTTGTTCTCCGGGCAGTCCATGGGATACACAGGATTTGACATCAGCACCATAATTCAAAGGCATCAATTTTCTTTCTGTCTATGTATCTTTGTCACTGTTCAACTTTCGCATCCATATGACATTATTGAAAATACCATGGCTTGAACAAGTTGCATCTTCGTATGGAGTGAGATGTCTCTGCTCTTGAGAATCTTGTCTAGGTTCTTTATAGCCATTCTGCAAAGAGCAGTGTGTCATCTTATTTCTTGACTGCTTGTTGTTTCTTTATTGATAGCTGATCTATCTCAAACACCTTCTTCCAGCAACACAAGCAGTGACTGGATATATCAACTTCACCCATTGGACTTGAATAAAAATCAAATTGACTACATCTGTGGAAGTCAATGCTGGAAAGGCTCTATAACATCAATGAAGACAAAACCTGGAGCTGACTGTGGTACAGATCATCTAAGAAACCAACAACTGACCATCAACGAGGCCAGAAATATCACCACTGATTGTCAAGGTTGGAAGCGTATTGTGAACAACACATGGAATCCAGCAGCACCTACAGCAGCATACTGGTTAAGAGGACGACCTGCTCCCCTAATGTCAGCTGGGGATTAAAGAAGAAGACTAGTATGCAAACTCAAGCTTAAGTTGAAAAAGAGCAAGCTACTCATAAATGTAGCAAAATATGACTTCAAGAATATACCACCGGAATTTAAATACTGTCTGTAAAATCCATTTGCTGCTTTATATACAAATGACAGAGCTCCAGAAGAGTTATTGGATGTATTGGCAGATAGTGAGAAGTCTCTACAAAAGGTGAAAAAGCAAAAATAACCAAAATGGATGACCAAACTCTGAAAATTGCCCAGAAATGTAGAGAAGCTAAAGCCAAAGAAGAAAGAGAAGCAATCACAGAACTCAGAGATTTCCAACGTGCAGCAAGACAAGGAGATATGATAGAGGTTTATAAATTAATGAATGCAATGGAACAGGTAGACATAGATCAATTATTTATGCCTTCAAAAAGTAGAAAAACTAGGGCATGCAATTATAGCTACAGTGTAACCCATTTAAGACTAATAATAGAAAATATTTTTTCAATGAACGCGCAATGAAACTCTGGAATTCATTACCAGAGAATATAGTAAAAGCTGTTAGTGTAGCTGGGTTTAAAAAAGATTTGGACAAGTTCCTGGAGGAAAGATCCATATACCATTATTTAAGAGGACCCAATTAATCCACTGCTTGCCCCAATAAAAGCATTATGGAACCTTTGTGTCTTTTTGGGAAATTGCTAGATACTTGTGACCTGGATTGGCCACTGTTGGAAACATAATACTAGGCTTAATGGACTTTGGTCTGACCCAGTATGGCATTTCTTAAGTTCTTATGTTCTTAATCAAAATGGTGAAGGGGATGGAAGGCTATTCTTATGAGGAAAGGCTTTAAAGGTTAGGACTCCTCAACTTGGAAAAGAGATGACTGAGGGGAAATATTATAGAGATCTATAAAAAATGAATGGAGTGGATACATTGATTGATTGGTTACTCCTTCAAAAAGTACAAAGACTAGGTGACAGACAATGAAGTTACAATGTAGCACATTTAAGACTAATTGGAGAAAATATTTTTTTCACTGAACAAGTGATCAAACTAGAATTTGTTAGCAGATGATGTAGTGAAAGCTGTTAGTGTAGCTGCATTTAAAACAGGTTTGGACAAGCTCCTGGAGGAAAAGTTGATAAATCACTATTAAAGTGGACTAGAGGAATCTACCACTTACCCCTGCAAGAAGCAGTATGGAATCTGTATACCTCTGGAACCTGCTAGATACCTGTGACCTGGATTGGCCACTGTTGGAAATAGGATACTGTGTTTGATGGATCTTTAGTCTGACCCAGTCTGGCATATCTTAGGTTCTTAACCCCATTGACATAACCAATATAACTAACTCACTGCCTTGACCCCTGTTCTATAACCAAACCCTAGGGAATGTAAACTATTAGCTATATATACCTACCCCCTATCAAAACCCCCTGCTATTCACTCAGACTACTATAATACATTTTTTGTCTGACTGTTTGCCTTGAGGGATAAATCACTCTTGTAGCAAAAACTGTCCTTTTTATTCGTTTTAATGAGTAATTCTCAATTTCACCTTAAATCGTGAAAAACCAGGGAACTCCCACTCAATGAATCCCCAATTAGAACAACTAAATATATGCCCACTTAGCTTATAAGGCGAATCCACAACTTCATATGTTCAGTCATCTGATCCTTTTCAAACCAAAACCAAATAAAAATAGCGACACGGCGCCATGTTTCAGGTCTCTGTCTTTCTTCACCCTTCATCAGGCCGTATCCAAGACTGTATGCCTCCTTTTTTCTCTTTCCATATCTTATAGGGGATTGGCAGATATTTCATTGGTGTGGTAATACTGACATCAGCAAGACTGACCCCTGTTCAGCAAGTTCAATAAAGTGGGGCTAGGTGACAGTATGCAGTTTTTCGAGATACCTCCAATCTTAGCTGAGAGGGAGGAGGAACCATGAAGAAATTGGCATTATGTGGACCTAAGGGCAATGCTAGTACAGTAGAGAATAAGAAGGGAACTCAAAATGAGGGCAAGTCTGTGTAAAGTGCACCATAAGTTGCGATTAAAATGGCAAATTTGAGGCAAAAAAGGATAGGCAACCTATGCTCCTAAAATGAAAGGGTGGGAGGGTAAAGCATGATCAGAACATTATTTGCATTGGAGGAAGAGGGCCAGTAGATGTTCTGGGAATGAGACTAAAAGATAATTATGTATGAAGTAATTTTATAAGTCTTTTTCTGTTTGTGAAATCCATTTTACATGAAGAAAAGGGATTTTATTGAATTGTGCAACGACAGACAAATGTAGAGCACATGCACAGAAAGAAAACAACTATTTTTTCATGATCTGTGTATAGGTCTTCCTGGGGTTATAATGTGGATGGAGCAGAGGTAGTGTTGCTATGCATGTGTATATTTTATAAAATATACAGGTACTGTATATGGATACATTACAAATGCATATTTAAACCAAACTCAGAGCAGGTAGTAAATGTGTGCATTTGAATTTGTATGCTATCGGGGCAGGTTCTGGGAGCGTATAATAAAAAAGCTTAAATAATTGCCTTTTTGGACTTCTTACATAGGTTATATATATTATATTATAAAATTATCCCACTATCAAGTCAACTATATTCATTTAAGTAGACTGCATAAATAGCTGTCCTAACTAAAATATATAACTTATCTATTTACATGGAGGACCACATTTGCTCTTATCAAATGTAAATGGATAAGCCCACTGAAATTTCACTTAAAGTTAACTGGATAAGTGATTTAACTTTAAGCACATTTCGTGTCATTGAACAGTGGCTTCCATCTGTCCTGATCTTCTACAGAAACGTGAGTTTTTGCCACTTCGATGAGTATGAATGCAGCATGAATGACTGTACAATATCTTCAAAGAAAAATATATGTTTTAACCAGAGATAAAAAAAAGTGTATATGCCTGAATCACATAAATTACAAATGGGAAATACATGTACCCACCCAACTCTACCTTGGTTACCTGCAACATTTACCTGGCCATACACCTTTCCAGATACCCCCTAGATACCTCTTACCCTACACACCCCTCTGACTCAGGCACCCCCCTACACACTCCTAGATACATACAGAAACACACACAGCACCCCTTTATAAAGAGAAGCCTAATACAAACTGCCCCACATACACCTCCTAATCACATACCCCCACCACCCTACCAAGACATACTTATGTCTCTTTCTAATTCCCCCACACAGACATGCCTGACTTTGCTAACAAATGAAAGGAAAATGCATGATTGATTCACACTGTAAGAGGGTCGCTAGGGGCATAACCATGGGTGGATCTAGGTGGGCCATAGCTCCTCCACTTTAGAGTCAGGCCCATTCAGTCAAAGGCAAAGACACTAGCCAATGAAAGGAGAACTGGAAATGTGTCAACATCCACATGACCTAGTGCCCATCCATGTTAACCTCAAGCTCCACCCCAAAAAATCCAATTCTGCTATGCTACATCTCCAGGAACAAGCAGGAATGTAGTCTTCACATATGGGTATCATCGGTACCGACGGAGCCTGTGCGGGAACGCTCCCCAGCGTCCAATTAGAAAGCTTTTGGGAGCATCCCACAGCGCCTGCGTGCTGCCATCCTGCCTTTCCCAACTGCCTCTCTCCAGTTCTTCATTTTCCGTGGAGCCAGCAGGTTGTTGTTCCTGTCACCGCAGAAAGTTTTTCCTTATTGCCCTTCTTTTTTGTGGTCGCGTCTGCCTTCCTTGATGCTTTACCAGTACCGCCGGTTCTTCTTTCTTTCTTTTCTTTAAAAAAAAAATATATACTTAGTACTTTTTTCCAGGTGCACGCGCCATTTTGGGCCCAAAATTCCTCCACAATGGAAAAACCCTCTTCGGGTTTCAAAAAGTGCACCAAGTGTGGCGGTACCATCTCCGTCACTGACACCCATGAGTGGTGTCTTAAATATTTAGGTCCTGACCACTCCATCACGGAATGTATGGCCTGTGCCATGATGTCCAAAAGAGGTCGGCAGAACCGAGCTGCTAAGCTCAGTACCCTGTTTCCCTCTGATGCAGCCTCGGTGGCATCGACGTCTTCCAGGGCTTCCACTTCCTCCTGTGGATCTCAGGTAACTAAACACAAGTCTAGCCGGTCCTCAAAGGGTAGATCTCCTTCTAAGCATCGAGATGCCTCTGGCGCTGCCCTTGAGGATTCTGCACCGGCAAAATTGCCCCGGCGGGAGGCTTAGGCTTCCAAAGCATTATTGGGGCTCCAGGATATTCTCGAGGCCTCAATCTCGGCAGAACTACTGGTGCCATGCTCTGGGGTACTGGCTGTTTTCTCCCGTACTGACATCCAGGCATCGGCAGCGTCGATAGACCAGAGGTTCCTGGCTATTGAACGCAGTCTGACGGCTCTCCTTGCAGCATCGACACCCTCGGAACTGCATCAGACAGTTCAACCGGTACCGGTACCGGCACCGACTCTGGCACCGGTATCGGTACCGGTACCGACAGAATCGGCATCAACATCAGTGTCCACATTGCCGGCACCCAGACATGCGATGCCCTCCGGTACTGATACACCGGTACCGATTCCTCCCTGTACCGACTTCGGTCGGTATGGGTATCGGGCTCTTCAAGAGCATCCGGACAGAAGGTACTTCGAGTCCTCAGAGGAATCTGAGGATTCTGACAGTTCTGTCGGTACGGGAATACTTCTCCCAGAGGAGCCTTCCTCCCCTAAACGCAGGATGTCTCCTCCAGAGGATATTTCCTTTCAGGACTTCATCAGGGAGGTGGCTCGAGGTCTGTCCATTACTGTGGCTTCTGAAACAGAGCCCAGAGCAAAGGAGTTGGAAATTTTACTGTATCCCAAAACTCCTAAAGAGGCAGCTACTCTACCCATCCATGAGATCTTGCATGATCTCATGCTAAGAATGTGGGAGACGCCTCTTACCACCTCTCCTCACTCTCGTAGAATGGATACTATGTATCAAGTCCCTCCTTGTCCTGGTTTCCAGAAGACTCAGCTTCCTCACCACTCTATTGTAGTGGAATCAGCTATGAGAAGGATCAGGAGCAGGGCCGGATTTACGTATACGCCATGTACGCCATGGCGTAGGGCCCACAGCCGGCAGGGGCCCACAAAAAAAGAACCAGTTTTTTTTTTAAACTCAATTTTAAAAAAAAACCTGGTGGCTGCCGCCGCGGGGCCCCCTCTGCTGCCGCGGGGGCCCCGTCTACAAGCTGGTCGGGTCGAGTCGAGTCGGGTCGGGTCGGGTCGAGTCGGGTCGGGTCGGGTCGGGTCGGGTCTCTCCTCTCTCCCTCCCTCCCTCGCTGCAGGCTGCAGGCTGCGAGAGACGCGAAGATAGAGCGTCTCCTCGCGTCTGTGTTAAGCCCGCAGGGGCTGATGGGATTTCCCATCAGCCCCTGCCGGCTTAACACAGACGCGAGGAGACGCTCTCCCTTCGCGTCTCTCGCAGCCTGCAGCCTGCAGCGAGGGAGGGAGAGAGACCCGACCCGACCCGACCGGACCGGACCGGACCCGACCAGCTTGTAGACGGGGCCCCCGCGGCAGCAGAGGGGGCCCCGCGGCGGCAGCCACCAGGTTTTTTTTTTAAATTAAATTTTACTTTAGGCGGGGGGGGGGGGGGTGTAGGACTGGTAATGGGCTATGGGGGGGTAGGACTGGTAATGGGCTATGGGGGGGGGTAGGACTGGTAAGGGGCTATGGGGGGGGTTAGGACTGGTAATGGGCTATGGGGGGGGTAGGACTGGTAAGGGGCTATGGGGGGGGTTAGGACTGGTAAGGGGCTATGGGGGGGTAGGACTGGTAATGGGCTATTGGGGGGGCTGGGGCTGGAAATGGACTGGGGGGGGGTAGGGCTGGTAATGGGTTATTGGGGGGCTGGGGCTGGAAATGGGCTGGGCTGGGCTGGGGGGGTTAAGGCTAGAGGTGGGCTGATGGGGTTAGGACTGGTAATGGACTGTGGGCTGTTGGGGGGGCTTAGAACTGGCAATGGGCTGTGGGGGGGGTTAAGACTGGTAATGGGCTGTGGGCTGTGGGGGGCTGTCTGGTAATGGGCTATGGGGGGGGCTAGGACTGGAAATGGGCTGGGGGGTTAAGTCTGGAGGTGGTCTGATGGGGTTAGGACTGGTAATGGGCTGTTGGGGGGGGTTAGAACTGGTAATGGGTTTTGGGGGGGTTAAGACTGGTAATGGGCTGTGGGCTGATGGGGGTTGTCTGGTAATGGGCTATGGGGGGCTAGGACTGGAAATGGGCTGGGGGGTTAAAACTGGAGGTGGGATGATGGGGTTAGGACTGGTAATGGGCTGTGGGCTGATGGGGGGGGGGTAGGACTGGCAATGGGCTATGGGGGGCTGACTGGAAATGGGTTGATGGGGTTAGGACTGGAAGTGGGCTGATGGGGGGTTAGGACTGGTAATGGGTTATAGGGGGGGCTTAAACTGACAATGGGGTGATGGGGGTTAAGGACTGAAAATGGGGTGATGGGGGGTTAAGGACTGTAAGTGGGGTGATGGGGGGGCTAGGACTGGTATTGGGTTGGGGGGTTGCTAGGACTGGAAATGGGCTGATGGATGGCTAGGACTGGAAATGGGCTGATGCAGGGACTAGAAGGGAATGGATGCTGGGTGAGGCTGGAACTAGAAGGGAGCTGATGTTGGGGGAGGATTAGAATGGGATGGGGCTGGAAGAGTAAAATGGAGAAGGGAAAAATATTTTGTGTGGGAGGGATAAAAAATCTACAATTGGCCGGGTATTGGGAGAGTAAGTGGGGATTGAGGATGGAGGGGTAAAATTTGAGTGGATGAAATAGGAATGAGGAAAGAGCAAAAGGAGAAAGATTAGTATGTTAAAGCAGATGTAGAGAGAGAATGGAAAAAAATCTAGAAGAGAGAAGAAAGGACAAATGGACAGCAGACGATGGAGAGTTAGCAGAAGACACGAAGAAACCAGAAGAAAGTGGCTGGAGCAATTGCAGCTGAAAAAAATGCACAAAAGGTAGAAAAATATCTCTTTATTTTGAATTTATTAATTGGAATATGTCAGCTCTGGTAAATGTGCATCATTAACATCTGTGCTTTGTTTAGTACAAGAGCAAATTAATGTATAGTTTTATTTCTACAGTGTTGTACATTCCAAGTTTGGCTTTTGGGATTCCCAGTTTAATTATTGTCTTCCTATTTCTAAATTGTGATTACTTGTTTGGTGATGGTCTATGTTCTGCATGTGTAACTGAGCTGAGGTGTTCTGTTTATATAATTCCTATTTGACATTGCCACTTGTTCTCTTTCCCCAGTAGGTCATGTATTGTTGTTCTCTGAAATGTATTGGTTTAATATTTGCAGTGTTGCCTTTTGATTGGTAGAGTATGGTGCTTTGTGAGTCCTGGTAGTGCTGTTATGATACGGCGGGTTTACTATGGGCAGTGTTTGTAGTAGTTCCTAATGTGTCTGGCAGTTGGCACTGGATTATAGTAATGTAGAAATCTTTTAGTCTTTCTTTATCCATACACTCATTAAGAGGCACGTTTACTAAAAGTTAGTATATGGTAACATTATGCAAATGAGGCCCCTTATGCAAATGAAGTCCGCACCCCCCTTGGGCCGCCCCTGCTGGGGGCCCACAATTTTTGTTGGCGTAGGGCCTCACTCAAGGTAAATCCGGCCCTGATCAGGAGTGCAAAGAGACATGCCTCTAATCCTCCAGGACGTGAGTGCAGAACTTTGGATGCTTTTGGACATCGTACTTTCCAAGCTTCCATGCTTTCTGCCAGGATCAGTTCCTATATTTTATATATGGGAATGTTCCTGAAGGAAATCACAGGAAATTTAGAGGTTTTGAGCCCTCTTCTTCCTGAGGATAGAAGGCAGGATTTTCTCACATTGGTCAAACATGCCCAGGATGTTTCTAAATTTGTCAACCGTGCAGCTTTTGACTGTTTTGAGTGCATAAGCAGAACCTCTGCCATTGCCATAGGTGCACGTAGAATTGCCTGGCTCCAGGCATCTGATTTGGAGCTCTGGGTACAAGACAAACTGGACAGTATTCCTTGTACTGGTGAGAACCTGTTTGGCAAAGACTGGCAAAAAAAGCCAATGAGTTGGATGCTGACAACTCCACCTTGGATAGATTATCCAAGGCCAGCCCACAGCTGATCCTGCAAGAAAGAAATCTTTCAAAAAAACATTCTTTTCCAAAAAGAAAAGGTTTTATCCTGCTTATTCCCAGCAGAGATGCTCTGCAGGTCAACCTGTCCGGAAAAGTCAGCAACCACCCAAACAAAGGAAAGCAAAGACTGCTAAGCCTCAACCGTCTCAGCAGTCTCAGCCTCCACAAGGCCTTTGATTTTCATCTAGAGAACTTAGCCTTCCTGGCTCTCAATGGACCAGAGCCTTCCACCATTCCAGGAAGGTTGTGTCACTTTGCCCACAGGTGGGGGCAGATAACAGTAGAGCATTGGACACTCTCCATCATAAAAGAGGGGTACAAGCTCCATTTTTCAAGCATGCCCCCTCCCACAATGGTAAAACAGTTCAATTCTCAGACCCCTCTTATCAACCTATTAGATCAAGAGGTCACTATGCTTCTTGCCCAAGGGGCAATAGAAGAAGTACCCATTCCTCAACAGGGTACAGGGTTTTACTCCCCCTATTTCCTTATCCCAAAGAAAACAGGAGGACACAGATCTATTTTAGACCTCAGAGAATTGAACAAATTCCTGTTCAAGGAGAAATTCAAGATGGTTTCTCTAGGAACTCTGCTGCCATACCTTCAGAGTCAGGATTGGCTATGTTCTCTAGATCTCAAGGATGCGTACACTCATGTTCTCATCCATCCATCTCACAGAAAGATCCTTCGGTTCCTTTTCAGGGAAAGCACTACCAATACAGGATGCTTCCTTTTGGCCTGGCCTCTGCACCAAGGGTGTTTACGAAATGCATGGCTGTGGTAGCAGCATTTCTTCGCACTCTAGGAATATTCATCTTCCCTTAATTAGACGATTGGCTCATTCGAGCCACAACAGAGTCAGAGGCCAGGATTTCTCTGTCTTGCACAATGCATATCCTTCAGTATTTGGGTCTAGTCATAAACGTCCCAAAGTCCAGTCTAACTCGCACTCAGGCATTATTTATTTTATTTTATTTATTTATTTAACAGTTTTTATATACCGCACTATTCATCATCAGTGCGGTTTACATTAAACAACAAGTACCTATCAATATAAAACTGACATAGGTTTACAGATAACAGGGAAGGTAACTGGGGGTAAACCGGGGATAACTATATACAATCAAACAGGTAGCATCAAGGCTTGGTATTTGCCAAGATGCAGTACTTTCCGCATTTTTAAGATTTTTGTTCTGGGTTAATGATGTGTAAGGGAGTTAGGTGATTCAGGCGGAAGGCAATTCTAAGGTCTGTATGGTAGCTTGAAGTGCAGAGTGAATAGATAGTGCTTAATGGATTTTCTAAATTGAGTGATGTCCCTGATTGATCTGATGCTAGGAGGAAGTTTGTTCCAGCACTTGGGAGCATATGCCACAAAAGCTCTGTTAGTTGTGTCCATTTTGTGGAGATACTAGGAGTAGCTAGTGTGTTTTCCGCTGCTAGTCTCCTGGATCTATTATTTGGTGCATGGGTGAGGAGATTTGAGATCGATGTAGGAGATATTTTATTAATGGCCATGAATGTAATGAGGAGAGTTTTATATATTCTTCTGCAATATATCGGGAGCCAGTGTAGATCGATTAGTATTGGTGTTATATGATCTCTTAGAGTTCATAGGAGCTTCGCTGGATACAAGGAAAGCAAGGGCCTATCTTCCTCAGACCCGTTGCCTTCGCATGGTGCAGTTAGCTTCTCAAGCAGTGCTAAAGCCTCATCTCACTGCTCGGGAGATGTTACAACTGCTAGGCCACATGGCAACTACCGTGCATGTGGTTCCCTATACTCACCTCCATATGAGAGCAGCCCAGTGGACTTTATCCACTCAATGGACCTAAGCTTCAGGGTGCCTATCAGACAAAATAGCAAACACAAATCACCTTATTTTGTCCCTCCAATGGTGGCAGTCCACTCAAAACCTGGTGCTGAGGTCCCCGTTTCAACAATCTTTACCCCAGGCAACTCTCACAACAGATGCTTCTCCATTGGGTTGGGGAGCTCATCTACAAGACCTCTCCACCCAAGGCACTTGGACTCCACAGGAGACTCATCTACATATCAATCTCTTAGAGCTCAGAGCAATCTTCCTTGCTCTTCGAGTGTTCCACACACTACTCAGCTGCAAAACAGTCCTTATTCACACGGACAACCAAGTAGCCATGTTCTACGTGAACAAGCAGGGAGGAACAGGCTCTCTGTCGCTTTGCAATGAAGCTCTGCGACTATGGGCCCTCGCCAGAGAACATCAGATTCATCTCCTGGCAGTGTATCTTCCAGGCATACAAAACTCTTGGGCAGACAGATGCAGTCGAGTTCTGCTTCCACACGAATGGTAGACCAGGTGACCAAGATTTTTCAAATTTGGGGAACCCCGGACATAGACCTCTTTGCAAGTCCGTTGAATGCCAAACTTCCCCGATTCTGTTCCAGAATCCCGGCTCAGGGCTCTCAGGCCAAGGATGCTTTCCTCCTTCACTGGGGCCAAGACTTCCTTTATGCCTTTCCACCCATTCCCCTAATTCCCAGGACCCTATTCAAGCTTCAGAGAGACAGAGGCAGTATGATTCTCATAGCTCCACATTGGCCTCGGCAAGTGTGGTACTCTCTGCTTCTACATCTCTCTCAAGCTCCCTCCCTGGAGTTAGGGTCTGCTCCAGATCTCCTATCTCAGGAGAACGGAATGTTATGGCATCCCAATCCCCAGTCTGCATCTCAGGGCTTGGTTGCTGAAGGTCTAAATCTCCATGATCTTAACCTCCCTCAGCAAGTAAAGGATATCCTTTATGCTTCCAGGAAGCCTTCCACAAGACGCTCTTATGCTTTCAAGTGGAAAAGGTTTACCATGTGGTGTTCGCAGAAGGGTCTTAACCCCCTTGCGATACCTCTGGAATCATTACTGGAGTATCTCCTTCATTTATCCAATGCAGGACTTAAGACTAACTCAGTGAAAGTCCATTTGAGTGCTATTGCAGCTTCCTTCAAGCCTCTAAATGGACAATCTATTTCCTCCCATCCTCTTATAGCAAGATTTATGAGAGGCCTTCTGCTAACTAAGCCTCCCATTAGGCCACCACCTGTGGCATGGGACTTAAACTTGATTCTTGGTCAGCTCATGAAGCCACCTTTCGAACCCTTAGCTACTACCTCCTTGAAATTCCTTTCTTGGACGATTATCTTTCTCATTGCAATTACATCAGCACGTCGCATCAGTGAGTTGCAAGCACTAGTGGCTGGTCCACCTTATACAAGGTTCCATCATGACAAGGTAGTCCTTAGGACTCATCCACACTTTATGCCAAAGGTGGTCTCGCCTTTTCAACTAAACCAAGCGGTCTACCTATCTGTGTTCTTTCCAAGGCCTCATGCATCAAATGCAGAAAGGAATTTTCATACTTTGAACTGTAAAAGAGCTTTAGCTTTTTACTTACAAAGAACACAGCAACATAGAAAGTCCTCTCAACTCTTTGTTGCTTTTGATCCTTCTCATTTGGGACTTCAAGTCTCCAAGAGAACACTGTCAAACTGGATTGCTCAGTGTATTTCCTTTGCCTATCAGAGTAAGAATCTTCCTCTGGAGGGCCATGTCACAGCTCACAATGTGAGAGCCATGGCAGCTTCAATGGCTCATCTACACTCTGTGTCTATCGACGACATCTGTCGAGCAGCCACCTGGGCATCCGTTCATACCTTCACAGCCCATTACTGCTTGGACAAGGACTCCCGCCGGGATGCCTTGTTTGGTCAGGCTGTTCTCCAACACCTGTTCCATACCTAATCAACTCCTACCCACCATCCCTAGTTCGATGACAGAGATCCATGTGGGGAAGTGGAGCCCTTTCTCAGGGACACACAACTTCTGAGGTTTCTCCCTGGCATCTAAAGCTAGGGAGTCCCCATATGTGAAGACTACATTCCTGCTTGTTCCTGGAGATAGCATAGTTACTCAGCTGTAAAGGTGATCTCTGGGAACAGCATGAATTTAGTCTTCACAACCCACTCACCTCCCCTAGGAGTTATATCTCTCTATCTCTTTCTTTTCCCTCTCTCTCTCTTTGTCTCAGCTTTAAAACTCAACTGGAGAGAGGCAGTTGGGAAAGGTGGGAAGGCAGCACGCAGGCGCTGTGGGATGCTCCCAAAAGCTTTCTAATTGGACGCTGGGGAGCGTTCCCGCGCAGGCTCCGTCGGTACCGAGAATATCCATATGTGAAGACTTAATTCCTGCTGTTCCCGGAGATCACCTATTACAGGTGAGTAACTATGCTTTCTGGTCATGTTTTTTCCCTTGAGAATGAACTGAATCAAAAGCTGACGGAATAGGAAATAAGAGTACTCTAGCCCTTGTAGATTAGATCCTCCAAGCTGTCATGGAAGTCTGCCGTTGCTTACTCAACTCAAATCACACAGGAGATGCAGATAACCTGACAGGCAAACATTTATCTCATTTGTGAGCAAACAACCTTTGTATTTCACTTGAGACTAAAATATTCCAGTTCTATTTTCCAACACACACTTCAAAAGCCACATTTCATTTCCATCTTTACTAAATAATTTCTTTTGGTTACTTAGAACTTGCTGGATTGATATCATGGTTCAGAGTTTTTAAATTGAATTAAACCCTACCACTTATTTTTAATCATCAAAGAACAAGCTTGATTAATTGTTCTAAAGTCTCAAAAATGCATCTTATATCTTTGAAGGTGCTGTTTCAATAAAGTTTCTTTCACAACCTTATTTCAGTTTTGTACTTGAGGGTATTTCAGTTTTACCTACATTAAAAATCTACTTTTTATAATGTCATTGACACTGATATTTTATGAACACAAATTGCACTTAATTTAAAGAAATTTTTACAATGCCAATGAAACAATGGGGCAGTGTTCTTGCAGACACAAGTTTAGAATGAGGTGCTGACTGTTGCTAAAGCCCTTTAGAAATGGTATTTTCCCGTGCTGGGTGTCATGGTAACCACATGGACAGAGAAGCATATAAAAGACTGTATACCATGCAGCACGATTATATGTGTATAACTGACATCTTATATGGCATACATTGAATCAAATATATCAACGAGGGGGGACGATCCAAGATGGCGATCGTGTAAGGCGTGCTCCGCCGACCGGCTTGTGCTGTGGCTGCGGTTTCTCGCATAAAATTCTCCTCTGTGTTTATTTTCCTTTTTCTTGTGATGGGGAAGAGAAAGGGGAAGGTTAAGTTTCCTGATGCTGACCTCCCGCCTAACCAGCAGCCTATAACCAAGTTTGTGGCCGTCAGAGCTTCCCAGTCTGTTGCCGGGGTTGGTGTTGGAGCTGACTTGAAGGCGGTCCTTTCAACCTCAGATGTTAGTCTGAGCCCTGACCAATGTATGCCGCCTGGTGAGCTCTCTTTGCTGCCTGTTGGTCTGGATTCCCGGCCACGGACGCACCCCAACGAGGGAGCCTCTGTTATGCCGATTTCAGGAGGAATGCCAGAGGTGGGTGTGCTGCATATCGCTGGAGGTGGAGGTGAGGTTATCCTGGCCACCCCGAAAGTGTTTAGAGGAGACCCGGAGTCCCAGCGGTCTAGCGAGATGGAGTTTTCTGCCTCGAGGGATGCAGGGAGACCTGGGGTTACAGCTGGCGGCACTACCCTGGAGAAACCAGCGGTAGTAACTTTGGACTCCATTTGGTCTGCAATTGTTTCGCTGGAGTGCTCTGTTTCCAAGCGTTTGGACACTATGGAGAAGACTGCACAGGACTTTCAGGCAAGGTTGTATGGACAGGAACAAGCCAGTAAAGACTCTGCTCAAACGCTAGAAGTGTTTTCTACACAAGTAGTTGATTTGAAGACACAGTGTTCTGCCCTTATCAGGGAAAGCACAGTAATTAATGCTAAGTTGGAGAAGTTGGAAAATTTCTCCAAAAAGTTAAATCTGCGAATTGTTAATTTTCCTGTTTCTTCTGTTGTTTCCCCGGTAGAGCTGTTTAAGAAATATTTGAGGGAGGTTTTGGGGTTGCCGGAAAATGCCCTTCCTCCCACCTCTAAAGTATATTATTTACCTATAAAAAAGCGTTCTAGTTCTGTTAATATGGTTGCCAATGCGGTGGGTGAACAAGGGGATAGTCTTGATGCTCTGAACCTCTCTCGGGTATTAGAAGCCCCTGATGAGGAAATAACTAGGAGAGCTACTCTTTTAGTAACGTTTGTTTTAGAGCCAGATAGGTCTTGGATCCTGAGATTGTTCTTTAGAAATTCTGATAAAATCTTTTTTGGTCAGAAAGTTTGGATTTTTCCTGATGTTTCTTTTGTGACTCAGGGAAAAAGGAAAGAGTTTCTCACTATGCGTCCTGAGGTGGTTTTGTTAGGTTTTTCCTTTATATTGAAATTTCCCTGTAAATGTCTCAAAGTCGGCTTCGGCTAGATTTATTTTTTATGATCCTAAACAATTGCGTACGTTTTTGGATGGCAGAGCTACCCTTCGGGAGGTTCCAGTTCCAGTGGAGCCTATTTAGATCGACTCATCTAGGGCACTTATGTTGAATGTACGCCACTCGGTCCTATTTTCTTTTTTGTTATTAATGGTTATTTCTTGATTGGTGAATATCTATAACATCTAGCCTTTTTCTGTGCTTCCTCCCCCCTTGTTTTGGGGCTGGTAGTGTTAGGTAAATGCTCTATATTATTATTGTAATTGGATTATTTTCTTTTGTTAATGATTTCTGTGCTTTTTACCTTTCCATTTCTTTCAAGTATGGAATATTGCTTGATGTATTGTTGAAAATTTAGAAATAAAAAAAAAAAAAAAGTATATCAATAACAGTTGACCCAGGCTATCTGCAACTAGGTTCCTTTGAATAACATCGAATCTAGTTGCAAATAGCCTGGGTTAACTGTTAGACTGGTTTAGTAAACATACCCCATTTTCTCTGATATCTACATGGTCTTCTATCAGGGCAGTGTTGGAGAAGTAGTTTAGGTGTGAAACAATAATAGCTATAAAAATGCTAATTATTATCATTTGATTTTTCTTTTATCTGTCTTTTATGGAGTGTTCTTAGGATTTTCTATAAATTGCTGTTATATGATTTGCTTTTATAATTCTTTACTGCTTATGCAATTTATAGACTTTTTATGATTCATGTTTTATATGGGTTATCCTATGTGTTATATATGATCATATTTGTTTATTTAAAAGTTAACCAATTTTTTATTATTTGTATTACTATTTATGGGTATATTGTGCCTCATTTATGTGTTTGTGTCCTTTGATCATTATAGGATTTTTTTTTTTGCTTATAGAGTTTTTGTTGGTTTGTTCTAAGGGTTCTTTTGCAACTCCATTCTATCCTTTTTACATCCTTTTATAATTCCATTATATGTATATCTATTATTGTTTTAAGATAATGTATGGTTACTTTTTAAATTATATTTTTTAAATTTTGTTTTCTCAACATCAGCCAATTAGTGATATCTTTATATAAATTATATTTGGGGGTATTTTGGCTCTTTTAGGGCAGGGGTTCCCAAACCTGTCCTGAGGCCTCTCTAGCCAGTCTGGTTTTACAGATATCCACAATGAATATGCATGAGAGAGATTTGCATAAAATGGAGGCAGTGCATGCAAATCTCTCTCATGCATATTCATTGTGGATATCCTGAAAATCCAACTGGCTAGGAGGCAGGTTTGGGAACCCCTGTTTTAGGGGTCAAAGTTCTTATAATATTTTGAGAGCTGATTCTGTTGGGGATATTTCCGTTATAAGAAACACACACCATCCCAGTGTAGTTTCTGTCTCAATATGAATAATTAACTGCTTATCTTTATATCTGATATAATGTATGTAACATAAGATGTTAATCATCCACATATAATCAGGGTGCATTGTATACAGTCTTTTATATATGCTTCTCAGTTAGAGCCTCCTGTCAACGGGAAAATGCCATTTCTAAGGTGCTTTAGCAATAGCCAGTATCTCATTCTAAACTTGTTTCTGCAAGAGCACTGCTCATTTTTGAACAGGCTACACTGTTCAGTAAGTTTAACAGTGCTATTGGTGAAGCTTTTGGTTCTCTGATAGCTCTCGAGTCACCATCATTTAGTAACTTTAGATATATGATTATCGTTATTGCAGTTTCTACCATACAGTTGTGGTCAACATTATTGGCATCCTTGCATTTTAGGTATGTTTTGTATAATATCTTGAGAAATAATTGGAAATATTCCAACTGTATGTCATCATAATATTTTAAAAGTACGTTAAAAGCTAAACAACAACAAAAAAAGATGTCTGAACAATGTAGACATTGTAAATTCTGAGAATACAACTAAATATGACCTGGACAGGATTAATGGCGCCCTTCACTAATATTTGGTTGGAAAACCCTTGGCAGTGATGACAACTTCCAAACATTTCTTGTAGCCATCGATAAGTTTCGTACAGCTGTCTGCTGGTAGTTTCTCCCACACTTCAACTGTGATTTGTTCTAATTCATGAATTTTTCCAGGATTCCTTTTACCAAAGGCAGATATCAGCTCTTTCCAAAGGTTCTCAATTGGACTGAGATCAGGACTCATTGCTAGCTAGCTTAAAGTAGTCTATTTGTTCATTTTTAACCATTCTTTTGTACTTTTGGATGCATGTTTTGGGTCATCGTCCTGCTGGAGAACCCATGGCCTTTAACCCAGACCTAGCTTTCTGACACTAAGCAGTCAATCTCGCTCCAAAATACCTCTGACTTCATGATTCCTTTAATACATTCCAGGTCTCTTTTTCCTGAGGCAGCAAAACAGCCCCAAAACATTATGGAGCATCCATCATATTTAACTGTAGGAAGGGTGAGTTTTTCCGTTATAAGCTTCATTACTTTGCATGTAAATGTATCACTGGTCTGCATTGCCAAAGAGCTCATGTTTGGTTTAATCTGTCCATAAAACATTTTTTCAGAAGGATTGTGGTTTCTCAAAGGGGGTTTGGGCAAAAAATCAGGCATGCCTTTATATGTCTGTCTTTGAGCAGTGGGGTCCTCTATAGCCTTCACCCATGAAGTCCTTCTTGGTTTAGTGAAAGGTGTATGTTGCGGGTTGAAATAACCACCCCAGATTGCTCTAGGTCAGCCTTAAACTCTTTTGCTATTGTACGTGGTGTTTTTTCAACAGTTCGCACTAACCTTCGAAGGCTTCTTGGATTAATTTTCCTCTTCTCAACACGTCCTGGAAGGTTCTTGACAGTTCCATGAGCAGAAAACATCTTAATAACACTGCAAACTATAGACACAGGAATCTGAAGGTCTTTGAAGATAGTCTTGTACCCCTTTAAGTTTGATGTTTGGTGATAATGGCTTTGCTGATGGTCTCAAGCAGCTGTCTTGTCTTCACCATTGTGAAAAAAGAATACAGAGTGAATATGGCCATTTTAAATATTAGAGCCATCATTCATTGGTTGATTCAAGTAATGTGAGTACAAAAACAAACTTTACACAAAGCTCCACACCATGCTTCTTCCCCCAGATACATCAACCATTGACAAAATTCACCTCTCCAACAGAGAAGTACATTGCTGACCTTATTGCCACCATCAACACCACTACGGCGCCGAATGATCCTTGTCCTGCCCATTGGATCAGATTGATGTGTGTAGAACTTAGCTCAACTCTAGTCTACATCATGGAACTTTCCTTCACAACAGGAACATTCCCAGAAACCCTGAAACAAACTTCCATACGCCCTCTCCTGAAAAGCAACAAACTTGACCCAGCAAAGACAGACTCATACCGCCCGATTTCAAGTATTCGGCAGTTTCACAATAGTAATCCTACCCGCTTCTGATCGCTGGAAGGAGCGGGCTACAAATGCTTGCTAAATAAATAAATAAAATACCCTATCTAGCCAAACTCATAGAGAAGGTGGTTCAAATGCAACTACAACAACACATTGACATATCAGCCCCTCTTGATCCTTGTCAGCATGGATTCCGTGAGTCACATGGTGTAGAGACTCTACTCACTATACTCATCAATACATTGTCCAGAGGTATTGACAAAATTGAGAATGGGTTTGTGCTCATATTTCTTGATATAGCGGCTGCATTTGATTCTGTTAACCATGTACAACTCCTCTCCCGCCTCCAGGAAAAGGGAATTCATGGCCTTGCCTGGGAATGGTGCAAATCCTATCTCATGAACCGCTGGCAACAAGTACGGATAGGCTCCTCAACATCGGAACCATTCCATCAGCAACAAGGAGTACCCCAAGGATCATCCCTTTCGGCTCTACTCTTTGACATTTATATGCAACACATTTGTGATATCATCCGTTCTTTTAACATCTCCATTCTGATCTATGCAGATGATGTACTGATTTTCGCTCCAATTAAAATCAAGCAGCCAAATCTTGTTCCACTTATCGAATGCTTCAATGCAATTACTGATTGGCTCCTGTCCCAAAATCTTCGCATAAACTTTAAAAAAACTGAAGTCCTTTTCATAACCAGGAACAAAGACTTCTCTCCTCCTGCTTCATTGAAAGTTCGTGATGCTGAGCTCCCATGCAAGTCTGTAATATGATAT
Organism: Ichthyophis bannanicus; assembly: GCA_033557465.1. Lineage (NCBI taxonomy): Eukaryota > Metazoa > Chordata > Amphibia > Gymnophiona > Ichthyophiidae > Ichthyophis > Ichthyophis bannanicus. The sequence goes on along the minus strand of CM066035.1, from coordinate 425,263,246 downwards.
CTGGGGATTACAACAGACCAGGAGCTCAACTATAAAGAGCATATAAAGAATACCACTAAATCCATTTACAACAAAATACGGATACTACGACATCTAAGACCTCTACTAGCCCCAGACGACTTCAGAACAATATTCCAGACACTTGTAATGCCACACTTTGATTATGCCAACATCATCCTACATGGACTCCCCAAGAGCACTCTCAATCCTCTTCAAATGGCGATGAACACAGCAGCCCGCATTCTCTGCGGCATTTCCAGAAAAGACCACATAACTCCCATACTTATGGATCTACACTGGCTACCAGTACAATGCAGAATCACCTACAAGGCGTTAATACTGTCATTTAAAGCAATTAACTGTATATCTTCCACATCCCTCTCTTCACTCCTGACCAGTACCCCTACTAACAGGCTAAGAAGGTCAACAACTAGCAATACGATATCTATACCACCTGAGTCCACTAAATGTACCCAAACAACTAAAAACAGAGCATTTACACTATATGCTCCTAAGTGCTGGAACAATCACCCACCTCATATAAGATCAATTACTGACCTCTCACAATTCAGAAAAGCTATTAAACATCACTTGTTCTGCCTTTATTTTACCCACACTAACCTAATACATTCACATCCAACACCTCATCTCACCCACACAGCATCTGACGTACCAACAACATAACCCCCAGTGATTTACAAAAGAAACTCACCATTAGGAACATTCACAATCAGCATGACTACATTACGACTCTATCACATAATATAACTTAAATAATTTATAAGCTCCTTTGTTTGAATTGTATAGAGTTACCCTGTTACTTCCAAGTTACAATCCCTGTTATAATGTAAGCAAAAGATCTTGTTCTAATGCAAAATGTTGCTACAATGTAAACTGCACTGATACTAAATAGCGCGGTATATAAGAATTTGTAATAAATAAAAATTGATCACAAGTACATCTAATTTTACTGCAAAGAGAATGTGGCTCTTCTATTCAAACTGATATGAATTGTTTATAAGGGTGCAAATAATCATGTCCTACCCCTAAACAAGCCAGTCCCAGGATGAAGATGATGCAAATATCAAAAAACAATATACTTAATTCCAATATCCCAGATGGAGCAAAATAAATCTCTCAGGGTTATCATTCACTATAATCATACAAAATCCGTAAAAAGGGAGAAAAAGTATCTCAGACCAAATTGAGCTTATTAGCATTAGGTTGAGATCTATTGAGGGGTGAAGTGCCTAAATAAGATGCCTGGGTGATTTGGTTAATATTTGGTAAATACTATGTATATCTATAAGTGAAAGAAGGTGGCAATTAGAAATATCAGTAGAAGGTACTGTTATATAGAGAAGGATTAGACATCATTATGAGTAAAATTGTATGGTTGATTAAGTTGGATTTGGAGTGATACTGAGATTGGCCTCTCTTGCCGTGGGAATGGTAGGACTAAGATAAATTTCTAATAAAGGTTTTTGGTAACTATAATGCCTTCTATCCCCCATAGTATGACTTTCTGTGATGGGTTCCATTAGCCCCCCGAAGAAGTACTGGCGAAACGCTGGAAATGGAGTCATAAATGGCATTGAATCAACTTTCTTAAGAAAAGTAGATAAGTGCATTGAGACATCATACTCTATTTGCATTACCTTCGAGCCAATTTTTATATGAAGGACCGCATTTATGAAATTCTGGTAGATGCTATGCAGGATTTGGAGGCACATCAGTTCTTTGAATTAACAATATATGAAACAAATTAAAAATTAAAAAATCAAAATTAAAAAATTGAAATTGAAATTAAAAATTGAAAATGTAATTACTAATTAAATTAAAGGAGGTTTTTTTAGGATCAATGATGCAATGAGCAAATGCTAAAGGCTGAAACATTCTATGCCTATGCTAATACACTCAATATGGTCTGAGATCCTTTTTCTCTTTTAAGGATTTTGTATGACTATAGTATATGATAACCCTGAGAGAGTTCCTTTTCTCCATCTGGGATACTGGAATGAAGTGGATTGTTTTTTTAAATAATCATGTCCTGGCAATGTCCCAGTTTCTATACTATTTTCTTTTGTAATTGGTCTTGTTTTATTTGATACTTTTATGTGTCAAATATGTGTGCATTAGTGAGGCCAAAACCCAATACAAAAAGTTAATGTTTGTAGTATCATTTCTCCAAAAGGCTTATTTTTGTCCATTAGGGATAGCTTGCTTGCCTGTGAAATTTCAGTCTGAATGCAAAACAATTAGAGGCCACTCCATTCCGATGTGCCACCGTTACCAGATATTCTAGTTGTTTGGGGGTTTATTCCGAACCAGTTGTGTGGGGAAGTTAGTCGGGGGGCGGGGAAGAGGTGACCCCAAGGCGGAGAGTGGTCGGGCAGTAGGTGGTCGCTGGTCGTGGATGTACAGGGCCAATTCTAATGTTGGGCCTGTAAGCCCAGGGCCGGCGAATTGGCCGGGGAGGTTATTCCACCCCCAAGGTGGTATAACCTCCCTGGACAGGTATTTTTTTGATTCGGAGCACAGGAGGGGCTGGGGGTGACAAAGTTGATCCCCTGCAGCCTGACCCTGGCCTTAGAAGGCCAAATCGGGGTCAGACTGCGGGGAATTAACCTTTTGGGGCAGCAGTTGGCATCATGGAGATGCAGTGACATGTCAATGGGACGCCATGGCACCATGGCTCCATTTAAAAGCCCTGGCTGAGTCAGCTGGGCTAGCGCTGTATGTGCAGGCCAGAACTGAATCACAGTCCCAGCCTGCACGTACAGTTCTGTTTGTGATTCTGATCCCGTGGGGCTGGACATTCCCCACAGGATCAGAATTGTGATCTCCTTTGTATGTCTGGGTCAGCCCAGACGTACAAAGGAGATCTACATTATGAATAGAATCCGGCCCTTGCTGTTTAATTCAGATGACATAAAAACTGCCAAATGGGGTGACCTCTTAATTTTTATTTACATTAAAATTTTGTGTGTTTGTTATAATTATGATAAAGAACAAAACTAGCCTTGTGGAGAACTGAAATCTATTAGTTCGTTTTTTGGACCACCCTAGGGTATATATATAGTCCAAAGCCATTTCACTGGTCACTTTTTTTTTTAGGAGATATTGGACATTAAGGAGTTGGACTGAAAACAGGGACGGCCCGTCCATTGAGCAAGAATGTTTTTTGCACAGGGCCCCACGTTTCAGGGGGCCCCGCGCAAAAAACATTCTCCATCATCCCAAGTAGATTAAAAATAACAACTGGCTGCTGCTGCCGCTTCTGCCATGGCAGCGGCAGAATCAAGCATTCCACCGCGGGGCCCCCCCTGCCCGGCAGAGCCTCCCTGCAGCATCAGCTAGCACCGGAGTCCCAAAGCGCGGGTTTCTTTCAGAGCCGTGAAGGGAGAGCTTCTCTGGCCTCTTGCAGCTCTGTTAAGCCCGCCGAGGGTGATGGGAAATCCCATCAGCCCCGGTGGGATTAACAGAGCCGCGAGAAAGGGAAACTCTCTCGGCTCTGAAAGCCCGCGCTTTGGGACTCTGGAGCTAGCTGATGCTGCAGGGAGGCTCTGCCGGGAAAGGGGGGCCCCATGGCGGAACGCTTGATTCTGCCGCTGCCACGGCAGAAGCGGCAGCAGCAGCCAGTTTTTTTTTTTTTTTAATCTACTTGAGATGGTGGGGGGAGGGGGGTTAGGACTGGTAATGGGCTATGGGGGGGGACTAAGACTGGAAGTGGGCTGATGGGGGGATAGGACTAGTAATGGGCTATGTGGGGGGATAAGACTGGAAGTGGGATGATGGGGAGGTTTATGACAGGAAATGGGTGATGGTGAAGTTAGAACACCTAATGGTCTATGGGGGGGGGCTAAGACTGGAAATGCGCGAATGGGGGTTAGGACTGGTAATGGGCTATGGGGGGACTAAGATTGGACATGGGCTGATGGGGCTAGGACTGGAAATGGGTGATGGGGATTAGGACAAAATGGGCTGATGGGGGGGGGATAGGACGAGTAATGGGCTATGTGAGGGCTAAGACTGGAAATGGGCTGATGGGGGAAGGTTAGGACTGGTAATGGGTTATGGGGGGCTAGAACTGGAAATGGGCTGATGGGGGTTAGGACTGCTAATGGGCTATGGGGGGGCTAAGACTGGAAATTGACTGATGGGGGGTAGGACTGGCAATGGGCTGGGGGGGGCTAAGACTGGAAGTGGGCTAATGGGGGGGTTAGGACTAGTAATGGGCTCTGGGGGAGCTAAGACTGGAAGTGGGCTGATGGGGAGGTTTAGGACTGGTAATGGATTATGGGGGGCTAGGACTGGAAATTGGCTGAATGAGGGGGTTAGGACTGGTAATGGGCTATGGTGGGGCTAAGACTGGTAATGGGCTATGGGGGCTAAGATTGGAAATGGGCTGATGGGGAGTTAGGACTAGTAATGGGCGATGGGGGGTTAGGACTGGTAATGGGCGATGGGGGGCTAGGACTGGAAATGGGTGATGGGGGTTAGGACGTAATGGGCTATGGGGGGCAAAGACTGGAATTAGGCTGATGGGGAGGTTAGGACTAGTAATGGGCTATGGGGGGCTAAGACTGGAAGTGGGCTGATGGGGGAGGGTTAGGACTGGTAATGGGCTATGGGGGAGCTAAGACTGGAAGTGGGCAGATGGGGAGGTTTAGGACTGGTAATGGATTATGGGGGGCTAGGACTGGAAATTGGCTGAATGAGGGGGCTAGGACTGGTAATGGGCTATGGTGGGGCTAAGACTGGTAATGGGCTATGGGGGCTAAGATTGGAAATGGGCTGATGGGGAGTTAGGACTGGTAATGGGCGATGGGGGGCTAGGACTGGAAATGAGGTGATTAGGGGTTAGGACTGGTAATGGGCTGTGGGGGGCTTAGACTGGAAATGACCTGGGGGGGTTGCTAGGACTGGAAATGGACTGAGTGGAAGGAGGACTTGAACTGCAAATAGCTGATGTGGATGGGGGCTTGGAATGGAAATGGGCTGAGTGGAAGGGAGGGGGGCTTGGAATGGAAATGGGCTTTGAGGGGAGGGAGCTAGGACTGGAAATGGGCTGAGTGGGGGGCTAGGACAGGAAATGGGCTGATGGAGGGGCTAGAATAGGACTGGAAATGGGCTGTTGGGGGGTGCTAAGATTGGAAATGGGCTGTGGTGGGGGCTTAGATTAAAATGGACTCATGGAGGGGCTAGAACTGGAAGTAGGCTCATGGGGGGCTTGGAATGGAAATGGGCTGATGGGGGGCTAGGATAGGACTGGAAATGGGCTGATGTGGGGACTAGAAGGGAGCAGATGCTGGGTGGGGCTGGAACTAGAATGGAGCTGATGTTGGGGGAGGATTAGAATGGGATGGAGCTGGGAGAGGGAAATGGAGAGGGAAAAATATTTTGTGTGGGAGGGAAGACAAATCTACAATTGGCTGGATATTGGGAGAGTAAGTGGGGATTGAGGATGGAGGGGTAAAATTTGAGTGGATGGCATAGGAATGAGGAAAGAGCAAAAGGAGAAAGATTAGTATGTTAAAGCATGTGTAGAGAGAGAATGGAAAAAAAACTAGAAGAGAGAAGAAAGGACAAATGGACAGCAGACGATGGAGAGTTAGCAGAAGACACGAAGAAACCAGAAGAAAGTGGCTGGAGCAATTGCAGCTGAAAAAAAAATGCACAAAAGGTAGAAAAATATCTCTTTATTTTGAATTTATTAATTGGAATATGTCAGCTCTGGGAAATGTGCATCATTAACGTCTGCGCTTTGTTTAGTACAAGAGCAAATTAATGTATAGTTTTATTTCTACAGTGTTGTACATTCCAAGTTTGGCTTTTGGGATTCCCAGTTTAATTGTTGTCTTCCTGTTTCTAAATTGTGATGCCTTGTTTGGTGATGGTCTATGTTCTGCATGTGTAACTGAGCTGAGGTATTCTGTTTATGTAATTCCTATTTGACATTGCCACTTGTTCTCTTTCCCCAGTAGGTCATGTATTGTTATTCTCTGAAATGTATTGGTTTAATATTTGCAGTGTTTCCTTTTGATAGGTAGGGTATGGTGCTTTGTGAGTACTGGTAGTGCTGTTAGGTTATGGCGGGTTTGCTATGGGTTCTAAATGGGCAGTGTTTGTAGTAGTTCCTAATGTGTCTGGTGGTTGGCACTGGATTATAGTAATGTAGAAATCTTTTAGTCTTTCTTTATCCATACACTCATTAAGAGGCATGTTTACTAAAAGTTAGTGTAGGGTAACATTATGCAAATATTTATGCAAATGAGGTCCCTTATGCAAATGAGGCCCCACACCCAGTCTCCGCACATGGCCCCGCACCCCCCTTGGGCCGCCCCTGACTGAAAATGTGCCAATAATGTTGAGTGCCCTTATTCTGAGAGTCCCTTATTATTGACAGGAATATGTTTTGACATTTAGCTATAGTGAACCCTCTCTGAGTTTGACTTGCTAATCACACTAGCACCTGGTGATGCTGTGGTCATCCATATGGTCCAGGTGCTGGCCAGGCTTTCATGCCCCCCCATATTGCAGATGAGCACACCAGATCCCCCCGTGCACCCCTCAATTCTCTCACAAACACATGGTTCTGCCAAAAAGATACCCTAAACCTATACATAACAGCTATGACATAACATAATAGCATGGGGTACCAGGACAACAAATATGATCTGTTTCGCATCAAAAAAAATAATCCTTTCCCTGCTCATGACCATTCTATTCCTGCATCAGCAATCCCATTTTTCAGAACACGGGAATTGTTAGAGTCCAATAGATTAGCTCCTTTAGCACAAACAGCACATTAGAGCATAGCCTGAATAAACACTATTGCTCTTCTTAATATTTTTATAAGGGTGTTTATAAATACATCTAGACCTTACAACATTCCCTCACCTCTGCTCCCTGTACCTTCAACTGCAACCTGTGTTTTTCCAGACTGCAGAGAAGATCAGAATTTTTCTGAGTCCTGGCCTTAATCCACGTTTCAGAAGGAATGACGTGGACATTTCCAGGAAACAGTAAATACATACATCGGCCTTTCCTGAATATGCTTCATCTCTGTGGCTGACGATGCCTCTTTTCCACCCACATTCTGAAATCCCTGTGCTAGCACCATGACGTGCATACCAGCAGTGTTTCAGAATACAATCTAAAACATTTCCAGTACATAAATGTCCCGTCTCATGTGCGAACCCCTTATTCGTGTTCTGGAATGACCCCCATAGTTAATAGCGTTCGAAAACCAATGATGGTATGGCCAAAATGGCAAGTATTCAACAAAGTCAATAAATTTTTTTAAGTTAAGTTACAACATTGATGATGGCAGTTTAAGTTTGATGGTATTTTGGTGCATTTGGCAAACAAATATTGTCATTTGTTCTGGTATTTAATCATACTGATTAAATAAACAAAGATTTAATTCTTTCACGATGCTGTTCTGTTACCACTTTGGGATTGGATAAATTAAGGAGCTCTTTGTTCTAGATATGTATTATTTAAATACTTTCATTTCTTAGGATTAAGTGTTTATGATTGTGACTGCACTGGAGACATTTTAGGACAATAATTTAATGACCCTAATAGGTTACCATTGAATAGTGAGCAGGGAGGAATTGTTGTTGTTGTCATCAATGTCAAATGCCATTGAGTGACCACCTTTAAACTAATAAACAACATATCCCCATCATTCCTATCCTCACTTATCAGCATGCAACCTACAAATAGGTACAGAAGAACCATCAACTCGGGAACCATGCAAGTCCCCACCAACATCAGAACAGTGAAAACAAGTACGAGTCGTAGAGCTTTCTCATTCTCTGCGCCAACTCTCTGGAATCAACTCCCCTGCGAGCTGCGTCTGACCAAGGACATCACCAAATTCAGGAAAGAGCTAAAAACTCACTTATTCCGAAATCATTACAATCAACTATGACCATCAACTGCGAGAGAATTGTAAAAACTGCTATATGTTTAAATATGTAAATATGTATATATAAATGTAAGAACGTATGATTCATCCCCGAAAACGCTAATCATGTGTGCTGTGACCTCAGATCTATGTATATACCATCCCCCCCCCCCAAGTCTTGATTGGCTATCCCCAAAGAAGAATCAAACCGCTGCTGATCGCTGGAAGTAGCGGTATATAAGTGTGTAGTAAATAAATAAATAAATAAATTGAGTAGGTTTCGACTCATGGCGACCCTCTGGATAGCTGTCCTAAACTGTGTGCAGTCTTCAGTCAGGCGGCTCATTGTGATAGAATGGCATCTATAGCTGCTGTTATTGTATTGATCCATCTCATTGCTGGCCTTCCTCTTTTGCGTTGACCTTCAACTTTGCCAAGTATGATGTTTTTCTCTAATAATTTCTCTCGTCACGTGATATGCCCAAAGTATGAAAGTCAAAGTCTTGTAATCTGAGCTTCTAAAGAAAGCTTTGGTTTGATCTCCTCTAGTACTGACTGGTTTGATCTCCTCTAGTACTGACTGGTATACACAGTATTCTTCGCCAGCACCATAATTTAAAGGCATTTTCTTCCTGTCTATCTTTTTCACTGTCCAACATTTGCATTCATAAGATGTAACCGCGGTAGGTCGGACCAGTGCTCCCCTTTCTAAGCCCCTCCCCCACTCACCCCAACCCCCAGACCTCCCCTTTTTCCCCCCCATACCCAATCCCCACAAATAACAAACCAAGACTATTGGGAATGCAACTGGTCATAGCTTTATTATTATCCATAACATTAATCAACATTATATTCCAACCATAAACCTCATAACAATCCCAACTAGTGGAAGAAATGCCTCACCGACCATACAATTAGCAAGGTGACATTGTCTCCGCTTCCGCCGTGGACAAGCCAATGGCACGCTTACAACCCTCCCCCCCCCCCCTTTTCCCAGCCTCGCCATGTCATTAGGAAAAGCCATCCAGGGGATGTCCGGGTCAGGGGCACCCCACCCCTGCCCCAACTTTTGCCTAAGGCTCTGGACCCCGGAAACCTCCGGGATCCCACCACCGGCACAGGAGACATTAATGTCCCTGCGCCGCCTCCCTCCCCCCCATTCAGCTGCAACCAGCCAGCCTCCTGCCTAAGGACACATTCCAAGGCCTCCTGCCAGTCATTGAGCAGTAGATCTATATCCACAGGGGATAAGTGCACACCATCTTGCCGGTACAAGCCCACACAATCAATCTCCACCCAAGAATGCATGATCTGAAACCCCCTGCTCGCAAACCCAACGGCCAATCTGGCGATTAATCTTTGTCAACACCTGTGACCAACACCGCTGATTCCAGCAAGCGGACCTTGGAATGATATCGGACCACAATAATACCACATCCTGAAACATTCATAAAACCTCTGCAAGATCCTTTTTCACCGCTCTTATCAATTGCTTGCAAGTCCATGATGCAAGATTGTTGCCCCCTAAGGGGCTTGTTTACAAAGCCGCGGTAGTGGTTCGCGATCGCGATCGCAGCCGCTGCCCCATTGAAATCAATGGGGCCGCGGCTCCGATTACGATCGCAAACCGCTACCGCGGCTTTGTAAACAAGCCCCTTAATGTAGCAGTTTCATTGCCGGCTTCATCCTCTCCCACTTATGGTGCCGAAGCAAAGGCATCAGCTGTGTCCAACAGAGACCACGCTCGCCCAGCCATAGGACAGACACCACTACAGAATCCAGTCCCAAATTAAGCCCTACCGGCCGCACCGCTGCTCGTTGGCCCGCACAATGGACAAATGAATGGCCGATCAGCCAACAGCAGTGAGGAGACTGCCCCCCCATCTGATAAAGAAAATAACAGCAGCCGACGATGATCATTACCCTCTCCTCCTCACAGATGTGCATAGCCCCGAAAAGCCCGAGAACGCCATCTACCGATGCATTGTATATCCTGTTCCGGCAAACCTGCCGCTGCCGCACTGGTTGCTGTGCCAATGTGGAAGGAATGAGGGGCAAACATAGTAGGATCTTCACCTATATGTTGCAGCACCATCCGCAGCACTGCTGAAACTTGAAAATGCATCAATAGACGAGAGTCATTATGCCGGAAGAGCGAACCCTCTACCGCGGGTCGCACAAGCAAGTATGCTCTGAGGGAGTCCAAAGGGCATGTCGACAGGCTCACAATTGCCTTCAAAATGACCCACACTCCTTTTCCCATCTGATCCATCTTGGATCTCGCCAGCATTACCCGGAGCTGCTCACCCTCAATCTGCACATGCTGACAGAGTATACCACCCATCCCCAAGGACCAGCTGGAATTTGCTACCAACTTTGTAATCCGAAACGCTCCGAAAAAAGCCGAACAAAAAACTGCCCTGAAGAGAATGGCTTCATACGGTGACGCCACCACCATGGGTAATGCTGTGCAGTCTCGCCAGCAGTTCATGCGTAATCGGCCACCTGGAGTCTAGAGGGGTTGGCCGGGAACGCTCCCACCCTTGCAGCATCCTACGTGTAAACCTCCCCCCCCCCCAGCCTGGGAGCCCCATCTGACTGCTCTAGCAAAAAAGGCAAAACACACTAAGTGGGTTCGCACAGCTGATCTGGAGGCCCCTTTTTCTTTAGCATAAAACTACATATTGTCCGATGAGGTGATCCAACGCAAATCCTGGCTGCCATCTACAACTTTGTCGCAATCTCTCCGATACGCCAAGCACGTCGCCATTGACACCAAACTCTTCAACAGATTTAGCATCTCCGTTGGCCAATTTGCCATAATTGTTCCGGGACCATCAAGCCCTCTGCGTCCTCTTCTGGTGCCAAATTCCAGAACGGTCCCACTTGAAATGGGAAAGAGCGTCAGCAATCTTGTTAGTTCATCTTGGGATATGCCGGGCCTTCAATGACACATTCAGACGTAAACAGGCTAACACCACTTCCCTCATTAACCCCACTACTTGAACACAGCGTGGTGCATAATGATTAATCACGCTCACCACCGCTGTGTTATCGCACCACCAAACTACCGTACAGTTACGAAGCCTATCGAGCCACAACTCCAAGACCACCAAAATGGGGAACAGTTCCAAGAAAACTATATTGCTGGTCAAACCTGAATCATGCCAAGGCTGAAGCCAGCCACCAGCACACCAAGACCCGCCAAAATAAATGCCCAAGCTTATACCTCCTGCTGCATCAGTGAATAGTTGCAGGTCTACACTGGATATCTCGGCTTCCCTCAAAACTGACATCCCATTAAAATCTTCAAAAAATCTATCCCAGACTCCCAAATCCACCCGTATACTCCTTGAAACTCTAATATGGTGATGTGGTTTAAGCACTCCCGATGTAGCCACCGCCAACTGACGTAAAAACACCCTCCCCATCAGGATGACCCTAAAAGCAAAATTCAGTGACCCAATCAAAGACTGCATTTCCTTCAATGTTATCTTGCTGGAAGCCACCACATTTGCCACCAGCACCCGGAGCCTCGATATCTTCTCTGGCGGAAAGTGTGCAACCATCTCTTCCGAATCCAGCTCGACCCCCAAAAATGTGATCCTCGTCACCGGGCCTTCAGTCTTGCCCACAGCTAATGGAACACCCACTAAGCTGGACAATTCAACAAAACCTTCCAACAGCTCTTGTCACCACTCCAATTGAGCCACCCCTACGAACAAGAAGTCATCTAGATAGTGAACCACATTCGCACAGCCTAACTTCTTGACCAACGCCCAATGCAGAAAAGAGTTGAACTTCTCGAAATAGGCACAAGAAACCGAACAGCCCATAAGCATGCATTTGTCAAAATAGAATTTACCTTCGAAACAAAAACCTAGAAAATGAAACAATGATGCTTGCACAGGCAGCAGATGAAAAGCTGACTCAATGTCTACTTTCGCCATCAGGGACCCATGGCCGCATTTCCTCACCAAATCCACCGACAAATCAAATGAAGCATGACGCACTGCACACAACTCCCTCAGGATGTGATCATTTACTGATGCTCCCGACGGAAAGGATAAATTATGGATGAGCCAGAACTTCCCTGGCTCTTTTTTTGGTATGATTCCCAGAGGGGAAACCACCAAATTCTGGAACAGTTGCTCTGCAAACGGATCCGCTATCCTGCCTATTTCCAGCTCTACCGCCAACTTATCCCGCACAATGGTTGCAAAGTGCCGAACCGAAGGGGAATTTTGCACCCTTGCTGCCGAAACACTTCCCTGCACCAGTATAACAAAACCACACTGAAAACACAACTCTAATACCTCCCTATCCCCCCGCTTCGGGTATTGCCGAAGCCAAGGCCTTAAAGCCTCTACATGTATCGGTGTAGGAGCCAGGCCAATTAAGTCCTCATGGCTTAGGGACCAACCCGGTGGGCAACGCAGCCCCTTTTTTAATGCATTTGACTGCTGAGTGTCCTGCACTACAGATTGAGCACACATGACAAAATTTGCAGTCGGGAAATGGACAGGAGGACTTGTTAAACCTCCAGCAAATGTCCCCAGCTCCACCTCCCCCCGTTCTCTGCTGTGGCACAACCCCTCCTGCATGAAAGGAATGACCTAACCCTGCTGGGACCACTGTTCCCCCTTCCCCCCCCCCCAACCCCCACAGCTCCTGCCCTAGCTGACATCTGTGTCAGCCATAAATTAATGTCTTGTGTCCCCCATGATAATAATCTGTTCTCCTCCTTCTTGTCCCGGAATTTCTCGTCATAATTCAACCACGCCCACCCGTCATGGGTCTGAGACGCCTCCAAAATCGAATCCGCATACGACAGCAACATCCCATATTGGTCCGGGGAATAATGTCCCCATACGCTTTCTAACCGCAAAAAGGCTCTTGTCCAATTGACCACGTTAAGCAACACTTTTCTGATGCAGTCATCCTTCTCGTCTTCCTTTCTTTTTTTCTTACTCTCACCCGACTGCCGCCTACCTTCCAATAGATGGAAAATATCTATATATCGCCGCTTCCGGATTTTCTGGCGCAGATTCTTTGGACCCCCTCCCATAACTTCAAAAATGAAGCTACCGTGGGCATTCCCCTGCCCGACTTGGGCACCGCCACAGCGCTGCCATATGATGCCTGCCCCACGCGTTTGGCTCCTGATGATGATGATGAGGAGTCAGAGGATGAGGATGACTCCGAGCCATGTCACCGTCGACAGGAATGCTTCTTTTTCTTGTGCGCCTTACCCCCCAAACCCTCCTGTGAACTAATCGCTCGCTCAACCAGCTCTCCCTGCTCGGACATTAACTCACCTGCCGCCGTGGAAGATGTCGACAGCCCCGGCCTTGAACACGTGGCGGGCTCCTGGCAATCTCCTTCACGCTGATGCAAATCCTTACTTCCCGCACCGGTAGCTTCATCCACGACAATCTGTCTTGATGCTGCTCCAGGTTCCATGCTCTCTGCTCCCACTTTCCCACACACTACGGGTCAAGGAGTGAGAGGCCAAGTCGCAGGTACCTGTGGAGGTATAAATGAAAAAACAGGGGAGGGAACTGCCGATGGCCAAGGGGATTGCCAAGCCCCTAGCCACTCCGCCCTAGAAGGACCTTGTCCCCCTCCTAGCCAAAGATACCATGCCACAGGACCCACTACTGAACGATGACTACCTTGTGCCGATGACCAACATATGGGGGAGGTTAGACCCTGACCCCCAAAAATGGGGGCCCCCTGTGTCAGCGTGACCCTGCCACCCAACCCTGCCCCACTCTCCCACCAGGAAGGAATAGCCTCCCATAGCCCCTGCCCTGTACCCCTTCCACTGGGGTTTTCTAATACCCCACTGTAGCTACTGCCTCCTGGTCCCGCATTGGGCATGAAATTAGTCTCCTCTACCACCCTGCCAACCCCCCCATCTGGACCCCTCGCCCTCACCTCCCCCGATTGAGACTCAAGCTCCCCTCTGGGCGGAGCACTTTTTCCCCGGGCCCTGGCCAACCGAGCCTGACCTCCACCCCTAGCCTGCACGGGCTGAGCTAATGACCCCCGCACCCCCTACTAATCCTCCCCACTCTTGCTAAGACACGGCGGGTAGCCACATGGCCGGACAAACCCCTCACCCCTCTTGCACTCTCCCTCTCTTCAACATTGCCCACTGCCCCACCATTGTCCACTCGCCCCTCCGGTGTAGCTGAGGCATGCTGACCGACAGCCTTGACTGCCCTGCCTGGCCCACCCGCATGGCCCAGCCGACCCCTATGAGCAGGCATCATCAGCCTATACTCACAACTCTTATTTATTAGTTTTTGGGGGGTTTTGATCAAATACCTTATCCCAATGTCCCCTGAAGAACACACACTTGCCTGTCATCACCTCTCCACTGCCTGCCTGCCTGCCTGCTGCACTTACTCCATCTGCAGGGGTTCCTTTCCACCGGCCTAAACTTTTGTCAGCGACGCCCCCAGCTCACTTTCACCATGCCGATGCTCCCACCTTGCTGCCGCTCTTCTTTCTCTTTTTATTTTTTTTTTAAATTCATGCTGTCTGCCTCTTCCTCCTTCCCTGAATTGAGAGCTCATTGCCGGCACTGCTCCACTCAACCCGCTCCCAGAAGAATGACGGCAGCCGTTGCTGTCATTCTCAACTTCACCTTCACCCACAGTGCCTCTCTGCCTCTCATTGGCTCCCCCCTGCGATACCAACGCGGCGGGAGCCAATCACTTTAAATGATGCTGGTTCCTCACCGCAACCCCTTGCTGTTGGGCGTACGCTGGCCGCATGCACAGGGTCCCCACACCATGCCATGCACGCAGTTATGAGCGGCAATCAGGGACCCTGTGCATGCTGGCTGCGCGCACAGGGTCCCCGCACCGTGCCGCACACGTGCCGAGGCCTTAGGACTTATTGAAGCTACCATGGTTTGTACAAGTCAAATCTTTATATGGAAAGAGACATCTCTGCTCTTGAGAATCTTGTCTAGATCCTTCGTAGTCATTCTGCCAAGGGCAATACATCATTTGGATTTCTTGACTGCTTGCCATTTCTTTATTAATTATTGATCCAAACAGGTTAAAGTTGTCCAGTATTTCAATTTCTTCTCCATCAGTGATGAACTTATTGATTTTGCCAGTTCTCAGGATCTTTGTCTTCTTTATGTTAAGGTGCAGGCCCATTTTAAGACTATGTTCTTTGATCTTGAGAAGCAAATGTTTCAGATCATCTTCACTTTCAGCCAGTATTGTGGTGACATCAGCATAGCGAAGTGTATTGATGAGATTTCCACCAATCTTCACGCCTCGGTTGTCTTCATACGGTCCGGCTTCTCTGATGATTTTTTCTGCATATAAATTTAACAGGTAGGGGAAAAGTAAGCAGCTGGTTCATGAACTGACAAGAGGGGAAGCCATTTTGGACTTAGTCCTTAGTGGAACACAAGATCTGGTGGAAGAGAAAAGGGTGTTGGCTCCACTTGACAATAGTGATCATAGCACGATCATGTTTGATTTCATAAATGTTCTGTTCAAACTGTTGCTTCTTGTTGAATATAAAGGTTGTGCAAGTGGTGTTCTGGCATACCCATGCTTCTTAGTGTGGCCCATGGTTTCTTATGGTTTACACAGTCAAAGCCTTGATGTACTCAATACAACACATATAGATATCCTTTTCATATTATTTTGTCTTTTCAAGGATCCATCTCATATCCGTGATGTCTCTTGTTCCTCACCTTTCTTAAACCCTGCTTGTACTTCAGGTAGTTCTCGTTCCAATTATGGTTGTAGTCTCTGCTGGATGATGAGTAGAATTTTGTTGACATGTGGGATCAGAGCAATTGTGTGATCATTTCCACAGTCAGTCAGATCACCTTTTTTCGGTATTGGTATAAATATAGATCTTTTCCAGTCAGTTGGCCATGATGTCTTTCAAATTTCCTGGCAGAGCCCTGTAAGCATAGCAAGAGCTGCATCTGATTGCTGTAATAATTAAATGGGAATGCCAAGAATACCTGGTGCTTTATTCTTTGATAATTGCTTTCAATACTGCTTTGACTTCTTCTTTCATCACCAATGGTTCCTGATCATAAGGTACAGGTTGCAATGGCTGTGGATCTTTATAGT
Source organism: Ichthyophis bannanicus (assembly GCA_033557465.1). NCBI lineage: Eukaryota > Metazoa > Chordata > Amphibia > Gymnophiona > Ichthyophiidae > Ichthyophis > Ichthyophis bannanicus. The sequence goes on along the minus strand of CM066035.1, from coordinate 425,247,208 downwards.
ATAATGACTCTGTATATTCTTTCCACCTTTTCTTGATCTTCTCAGCAGCATTCAACATGAGATCCTTGCGTATTGTGCAGCATTCCAATTCAAGACAGGAATTTTATTTTTAACTCTCATACCTTTAGGAAAGCTGATCTTGATCTTCGTCAAATAGTTTCTGATTCTGTTTCCTTACATGCATCATTGTACTACTTCTCCTTGTCTCATCTTCCTGCATGTTGGAAATCTCTGTGTAGTTCTGCGATTGCCTCTCTTTCCCCTCTGGCTTTAACTTCTCTGCATTTCTGGGCAATTTTCAGAGTTTCTTCGGTCATCCATTTTGGCTATTTTTTCTTTTTTCACTTTTTGTAGAGACTACAGAGGGATTAGGGGCCAGATATTCAGCATTGACAATCAGAGATTTTACAGCACCTGGCTGCTGCTGCTTTAATTGATTTCAACCAGATATTGAGTGCTAGAGCTCATCCGATGTCTGATGCTGAATATCTAGTTGCACCAGACAGTGTGATTGTTATCTGGTTAGTGGTAACATTTAGCTGCTAAACAGATAGCAGAACACATATAAAGTTAGCACAGCCAGTAATGTGTTCCATCCAGAGGCCACCCCGGTTTTAACCAGGTGTCTTTTCTATGGTCTGTACAGATATTCTGTGGCACTGCTTATTTATTTATTTAACTGTGGTTTTTATACTGCTTTTTGCCTGGTCAAAGTGGTGTACATATGACAGGGGTTGCAAGTTGATACATTGAACAGTTAACAGAACTTATGTACAGTAACAATAACTTTGATACAAAGGGACGGAACTAATGTACAGCAGGGAGCAATATAATAAATCAGGGCTCATTTATTGAAGTGTACAAAGTGAGCAAGGGGAAACAGTAATGGGGAGAGCTGGGGGTTAGTTGGATGTGATGGGGCTATGGAAGGTGTGCTAGATGGTTAATTGGGTGAACTGGGGGAATGTTTAGGAGAGTGGTTTAAATGGGAGGGGAGGAGGGAGAGTGGGGGGTGAGATGGTGTGGGGGGGGGGGGGTCTTAGATGGGTCCAAAATGTTCTGTAAACAGGTAAGTCTTGAAGTGTTTCAAGAAGTTGAGTAAGTCACTTATGTTTCTGATTTGCTTAGGGAGGTAGTTCCAGAGGCTTGGAGAACAGCATTCAAATGCTCTTGCATATGTGCATTGGCTGTATTGTCTGGATAGTGCAGCTAAATATTGGGATTTGCTGTAATTTAGATGGTTATCATGTCGTAAACATTTCCTTTTAACATATTTATTACTTTTGATATTTATTTGCAATTTAACATCCAACATCCAACAGCAAAGCAGTAGTACACAGATCCTGTCACATAGTATTTGTGACAGGATCTGTATAATACTGCCTTGCTATCTGTTTGCTGAGACAAACAACAAGGTATATGTTTGGATGCATATATTTTAGTCATATCTGTTAGGGTGGTGTGGTATTTGGTAATGAGAATATTTTGTATTTTGTTTTTGTCTGGTTTCACAATTGTGCCATAACCCTGTAGCAAGCAGTTGCCGAAACATGGCCATGTAGGGTCTCCAGACAGACAGTGTGTCCCTACTCAGCTGGATTTGTTTAGATTATTAAAAGTTTTCATTCTTAGCACATCTATGGTAATATTCTTTTTGTATACTTTATCCATAAGGATAATGGAAGACGTCCACTGACACTGTGTAACTTGTCCTTATTTCAACAATGTAAACTGGTTTCCGATTAAGAGCTGGCTACTATAAATCTGAAATGTTGGTTTATTAATGTGAGATCCAGCTGTACTAAGATTCCAGTTATATCTGGTATAATTACCAATTATGATTTTGATATTTATTTTATTAGAGAGACATGGTTGCTAGGTAGTAACATTGGGCCCCATATTTGAAGGGCATTTACATGGTTTACAACCTATGATTACATGGTTAATGCTGTTGAATATCCCCTTCAAAGCCCACTTCATGCCCCGATGGTCTGAGGTTAGCATTGGGGTGTGTTGGGAACATTCTGGGTCGAAGGTGGATACTGTCTCTAACCGTGTAGCGGCAATAGTTCACCGCTACCCCGTTAGCAATCCACGGCTAAAACTAGGCCAGCTTTTGGCTCACCTAGTTTTAGCTGAGGATGCTAACTGAGTAGCAGTGTAATATCACCACTACCCGGATAGCCTCGGCGGCACCGGGGCATGTGCAGCGATGCCGGATATTCAGTGCTGTCATCGCGGCATTGAATATCCAGTGTTAAGGGTCGGTGGGCAGAGCTATGTGCCGTAGCCTGCCCAATACAATATCAGGCCCAGTTAGAATATTATGGATATGATATTTTTTCATTGTTGCATACAGGTAAAAGGGGTGATGGAGTGTTTACTGTATCTTTCACAGGAAGGGATATAAACAGACTGACCACCCGGGTGGTGTGAATTGTGACATGCTATTAATAAATAACATTGAGGTTGGCATTTAGTTCCCCTACAGACCTCCATGGGGGGGGTTTATTATGATTTGATTTATGTGTATGATGCTATTTTCTTGGAAGGTTTGGACATTTCTAGATTACCTGTACTGGAAGATTTTAATCTCCCAATCATGCAAATAATTGTGAATTGCTTTTTATCTTTAATTTCTATATCCAGCCTTTGCATGATATAATTTGGTCACATAATGTTCTAAGAACATAAGAACATAAGATATGCCATACTGGGTCAGACCAAGGTCCATCAAGCCCAGTATCCTGTTTCCAACAGTGTCCAATCTAGGTCATACGTACCTAGCAGTTTCCCAAAAGACACAGGTTCCGCAATGCTTGTTCTGTATGATTGCAATTGTTAAGTGCTTTCCTGAGATGGTTAACTGGTTGGCTGACTATGGATGGTCATGAACCTTACCAAAACTGAAGCCTTAGCAGTCATGTGAGAACATACATATAATCCACTGACTGCTATAGAAGTGAGGGACAATGAATTGCTCATTAAGTCAGAGGTACATTGTCTAGGGGTCAGTTTAGATCAGAAAATGACCTTTCATACCCATGTTAAGGGATTAGTTCCAAAATGTAGCTCTTGTGACACCTATGACCACTGTTAGATGAAGCAGACTTGCAAAGTTTTTCAGCAAGCTTTCCATTGACTTTATTGTAATAGAGGCCTATTCTCATTAGGGAACATCCAGCCCGTTTGGACGTCTAGAATCTGGACAGGCCGGATATGTGCCAGATTTTATGCATGCCCACGGGATCAGAATCGGATGCAACCTACCTGGACAGGCAGGCTGTGCCCCGATTCTGTCAGGCTGGATGTCTTGCCGATTCCCCGGTTAGCTCAACCTGGGATCCTGCGTGGAGCTGTGTTAAAGTAGCATCCCATTGCCATGGCACTGCAGCTCCATGCAGGAGCCCCAATCAACCAGACCACTGTCAAACCCATGTTCCCTGCTGCTCAACCCCAGATTGGGCCTTCTGGGGCCGGGATTGGGCTGCAGGGAATCCCCTGCCCCTCTCACCTCCTCTGCTTGTCCTGGCATTGCAGCCCTCCTCTGTCGGGGGGGGGGGAGGAATTATTCCATGTCCGAAGTGGAATAAGTCCCCTGTCCAAGTCCCCCAGCCCGGATGTACAGGACCAACACAGGAATAGGCCTTGTGCGTCTGGGTTGAGGATCACATCTCCAGCCCACACTCACTCCACCTCTGTTCCACTCCCTCCTGCCCTCGTACAGAGCTCCCCGCACATCTCAGCAGTACATATGGGAAGCTCTGCACTCTGAATTGGGTCTAGGGGAATGGCGGGAACTGGACATCCATGTTGGACATCCAGCCACTGCTATTCGGGATCTGAATGACCCCCATAGTATATTGCAAGTGATGTGGATTGCCACCTTCAGACTGTTACAGTAAGTGCAAAATGCTGCAGCAAGAGTGCTACTTAAACAGACCAAATGTGATAATGTTATTTCCAATGGCTTCCAGTAGAACGTAGAATCCAGTATAGAATTATAATGATGATTTTTAAGGTTAGACATAATCTTAGTGCTGAGGTACTTTCAACGGCTTTAAGAATGGATTCTTCTAGTTGTCCCAGTAGGCAATATTCCCAGAACACATATATGATACCACCATTAAGTGCAGGCAACCTGAGACCAGGCATTTCTGTATTCCAGTAACGAGGAGCATATGTCAAATGGATTATGGACACTGACAGACATTCTAGTCTTAAATGAGCATTGTAGGGGCAGCACCAAGCTATAACTGGGCAGTGACAATATTGAGCAGCTGTCCGGTTATGGTGAAGCGGTGAAAAAAGGGCAGCAAAGTCTGGCCTAATATTTGCCACAGAAGCTAACCGGGCATCATTCCTACAAATCTAGGCAACCTGGATATTCAATGCCGGGGCCAGATGTGACCCCAGCATTGAATATCCAGGTTTAAAGTTCAGCATTGGCAGCTAGCTGTATTAGATCGGCCAACCATCATCGCTGAATATCAAGCTCTTTGTTTTTATCATGCATTTTAAAATTGTATTTAGGGGCTTATTTACTAAAATTTTGTAAGGTTACATAGAAACATAGAAAAAGATGGCACATAAAGACCATATGATCTACAGTTATGGGCAACATTATTGGCACTCTTGCAGTTCAACCCCTTAATGTCCAACATCTCCTAAAAAAAAAAAGTGGCCAATGAAATGGCTTTGGACTATATATGCACCTATATTTGACACATAAAAGAATCAAATAACTCTAAGTTACCTGGCAGCCTTAAATTAACCCACCCAACTCCAGTTACTTATTGCCATGTCGTTCCTTATCAGACAGAAATACCTCAAGCTGATAAGGATCAAGGAAAACAAACTTTGAACCCTGAAATGAAACCAAGCATTTACAAGGGTATCTAAGAAAAAATGTAGCGGAAAGAGCGACCACCCTAGGTTTGAGGGCCAAAAAGGCCTGTCTCCTAGTTTGTGTTAAGAGTTAGCTCTATTTTTTTTCTTTTTTTCTTTTTTTCTTTTTAATATCTCCCCATATTGTGGGCTAAGGTGATGTATTGCTGTTAGCTGTTTCGTTTTGTTTAATATTTGCCTGTATGAAACATCTAAAGTTTCTTTATGCTTGCTTTTGTAAGTCTGAAGAAATTTCAATTTAAAAAAAGAATAAAAAAAAACAAGACCAATTAAAAAAGGAAATAGTACTGTATGAAAAAGTATAAAAACTGGGACATTGCTAGAAGATGATTTTCCATTCTTCATTCTAATATTGGGACAATTACTTTTTAGGACATGATTATTGGCACCCTTAAACAATTCAAATCAGTCTGAACAGAAGAACCACATTCCCATTGCAGTGAAATTAGATGCACCTGTGATCCATTGTCAGTACTCACATGACTTAAATCTACCAACAGGTGATTTCTCTAATGTTTTAAATGGCTACATTCACTCCCTGTTCCATTTTCACAATGGTGAAGACAAGAGAGCTGCCTGAGACAGCCAGAAAAGCCATTATCACCAATATTCAAAAGGGTACAGGATCACATCCAAACACCTTGAGATTCCTGTTTCTACAGTATGCAATGTTATTAAGAGGTTTTCTGCTCATGGAACTGTCAAGAACCTCCCAGGACATGGTGGGAAGAGAACAATTAATCCAAGAAGTCTTTGAAGGTTAGTGCAAACTGTTAGAAAAACACCACATACAACATCCAAAGAGCTTAAGGCTGACCTGGAGCAATCTGGAGTGGTGATTTCAACCCCCACCATATGTCACTCACTAAACCATGTCCAACTGTATCCAGGAGATAACCACCTGGCTTTCCAATAACAATCTAAACATAAACATGAAAAAAGCTGAGGCATTAATCATCACATGGAATACTTCCTCCACCCTTCCTACTTCAATCAAAATAGCAGACACCACAATCCCAATAAAGGATGAAGTTCGATATCTGGGTGTGACACTTGACTGCCAATTAAGTTTACAACAACATATAAACAAGACCACAAGGAACACATTATACAAGCTTGCCACCATTTGAAGACTAAAACCACTCCTCAACCAAAATCACTTTTGATCAGTATGTCAAGCCATTATAACACCCATCCTAGACTACTGCAATGGCCTATATCTAGGACTTCCAAAGCAGGCCACACAATCACTACAACTGGTCCAAAATACTGCTGCTAGAACCATCACAATATCAAGCAGGAAAGAACACATAAAACCCATCCTACGCCAACTCCATTGGCTCCCAATTACTGCCCGTTCTAAATACAAATCTGCCTTGACCATCTTTAAGATCAGAAATGGCATGTCAGCTGCACCCCTAGAAGAATTACTTTGCACCAGTCCCAACAACAGGCCAAAGAGACAGAGCACTACTGAGAAAATTCCAATACCCTGCACATACAGAAGTGCAAACAAATCCACCACCAGGAGAGCATTCTCCCTTGCTGCGCCTGCCATCTGGAACTCCCTCCCTGGAACTTTAATGACCACCACTGATATGAAGGACTTTAGAAAGCAACTAAAAACCTTCCTGTTTATTGACTGTTTCAGTGAATCTACTAATCACCAAATCAGCTAGAAATCCTCCATACTCTGTCTGTACCCAGACTTAATTGTATATAAGTTATGCTTCAGTGCATCTCCTGCATGATCCCCTGCCCTATGTTTCCAAAATAGGTTTTTCTGTAAGTGTGCAAGTTCAACAAGTTCTATGTAAAAGTATGAGTTATAATGTAAACCGCTTTGATCTTACGTAAAGGCGGTATATAAAAACTGTTAAATAAATAAAATAAACAAAGGACTTCATAGGCAAAGGCCAAGGAGGACCCCTCTGCTCAAAGACAATCATAAAAAGGCACGCCTGATCTTTGCCCATACCCACCTTGAAAAAACACAGTCCTTCTGGGAAAATGTTCTGTGGACAGATGAAACCAAACTCGAGCTCTTTGGCAATGCAGACCAGTGATACATTTACAGGTGAAGAAATGAAACTTATAAGGAAAAAAACACCCTCATACAGTTAAATATGGTGGGGGTTCCATAATGCTGTGGAGCTGTTTTGCTGCCTCAGGAACTGAAGGTCTGGAACGTATAAAAGGAATCATGAAGTCAGAGGACTACTAAGGTATTTTGGAGTGAAATGTGCTACCTATTGTCAGAAAGCTAGCTCTGGGTTGAAGGTCATGGGTCTTCCAGCAGGACAATGACCCAAAACATACCTCCAAAAGTACAAAAGCATGATTAAAAAGGAACAAATGGACTGTTTTAAACTGGCCAGCAATGAGTCCTGATCTCAATCCAATCGAGAACATTTGGAAAGAGCTGAAATCTGCTAAGAACATTGACAGAGTGAACTAGCTGGTGCGGAGTGATCACAGATTGACAGTGCAGATGATAGATGAGGAGCTCAGCCTGAACAGGGAGTCAGTGTGGACCACCTTGGTGCAAGAGCTGAGGATGCAGAAGGTGTGCGCCAAGATGGTGCCCAAGCTTTTATCAGACAACCAGAAGGAGCACCGGGTCAATGTTTGTCGAGACTTGCTAGAGAAGATCGGAGAAGATCCAGAGTTTGTTGGCCGAGTCATCACAGGAGACAAGATTTGAGTCTTCCTGTACGGGTATGAAAGCAAGAGACAGAGTCTAGAGTGGAAGACTCAACTGTCACCCAGACCCAAGAAGGTTCGCATGTCCAAATCAAGGATCAAGGTCATGCTGATCGCATTCTTCGACCAGAAGGGATTGGTTCATCATATGTTTGTGTCTGAGGGTCAGAAAGTCAACCAGCACTTCTACCAGCAGGTCCTCAATCACCTCCATGACTGGATTCAGTACAGAAAGCGGGCTCTGTGGAGAGACAAGTCATGGCTACTCCACCACGACAACATGCCCGCACACACTGCGCTCAGTGTAAGGCAGTTCTTGGCCAAAACACAGATCACAGCTCTCGACCACCCGCCTTATTTCACAGATCTTGCATCGTGCAACTTCTGGCTCTTCCCCAGGCTGAAGATTGTGCTCAAAGAAACTCATTTCACCTCTGTAGAAGAGATCAAGGCCACTGTGATGAAGGAGCTGAGGGACCTCAAGGAGGAGGACTTTACTGAGTGCTTCCGTACATGGCAGAAGCGAATGCAGAAGAGCATTAACTCTGGTGGGGATTACTTTGAAGGGGACAATGCGTAATTTCTCTATAGATTTTATAATAAAACATTTATGGGACAGTCTCATTTCTTTTTTGTCACACTTCATACAGTTGGAATATTTCCTATTATTTCTCAAGATATTGTACACAACATACCTAAAATGCAAGAGTGCCAATAATGTTGACCACAACTAATGTATACACAAATGTACACAAATGTATACAAACTGTGTACAAGACTGTTAACCTGTTATATGTAAACCGCCCTTGATCTCTGGAAGGGGCGGTATAAAAGAAATAGTTAAATAAATAAATAAAATAAAAAATAGCTGCCTATCTATTCCAATTACTAAGCTATCTCCTTCTCTTTAGAGACCCTTTGTTTCTGTCCCATGTTTCCTTGAAGTCTATGAAGTAACAGAAACTGGAAAATATATCACATAGAAGATGAAATGAAATCAAAAATGAAAATCTAAGCATCCTCAAAGTGTCAGTGGCAGTATGTTTCCTTTATTGCTGGCCCAAGTCTGAAATGCTGGGTAAAAAAAAAAAAAGAGATACATCTTCAACTGGTGTGTGAAGTGCCAGCACTTAAATTCATACATATATTCAGCTCGTCTTTATATATAAGCAGTAGCACTTTACAGTATATACATATAAGGGCTGATTCTATATAGGGAATGCAGAGAGTTACGCATCTGAAACATGCTTAAGTCTCTATTCCAAAGGTTTTGTGATTGGGTACTTAAGCACATGCTTTAGGCATGTCTAAGTCCCATTGTGTGTATTTTCAATTGGAGTGTGCATGGGGCTGGAGTATAAATTTACACACGTACGTTATAGACTTACGCACGTTTCTCCAAATCTAGGTACTTTCAGTTAGCCTGCTCTAGATCATGCATAACTGCTGCAACTACATGTTGGCACAGCTGTATGCCCTTTACTATAAAGCAAAATGCACATATGCTTTACTTCATAGAATAGGACCTAAAAACACTTGTGACAAAGGTCATTGACTGCATGAGGGATTAAAGAATTAACCTCAAAATGTGGTCACCATGCTGGTAACATCCATTTAGTTCAGCCCTGCTATTCGACATATCTAAACTAAATGGATTAATTTTCCAGATAGCAGTGATGCTCAGCTACTGTCAAGATAATTTCTTGGTCCATCTGTGCTCTGCCGTCCTTTCTTCTACAAATAGTTTTGGACCATTCATACAGATTTTCAGTTCAGTACTAGCCATACAACATTGGAAAATAAGTCATTTATTTATTCACCGGAACTCAGTGAATGTCTAACTAGGTTTGAATCTTGGCTCAGATATCTCCTAAAGGCTATAGAGTGGCAGGCGGAGGAGGCTGGACTGTAGGACCTTCAGAGTACTAGCCCCAAAATGGAGAAACTGATGCATGGGAGAAAATTGCCATGAATCTCTGCCAATTAGAAACCAGGACGTAGTTTTCTATAAAGGTCAGCAGGTGGCAGCATAATACCCACACATAGTAAACAGAGTCAAGCATAAACAACATAAGAATTGTCATATTGGGTAAGACTGATGGTCCATCAAGCCCTGTATCCTGTTTCCAGCAGTGGCAAATCCAGATCATAAATTCTTGATTGGTCCCAAAAAAGTAGCAAGATTCCATGCTTCCTAACCCTAAGCAGTGGTTTTCCAAGTTTTATCTTAATAATGGTTTAGACACTGTTTATCCATGGACATAGGCAGCTTGGAATCTGTTTTCTGGGAGCCTACCAAGCATTTATAACCTGGCTATAACCCTCCATTGCCACGGAAGAAAGGCCTGGCAATCTACTTTCGGTGACACTGCCAAGAAAACCCAGGAACCTCTGGGTCGTCAGGAGTCAGGGCTGACTCGAAGGCACACATTGCATTTGCATGCCACTGTTGGAAACAGGATACTTGCCTTGATGGATCATCAGTCTGACCCAGCATGCTTACACTCCATTTACTAGGTTGCAGTATAATATAAAATTACTGTTATGGGAGGACACCTGCATCTGACTCCTCTTAGTTTAGTTTATTCTTCTGATATACCACCTTTCAATAAAACACAGCAAAGCGAGGGATAAAGTGTTCTTTAAAATGACACCCCTTCTTTGGAATCCATCCCCATGAGAAGTCTGGTATCTGGCTGACTGGAAGGCTGATTACTATATGCTGAGTAATTGATTTTACTTTAAAATATGGATTCATTAATTTGATGGTTGTAATTCTCTGCATTTCATTTTTATTTTATTATTCAATTGTTTGCATTTGATATTTTATATTGTACATAGCACAGCATAATCACTGGTTGGGAGGGTGATTAATACAAGCTATGGATAAATAAACTGTGAAATGAGTCTTTGGAGCCCTTTTACTAAAGTGTGCTAAAGAGCTAACGCAGAAATTAACATGCACTAATTAACATGCACAGGACCGCAGTAAGTGTTACCATGCTGGCATTACAATATGCACTAATTCCTACATTAACTGCTCATTGCATGATGGGATGGGGATTGGACAAGTTATGAGCAGGGAATAGGCATGGACTGCACAATGCAGTCAATGTGTTGGAATTAGTACACGCTGGGTACACTTAATGCCACACCAGCAGCTGGTATTCAGGTTCATTTGCATTTAGCATAGATGCTTAGCGTGCAGTAAGAGGCTTTTCAGTCTGGTAACTGTAGGAGACATGCTGGATATACCCCTGAAAGTTACCACACCCCTTTTGTACTTACTGCACTTGGTTTTCACTCCCAGACAGGCCAATGCAGAAAGCTGGCGCTAGATGCTTGCTGGATCGATTTTTTAATGTTCTGACAACATACACATTTTAATGTGTGATGCAGGAAGATTAGGGTATGCAAATGCCCACTGAAGTAACCCTGAACATGCAAATGAGCCACCGCAGCATTAAACTGGAAGAGCAAGCCAAATACATGCACACAAGAAGTCTGCACTGGTTTGGTTTGCTCTCCAGGCATCGGTGGCTAATTTGAATTTTTTTTTACTGTACTGCCAAAATGAAATTAATATGAAAACAGAGATTCTGCTAAAACAAAATGCTCATAAGGGCCTAATTCTGGCTACAGGGAGCAGGAACAGCCGGTTTCCAGAGCTACAGGAGACAATCTCTCTGTCTTCTCTATCGTGGGGGGACGGGGTGCCAGTGATTCTGTTTTGTCGGCACGACCCCGACAGTGATTTGATGGCATCTGGGGAGAAGATGATCTAGGCATGGGGGAAAGCACCCAGTGCCATCAAAATACTGTCGGGGCAGCATTAGAGGTTTACTTCTACTCAGACCGTGCAGTAAAATGTTTGGTGCTATGGCTGGTTGCAAAATCATCTACGTCTGTCTCTGTACCGGGCATAGCCATGATTTGCATACCAGCCCAGCAGATTAAAATGCATTTAAATACATTTAAATAAGTATTCATTTAAATATGCATGGCGTTAACTGGGCACTAGGTTTTCTGCTGGCGTTTATGTCTATTTCCTGCATGGAAAGGATCATAAGAATGTGCTTAAAAGTGGCATTATGAGCACGTAAAGTTTGCGCTAGCTTTCTGCATCAGCCTGAAAGTGAGGTAAGTGCAAAAACATACTGCATTGAAATAAAAGAACCCCCTTGTGTTGATCAAAGATTAGACATGCATCTCTGGCAAACTGTAACAGTTCCGTTTTCAGCCTTGTTTGTCTTTGATGGAACGTTTTCCCAATTAAGTTTTCAAAATGTATCATCTATTCAACCAGAATATTTTTTCAACTGGAAAGTTTTCTAAGTACTGAATATGGGTGAAGTGAACCCTCTTCAATCACAGCATATACATCACCATGCTATATCCATGGGCATCCACACAAAAACAGAAGTAAGCTTAAAAAATACAAGTTATACATATTCCCTATATTAAATCTTAAATATCCCCTTCCCCTCCAAATCTCATTGTATAAGCTATGAACACTACAAGCAACAAAAACCTATGCTATAAACTTTGGAAGGTCCACACTCATAACTCATAACTCTCCTGCAATTGCCCATCACATTAGCATGTCCACAGAATGAGCACCTTCTCAAGCCTCACCCTGAAAAGATAATCATGATATTAATCAAGAGGAGAACATTCACTCTTTCAGGGTCAAACTGTTTATAGCTTGGAGGAAGCACTTGTTTTATTACTATCCATAATAACACTTTAAGAAAGCCATGTTTGCTGAATTTCTCATATAGATTTTAGGTACCTCGGGGTAACGTTTTCCCTGTAATCTACTCTACTTGTCCACCGTACGTTACAGTGATTCTGCTCTGTTTATACCAATGCTGCATGAGACTGTATAGGCTCAGCTATTAGCGGAATAAAAAACAAAAAAGAGTGCTTTGATATTATTCCTTCAAAGAAAGTTCACAAGAAAATTTAAAATGCAAAAAGCTAATAGGAAAGCTTGCTCGTTCATTTTGAATTGCCGGTTGCTTAAAACAAAATCCCCACTTATAACAGATACAATTTTATACCACTCACTGGATATTCTTTGCTTCACGGAAACGTGGCTTTGGGAGGGGGAGGAGGCATATTTGTTCCAGTCTCCCACCTGGCTACCTGGTGGCTTCTGCCCCTCGATCCTGCCATAAGTGAGGAGGAGTGGCCATTATTTACAAATACACCTTGACATTGTCTGAACTGCCTATACCATTACCTTTGACAGCTGAGCCTTTATTGATGAAATTCGGTGCCACTGTAGAAGTTTCCTTACTGGGGTGGCGGAGCCTGATGTCCAGCGGGTAAGACGCTTCGCGCTGAAGCTCCCGAGAGGCCTACTTAGAATCCTGACTTAATACCTATACAAACTTACTATTTCGCTCCGGGCTGACCGGGGTACCTCGGGGGGGATGGCGGCCCATAAACCAGCGCGCTTGGACTTCGGGTCTCCTTCTTCTTCTCACGGAAAACGCTCCAAAACAGAGGTGTCCTCCCCACAGAAGATGGTTCCATTTCGTGAAAACCCCGAAATGCACCTGGAGATTTTGGAGGAACTACGCGGCGTGAAGGAATTGGTGCAGTCCAATGGAGAAGCGCTTAGAGCCCTGCGAGAAGACTTTGGAGTGCTCCAGGACCGACTTGAAAGTCTCTCATTACGGCAGGACAATATGGCGGGGGTCCTCGACTCGCACGCGGTGCGCTTGGGCGCACTGGACAAGGCCGAGCGCCAGATACAGCATCTGCAAAAGGAGTTAGAAGATAGCAATAATCGAGCCCGTCGCAACAATGTGAGGCTCATTGGAATACCGGAGGGGGCGGAAGCGGGAGATATGAGAGAATTCCTGCTCAAAACTCTTCCCTCCTTGCTGAAGATCACCTTTCATAAAGAATTGGAAATCGATCGTGCACACCGTGTTCCTACCCACATGGCGCTCAACCGAACGACCCCCCGGCCTATTATCTTTCGCTTGCTACGATATCAACAAGTGGAACAAATTTTACATGCTGCCCGGGCGAACCATCATTTGGAATTTGAAGGTCACAAAGTCTCCTTCTTCCCTGATTTGGCAAAGCCTACCGTTGACCGACGGAAGAAACTCCTTGCTTTTCGCCCTCGACTTCAACAGCTACAGGCTCGCTTTGGCCTGTTGTATCCCGCGAAGCTCCGAGTGACTCTCCACAATCAAACCAGGACATTCGAAGATCCTGATCTACTATCAACATTTTTAGACTCCAAAGAAGCAGAGCAGATGCGCTAATCCAACGACGTGGACTTTTATTCGCCGGCTCTGTCCGCCATTTTGAAGGGCCCGATGCGGCGGTCATAGTCAAGCACAGAGACTTCCTGGACTTTCTTTCTTTCTTTCTATGACTCTTGTTTTGTGGTCTCCTCTCCCTCCATGATGTGTGCCTCGGTCGGATTCGGAGCACGCACAGTCCTACAGGTTATGTGTTTTTCAATTTCGGCCTTCTCTGGGGCTTCTCCCCGCAGACACATGGTCGCCAGTAATTTTTGGGGTTTTGCTTCTTCTCTACCGCGCTGCGGTTTTTCTTTTTTAATGTGGGGCGCTTCATTGTATTATCTAAGCTTATTTTCTTTTATGCCATATGTACAGCCTGATACAGTCAATATGAGGGACATTGTGAAATTAGGTGCGCTATCATGCTCAGAATTTTTAACTTGTCTGAATGGCTTTATGTAAAATTTTATCACTCAACGTAAAGGGCATTAATAGTCCAATCAAAAGAAAGAAAATCCTTAGCTATCTTAGCCATGAGCATGCTGATTTAGCGTTTCTTCAGGAAACGCACTTAAACTCTGCTGAAACACTGAAACTCAATGTTAAGCCTTACATGGTGGCTGCCTATTCTCCCGCCGTTTCCAAACGGTGCGGGGTAGCCATTCTGGTTAAGAAATCTTTGCAAGCTACTGTAATTGATACTAGCGCTGACAAGGAGGGTAGATGGGCCCGAGTACATCTTAAGGTTGGAGATAGTGAATTTACATGTATTTGCATTTATGCCCCGAATGTGGACAACCCTGCTTACTATACAAGTATTGCGCAGTTGGCACAGGCCTCTGCCAATACTCCATTAATACTTGGTGGTGACTTTAATCAAGTGTTAGACCCTCTGATAGATAGACAGCCGCCAAGAACGAGTAGTCCACCCAAGAGTCTTGCTACCCTTACAGCTCTGATGCAAGATCTTGCGCTGGTAGATATATGGAGGCTGCTTCACCCCTCCGACTTAGAGTTCACTTTCTTTTCTGCCCCCCATCACTCCCAATCTAGAATAGATTTCTTTCTCATTTCCAAAGCACTGATTTCTCAAGTAGACACGACTAGGACTCATCCTCTCCATATTTCAGATCATGCTGCCATATCTTTATCATTACGTGTCACTGTGCGGGACGATTCTCCCCGAGCTTGGTTTTTTGATAGATCCCTACTGGGTCAAAAAGATTTTCAGGTTGATATAAAGGCCGCTATCCAAGATTATTTTCATTTTAACTCACCCCATGACACAGCGGGCTGGGCTTGGTGGGAGGGTTTTAAAGCATCTATCCGTGCCACTATAACTAGCTATCAAATTCGGCAGGGGAAACAAAGAAAGCAGCATTTACTGACTCTAGAGCAGCAGATACAAGCTGGGGAGCGTCTCCTCACGTCCCGTACTGACCCATGTATTTTACTCCGTTTACAACGCTTGCGTTTTCAATACAATCAGCTTTTGCACACTGCTGCTGTTAAAAATATTGAATCACAACAAGGGCTATATTATCGGGAAAATAATCGTGCTGGCAAATTATTAGCAAATGCCCTAAAAGGTCGAAAAGAAGCCAAGCGTGTTACCGCCCTCCGTAATCCGTCGGGGGGGGCTTGGTCACTAAAGATACCGAAATCTTAGAACTCTTTCGTGACTTTTATACTCGGCTTTATCAATCTGAATGTGATTTTGAGCCAGATGTATTTGAACGCTTACTTTCAGGAGTACAAAGACCGACCCTATCTGACGAAGATAGAGTGGCCTTGGACACACCATTTACTGTCTCAGAAATTCATTCTGCTATCAAGAAATGTGCCTCAGGTCGAGCCGCAGGCCCAGACGGTCTCCCCGCTGAATTCTACAAAACCTTTCACGCTGATTTAGCTCCAGTTTTGAAAATTTATTTTTCTGCTCTGGCCGAGGAGGGTTCTCCTTCTGAGTCCTTTTCAATGGCAAATGTAGTAGTTTTTGAGAAAGAGGGGAGAGACCCGCAACTAACAGCTAATTATCGTCCAATTTCCCTCCTAAACACGGACTATAAAATCTTTGCCACCATTCTCTCTACCCGGCTCTCGGATAGGATGCCTACCTTAATACACCCAGATCAATGCGGTTTCATTCCTGGTAGATCAACTGCTGACAATGCTCGGACTCTATGCCATGTATTGACTACCGCAGTTAATCTTGATCGCCCATTTGTTGGCCTCTCACTTGATGCTGAGAAGGCCTTTGATCGCTTAGAGTGGCCCTTCCTGTTTGCAGTCCTCCGCTGGTACGGATTCGGGGAAGGTTTTCTCCGTTGTCTTCGCACCATGTACGCTCAGCCTACAGCCAGTATATGTGCAAATGCTTTAAAGTCTCAGCCTTTTCCCCTTCAACGCGGAACTCGCCAGGGATGCCCACTGTCTCCACTCCTCTTCGATCTTGCACTCGAACCCTTGGCTTTACTAATCCGGCAATCGGAGGAGATTCATGGAGTCCCCTTCACCCATAGGGAAATCAAAATTTCAGCGTATGCTGATGATCTTATGCTTTTTGTCTCTATAGACTCAGTACCGGCTGTCCTAGAGCAAATTGGTAAATACTCACAACTGTCCGGTTATAAGATAAATTGGACCAAGTCGGTAGCCTTTCCCTTAAATCCTCTGCTTCATCAGGCAGATATGCAATCCTTCCCCTTTTTATGGCAACCTCGCATGGTCAAATACCTTGGGGTTCACTATTGTTCTCCTTTGGAAGACACTATCTCCTTCAATGCCAAAGACTTAACCTCTAAAGTCCGGGCGCTTACTCACCGCTGGACTCCTTTAACGCTTACCTGGTGGGGTCGATTAGAAACCATAAAAATGATGATTGTTCCGAAAGTGAATTATATCTTAGAAATGGTGCCCTGTCTCTTCCCTCGACGTATATATAAAGATATCGAGGGCCTTCTGACTAGATACTTGTGGCAAAACAAGACACCTAGGATAGCGAAACATAAGCTGCAAGCAGATAAGGAAAATGGGGGTGTCAGATTCCCTGATTTCCTGAAGTATCATCAATCTTTTCTTCTCAAACAAGGTGCTCGTTGGCTGGAAGATCCAGTACCGAGTAGACCTGTGTGGCTAGACATAGAAGAGGACCTTTGCAAACCGATTCCTCTTACTTTTCTCCCTGGTATGACTCTCCCATCAGACTCCCACTTTCCACCAATGCTTTTAGACACCTTAGGTGCCTTTAATAATCTCATGCAATCTTTAGACTCCCGACTCTGTCCGTTAGACAAGCTCCCACTTTGGTACAACACTCGATTTCGAATACAAAATAAACCGATGGCGTGGAGCCCCTGGTACACTAGGGGCATTTGGATTCCTAGTCAGTTGTTCCATGAAGGTCGCTGGAAAACTTTTAGTGAATTGCAAATTGAATTTGGTCTCCCAGCGAAACACTACTTTCAGTTGGTGCAACTTCAGCATTGCCTTAGGAGTGCTAAGGTGCTCCCGCCATCGGCCTCCCCTACACAAGGTTGGTTGGAGACTATCCGATCTATCGGTAGTTCACCGGGTGTAGCATCCAATTTTTACAAAACCTTATGTAATGCTATAACTAGGGATACCCCTATAGCGCAGAAAGCATGGGAGAGAGAATTGCATGTGACTTTGACCCCGGAGCAATGGAGCCTTGTCTGGAGTAGAGTGACACGGGTCTCCCGATCCGCCTCACTCACTCAGACACTCTTCTTTCTAGCCCACCGGTGTTTTTACACTCCTGACAGATTAGCCAAATGGAACACTACTCAGGGCAATAATTGTTGGACATGCCATGCGGCCATTGGTTCACTACCTCATGTTATGTATGAATGTCCCGCACTACAGTATTACTGGAGTCGGGTCTGGGGTCGTATCCAGTCTATTTTGCACTTTCAAGAGCCCCTTTCTTGGAGGATAGTGGGACTCCGCTCAGCTGCGGGGATCCCCTCTCTTCCAAAAACGGCTTACTTCCTTTTGGACTTTATGCTAGGCATTGCTATTTCCCTAATTACGAAATACTGGAAAAATAGCTCCCAACTGAGCCCCAATGAATGGTGGAATCATGTCTGTCTCTACAGTAAATATGAACAAATACCTCGTATGTTTGCTTCCCCCATTCAGACTCCTCATCATCGGTCTAAATGGAAGATGCTCAATGACTATGTACATTCTGCTCAATGCTCTCACCTGACTGTCTAAATTTATATATATCTTTGTCTCATGATTATTCTGTATCGCAGATACTCTTTTGATTGTTTTGATGTACAATCACTGTTGTTTGGAAGCGCTCACATGCTGACATAATCAGCTAGAGAAGAAGCGTGGGGGTGGGGGGTAATTGGGTTTACTTTTCTTTATTGTATAATTGTTTTGTCTCCTTTGGTGTGTTGTTTTCTTTTGTTTGTTGCAAAATGAAAATAAAAGTTTCAAAAAAAAGAAAAAAAAAAAAAAAAAAGAAGTTTCCTTACTACTCCTGTATTGCCTTCCGTCCCTTTTGTAAGCTGACTGAGAGGACATTCAACAGCTAATACTTCATTTGTTTGTGTCTTGCCCAGATCTTATTATATTAAGAGATTTTTATATCCATTATGATGACCCACTGCGATCACGGGATAAAGCTTTTCATACGTTTCTTTCTGACCATGCTATTCTACAACATGTCCATCTGCCAACCTGCTCTGTGGGGCATACACTTGATCTTATACTCACTCTTTCAAATGCATGCTCATCGGTCGATAATTTTAATGCAATCCCTGTGCCTTGGTCTGACCTTATTGCTCTTTTATTTGATTTACCTGAAACCTTCCATATCTGCTGGTTTGACCATCTCTCCTGTGACTTTTTCATATAGACCCATCATCTTGGCTACTTTTGCAGCTTTTCCGGCTGCCAACACCTTATTTCATGCAAATTTCTCTGATCTGCCTGTAGCTGAGCAGGCTTATATGTGGCATGCCACGCTCACTACAGAATTAAATAAGCTAGCACCACTGCAGACTAAGACTAGAGTTCCCAGAATATCACACAAATAGTATCATGCAGGTCTCCAGTTGCTCAAACAACAAACCCGAGCTGCAGAAAGATCTTGGAGGTAAGCAAAATCAACTCAAATCCTACAGAGCTTTAAGGCCACCCAGCTTTTCTATCACTGTAAAATATTTGAGACAAAGAAAAATTACTTTTCCATGCTCATCACCAATCCTCCATCTACAATAAAAGCTATGTTTTCAGTTGTCTCTCAACTTTCTACGCAATGCCAACTCCAATAGCATCTGCCCTGGTCTGGGCCTACCCCGGAAAAACTAGCAGACTACTTTTTGACCAAAGTTCAGTCAATCAAGGCTATGCTATCCTCACCTCTGCCTTTCTCTCCACCGGCTGAAGCTGGAGGTACTTCTTCTCTACCACTGCACTCCTGGTCACATTTTATCCCTGTGTCCCTCACTCAATTAGAGAGGGTATCGCAGTCCATTCATAAAACTACTTCCTCCTTAGACCCAATTCCATCAACATAGCTAAATAAGCCCAGTTAGGGACTCCTCCCAATCCATGTTTTCACTGGTCAACCAAAGTCTATCTTTAGTAGTAGTACCTGAGGCCTGGAAAAAAAGCTAAATTCCATCCTTTAAAAAAGGATCTGCATGGGGATTGGTCTGATCCTCAAAATTACTGCCCTATCTCAGACTTAGCCATCACATCGAAGATAGTAAGAAAATTGTCTTCCGTCATCTTTCAGATCATGTGGACCAAATTCATTTTCTCCATCCTCATCAATCAGGGTTTTGCCCATGCCACAGTATGGAAACAGTCCTGGCAGCAGTCCTTAATGATATTTATAGGTCACTTGATCATGGGAATAATGCTCTCACAGTATTGCTGGACTTACTTGTGGTCTTTGATCTGGTGAATCACAACCTACTTTTCTCCCGCCTGTACGAAGCAGGAATCAGAGGTACAGTGCTTAACTGGTTTCCTAAATCATAGATCTTTCCAGGTTCATATTCAAAGAGAGGGCTCTACCCCCCGAGACCTTATATTCGGTGTCCCCCAGGGTTCTATTTTATTGCCTTTATTATTTAACATTTTCCTTAGCCCATTAATTACTCAAATACAGGGATTAGGCATTTCCTATTATGTTTATACGGATGACATCTTACTGTTATGCCCTACTGATGATTCGGTAATAGATTTGACCCCTCTAAACAACTGTTTAATAACAATATCCTCCTGGTTATTTGAACACTCTCTTAAACTGAACCCTACTAAGTCGACAGCCATCTGGTTTACCGGTTCGGATTTTCAGCCTACACTTGCCCCTATGATAGACGGTCAGCCTTTAGTATTACATACCTCCCTTCGATATCTTGGAGTGGTGTTAGATTTGGCCCCTACTTTCTCCCCTCAACTGCACGAGGTAACTAAATTGGCTTTCCTGGCCTTATGGCATTTTCACAGCATTCGTTCATTTTCGGATCGCCCGGCCCAGATAACCGTGCTTTTACACACTGTGATACAGAGACTTGACTATTGCAATATTGCTTATCTAGGCCTTCCACAGGTCAATCTCTGTTGCCTCCAGACCTTCCAAAATACGGCTCTTCGCGTACTAGCTCACGCACGCACGCACACACGCACGCAAATTCAATCATATTACACTACTATTCGTCAAATATCATTGGTTACCTACAAAATTCTTGGATCATTTCATACTTCTTACCCCGACACACAAAATTATTCATGATATAGTTCAGGATTAGTTGTCTATTATTGTTTCCTTATATGCCCCAGCAAGAGTTCTTTGCTCGCTCAATGATTTTTGTTTATACCTCCCCTCCTCATGGAAAATAAAGTATGAATCTACAAGAAAATTAGCTTTTTCTGCTGCATCTGTGGCACATTGGAATGGCTTGCTGGGCCACTTCCGCACAGAACTAAATTTCAAGTGCTTCAAAAAATCCCTGAAAACCTTCCTTTTTAGGAATGTTCTTAACTTACTTGAGTAGCTATTTTTGTACGATGACACCCTTTAGGCATGGTAAGGACAGCCCCAAGGTCTAAGGGAATGGTGTGTATTTATCTTTATGTCTTATTCTGTTTGTTTATCTTTACTATGCTGTTCTTATCTCGCCTATACTGCCCTGTCTACACTATGGAGTCCCTTTCACTTCATTTTTTTTTATTATTTTTTTATTTATCGATTATACTATTACATCCAAAAAAATATCATTGAATGAAAAATTACATGGGTATTGGCAACAAACAACAAGAAATCTAACACAAAAAAGAAAAATAAATCCCCATTATCCCTCCATCTCTCAAATCACTCACACAGCCTCAGACATTCCAACAACATAGTCCTGTCAGATCACGAACTAAACTCTCTGCACACCCAAAATCATGATCCCAATGTAACCTGAACTGTAAATTAGCCACAGATAAAATTCTGTTTGTATATAATTTGTATATAGTTCCCCCTGTTGTCTCCAAGTTACTGACCCTGTTATAATGTAAGCAAAGCATTGTTCCAATGCAAAAATTTGTTAACTGTAAACCGCGCTGGTACCAAAAGTGCGGTATATAAGAACTGTAAATAAATAAATAAATTATATTAGACCACAAGTATAGGAAATATAGGGAAGTAAACTTCTTTTCTTTTTTAATTATTGTACACCACATAAACTGCTATGCAATCTTGCGATATATCAAATAAAATATAAGCATAACCATAGCATAAGAAAAAATACATCTATCTTCTCTGTTAGTTTTAAGTAATCACATATTGAAGCAGTTTTTGATTCAGAGCAAATCACTGTATGCAACATCCAGTTAATTTAATTCAAGCTTTACCTTACAGAAGAGCTTTTGTTCAATACACTATATACAGATTCATAAGAATATAAGATATCTCATACTGGGTAAAACCAAGCCCATTAAGCCCAGTATCCTGTTTCCAACAGTGACTAATCTAGGTCACAAATACCTGTCAGGTTCCCAAAAAGGTATACAGATTCCATATTGCTTATCCTGGGGTAAGCAGTGGAATTCCCTGGTCTTCTTTAATAATGGTTTATGGGCTTTGCCTCCAGGAATTTGTCCAAATCGTTTTAAAACCCAGCTTTAACTACATCCTCAGATAATGAATTCCAGAGTTTGATTACACATTGAGTGAAAAAATATTTTCTCCAGGACCAAGCAGGAAGTCAGTCCTCACATATGGGTGACATCAGCGCCGACAGAGCCCTCATGCGGAGCATTTCCCCAGCTTTCAAAGAAAGCCTTTGGGAATGCAGCGCGCATGTGTGGTCCCCTTCCCGCCCAAGGGTGCCATCTTGCTCAGTCTTCCATTTTCCGCGGAGCCCGACGGACATGTGTCGTTGTCACTTGGTAAAAAGTTGATTTTTCCTGCGTGAATTCATGTTTTTGCCCGGTTCGATGACAGTTCCCCTTCCTGCCTGGGCTTGGTACACCGGTATCAAGCCCAGAGCTAAGTTTTTCATTTTTTGTCCTTCGTGACTAGCGTTCCCATTTTTTTTTCTCTTTTTCACTGGCAGTCCGGTCTTTTGACCTTGCAGCGGTCCTTTTTCCCCCAATGGCTGCCAGCGGGTTCAAGAAGTGTGATCGGTGTAAGAAGCTGATGTCTCTCACCAACACACATGACTGCTGCCTCCGATGCCTCGGGCCCGACCATGACCCAGTGGTCTGTGTCCCATGCGGCAAAATGTCCTCTAAGGCGCTGAGGAGCCGTCAACATCAGCGTGAAAGACTCTTTTCCGACTCCGCGTCCGGCCAGGCCCAGACTTCATCAGAGGCCTCGACATCTCGGGAGTCCGACCTCGAGCACCGTCGAGGCTCCTCTGAAAGGGGGTCTCCTTCGAGGGAACACAGAAGGAAGAAGAAACCCATGAGGGCGGCATCGGTGAATGCTCTTGGCTCCTCGAGGGCCAGGTCGCATAGCCCCAACCGCCGTCCTGGGTCCTTGGAGTCGGAGAGCCTGCCAAGTTGCCTCGAGTGGAGCCGGAGTCCCTGAGTCACGTGAGTGCTGTTGTCCTCATAGACTCCCCTCCGGGGGAGCCGCTGTCGGGGCCCGAGTTGGGGGCTGCTGAGTCTCCTGAACTGAGTCTCAGGTTGACGGACTTGGAGAGCAGCTTGGCTGCCTTCATGGAGCAGCAGTGGGTACTTATCGCCGGTTTGACCGGTGCATCTGCCCCGACCACCGGGACCTCGATGTCCAAGTCGACCCCGGAGGCCGAGCCGATCCTCGAGTCGATGCGGTCTCGAGTCGATCCTCGGCCAAGGTCCCCCTTGGCCTCCCGCTCGGGGCCGAGGTCGTTGACGCCGGTGCCCTCGGCGTCGGGGCAGATGGCATCGGTGCCCGCACGGCCGGAGCCGCTCGATTCCTCCTCAGAGGGGTCAGAGTGGGAGATGGAGGACGAGGAGTCCCCGGATACTTTCCGGACCTGGTGCGTCCCATCAGACTCACCGGAGTCCGAGCCTTGGAGACGGTCCCCACCGGAGGATGCCCGGTTCTCGGACTTCATGCAGGACATGGCCAAAGCCTTGGCCTTCCCCGCGGATCCCGAGGAGGAGCTTCGAGCCGAAGAGCTCGAGGCCCTCCAGTATGACTCTCTGCCTAAGGAGGCCTTTACTGTACCAGTTCCTCCAATGCTGGAATGGCTGCTCTTCCACATGTGGGAGGCACCGGCCTCAGCGCCGGTTCTCAGCAAATGGGTCGATTCCATTTATCGAGTCCGTAAGAGCCCTGGGTTCTAGAAGGCACAGCTACCGCACCACTCCATGGTTGTGGAATCAGCCATGCATCGTCTGAAGAGTCAGAAGATGCACTCCTCAGTGCCCCCTGGTTGGGAGGTCCGGAACCTGGATGCCCTCGGTAGAAAGTGCTTCCAGGGCTCTATGCTGGCTTGCCGTGTCCAGACTTACCAGCTATACATGGGCATGTACCTTCGAGACCTGGCAAAGGAGATTGCCGGGTTCTCAGCTGGCCTCTCTGAGGAACCTTTGCAGAGGGTTAAGTCTGTCATCTGGGATTCGAGAGTGCTCAAAGTTTATCTCTCAAGCAGCCTATGATGGCTTCGAGGCTTAGGCCTGAGTAGCCGCGGACGGCATCGAGGCTTAGGCCTGAGTAGCCGCGGACGGCATCGATGCATGCCGTCAGGCCTGGCTACAGTCATCGGACCTCAAGCCATGGGTACAGGACAAATTGGTCGATGTCCCCTGCCGAAGTGAGAACCTTTTTGACAAACCCATGGCTGAAAAGGCTGCAGGACCTGAGTCTGAGACTCTCACCAGGACAAGGCTGTCCAGGAAAACGTCTGCCCCTTCTCAGAAGAAGAAGGGCTTGGGGAAAAAGCCCTTTTACCCGAGAAAGGCTACTGCCTACAAATCCTACCCTCATTTTCAGGCCTCTGCAGCTCCCCATCAGGGTCAGCAGGCCAAGGGGCAGGAACATGGACCCCGTAGGCAGAAAACCCCCAAGCCATCAGCTCTGGCTCCTGAACAGCAGGGAGCGGGGTTTTGACTCCCATTGCATAGCCTCTCCTCCTCAGCTGGCTCCTCTCAGCACAGGAGGCCAGCTGACACTGTATGCCCACAGGTGGTCAGCCATAACAGGGGATACCTGGGTGCTGAGCATAGTCTAAAATGGCTATTTGCTCCACTTCAACCAGTTACCCCCCTCCTATTTTCCAGGGGAGCCTCCAAGACTCCCTCTTCACAGGAACCTCCTCCTTCAGGAGTTGGCAAGTCTTCTAAAGGAGCAGGCGGTGGAACCGGTGCCTCACCACCTGAGAGGCCAAGGCTTCTATTCAAGATACTTTCTGGTACCAAAAAGGACAGGAGGCCTCAGGCCAATCCTAGACTTGCGAAATCTCAACAGGTTTCTGGAGAGGGAAAAGTTCAAGATGCTTACCCTTGGGATACTGCTACCCTACCTCCATCAGGGAGATTGGCTATGCTCCTTAGACCTAAAGGATGCTTATACTCATCATTCATCCAGACCACAGACAATATCTCAGATTTGTAGTGGGAGGAAGTCATTTTCGGTACAGGGTACTTCCCTTTGGCCTAACCTCCGCTCCCAGGGTTTTCACCAAGTGCTTGGCAGTGGTGGCGGCCTATCTCAGAAACCAGGGCATCTTTGTCTTCCCATACCTGGACGACTGGCTCATCAGGGGTCAGTCTCCACAGGAGACCAGACAAGCCACCCTTCGCACTGTATCTCTTCTCCAGCATCAAGGCTTTGTCCTAAACTTCGCAAAGTCCACTTTGCTCCCCTCACAGAACATAGAGTTCATAGGGGCAAGACTAGATACCCTTCAGGCAAAGGCTTATTTGCCCGAGGACAGGCCCCACAGACTGATAGCGTTGGCCAGTCAGTTCCAGAGCGGTTCTCTGGTCTCCGCCAGAAACTTCTTAAAGCTCTTGGGCCACATGGCATCCACGGTCCATGTAACTCCGAATGCCCGCCTGCACATGCGACCTGCTCAGTGATACCTCAGAGCTCAGTGGGTGCAAGCCACAGGCGACTTGAAAGACAAGATAAGGGTGTCCAAACTGCTGATAGCCTCCCTATGGTGGTGGCTGCATCTCCCAAACCTGGTCCAGGGGGTGCCTTTTCAGGCACCTCCCCACACACAGGTGCTGACAACCGATGCTTCCCTTCAGGGCCGGGGTGCACATTGCCAGGGGGCTTGCATTCAGGGCCTCTGGTCTCCTGGGGAGTCCACACAGCAGATCAGTCTATTGGATTTGCGAGCTATCCGCTTAGCTCTACAGACTTTCTCTCATGTCTTCTCTCACCAGTCTGTCTTAGTTCAGACAGACATCAAGTGGCAATGTTCTACGTGAACAAGCAAGGGGGCACAGGCTCCAAACTTCTGTGTCGGGAGGCGCAGGCCCTGTGCTCCTTGGCAATCAAACACAACATGTTTCTCAAGGCAGTTTACCTGCCTGGCTAGGAAAATTGCCTGGCAGACAGATTGAGCAGGATTCTACAGCCTCACGAATGGCAGTTGAATCCTCTGGTGGTCCAAGGGATCTTTCTCAGATGGGGTCTTCCAACCATCGATCTCTTTGCGAGTCCACTGAACCGTCAGCTACCCAGGTTCTGTTCCAGACAACCGCATCCTCTGCGAATAGCAGCAGATGTGTTTCTAATCTCTTGGTCTGCGGGCCTACTGTATGCGTTTCCTCCCACGCCTCTAGTGGCCTGAACCTTATTCAAGGTTCTTCAGGACAAGGCCTCAAATCTCTCAACCTGATGGCCTGGCTGCTGAAAGGGTAGTTCTAGTCCCCTTACTTCTACCTAAGGAGGTGGAAGAGGTGGTTTTGGCCTCTAGGAGACAATCCACCCAGAAATCTTATTTATTTAACACTCATTTTTATACCGCATCTTCCATCTTATGCCCTCAAGTGGCGTAGGTTCTCCACCTGGTGTGCTCAGCGCCAGGAAGATCCTTTTTTGTGCCTGGTTCCAGTGGTGCTGCAGTACCTGCTCCACCTCTCGGACCTAGGCCTTAGATCCAATTCCGTTCGGGTCCACCTCAGTACTCTATCGGCACACCACTCACAGATAGAGGGCCAATCTCTGTCGGGCCACCCCCTGGTGTCCCGTTTCTTCAGAGGACTGCTTCTGCTCAAGCCTACGATCCGTCCACCAGCCCCTGAGTGGGATTTAAATGTGGTCTTGCAACGACTTACTTGCCCACCATTTGAGCGGATGGCTAGCTGTCCTTTATGCTTCCTTTCCTGGAAGGCCTTGTTCTTGGTGGCTCTTACCTCGGCCAGGCGTGTGAGTGAACTACAAGCTCTGGTTTTTGATAGACTGTACACACGGTTCTATAAGAACAGGGTGGTCTTACGGACTCATCCTAAGTTCCTTCCGAAGGTTGTCCCCTCCTTCCACCTCAATCAGGAGGTGATTCTTCCAACATTCTTCCCCAGGCCGCATGCCAGCCGGGCTGAAACAGTCCTGCATACCCTGGACTGTAGAAGGGCGTTGTCCTTTTACATAGACCGTACGCAGGGGCATCGAAGGGCTGCTCAGCTCTTTGTATCTTTTGACCCTAATAAACTGGGGTTGCCTGTCTCCAAGCGTACGTTGTCCCTCTGGGTAGCGAATTGAATCGCCTGGGCGTACAGGGCAGCCGGCCTCTCCTTGCAGGGTTGAGTCACGGCCTACCATGTCAGGGAGAAGGCCACGTCAGTAGCCCATCTCTGCTCTGTTCCGTTGGCAGACATCTGCTGGGCCGCTACCTGGTCTTCGAGCCAGACTTTTGTGGCTCACTACTGCCTCGAAAGGGAGTCCCGTAGGGACAGTGCTTTCGGACAGGCGGTACTCCGTAATCTCTTTGAGGTTTAGGCAACTCCTACCCTCCGTCCCTTGTGTTGGGCTACCGTACGGGGGCGTTCTCAGAAAGGATTCTTTCACAGATGCTGACGCTCTAGAGGGAGCTTATTTTTCAGCTTGGGTTCCAGGTAGCCTGAAGCTAGGGAGTCCCATATGTGAGGACTGACTTCCTGCTTGGTCCTGGAGAAAGAGTACCCAGGAGCAGCAGGAATCAGTCCTCACGACCCTCCCTCCTCCCCTTGGAGTTGCAGTCATATGATTCATTTTGTTATTTTGCTCTCTTTTAGCTATGTCATCAGACTGAGCAAGATGGCACCCTTGGGCGGGAAAGGGATCGCGCATGCTCGCTGCCTCAGAAAAATCCAGGTTATCAATGTCCCTGTGTTATGTACATTACCAGGTTTAAGTTACAATGAAAACCACTTTTGACTGAAATAATAAAGTGTTATAAAAAACACCTCTTAAATAAATAATTCTGCTATCCCTTTTTAAGATATGATGACAAGAATTGCACACAATATTCAAGGTGCGGTCACACTATGGTAGAATACAGAGGCATTATAAAATCCTTTGTTTTAATCTCCATTCCTTTCCTTATGATTCCTAGCATTCTGATTTAATTAATTAATTTATTTATTGGTTCTTCTATACCGTCCCTTCCAGAGATCAGGGGTGATTTACAATTAACAGTATGAACAACTTATACATGGAACAGTAGGATTAACTATTTAGAGGTAACATATCTAACAAAACAACTTTTTTGAGTAATCTTCACAGAACTTTGCAACCCCATTAATTATTATTTACATTTATACGTGTTCACATGATCAGTTGTTGCATCCTAGCTGTGATGCGGATCCTTGAGTTATATGTTTGAGCAGTTACTGCTGATGGAAACCTGTATGCAGAGGGAGTGTGTGTGTGTGGGGGGGGGGGGTAGTGGGTTGTTTCTTGTGTGTTTTGTATGTTCGTTTATGAGAGGGGAGGGGGGGTTTCAGTAGAGTTTCCAAAATTCTGGGAGAATAGGAGCATTTTAAGTCCCTTTCTAAATAGTTGTAGATCCTTTGTCATGCGAAGTGCTAGAGGCAGTTCATTCCAGAGGCTGGGTGCTGTAAATGAATAGGCTCTAGAGCTCGTGCATCTTTGTTTTGCAGATGGCTTTGGGTGTGACAAGTGAGTGGTTTGCATTTTGTCTTCATGTCCTGGATTGGGGCGGCCGTGTGTGTAGTAGGGTGGTTAGGTGGGAGGGGGAGAAGTTGTTAATCAGCTTGAATTTTATAAGGAGTATCTTATATTTTATCCGGCTATGTATAGGGAGCCAGTGTAGATTGTGTAGGATGGGGGTTATGTGCTTGGCTAGACGGGCTTTAGAGACGATCCTGGCAGTGATATTTTGAGCCCTTTGGAGTATGTTTATGTTTTTAAGTGGTATTCCGTACAGTAGACTATTACAATAGTCAAAGTGGGGGGTGATTAGTGCGTGGACTACCGACTTAAAGTCATGGGTATCTCGGAGGGGTCTTAGATGCTGTATGGTTTTTAATTTGAAGAATATGGTTTTTGCTGTTTGTTTTAGGTGGGGGAGCATGCAGCGGGTGTGGTTGAGTATTATCCCAAGGTATTTTACTTCTGGTTTAACAGGGATGACTATATTGTTGATTGTGATGGTTTTAGGATGGATGGCATCTTGGTTTCTTGATACAAACATTGCTTCAGTTTTTTTGAAGTTGATACTGAGGTGGTTGTTTTCTAGCCAGGATTCATTTTGTGATAGCTAAAGGTAGGAGGGGTTGTTTGTGTCAATGGGTAGTGCCAACATGATGTCGTTAGCATAGATGTAATGGTTGATTTTGAATTTTCTGAATATGCTTGTGATGGGTTGTAAATATAATTTTCATTATTGCACACTGGGTGGATGGTTTCAACATATTATTAATAATGATGACTATATCCTTTGCCTGGGTGGTAGTTCTTAATGTGGAACATTGCATCATGTAACTGTATTTTGGATTCTTCTTCCCTAAGTGCATAACTTTGCACTTGTCCACATTAAATTCCATTTGCAATTTGCATGCCCAGTCTTCCAATTTATCAAGGTCCTCTCCAATGTTCCCTCTAATTTTCTGTAGGCTGTGTGCGCATAAAATATCAGCTGTGCAGCTTTTGAAGGAAGGTTAAATTTTTGTGCGCCACATAACGACACTCAGAGTTATATACTTTAAAATTTGACTACACGTCAGAATACAGTATGTACACCACATTGATTGCACTAGAAAATATTGTAGAACTTGTGAAAACCGTAAATACACAACAACTTTTAAATTTTAAGACGTCTGTGTTGTTGTCTATAAGAATCAGAACCGTAATTTTTGTGCGCTCTGTTGTAAAGTATGTGCGCTCGCTCGGCGAGGTGTGTGCGCGCGCACACGCGCACAGCTTAGAGGGAACAGTGGTCCTCTCAAAGGTTTTCACAATCTTCTTGTGTTTTAACAACTTTGAATAATTTTGTGTCATCTGCAAATTTGATCACCTCACTCTTTATTCCCATTTCCAGATCATTTATGAATATGTTAAAAAGCAGTGGTCCCAGCACAAATCACTGGCGTACTCCACTATCCACCTTTCTCCACTGAGAAAATTGGCCATTTATCCCTACTTTCTGTTTTCCATCTTTTAATCAGCTCTTGATCCACAACAGGGCAGTATCCTGGAAGTTCTGGATTACATCTTCCTACCTAAAAGACTCCTATCCCATCACTTTTCAATTTTGCCAAGAGACTCTCATGAAGGACCCCATCTAAGGCTTTCTGAAAATTGAGATATAATAGATCAGCTGGCTCACTTTTGTCTACCTGTTTATTCACACCTTAAAAAAAATATAACAGATTAGTAAGACAAGACTTTCCTTGGCTAAATCCATGTTGGCTTTCTCCCATTAAAAACCAGGACTATCTACATGTTCAGTAATTTTCTTCTTTATAGTGGTTTTTACCATTTTGCCCAGTAATAACATAAGGCTCATCAGTTTGTGGTTTCCTGAATCACCTCTAGAAATCTTCTTAAAAATTGGAGTTACATTGGCTATTCTCCAATCTTCAGATACTACAGATGATTTTAAAGATAGTTCACATAATAGTAGGTCTGCAATTTCATATTTCAATTCTTTCAGCACCCTTGGATGTAAAACATCCAGTCCGGGTGATTTTCTACCCTTTAGTTTATCAAAAATTGTACTACATCTTCCCAGTTTATTGAGATTTGTTTCAATTCTTCTGATACACCACCTTCAAATACCATTTCAGGCATGGGTAACGTCCCTATGTCTTCTTCTGTAAAAAACAATGCAAAAACGTCATTCATTTTTTTCACTATGGCCTTGCCCTCCCTTAGAATCCCTTTTACCCCCTATAATCTAATAGTCCAACTGACTCTCACAAAGGTTGTTTTGCTATAAATGTACTTGAAAACATTTTTTTTAAGTTACAGTGAAACCTTGACTTACGAGTTTAATTCGTTCTGTGATCGAGCTCGTAACTCAATTTGCTCGTATATCAAATCAAATTTTCCCATACTCTGTCACTTAACTTACTCGCTACACACTTAATGCTACAATTTATTGCTAAATTTAACTGACACACTATGCTACACTTTATCACTAAACTTCACTTAATCTTCTTCTTCTTTTTCGCCACACTTTCCTCGCTTTCACTTGCAGGGCGTTTGAATAAAAACCTGTCCAAGGAGATTTGCTTCTTCCTCCCTTTCAAAATGTTTCTAAAATGAGTGAGACAAATGTCGTTACACAGCGCCAACCACGACTTGTTGCAACTTTTTCAGGGTGTTTCTTTTCAATAAACTCTGAAATTTTCTCCCACATTTCCAACATTTCCTTAATCTCACTTGTATGGATAAGCTCCTCCGCTTCTGGCTCCTCCGCATTAATTTCCTGCAAAATCTCCGTATGCTGCTGCACTGTAGCTCCTTTAATTCCTCCATTTTCAGTTCCTCATTGTGCTGCTCAATGAGGTCATTAACGTCTCCTTCATCCACTTCCAGGCCCATAGACTTTCCGATGGACACAATCTCCTCCACCACTAACTCTTCAGGTTTGAATCCTTTGAAGTCCCTTTTGGACACAACCTCAGACCACAGCTTCTTCCATGTAGAGTTTAAGGTCCTCCTGCTGTTTTTATTCAATACGCAACGTGAAAAGTTGAGAGAAAGCAAAGAACCATCTAAAAGATGTGCAGGTGTTACCCATGGAATGTTCTCTTTCATCAATAAAGATAACCTCGTGAACTGAACGCTCGCTGATGATGGGTGGCGTAAGCTCGCTCGCTAGCTCGTAACTCAGAACTCGGCTCGCATCATAAAGCAAAAAAAAAAAAAAAAATTGACCAAGCGACAGCTCGTATCTCAGAAAACTCCTAAGTTGATTCACTCGTAAGTCGAGGTTTCACTGTATTTAGATTTTTCAGAAATACAACATACGATAAGACTTCAACTTCAAATATAAGCATTACAGTATTACTGAATGGAGAACCAATAGAGAGAATAAAAAAGGGGGGAAGGTCGAGTCAAATTACAGTAAGTCAATCATATGATTACCAAATATACATCAAGAGATTTCCAGATTCTTTTTACCTTATCAATACAATTTATAAAAATTGATGCAGCACATTCAAATTTGTGTGTTTGACAAACTGAGTACCACTAGAAGGTGACAGGGGGGATTCAAAAACATATGGTTGAGTCCCAACTTCAGTTGAGCAATGCCAACACAAGCTAGATTAGGAGGGCCCCGCTCTGTACATTCAAAGTTGGGTCCAGATTGCATGATGTGCTATAAAAAATAAACTGTTATTAGACCAGATATTTGACGATTTAAATATATTAGACAAAAGTTTTAGTTTAAACACCAGAGGGAGCGATAAATTGAATAGATCCCTTAAATGCTGGGCTGAGGCTATATTATTGCCATCAACCAATGGACCAATGTTAAATAGACCTTACTTAGTCCATCTCTTCCAGAATATAGTTTTGCCATTTATGCGAACCGATGGATTGTACCAAAGAGATGCTGATTTGGAATTAGCAAATTTTGTGGAACAACAAACATCCAAGCTAGTAAAAGCCTTAATGGTATTAATAATTAATGATGATTTTAACACCTTTTGAGTAATGCATGTTTGCTTCCATTGGCAAGCTTTTTTTCAAATTCTCTTTGTCTGTCTTATCAATGCCTTGCTTCTAACTTGTCAGTGCTTATGGTGTTTCCTATTTTAGTCATTTGGCTCCTTTTTCCATTTTCTAAAAAATGCTATTTTGGCTACAACAGCCTCTCTGACCTCACCTTTAAACCATGCTCAAAGGTTTTTGGCATTCCTTCTACTTTTCTTAAAGCATGGAATACATCCAGTCTGGGCTTCAAACATAAAATTTTTGAAAAATGCCCATGCTTGATGTAAATTTTTAACTTTTGCAATAAAAGGTAGTATTGTAGATTTCCTTGCCATCCTTCTTCCATTTATTGAATCAAAAGTGGTCATCACTATTGCCAAGTGCTCCCAACATCCTTATCTCTTGCACCAGATCCTGTGCTCCACTAAGGACTGGGTCCAAAATAGCTTCCCCTCTTGTTGGTTCATTAACCAGCTGCTCCAAGAAGCAGTCATTTATTTCATCTAGAAACTTTATTTTCCTAAGATGCTTGCTGTGATACTGACCCAGTCGATACCGGGGTAATTTAAATCACCCATTAATACTGTGTTGTAACCTTTGCTAGCTTTCCGGATTTTTTAGCATTTCATCATCCATCTGTCCATTCTGGCCAGGCAGTCGGTAGTACATCCCCTTTTTACATGTAATGTAAATCCATAGAGATTTTCCAGTGTATTTTGTTTATTGTAAAACTTTAATCCTTTGTGACTCAATGCCCTCTCTAACATAGTGCAACCGCTCCACCAATTTGATCTACCCAATCATTGCAATATAGTTTGTACCCAGGTATCACAGTGTCCCATTGGTTGCCCTCCTTCTACCAGGTCTCTGAGATGCCAGTTAAATCTAACCTTCCATTTAGTGCTATATATTTTAACTCTCCCATCTTATTTTTTAAACTTCTAGCATTCACATACAAGCATTTTAGAGGTTGTATTTTATTCATATTAATCTGGTTATCGATTGATAAGGGTAATTTGGACTCTTTCAGCTCTGTCTGCACTGTACTTAAGGGTATCTGGGTTATCTTTATTGGAACCTCTCTGTCGGGATGTCCTAATTTTCCTCTTTTGCTAGTATCCTTCAAGGATACATTCTTCCAAATCATGCGCTCTTGGGCGACTGTTGGCTTTCCCCTATTATCTAGTTTAAAAGCTGCTCTTTCTCCTTTTTAAAGGTTAATACTAGCAGCCTGGTTCCATCCCAGTTAATGTGGAGCCCATCCTTTCCTAAAAGGCCCCCCTTCCCCAGAATGTTGCCCAGTTCCTAACGAATCCATAAGTCTCTTCCTTGCACCATCGCCTCACCAATGCATTGAGACTCCGGAGCTCTGCCTGCCTTTTGGATCCTGCTCATGGAATGAGAAGCATTTCAGAGAATGCTACCCTGGAAGTTCTGGAATTCATTTTCCTACCTAAAAGCCTAAATTTGTCCTCCATAACCTCCCTCTCACATTTTCCTGTCATTGGTGCCAACATATACCAATACAGCAGGCCTCTCACCAGTACTACCTAAAACCTTGTCTAGGGGGTGCGTGAGGTACACTATCTTTGCACAAGGCAGGCATGTTGCCAGGCAATCCTCACATCCACCAGTCACCCAGCTATCTACATACCTAATGATTGAATCACCAATGAAAATGACTGTTCTAATCTTTACTTCATGGGCATGTGTCCCTGGAGAAACTTCCTCAGTATCGAGAAGGCTTTATATAACCTGGAGGATAGGTCCTAGCCACAGGCTCACTTCCTATCACACCAAGGTGATGCTCTCCTTTCATGTGATCTCTCTCCTTCATGGCAACAGAGAGACTGCCAGACTGAAGGTGGGACTTCAGTACTACGTCCCTATAGGTCTCATCTATATACCTCTGCCTTCCTTAGGTCCTCCAAGTCTGCTACTCTAGCCTCTAGAGATTGGACTCATTCTCTGAGAGCAAAGAACTCCTTCCATCTAGCGCACTTATAAGCCTCCTCATCAACTGGGAGAAAAACATACATGTGACATTCAATGCCAAAGACTGAATAGCCCTCATCTCACTGCTGGACTGCTGACTGCATCTTAGTTTTAAAGTTTTCTTTGGTTGTTTAAGTTATTTACTT
This sequence comes from Ichthyophis bannanicus, assembly GCA_033557465.1. NCBI lineage: Eukaryota > Metazoa > Chordata > Amphibia > Gymnophiona > Ichthyophiidae > Ichthyophis > Ichthyophis bannanicus. The sequence goes on along the minus strand of CM066035.1, from coordinate 425,212,601 downwards.
AGGGTCCAATTCCTTTCAAGATGTAGATCACCTTTGTATGTCCAGGCGGACCTGGACATACAAAGGAGATCGCGATTCTGATCCCGCAGGACACGGTCTAGCCCGTGGGATCAGAATCGCGAACAGCACTGTACGTGCAGGTTGGGACTGCAATTCAGTCCTGGCCTGCACATACAGAGCTAGCCTGCCTAATCCAGCCAGACTTTTAAATGGTGCCATGGCATCCCATTGTCATGGTACTGCGGCTCCATTTAAAAGCCGCGATGCTGGGAGTGAACTGTTGCTGTGTGAGGAGGTGAGACCATATTGGCTACCGGATTGTCGCGGCTGTATCTGGCTCCCGACGCTGCTGCTGCTCTGCTCTACCGGGCAGGCGCGCCCGGGGCAGCCCGCTCCTTTTGGGACCTTGAGGGTTTTAAATCTCCCCTCAGATATACCAGCGGTGGAGTGAACTGTTGCTGTGTGAGGAGGTGAGACCATATTCACCTGGCTACCGGATTGTTGCGGCTGTATCTGGCTCCCGACGCTGCTGCTGCTCTGCTCTACAAGGCAGGCGCGCCCGGGGCAGCCCACTCCTTTTGGGACCTTGAGGACTATAAGTTCAGTTGTTTTCTTTTCTGCGATTGCGGAGCGTGATTGCGGAGCGCGATTGCGGGGCTTGTGTGAAGGGGCGTGGTTAAAAGGGCAGGCTTCTGCCCCTTTGACGCCCTTTCAACGGCACAGCGATGGATGGTGAGGCTTCGGGGAATGTTGCAGGAATATCAGGTGAATGCTGTTAGTTTTGTGGCTATAATATCTATGCTGTATTTTGTCTGTTTATTTGGTTTTAGAATCGGGGTTTCTTGTATTTAATGGTAAGCGTAAGGCTAAATCGCAGCCTAAAGCCTCGGAGGCCGGCTCTGGTATAGTCAAACAAGCCGGTCCTCTAGATAAGCATTTCGCCCCCAAACCATTGGCTCAATCATCCGCTGAGGGCTTCTTTAAGCCCTGGAGGGAGATCCCCTCCTCCCTGTCCTGTCCTAATAGACGATTCCACTTTAGGTTTATGTTCTGATGCTCGCAGGAAGGATGTTTTAGTTTCTTTACCTAGCCCAGTTCACCTTGCAACAATGGAGGGTTCCAAGGAACTCCCAGTTTTGCTTCCGGAAGCAGAAATTACTTTGAAAGATTTGTGGGAAGCCTTGGAATGCATAGATACCAAGGTATCTGTGGCGGTAGGCTCCTTATGTAAATTTACGCAGGAGGCTGCTGTCTCATTACAGCAGCTTGATCAGAAAGTTTCTTTGTTAGATGTAGCTGTTACTAAATTAGAATCTCAGATTTCTTCTCTTCAGTCGGTTAATGTGATTGGAATTAAGGATTCCTTGATTTTACACTCTAAAATGGAATCTTTGGAGAACTCTATGCATGATTGCAATTTGAGATTTTTAAATTTTCCTCAGTCGTCATTATTGTCACCAAAGATTTTGTTAGATAAATATCTTAAAGAAATATTAGCTATATCTGACCCCGTTGATGTTAAACAGATTTATTATATTTCTGCTGCTTCAAAAAAGGTAAAATCTGTTGAGGGTGACCTGGATGAAATAATTCCCTCAGTGACCAATATTACTGCCTTTTTGGAAGACTCTCTTGATGTGATTACGTTACGTGCTACTATGTTGGTTTCTTTAAGGCTAAGTCATCTAAATTCTGCGGGCAGACTATAAACATATTCCCAGATGTTTCACGACCTACTCAGATGCGTCGGAGACAATTTTTGGCTCTTAAGCCTCGAGTGCTGGCTATGGGAGCCTCTTTTTTCCTGCGGTTTCCGTGTAAGTGTATCATAAATTATGATAATGCTTCATATGTTTTTCAGGATGTGACTCATCTGGAGAAGTTTCTTTTGGATAGGCAAGTTCGGGTAGGGGAGAGTGATGGATAATCTGGTTTGATTGACTACCTTCTTTAATATGGTCCTTATGGACCTGTTTTCTTTTCTATTTAGAATGATGTATTAGTTTTCTATTTTTCACAGCAGTTGACTCTCTTGATGTGGGCTATTATAAGTCTCCCTTATGTATTTGTTTCACTTGAATTGTACTTTTTTTTGAATTGCATGTGGGAGTTTATTTTCCTGTGTACCAAGTTCGGTCTATTATTTGTTAAAACCTAAATTAAAAAAAAAAAAAAGCCGCGATGCTGGCCGCTGCCCCACAAAGTTAATTCCCTGCAACCCGACCCCCGATCTGGCCTCCTAAGGCCAGGGTCAGACTGCGGGGGATTAATTTTTCCCCCAGCCCTTTTGAGCCCCAAAGCGAAAAAAAAAATCATCCATGGAGATTATTCCACCCTGGGGTGGAAAAACCTCCCCAGCCAATTCACCAGCCCTGGATGTACAGGGCCAACATTAGAATCGGCCCTGTACATCCAGGGCCGGCGACTGCCCACTGCCCACACACTCTCTGGCCCCAGGCCGCCTCTTCCCCACTCCCAACTAACTTCCCCGCACAACCGGTGGGGAAGTTATTTAGGGCAGGCAGCCGGCAGGAATAGCGGGGATAGATGTCCCGTTGGGATGTCCATTCCCGCTATTCATGCTTTGGAATGACCCCCTTACTTAAAGTTGCTAGAGATACTTTTACTGATGCAGCTATACCTAATGAGCCCGATATTCATAGAAACATAGAAACATGATGGCAGAAAAAGACCATATTGCCTATCTAGTCTGCCCTTCCATATGAACTACAATAGTCCCCTTTTTACCTTTAGAGATCCTCTGTGTTTGTCCCATCCTTTTTTGAGTTCAGATACTTTCCTTGTGTCCACCACCTCCACTGGGAGAATATTCCACGCATCTACCACTCTTTTCACAAATAAATATTTCCGCATATTACTCCTGAGCCTATCCCTTTCATTCTTATCCTATGTCCCCTCATAGTAGAGCTTTCCTTCAGTTGATAACGACCCTCCTGTGCATTTAGTCCAAGGAGGTATTTATTTTATTTATTTATTTAACACTCATTTATATACCGCATCTTCCAGAGATGTCTCTATCATATCGTCCCTATCCCGCCCTACTCTAAAGTATACATATTACGATCTTTAAGTCTGTCCTCATATGCTACATAACAAAGACCACTAACCATTTAGTAGCCACCCTCTATACCAGGGGTAATCAAATCTAGTCCTGGAGGGCCACAAACCAGTCAGGTTTTCGGGATATCCCTAACGAATATGCATGAGATACATTGAAATACAATGGAGGCAGTGCATGCAAATATATCTCATGCATATTCATTAGGGATATCCCGAAAACCTGACTGGTTTGCGGCCCTCCAGGACTGGATTTGAGTACCTCTGCTTTACACTGACTCCAACCTGCTTATATCCTTTTGAAGATGCGGTCTACAGAATTGCACCCAATCTTCCAAATGAGGTCGCACCAGAGACTTATACAGAGGCATTATCATCTCCTTTTTTTCTGCTGGCCATTCCTTTCCCTTTACACCCAAGCATCCTTCTGGCTTTTGCATTCACTTTTTCTACCTGTTTAGCTACTTTAAGATCATCAGTCACAACTATGTCCAGGTCCCGCTCTTCTTTTGTGGACAGATTACTTCATCCCCTACACTGTACCGTTACCTTGGATTTTTGCAGCCCAAATGCATGACCCTGCATTTTTTAGCATTAAATTTCAGCTGCCAAATTCTAGACCATTCTTCAAGCTTAGCTAGATCACTCCTCATGTTATCTACTCCTTCCTAGGTGTCTACTCTATTGCAATTTTTAATATCATCAACAAAAAAAGGAAACCTTACCCAACAGCCCTTCTGTAATATCACTAACAAAGATGTTAAAAAGAATGGTAAACCATGTAAATGCCGCTGAATGGGATATTCAATGCTGAATATCCCTGATTTTCTCCCCTAACCTCTTAGCATCGGGGTGTGTTGTGGGCATTCCGAGGTGGAGCAGAGGAGGCGACAGTCACTAAGCAGTTAAAAGCAATATTGCAGCACTACATGATTAGCGGCTTGTTGGTAAAATTAGGAAAAGTAAAAGCTAGCCTAATTTTACCTGCAGAAGCTTACCAGGCAGCAGTATAATATCTCTGCTATCCGGATATCTTCTGCTGCTCTGGGGCATGTGCAGCCATCCCGGATATTGAATGCTGGGGCCGCATATAACTTTGGCATTGAATATTGGGATTAGAGGTCGGCGGGAACTACAATGTGGTATAGCAGTGCATAGCCAGCTCCATTCAATATCAGACCACATAAGTTTAAGGGACTTTGTTCACCACAAGATTAATTAATTTCAGTGCCTTAATTAATCTATTTCTGATGGGGATAACCAGCTGAACCTGAAAGTGATTTTGACCATCTCTTTCCCTTTAATAGGTTTTAGAGCCTATAAAGCTAAGATTATGCCTGTGGTGGGTGGGAGTCGGGGTGGGCAGGAATGCAATAGAGCAAATGAACGGATGAGAATTAGAGTAGTATATTGGCACAGATCTGCATCAGTGAGGACCCGGGCACCATGGGTAAGTGTAACAGCAAATGTTTCCTGGTTAGATTTTGTTGGTTGCAGTTGGTGAATAATGATTTTTTTATTTTGTATGGAGATTATATTAGACATCATATTTGCAATTTCCACATGCAAAAATCAGGGCTTTACACATGGAAATGGCCATTTTAGAAGGGGTCTTATTTATACATGGATGTTTTTAGTCAAAGTTATGTGGGGCTATTTCATAAGAGGAATGCATGTGTAAGGCCAAAATTATAATGTCCAAATTTTTACTGCTCCATTATAGGAATAGTGATTTAAAAGGTCTTCCTATTGGTTATGTACTAAAATGGGGTCAAGATAAAGTACTTTGTAATTAAGAGCATCTGCATATCTAGATTTGCAAAATGGTCCGAATGCACATGTGTTTGGTGTGAAATACGGACATTGCTTATATAAGTTGCCAGGTTTCCCCCATCAATTTTCCCACATGTATGTTTCTGAAATGGCTCCTCCCACTGCACATAGATGTGTGTTTTACAAATGCCTCCAAGTTTAGCAGAGCTGTTCCTAAATTACCACCAGTATTGAGTACAACCTGATCTCGACGTCTCAATTTGGATATCTATGCCCTATCTACAGTAAAATGTGCCTTCACATGCCTGAATGGGGAAGCTGAGGATTTTAAGAGAAGAGATGTGTTGGAATTGAGAAAGAGGGAAGTTAAGAGACAAAAACAGCTGGACTGAGGGAGGGAGAGGTTAAGAGTGGAGTTGGTCTGCATGGAGGTGGGGAAAGGCTGAAAGAGAGGATTGGACTCCAGCCATCAGATAATAATTACTTAAAAATAGATTTACATCTATGTTCTTACACAATATTGCATGTTTAAGATACAAAGAGATCATTATAAAAGCATTTACATGAAGAAATGGAAGCATTAATACAAATAGATTGAATGCATTTGTACATGGCAAGTTTAGGAAGCCACTATTTTTGTGGGTAGATAGCTGGGACAAAGAAATACAAAAGTAGAGAGAATGGAGGAGTAGCTTATGTACCAAGCAGCCAGGGATTGATTCCCACTAGCACTCTTTCTGGCCTTGGGCAAGTCATTTAACCCTCCATTGATAACCTGAATTCTTCTGAGGCAATGTCCCTGTTTAATGTACATTACCAAGTTTAAGTTAAATAAAGGTTTGCACATTAGTCATGGCTTGGGCAGGCTGAAAAGGTATGCATGCACTTCCCATGTTGCAAAGGGAATACATACATACTTTTAACAAATTTCATCATCAGCTTTTGCACTTTCTCTGGGGCACATGCAAATGCTGGCCATCTGGTCATTGAGATCTAGGGTCTCCACTCTTCACCTATATTTCAGGAGGCAGTAGTGCAAATCTCAGATTTATTGTAGTATGAAAGGTGGCACACCAGAGGGAGCTGTAAGAAGCTGCTGATAGCCCCAGTGCTGTGTAAATCCAGGAGAGTCTAGGACAGCGATGGCGAACCTATGGCACGCGTGCCAGCTGTGGCACGCGAAGGCCTTGCAGCTGGCACGCGGGAAGGTCCGCAAAAAAGAAAAAGCTGGCTCTGACTGCTGCCGCGGACGCGGCAAGGGCAGAATGCAGTGTCCCGCGGGGCCCCCTCCGCCCGCTAAGCCCCTCTGCAAGGGCTTTCAGATTCGCGAGGGAGAGCGTCTCCCTCGCGTCTCTGTTAAGCCCGCAGGGGCTAATGGGAAATTTCCCATCAGCCCCTTTAGACGTGAGGGACTGATGGGAAATTTCCCATTAGCCCCTGCGGGCTTAACAGAGACGCGAGGGAGACGCTCTCCCTCGCGAATCTGAAAGCCCTTGCAGAGGGGCTTAGCGGGCGGAGGGGGCCCCGCGGGACATTGCATTCTGCCGCGGTAGCGGCAGCAGCCAGAGCCAGCTTTTTTTTTTTTTTAATTTGCCGGGGGGGGGGGTTAGGACTTCTAATGGGCTGGGTGGGGGGGGGGGTTAGGACTGCGAATGGGCTAGGGGGGGGTTAGGACTGCAAATGGGCTGGGGGGGGTAGGACTGCTAATGGGCTGTGGGCTGATGGGGGCTGTCTGGAAATGGGGTGATGGGGGGTTAGGACTGGTAATGGGCTATGGGGGGGGTTAGGACTGCTAATGGGCTATGGGGGGTTAGGACTGCTAAAGGGCTAGGGGGGGTTAGGACTGCTAATGGGCTATGGGGGGGTTAGGACTGCTAAAGGGCTAGGGGGGGTTAGGACTGGTAATGGGCTGTGGGCTGATGGGGGCTGTCTGGAAATGGGGTGATGAGGGGTTAGGACTGGTAATGGGCTATGGGGGGGTTAGGACTGGTAATGGGATATGGGTGTTTAGGACTGTTAATGGGCTTTGTGCTGATGTGGGATGTCTGGAAATGGGTGATGGGGGTTAGGACTGGTAATGGGTTATAGGGGGGGCTTAAACTGAAAATGGGGTGATGGGGGTTTAGGACTGGAAGTGGGTTGATGGGGGGGGCTAGGACTGGTATTGGGTTGGGGGTTGCTAGGACTGGAAATGGGCTGATGGGGGGCTAGGACTGGAAATGGGCTGATGCAGGGACTAGAAGGGAATGGATGCTGGGTGAGGCTGGAACTAGAAGGGAGCTGATGTTGTGGGAGGATTAGAATGGGATGGGGCTGGGAGAGTAAAATGGAGAGGGGAAAAATATTTTGTGTGGGAGGGATAAAAATCTACAATTGGCCGGGTATTGGGAGAGTAAGTGGGGATTGAGGATGGAGGGGTAAAATTTGAGTGGATGAAATAGGAATGAGGAAAGAGCAAAAGGAGAAAGATTAGTATGTTAAAGCGGATGTAGAGAGAGAGAATGGAAAAAAAAAACTAGAAGAGAGAAGAAAGGACAAATGGACAGCAGATGATGGAGAGTTAGCAGAAGACATGAAGAAACCAGAAGAAAGTGGCTGGAGCAATTGCAACTGTGTAACTGAGCTGAGGTATTCTGTTTATGTAATTCCTTTTTGACATTGCCACTTGTTCTCTTTCCCCAGTAGGTCATGTATTGTTATTCTCTGAAATGTATTGGTTTAATATTTGCAGTGTTGCCTTTTGATAGGTATGGTATGGTGCTTTGTGAGTCCTGGTAGTGCTGTTAGGATACGGCGGGTTTGCTATTGGTTCTAAATGGGCAGTGTTTGTAGTAGTTCCTAATGTGCCTGGCGGTTGGCACTGGATTATAGTAATGTAGAAATCTTTTAGTCTGTCTTTATCCATACACTCATTAAGAGACATGTTTACTAAAAGTTAGTGTATGTTAGCATTATGCAAATATTTATGCAAATTGACGTGCTGGCACTTTGAGGAAATTCTTTGGTTTTGTGCGGCAGTTTGGGCACTCGGGCTCAAAAAGGTTAGCCATCACTGGTCTAGGAGAACCTTAGTTCTCCTTAAGTACATATTTATCCTGGGCTACCTTAACAGAGCTAGAGCAGAGAAGTCTAGCCAGGAGAATATAGTTGAATAAAGCAGAGTAAAAATTATATTGGAAAAGCTATTTTACAGTGGAGCACTGAGGCTTGCCAACCATTTATAAACACAGAAACATAGAAATATGATGACAGAAAAAGACCACATGGCCTATCTAGTCTGTCCTTCCATATCAACAACTACAACAGTCCCCTTTTTTCCTTTAGAGATCCTCTGTGTTTGTCCCATGCTTTTTTGAATTCAGATACTGTCCTCATCTCTACCACCTCCACTGGGAGACTATTCCACAGATCCACCACTCTTTCTGTAAAGAAATATTTCCGCATATCACTCCTGAATCTATCCCCCTTCACCCTCATCCCATGTCCCCTCGTGGCAGAACTTGCTTTCAATCGAAATAGGCTCTCCCCCTGTACATTTATGCCATGGAGGTATTTAAACATCTCAATCATATCACCTCTATCCCGCCTTTCCTCTAAGGTGTACATATTAAGATCCTTAAGTCGGTCCTCATATGCTTCATAATGAAGACCACTAACCATTTTAGTAGCTACCCTTTGTACTGACTCCATCCAATCCACTTGAAACTTGATGGCAAACATCTGAAACAAAGCTACCAAAAGTGTCTCAAATATCTCATACCACCAGAAGAGGGTCAAAGGGCATTTACAGTGACAGAAGAACTCCTCTCCTTAAAGATGATACCAGATACCTTATCTTTCATAGTTACATTAGAAGCTGCAGCTCACTTTAGTTTCATTGGTGGACTAGAGGAGAACATAAGCATACCACAGAAATGAGCTGTCTCTTTCTGTGTACTTCTGCCACAGCTGCTTTCACTTTCCCTTCCTTCTTTCCTTCTAAGACCATTCAGTTTTTCTCACCTACCCTACAAAGCATTATGATATGATACTACTGGATTGCCAGCTCCACAAGACAAGAACCCTTTCCTTTTCAATGCTCTCCCACCCACTAGGACTTTGCCGCTTGGGAGTATCGTATCCCCAACTATGGTGTCAGATATTTGCCCAAGGGTTGCCTGCCTAGCCTGCCATAGGCCAGCCTCCCTGCTGCCATGTTTCAAGTCACTTGGGAAAGGAGGACTTTGAACAAGGTGAAATTCTCTCTCAAACCTACAGTAGATGAGTTTTGAAAACAAAAATTTTCTAATTTCCAATAGGCAACTTAAATACTTTCTTTTAATATTATACTTTATTTCTAGTGGGTTATGACTTTTCTGTACAGCCAACAGGTGAGAAAGATTGTTACAAAAGAAATAATTTCTTTGAATTCTCCCACTGTAAGATACATTATATACAGTAAGTGTCCTTCCCCTCATCTTCCATATTTGCACTTTTCTGTGATTGCCTAATAGTCTAATGGTTGCCCAAAGGTACATTCTGACTGCAGTTCACCCATGGACGGTTCAAGGCAATCTGATGACAGATGAGCTGGCACCCCTCCCCAATCACCCAAAGTGGAGGAGACTTCTCAGAGCTCTAGTCCGGGAGCAGAGGTTCCCTCACTCAGAACATCAGTCAGGTGGTTTCCCCAAGAAAGAAGAAAACATCACATTCCCAGGTTATATAATTTAAAAAACAAAAACTCTGCAATGCTGTTTATATACAGCAAAAATGGGAGCAGTTTAGTTATATAGCCTGGGAATATATTAAAACAAAATGATACCTGACACTGTACACTGAATCAGCACAGTATTAAATCCAGCTATATATTCTGCAAAAAAAAAAAAAAAGGAGATGCAGGGTGCTTATATACCAAGAAACAAAAAGAAAAAGAAAAAGCAAGAAACATATTACTACAATAAAATGTATTATAGCACCAAAATAAATTATAACTAATATTATTGTGGAGTTAAATGTACTGAGCTTACTTACTTTTTCTTTTAAAACATATATTCTGTATCAAAAGAAGTCACACTTCTATCAATGAATGCAGAGCAGAACTAGGACATTTCCCCATAGAACTCTACACACAAAAAAATAATTTCTGGATCTGGTGTCATCTCAGTAACAGCAATATAAACTCTCAGCAGTGCTGTGTAATATAAACCCTACAGAAATCATTCAGGACCTATAACAAAAATCTACATACCATAACAGCATTAATTTCTGAAACTTACACAAGCCGCCTAGAACATCAATGCACTATTATTGAACAAGCCTGATTACTATGGTAAAGATACCTAAATAGGAACTTCATCCTAACCTGGCCTCACTCTCAAATGCAGAACACAGATAGGCATTCACCAAGTGCAGAGTAAATGAACGCAAAGTAAAATGAAAAATATGTAGAGAAAAATCAAGCTGAAACTCCAAGAACCCAGACTCTGTCTGCACTACAGAGATGTAGATACCCCTATAAAAAGACAGAACATGTTAATTTCAAAGACTGGTATATTCAAATCACTAAATTGAAAATAAAATTTCTCTCTACTTTTGTTATTGGGCTCTTTTATTCTCTAATTGTGTTGATGTAGGTCTCTCATTTTTGCTTTCCTTTTTCTAGAGTCTCCAATCCATCTGCCACTTCTCCTGTCTTGTCTTCTTTCCATCTCTAAAGTTGATCTTTTCCTTTCAGCTTCCTTCCATTTATTGTAACAAGTCTCTATCGACTCAGGTATCATTCCTGCTCTTTATCATCCAGTCCTTAATCTCCCTCTTTTTTTACTTCATTTATCTAGCACTTTTCAACTCTTAGCTGAACTCTAACATTCCTTATCTCTCTCCTATCCCAGCCTTTTTATTACCCAGACTAACTGTCCCTTCCCCATGTCCAGCATCACTCCCATTCTCTCCTCCCCGTCTCTTCCTCTATCTCTCCCCAATCCATCACCAATCCTTTTTCTCACCCATTCCCCCATGTTCAGTATTTTCCTCTCCCTCCCCTTCATGTCCAGCATATTCCCACTCTCTCTTCCTATCCAACCATGGCTAGCATCTGTCCGCTCTCTCTATCCCTACCCTCCACCCCATGTCCAACATTTTCACTCTTTGATCTCTCTATCTGCCACCATGTCTGGTAGCCCCCCCCCCTCTCTCTCCCTCCCTATCTCCCCCATGCCCAACATATTCCATTCATTCCCTATGTCCTCCAACCCCCTTGTCCAGCATCTGCCCTCCGTCACCCTATCCCTCTCAATTCTGTCCAACATCTGCCTGCCATCCCCTATGCTCCCAACCCCATGTTCAGCATCTTCCCTCCATCCCTACCCCATATTTTATTTATTTATTTATTTATTTATGTATTTATTTTATTTATTTATTTGTCTCTTCTATACCGCGCTATTCAAATCAGTGCGGTGTACATTTAACAGAAACTTATGCAATGCAGTCGGGGCTGCATTGTATTTACAATAAACAGGAACTATAACTTGGACATAACTGGGGTACTTTCTACAAATTTGCACTAACAAATGTACTGTACACACTGAAAATGTACACGGAGACATATCCAGTGTCTACACTCTTAACTCCACCCTCCACCTCACCTGATTGTCCAGAAACTGTCCTCTACCTCCATCCTTTGTCAGTGTCTGCCCTCTGCCCACCCCATGTCCAATGTCTGCCCTCTACCCTACCTGTGTTTAGTGTTAGCAATCTGATCTCCATTTACTTATGACCCCAACCCTGTGTCCAGCATCTGTCCTCTATTCCCCTTTGCCTCCAACTCCATGTTCAGCATTCCCTTTATCTTCCTATGCCCCAACACCATGTCCAGAATCTGCCCTCACCCTCTATCCCATGTCCAGCCCTCCTCCCTCCAGCTTCCACTCAACCTGTCTCCAGTCTCTTCCCTCCACCCAACTCATGTCCAGCGTCTGCCTTCTATCTCCTTATCACCCCCTAACTCTTTGTCCAGTATCTTCCCTGCACCCTCTACTTCATGTCCAGCATCTGCCCTCTGCCTCCATCCCAAGTACAGCATCTTCCCTCCATCCACTCCTTGTATCCAATATCTGCCCTGAAGTGGGAGCAGAAGCAATGTCCACTTGCTTGTGATCTTACTGCACCAGATTTGTTTGCACCTTCAAAATAAATCTAATATACTGATAAGGCAAGACCTACCTTTACTGAATCCATGCTAGTTTATTCCAATTAAGCTGTGTCCATCTTTATGTCAAATAATTTTATCTTTTAGTTTATAATGTGATATTGTACAAGGTTCCAGGGTGATAATTGGAATTGTCCACATCAAAGAAGAACCCCTTCTATTAAGAAATGAAGACTGAGTTTACTCAATGTGGAGCCGTGTGCAGTAGGAGATAAAGAGATAGAGCCCTTATGTATGAGAAAATAGGCTTCAGTGCCTTGCCGGTATGTGCATTTGATAGTGTGTGTTTGGTTGGCTCACATACCTTAAAAGGTTTAGTGCCTGCAAAATCAATTTATCATTAAACCGTTAACATTAAACTGTTCTGGTGCACATCTAAAAAAATATAAAAATGAATATGTGAAATGAATTAAAATATTACCTTAAAATCAAGAAAGATTCTGAAAATTCCCAAAACAAGCCAAATGTTTTTCACCTCTGCACATCCTCAGTGCCCTTACCCATGCACCCCAAAAATGAATATAGTATTTGCAATGTCTATGTCTAATTGTACCACACACCATATACCATGTGGTGATGAGGTGTGTAATAAGAACAAATTATTAATTTCATTTTATTGTTCATCTTCTGCATAGCTTTCATACAAATTCTGTTTACAGTACAAACAAATTTGGAATTTCTTACATACGTCACCTAAATGGTAGCATTAACTAAATTTTTCACTCTGTTTTGCATACAATAGATGGTTCTGAAAGTTCAGCTCTCCGGTAGCCTTTTATCCTGTTTTCCTCCTAGATGGACCATACTGGTCTTTATCTGCTGTCATTTACTATGTTACTATGATCATGTGCTGCCTGACAAGAACTAATGCGAATATTTAAATCTGTTAAAGATGTCACCTGTCAGTTTTAAACAAAACAGCAAACTGTTCTTTTTCTGTTTTGGATTTGTAGCTAATTACAAATGATACAAATAATTTTGTATGTAGCAGTAATGTTAGCTAACACTATCATTGTTTTCCTTTAGGGGAAATCTCAAACAAGGCCGTACAAGAGGCGCTTTTAACTATAGTTGTTTTTTTATTCAGCCATAAAATCTATCTTTCATAAAGAAACCCACTTACATGTCTTACTTCAGTGAAGGTTATTTGTAGACTGAAGGTCTTTTCTTGTCAAGATATGATGAATACCATGTGTGAAGACAGAAGAGCGTGAGGACCTATATTAGCTGGAAAACCCACTGATCTGTGAATAACCTAAAAAAGAAAACCTGAAGATTAGCAGTGTCGCTCTTAAGAATGATCCATCAAATTCAACAAGCAGATTCACAGAGATGAATCATCGAGTTCCTTTTATTTCTATGCCACGGGAAAGGTTATTTCTTTCTCTTATAAACAGAAGTTCTAAAATATACGAAATGGAGACTTTTTCTCTGTCTGTTTGTCATGCGTCAGCAATTAATGTCATACTCTCCATATTACTTGTGTATTTGAAGGTACTTCCTCAGGGGGTCAATCATACAGAGTATTTAGGTATAGTCTTGCTAGGTTTACCTCTGACAGAATACTGTATTGCCTATGTACTAAGAAGACAATACTGAATGCCCTTTTCGTGGATGCAAAAACTGCTTTTTGGATATTGCTCACCCTATGAGTGGGTAAAAACAAAATACACTCTTCCAAAATGTGCATACTTTCACCTGGAGAGTTTATGCAAAGTTAGGTTAAGGAGGGACTCTTGAGTGCACTGAAGTGTACCTACATAAAAGCAGACGCAAATTTGCATGGGTACTTTTCCTTTGGAAATATTCAATGCAAAGCCATCCATTTAGTTTTGTTTTATGGTGGTAAACTCCATGGGTAAACACTACCTACAAGGTATGCCTAGCGAGGTTAGTTTGATTTACTCTACGGGGTTTGTAGCTATGGGGAAAATTGTCAGGAAAATTCAGCAACAAGTACAGGACTCCATCACTTCAGAGTCCATTGACCCATTTAGAAAGTGGAAAACTAGCTCTATTTGTTAAGACTGGGAAATATTTTAAATGTTATTCAGAGACTGAACAGAGGCTCCTCAGGAGGTTGAAAAGTGGGGGACACCCTCGGAAGGCGCCCAGCATGCTCCAATGTTAATCAGCTCGCATCAGGGTGTTCACCAACGGCACTTGCAGATGTTGAGTGACTCTAACTGTGATAGTGCCGCTGAATATTCCGGACAAGGGCGACTGTTTTAATCCCCTTTAAATATGTCCCCCAAAATAAGCAAGGTTAAACTATATATCAGAATTCTTAACAAATCTTATTGATTTCTTTGACTGGGTGACCAGGGGCTTTGAACAAGGGAGAGCCCTGGATGTGGTGTTCTTGGATGTCAGTAAAGCCTTTGATACCATTCCTCACAGGCGACTTATAAACAAACTGAGCATCCTACGGATGGACCCTAAAGTGACTGACTGGGTTAGAAATTGATTGAGTGGAAGGCAACAAAGGGTGTAGGTAACTGGAGCTCACTCTGAGGAGAAGGAGGTTACCAGTGGTGTGCCGCAGGGATCTCTCCTTGGTCTGATTCCTTTTAACATTTTTGTTACTGATATTGCAGAAGGGCTATCTGGTAAAGTTTGCTTATTTGTGGATGATAGCAAAATCTGCAATAGAGTAGACATCCAGGAAGGAGTAGATAACATGAGGCGGGATCTAGCTAAGCTGGAAAAATGGTCTAGATTTGGCAGCTAAAATTTAATGCTAAAAAAATGCAGGGTCATGCACTTGGGCTGCAAAACTCCAAGGGGTGAGGTACTTCTGTCCATGAAAGAAAAGTGAGACCTGGGCATAATTGTGTCTAATGATCTTAAAGTAACTAAACAGGTAGAAAAGTTGACTGAGAAAGCCAGAAGGATATTTTGGTGTATAGGGAGAGGAATGGCCAGCAGAAAAAAGGAGGTGATAATTCCTCTGTATAAGTCTCTGGTGCAACCTCATTTGCAGTATTGTGTGTAATTCTGAAGACCGCACCTTCAAAAGGATATAAGCAGGTTGGAGTCAATGCAGAGGGCGGCTACTAAAATGGTTAGTGGTCTTCGTTATGAAGCATATGAGGACAGACTTAAAGATCTTAATATGTATACTTTAGAGAAAAGGCAGGATAGAGGAGATATGATAGAGAGATTTAAATACCTCCATGGCATAAATACACAAGAGAGTCTCTTTCAATTAAAGACAAGCTCTGCTATGAGAGGACATAGGATGAGGTTAAAAGGGGATAGACTCAGAAGTAACATGCGGAAATATTTCTTTATGGAAAGAGTGGTAGATGCGTGGAATAGTCTCCCAATAGAGGTGATAGAGATGAGGACAGTATCTGAATTCAAAAAAGCATGGGACAAACACAGAGGATCTCTAAAGGAAAAAAGGGGACTATTGTAGTTGATGTGGAAGGGCAGACAAGAAGTGCAATGCGGTCTTTTTCTGCCATCATGTTTCTATTTTTCTAAAATAAAGCACCCTGATATCACAAGAGAGCCAATTCCAAACACTTCGGCCTGACAAAGAAATCATCCTAGTTTGAATTTTTGCATCACAAATGTAGCTAAAATCAGGGTGATTAAAAGCCCCTGATATTAAGATCTTAGTGAATGAGAGGGAGGATAAAAACGTGATAGGAATTGAAGCTTGGCAAAATATTATTTTTAAGACTAAGGGATTAGGATAACATAGCAACTTTAAAAAGTATTCCCCACTCTACAGGAAGTAATGCAAGAAGCACCACCCTGGAGTGATATGTTCATGTAACTTCTTCCCTGTTAGCAGACAAGCAGCAACACTGAGCTATCTGAAGGGCTGTACTGTAGATGAAGGCAACACAAACAAAACTGAATTACAATAAGCTATAGGCAAAGCTTAACTTGTAGGCCAAAAGGAAATGTAACTGGTATTGACAGCTGATCATGAGGAGGGTGAGACTAGTGGCTAATCAGAATGAGATGGATTTAACAGCTTTCTTTAAATCATCTCATGGAATCACTTTGTTACATTTGTAAAAGAGGATGATATATTGAAGATCTTGAAGATGTTCTTCCAGAAGAAAGATGTTCCTTTTTGCGGACAAACACTTAACATATTCCCTGATGTAGCAAGGGTAACTCAGGAGGCGGTTTCTACGACTGAAGCCCTTCTCAGTTTTATCTGCAAATGCCTGGTTACCCACCAGGGGTTGAGATGCAATTTTTTTTTAATATCTGCTGCAACGGGAAGTCCGCGGAGCTACGTACCAGGTGGCCGCTGTTAACCAGGAGGGGGGGGGGCAGCGTGGTGATTGGTCCCAGTGTGGTGGTAGCCTGGGTGCCGGGCAACAAGACGCGGATGGCATCTTACAAATGCATTGGCTCCCGCAGACTGAGTGAGGGGTGTGGGAGCCAATGAGAGGCGGAGGGAGCCCCAGCAGGGGGTGGGTATGAGGTGGAAGGCTGGCTGGACTGGTGATTGCGAAGGACAGAGCTGGAGGTGGCTGGCGTGTCTGCTTTACGGGGAAGAGGGATTGGAAGGCAGGAGAGTGAGCGGTGGCTGGCAGAGTCGGCAGTAGCAGCGGCGGTCGGCGGCGGTAATCAGGAGAGCTTCATGGAATAGCAGGGAGAGCAACGGTGTGGCAGACAGAGCGCCAGCAGGAGGGGCTGAGGAGGTGCAGGCCATGTGGAGGTTGGGATGGCACCAATTGTGGTAACAGGCAAGTTACTTGGTGGGATAAGGGCTTCAGTAAAAAATAAAATAAATACATAATAAAAATAATAGAAAATATATGGCAGAATTAAGAAAAAAAAAGGGGGATGTTTTAATGACGGCTTTGTGAATTGTGGAATGCATCCTCGCATGGGCCGGGGGAGGGGGCAGGATGGGGGTTAGAGGCTGGTGGTTGGCAGGGCGCGGCAGCCCGAGGGAAGAAGTTGGAAAGTGGGCACACGTTTCAGGGGGTAGGAAACCAGGGAGGGGGGTCAAGGCCGGGGAAAGAAAGGAACAGCAGGCAGGGGTACGGGGGCAGTGGGGAGAAACAGGTGGAGGGAGGGGGCAGCATGGGGGCAGAGGGGGTTTAAGGGGGGAGCGGGCCTCAAGAGGCTGGGAGTTGGGTGGGAAAGGACCGACTAGGGGTGCTCCTGGGCGGGGGGTGCCAGGTGCAGTGCAGGGTAGTGGGGAGCTCCCTAGCATAGGTTGGGCGGACCTGGGACTGCCAGGGCCAGGGCCTATTCCTCAGGGGTTGCAAGGCAGCACAGAGGGGGGGAAGGCCGGGTTCGAGAGGCAGGGACTAGCTGGTATGGCGAGCTGGCCCAGGATACCTGGAGGCTATTACCCGGCGGCCTGGGAGCACTGGCGTAGAGGGGGACAGGGCTCATCTATGGCAGAGTGGCTGGGGGTGTGGCAATCTCCTTGGGCCATGGCAGGTTCCCCTTCGCCTTTTGCTGTCTTATCTCCACAGATACCCCCTGGATGGTAGTACACAGTGGGACAAGGATTGAGCGGTCCAGGGTGACAGGATAACATGGCGGAGAGACTGGCATGAAGTTATCCGGAGGAAGGGACGACAGCGGAGCGGGAAGCAGCATCCCAGATGGAGTCAGAGCAGCAGGAGCTAGGGCAGAATGCAGAGGCAGCGGGGCCAAGGATAGGCGTTGCAGGTGAGTTAACAGCGGAGCAAGGGGAAGGGGTGGTTATCGGAAGAGGGGCGTCCGATGGTGTCGGGGGAAAGGCCAAAAAGAAATGAAAGCATTCATGTTGACGGCGTCGTAGGTCGAGGTCTTCTTCGTCAACGTTGTCAGAGGCAGCGGAAGGAGTGCGTAACAGGAGTGGCATGGGTGTGGAGGGGGTGGGGGTCGGGCGGGGTGACACCTATGCTGGCAGCCTTTTTGGAATTATGGGAAGGGGTGCCAAGGAATTTGCGTCGTAAGATCAAGAAGAGGCGGTATAGAGACATTTTCCGACTGTTGAAGGGTAGAAAGCGGTCATGGGACAGTAAGAAGAAGAGGAAGGAAGATGAGAAGGCTGGGAGGGTCAGGAAGGTAGCACGGAATGTATTAAACTGGACAACAGCCTTTTTGCGTCTAGCTAGTGTATGGGGGCATCAGCATCCTGAATACTATGGGATGTTGTTAGCTTCTGCGGACTCTATCTTGGAGACGGCCCAGACGCATGAAGGTTGGGCTTGGCTCAACTATGATGTTAAGTTCCAAGATAAGATGGAGGAAAACCAGCTTTTGTCCTGGGGGACACAAGATATTAATTTATGGTTGATGCAGATGGCGGCCAGGCTGGGTGGTGGGGGGTTGAGTGGAGCAAGAGGAGGACTAGCAGCTACACCAGGGGTGGGGTGGTCCTTTCGGGTGAGAGGGGCTTCTGCATTTCAGAGAACGGTCGGGGGAGGAACTGGAGACATTTGTTGGCGATTCAACAAGTCTTCATGCCCCTTTCCGGATTGCAAGTTCCGACATGCTTGTTCCATATGCAATGGGGGGCATTCCGTCCTCAAATGTGTCAAGAAAGGGGCAGTGGGTACCACTATGCTGGTCACCAAACAGTAGGACATTATTGGGCTTAGCTTCAACGCCAATTAGGATCGAGGCTTTAAAATCGTGGCTTAGGAAGTACCCCAGGTGCAGGGACAAGGAGGTGCTGGAGGGGGGATTTCAGTATGGGTTCAGGATTCCAGTAATAGGAACAGTGGTTTCAAAAAGCTAGGAATTCTCCCTCAGTTAAGCGTTTTGCCCAGATTGTGAGGGATAAATTGGCAGTTGAGCTTGAGTTGGGCAGGGTAGCCGGCCCCTTTGTGGAACAGCCATTTGCGGACTTTGTGGTTTCCCCGTTGGGAATTATACCAAAAAAAGAACAGGGGAAGTATCGATTAATTCATAACTTGTCCTTCCCGGTGGAATCTTCAGTGGATGACCATATCCCGAAAGAATTGTGTGCGGTGCGCTATGCAGCCTTTGATGAGGTGGTGGAATTGGTGAGAAGATGCGGTCAAGGGTGTTTGATGGCAAAGGTGGACATCGAATCCGCGTTTCGTTTGTTGCCGGTGCACCCGTCTGCATTTCATTTGTTAGGATTTTGTTTTGAAGGTAACAGTTATTTTGATAAATGCATGCCAATGGGTTGTTCAGTTTCTTGTGCTTATTTTGAACAGTTTAGTATGTTTATGCATTGGGCTTTCATGGAGCAGGTGGGTTGCGCAAATGTAGTACATTACCTGGATGATTTCCTGTTTGTAGGGGAGGCACAGTCCAGGTGGTGCCGGGAGTTACTGGATGGATTCGTACAGTTGTCCAGGGCATAGAGCGTTCTGTTGGCAGCGGGAAAAATGGAGGGCCCTTCAATGTGTTTCAAGTTTATAGGGGTGGAGTTGGATACCGTGGCCATGGTGTCGCGCTTGCTGATGGACAAAGTATGGAAGCTGCGTGTATTAATAGTGAACACGATGGGATCGAGTAAGATTACCCTGAGAGAAATCCAGGCCTTGATAGGCTCCCTTAATTTTGCGTGTAGGGTAATTCCGATGGGAAGGGTGTTTCTACGTAGATTTGCGGCAGCTACAGTGGGGGTGACTAAACCTCATCACCGTATTAGGGTGTCAAGGAGCATGCGGGCTGATTTGGGGGTATGGGATGAGTTTTTGAGGCTGAGATTTCCAGTTGTGACTTGCAATTGTTTACTGATGCAGCAGGTGGTCTGGGCTTGGGTATCTATTTTGGTGGCTGCTCGTGTGCGGCGGGTTGGCCGCCGGCATGGCGCGAGGCAGGCATAACCAGCAATATAGCCTTCCTGGAGCTGTTTCCGATTTTGGTGGTATTGGAATTGTGGCCAGACAGGCTTCGCAATTGCAAAATAGTTTGGTGGTGCGACAATACAGCTGTGGTCAGCGTGATCAACCATTATGCTCCGTGCTGCATGCTCGTCGCAGCTTTAATGCGGGAGGTGGTTCTAGCTTACTTGCGATTGAATGTGGTAGTGAAGGCTCGTCATATTCTCGGGAGTAATAACAAGATTGCTGATGCTCTTTCCCATTTTAAGTGGGAGCTGTTTCTGACTTTGGCGCCAGAGGCAGAAGCGGTAGGAACATCGGTCCCGGAGCACTTATGGCAGATAGGCCTCAGGAAATGATGGACCTGCTGCGGAGTTCAGTGTCAGCGGCGTCGTAAGCAGCGTATCGACGAGGCTGCAGCAGCGTGGTGGATTTCCTGGTGGAACGGGGATGGCAGTGGGGACCGGTGTCTGATCTGCTCCTGGGTCAGTATGTCATTGCAGCGAAGAATGCGGGATTGTTGAGGGCAAAGCACAGTTACTTACTTGTAACAGGTGATCTCTGGGAACAGCAGGAATAAGTCTTCACATATGGGTACGTCGGTACCGACGGAGCCTGCGCGGGAAGGCTCCCCAGCGTCCAATCAGAAAGCTTTTGGGAGCATCCCACAGCGCCTGCATGCTGCCTTCTCGCCTTTCCAACTGTCTCTCCTCAGTTGAGTTTTATAGCTGAGACAAAGAGGGAGAGAGAGGGAAAGGAAGAGAGATAGAGAGAGAGAGACAACTCCCAGGGGAGATGGGGAGGTTGTGAAGACTTGTTCCTGCTGTTCCCAGAGATCACCTGTTACAGGTAAGTAAGAACATAAGAACATAAGATATGCCATACTGGGTCAGACCAAGGTCCATCAAGCCCAGTATTCTGTTTCCAACAGTGGCCAATCTAGGTCATACGTACCTAGCAGTTTCCCCAAGGGACACAGGTTCCACAATGCTTGTATTGGTTCAAGCATTGATATCCTGGGTCCCTTCTTAATAATGGTTTATGGACCTTTCCTCCAGGAACTTGTCCAAACCTTTTTTAAACCCAGCTACACTAACTGTGCTATCTCCAGGAACAAGCAGGAATGAGTCTTCACATATGGGGACTCCCTAGCTTTTGATGCCAGGGAGAGAGCCCAGAAGTTGTGTGTCCCTGGGACAGGGCTGCACTTCCCCACCTGGATCTCTGGCATCCCATGAGGGATGGTGGTTAGGAGTTGATTAAGCATGGAACAGGTGTTTGAGAACAGCCTGACCAAACAAGGCATCCCGGCGGGATTCCTTGTCTAAGCAGTAATGGGCTGTGAAGGTATGAACTGAGGCCCAAGTGGCTGCTCGACAGATGTCATCGATAGACACAGAGTTCAGATGAGCCATTGAGGCTGCCATGGCTCTCACATTGTGAGCTGTGACATGACCCTCCAGAGAAATGTTCTTGCTCTGATAGGCGAAAGAAATACATTGGGAAATCCAGTTGGAAAGAGTTCTCTTGGAGACTGGTTGTCCCAAATGAGAAGGATCAAATGCAACAAAGAGTTGGGAAGACTTTCTATGTTGCTGTGTCCTCTGTAAGTAAAAATCCAGAGCTCTTTTACAGTCCAGAGTATGAAGATTCCTCTCTGCACTTGATGCATGAGGCCCTGGAAAAAAGACAGGTAGGTAGACCTCTTGGTTGAGGTGAAAAGGCGAGACCACCTTAGGCATAAAGTGTGGATTAGTCCTAAGCACCACCTTGTCATGATGGAACCTTGTATAAGGTGGATTAGCTACTAGTGCTTGCAATTCACTGATGCGGCGTGCTGATGTGATTGCAATGAGAAAGATAACCTTCCAAGAAAGGTATTTCAAGGAGGTAGTAGCTAAAGGTTCAAAAGGCGGCTTCATAAGCTGACCAAGAACCAAATTTAAGTCCCATGCCACCGGTGGTGGTCTAATGGGAGGCTTTGTTAAAAGGAGGCCTCTCATGAACCTTGCTACAAGGGGAAGAGAGGAAACAGGTTGTCGATTTAGAGGCTTGAGTGAAGCTGCAATAGCACTCAGATGGACTCTTACTGAATTTGTCTTAAGGCCTGCATTAGACAGATGCAGGAGATACTCCAGTAACGATTCCAGAGGTATTGACCGGGGGTTAAGACCCCTTCCAGAACACCAGATGGTAAACCTTTTCCACTTGAAGGTGTAAGAACGTCTAGAGGAAGGTTTTCTGGAAGCATGAAGAACATCTTTCACTTGTTGAGAAAGAGGAAGTTCCTGGAGATCTAGGCCTTCAGCAACCAAGCCCTGAGATGCAGAGACTGGGGATTGGGATGCCACAATTTTCCGTCCTCTTCAGAGAGGAGGTCTGGAGCAGACCCTAACTCTAGGGAGGGAGCTTGAGAGAGATGTAGAAGCAGAGGGTACCACACTTGCCGTGGCCAATGTGGAGCTATGAGAATCATGTAGGGTTGCAAACTGGCTCCAGATGCGCCCGACAGGTTCAATCCAGTCCTGGGTTTACTTCGTTGCATGCAGGGATATGTAGTTCTGATTTCTGCATTGCATTCTATAAGAAAAGGAAAACTACAAGTCACTGCATGCAATGGGGTAAACCCAGGACTGGATCAAGCCTGTCGGGCGCATCTGGAGCCAGTTGGCAACCCTAGAATCATGTGGCCTCTGTCTCTCTGAAGCTTGAATAGGGTTTTGGGACTTAGGGGAATGGGTGGAAAGGCATACAGGAAGTCTTGACCCCAGTGAAGGAGGAAAGCATCCCTTGCCTGAGCCCCCTGAGCCGGAGTTCTGGAACAGAACCGGGGAAGTTTGGCATTCCACGGACTTGCAAAGAGGTCTATATCCGGGGTTCCCCAAATTTGAAAAAGTTTTGACACCTGGTCCATATGTAGGGACCACTCGTGTGGAAGTAGAACTCGACTGAGTCTGTCTGCCCAAGAGTTTTGAACCCCTGGAAGATAGACTGCCAGAAGATGAATGTGATGCTCTCTGGTGAGGGCCCATAGTCGCAGAGCTTCATTGCAAAGTGACAGAGAGCCAGTTCCCCCCTGCTTGTTTAGGTAGAACATGGCTACCTGATTGTCTGTGTGGACAAGGACTGTCTTGTGGCTGAGCAGGGTGTGGAAAACTCGTAGAGCAAAGAAGATTGCTCTGAGTTCCAAAAGATTGATGTGGAGACAAGTCTCCTGTGGGGACCAGATGCCCTGGTTGGAGAGGTCCTGAAGATGAGCTCCCCAGCCCATTGGAGAAGCATCTGTTGTAAGAGTTGCCTGGGGTAGAAGCTGTTGAAAAGGACACCCCAGCAAGAGGTTTTGAGGGGACTTCCACCATTGGAGGGACAAAATGAGGCGACTTGTGTTTGCTATTTTGTCTGACAGGCAGCCTAATGCCTGGGTCCATTGGGTGGATAAAGTCCACTGAGCTGCTCTCATGTGAAGGCGAGCATATGGTACCACATGAACGGTGGAAGCCATATGGCCTAGCAACTGTAACATCTCTCGAGCAGTTAGTAGGGGTTTCAACTCTGCTTGAGAAGCTAACTGCATCAAGCGAAGGCAGCGGGCCTGGGGAAGAAAGGCCTTGCCTTTGTGGTATCCAGCAATGCCCCTATAAACTCCAGGGACTGAGTAGGGATCAAATTGGATTTTGGGAAGTTTATTAACAGCCCTAAGTATTGAAGGATACGCATTGTGCAGGTTAGAGCAGTCTTGGCCTCTGATTGAGTGGGAGCTCGAATGAGCCAGTTGTGCAGATAGGGGAAGACAAATATTCCCAGGGTGCGCAGAAAAGCAGTAACCACTGCCATGCATTTCGTGAACACCCTTGGTGCAGAGGCCAGGCCAAAGGGGAGCACTCTGTAATGATAGTGCTTCTCCTGGAAAAGGAACCGAAGGAACCTTCTGTGAGTTGGATGGATGAGAACATGAGTGTACGCATCCTTGAAATCTAGAGAACAAAGCCAATCCTGACTCTGAAGGTATGCCAGCAGAGTTCCTAAAGAAACCATCTCGAATTTTTCCTTGACTAGGAATCTGTTCAACTCTCTGAGATCTAAAATGGGTCTGAAGCCCCCTGTTTTCTTTGGGATAAGAAAACAGGGGGAGTAGAACCCTGTGCCTTGTTGTTGAAAAGGCACTTCCTCTATTGCCCCTTGGGCTAGAAGAGTGGCAACCTCCTGCTCTAATAGGCTGAGGAGGGAGGTTGGAGAATTGAACTGGTGCACTCTTGTGAGAGGGGGCAAGCTGGAAAAATGAAGTTTGTACCCCTCTCTTATGATGGAGAGTGTCCAATGCTCTGCTGTGATTTGTCCCCATCTGGGAGCAAAGTGACATAACCTTCCTGGAATGGTGGAGGGCTCTGGACCTTCTAGAGCCAGGAAGGCTAAGTTCTCTAGCAGAAAGTCAAAGGCCCTGAGAGGGCTGAGACTGCTGGGCTGGAGCAGGCCTCGCAGCCTTGGCCTTGGTCTGTTTGGAGGATTGCTGACGTTTGGAAGGGAACTGAGCTGCAGAAGATGCTCTCTGACTATAAGCAGGATAGGATCTTCCCTTTTTAGAAAAAGGTGTTTTCTTGAACAACATTTTCTTAGCAGGAGCAGCTGTAGATTTGGATAGTCTATCCAAAGCAGAATTTTCAGTATCCATCTGATTGGCCTTTGCTTGCCAATCCTTACCAAACAGATTTTCACCTGTACAAGGGATATTTCCCAATTCATCTTGGACCCAGGTCTCCAAATCAGATGCTTGAAGCCAAGCAATTCTACTTGCACCTATAGCTATAGCTGAGGCTCTGCTTACGCATTCAAAGGAGTCGAAAGCTGCACGGTTGGAGAATCTGGAGATATCCTGGGCATGTTTGAGCCCAGAGAGAAATTCTTGCCTTTTATTGTCAGACATAAAAGGACTTAAAGTCTGCAAATTTATTATTTATTTATTTATTTAACATTTCTTATATACCGCGCTATTTGTCATCAGCGCGGTTTACATCAAAACAATAGAACACTTGACCAGATACATTGGCCGTCGTTTACATAAAACGGGGAGTTAACATGGAGGAGAACTTGGGGAACTATATTAAGGATATTAAATGGTCAGTGACTTCTTTTAAGAACATTCCCATGTAGAGACTATAAGAATTAATTCTCGCAGCAAGCATGGAAGCTTGGAAGACTCTTCTACCAAAAGCATCCAGGGTTCTACATTCACGTCCTGGAGGATTAGAGGCATGTCTCTTGGCACTTCTAATCTTTCTCATTGCAGACTCAACCACAATAGAGTGGTGAGGAAGCTGAGTTTTATGGAAACCAGGACAAGGAGGGACACGATACATGGTGTCCAACCTGCGAGAATGAGGAGAGGTGGTTAGAGGTGCTTCCCACATCCTTAACATGAGATCATACAGAATCTCATGAATAGGCAAGGTAGCTGCCTCTTTAGGAGTTTTAGGATATTGTAGAATATCTAACTCCTTAGCTCTAGGCTCTGACTCTGGGGCTACTGTAATAGAGAGACCCTGGGCCACCTCTCTGATAAAGTCTTGAAAAGACAAGTACTCTGGAGGAGACATCCTTCGTTTAGGAGAGGACTCCTCCTGTGGAAGAAGCCTGGCTGCATCGACAGACTCTTCAGAATCCTCAGAGTCATCAG
The DNA here is from genome assembly GCA_033557465.1 of Ichthyophis bannanicus. Taxonomy (NCBI): domain Eukaryota; kingdom Metazoa; phylum Chordata; class Amphibia; order Gymnophiona; family Ichthyophiidae; genus Ichthyophis; species Ichthyophis bannanicus. Next base: position 425,187,112 of record CM066035.1, on the reverse strand, counting down.
AGGAATCAAAGTATCGTCTGTCGGGATGCTCTTGCAAAGCCCGATACCCGTACCGACCGTGGTCGGTATCGGGAATCATCAGTACCGGGGTATCAGTACCGGAGTGCTGCAGAGGGCAGGGTACCAGCATGGCTGACACCGATGCCGATGTCGATACCACCGGTACCGGAATCAGTACCGATGGCGATACCGGAGCCGGTACCTGCAGAGTAGTCTGTTGCGGTACCACGGGCGTCGATGCCACAAGGAAAGCCGCCAGACTGCGTTCCATGGACAGAATCCTCTGATCCATCGACGCTGCCAATGCCTGGAAGTCGGTACCGGTGGGGGCCACCGGTACCCCAGAGCATGGCACCAGGAGATCTGTTGAGGCCACGCCATCTAGATCGTCCTGGAACCCCGATGATGATGCTTTAGAAGCCGAAGCCTCCCGCTGGGGTAATTTTGCCGGTGCAGAATCCTCGAGGGCAAGGCCAGAGGCATCTCGATGCTTAGAAGGAGATTTGCTCTTCGAGGACCAGCTGGATTTATGTTTAGTTACCTGAGATCCATGTGAGGAAGAAGAAGCCCTGGAAGACGTCGATGCCACCGAAGCCGCATCAGAAGGAAACAGGGTACTGAGCTTGGCAACTCGGTTCTGTCGACCTCTCTTAGACATCATGGAACAGGACACACAATCCTTAATGGAATGGTCAGGGCCTAAACATTTGAGACACCAGTCATGGGTGTCAGTGACGGATATAGTACCGCCACATTTTGTGCACTTCTTAAAACCTGAGGCAGGTTTTTCCATATTTAAGGAAGAAGGTTTTGGGCCTAAGGCCCAAAACTGAAGTACACCTGATGAAAAAATAGAAGGTCTTTTTTTTTTTTTTTTTTTGAAGAAAAGAATAAGAACCGGCGGTACCGGTACAGCGTCGAGGAAGGCAGACGTGTACAGAAAAGAAATAAAGAAAAAATAAGGAAATTCTTCTGCGGTGAGAGGAACACGACCTGCTGGCTCCGCGGAAAAAGAACAACTGAGGAGAGACAGTTGGAAAGGCGGGAGGCAGCATGCAGGCGCTGTGGGATGCTCCCAAAAGCTTTCTGATTGGATGCTGGGGAGCGTTCCCGCGCAGGCTCCATCGGTACCGACGTACCCATATGTGAAGACTCATTCCTGCTTGTTCCTGGAGATTGGTGCATACACAATTGGCGGGGTTTTCCTTTTTCTCAAAGGCAGTGGGGTGGGGGGCAGCGAGCGGGGGATTTTTGACGCGCAGGCTGCTGAAAGGGTGGGAACGGTCCCTTCCCGCTTAGGGCGACAGTAGGGGCCTATTACGCATGACTTGCTGGTGAGGTTGTGTTCGGCATTGCCTCAGATTGCAGCGTCCCCTTATGAAGGCAGGCTTTTTCAAGCAGTCTTTTCCATGGCCTTTTTTGGCGCCTTTCGAGTGGGGGAGTTGATAGCCGAGTCCAGCCGGGCCAGAGTAGCTGGGGGCTTGCAAATGCAGCAGGTAAAGTTGGCCGGGGGACGAATTACGAATTCGGCTGGTGCGATCCAAAATGGATCAGAGGGGAAAGGGAACTTACGTGGTTTTGAAGGCAGTTGGCAGTTCTTTGACGTGTCCAGTAGCTTCAATGAAGGCCTACTTGCGAGTAAGGCCAGTGGGGGACGGCAGTCTCTTTATGCATGAGGATGCTCGGGTTCTGACGTGATTTCAGTTTACAGCGGTCTTACGGCTTTCGCTGCAGCAGATTGGAGAGGACCCTTGCCAGTTTGCACTGCACTCCTTCAAAATTGGTGCAGCTACCAGTGCAGCTGCGGCGGGGCTACCGGAGCGGGAGAAACAGCGGATTGGCAGATGGAGGTCGCAGGAGTTCCAGGGCTATGTGCGCTTATAAGCTCCCTATTGCTGCTAACTGTCACATTTTTTTTTTGCAGATTTGAGACAGGGACTGTGTCACTGTTGGGTGATTGGCCACTCATTTGCATACTGGGCTGGTCGACGAGCAGCAATAGGGCCGGTGGGGCCGAATATCAGATTGGAAGCTTCGGAGGTGACCATATCATGGCTGGGTGAGCGCGGCCTCCGATGGATGCAGCTCTTGCCTTTGCTGCGGTACCACAAGCGTGACAAGGGGGTATCAGCCATCCTATTGATACATCTGGGAGGCAACGACCTCAGGTCTTGGACCTGTAAGCAGTTGATCAGAGCAGCGCACAGGGACTTGGGGTAGGTGTTATTGATGTTCAAAGAAGTGGTTCTCTTATGGTCTGATATCATACCAAGGCCTGCTTGCTGGGACCATCAGAGGTGGTCAAGGGGGTTAACAAAAATTAAATCGCCAAATTGGCCGCTGGGTGTGTGAGCACGGCGGGTCCCAAATTTTGCATCCTTGAGTCGAGGTGGGCTGTGTGGGTCTATATAGGCAGGATGGAGTACATTTATCCCCGGTTGGGGTGGATTTGCTCCTGAACGATTGGCAAGAGGCCTTGGAGTATGTTTTGCAGGGGAGGTTAGCTGGCTGCAGCTTGGGATTGGAGGGCGGCACAGGGACATGCGTCACCTGAGCCAGTGGCGGGATCCCGGAGGTTTCTGGGGTCCGGAGCTGGAGCCAGAGGCACTGCTTAGGCGGGGGTGGGGTACCCCCAACCCAGACAATCCCTCGGGGAATTTGCTAATAATATGGCGAAGCCGGAAGAGGGGGGAATGCAAATAGCTGTGGCCCGGACACGGCGGAAGCGGAAATGATGTCACCTTGCTACTCACATGGCTGGTGAGGACTCGTTCTGCGGTTAGGATACTTATGATTTGGTTTGGAAATGTTTGGCTATTGTTAAAAGGTTAATAAAGCTGCAACCAGTTTAATTCCGAAATTTGCAGTAGAGTTATTATTGAATGGGGGGAGGTGGAAAAGTGAGGGGAAGGAAGGAGGGGTGGTAATGGGAGCACCATGTCAGCCATACCTCGGTTACTACATTTTATTTATTTATTGCAACCAGTGGATGTGTGGAATTTGATAACTGCATTTGGCTGTGATGCTTTCTGTCTTCATAATAGAAATCGTTATAATTGTTTTGTTTCCCCTTCTTTTTTTTCTGCACTTTTGATATTACTTATATATTCCTTAGTTTTAATAATGGAAGTATTATAAATATTTATCAGAAGTAGAACTGTGGAGCTGGGATAGAGGGCTGTGCTGCAGGCTTATTCCCCCCTCCCTCCCCACCTTCCTTTAAGATTGCTTGGAGGGGAGAAGCTGGAACAGAACCCTGCTGCCCTGGGATCTGACAAGAAGTGGCAGAACTGAATCCCAGGCCGTTCCTCCAGAAATTAAACCTTCCCTGTAAGTGATAATACCAGTTATTGCAATGCAGTCCTAAACTCTGAAGGTTCTGGAAAAGATTTCAATCTCCGTAATAGTCACAGCTTATAAAAGAGATTTACACGCTGAATCCTTAATATGCAAATGAAAAAATAATTCAGAATCAAGAATTACTCCCCAATAACTGACTTTAGGAATTATTAATACTGACAGTCACTAGTAAGTTTAGAAGGAATATTCAATTTTATATTATGTCGAATCACCATAAGTTTTGTTTGTTTGTTTTAAGTTTAAAGATAAACCCTGAAAAAGTAACCAGGAGGATACAGACTTTATACAATCAGTCATATGTTTTAAAGCATCCTGTACTGTATAGGGAGTGGAGGAGTAGCCTAGTGGTTAGAGCACTAGCTTGGTAACCAAGCAACCAGGGTTCAATTCCCACTAGCACTCCTTGTGGCCTTTGGCAAGCCACTTCACTCTCCATTAACTTGGAAGAAAGGCCTGGCAATCTACTTCCAGTAACACTGCCAAGAAAACCCAGGAGCTTCTAGGTCACCAGGAGTCAGGATTGACTCAAAGGCACACATTGCATTTTTTTAATTTTTTGTACTGTATAGTCACTTCAGCTGGTAGGAACAACATTATATTGTCAGCATAAAAACGATAAACATTTGTAGGGTTATTTTGGCAGCAGTGTTCATGCATGGAAAAGAGGCACAGATGCCCAAGTCTGAAGAGGGGCATGGCAGAGGCATGGGTGGGGCATGCCAAAGAACCTGGACGTCTATGCACGATCTCAGAAATATCCTGGATGTCTGCAGCCGCACCTAAGGCTATACCTGCTCCAGGCACAAACAGGCATCAGAAAGATGCTCGTTTTGTCAGCCAAACGTCTGGAGAGTGTGGAGAAGGAGCTACACTAACACTGCCTTTATTTTACAGTATGCCAACGAACACTGACAGGGAATGGAGGCTTGTGCTTTTGTTTTGCCACGCTGCTGGATGTCTCCTTATGCTAGCTTGCATGAAATGGATATCTCCGTCCCACACTTTCGTAAGGGATATGCCTACGTGGCCACTGGTATGGACATCCATAGTGGGGACATCTATGTTCCTGAAATCGGATAGAGATATAGATGTCCCTGTCATTTTTCCACCCCGGATGTCCCCGGTTTGACTTAGACAGGCTTTCTAAAATGCCACTTTCAATGAAGTATCAGATAGAGGGCATATATATTTAACAAACAAAATCATGGATTGGACTGAGCCTCAATATACTTCAAATCATTCTGAAACTATTCTCCAATAAGCACACTTTGGTGCCTATCAGATGACTTAGATCTAAGCCAATCGAAAACCAATGATCCAATACTCAATGACAAACAATTAAAAAATAAAGGGTTTAAAACAGAAACCAAAGCCACAACTACTGATTTACCTTTACCAGATTCAGAAAACCAAACATCAAGAGTCTCTGTTCCACATCCAGTATGAAACTCAAACCGGCACGGATCCAACATCAAATTGGTGCAGTTGATCGAGAATCATGTATTCAATACGTTTTGCAAGAAAGGGAGGCTAGATTTAGGCATATAATAAGGTAAACTAGCTGGATTAGCTTGTGCTTTCTTCAGAACTGAGTGCATTATTGCTCTCTTCAAGACTGATGACAAATCTTTCAGAGTTAACAAGCTATTAATCAAATCCATCAAAGGCGCCATCACTGAACGACAGCTTTTCAAAAGCCCTCTGAGGACCAGGTCTAATTCCCTGCAAATTCACAATTTATCACATTAAAATCATCCCATAATAAAGGCATACTCCTAAATGATCTATCAGATGAGTGATCAGCATCACAATACATTTCTAAATCTGTCAGTCGCTTAGATTCAAGTAATGAAGTATATTTATCAGGGCAAACTGTGGTATCTACTTCAGGAGAATTTCTAAGCTCGGTTAAACTCTAGAGAGTCATAACAAGCTCATGGGGGTCTTGTATAGCTTTATTAATTTTATTAGAATGGTAAACTTTCATGGATGTAGTGACTAAGGCATGGTAAGATATTAAGAAATCATTGTAAAATTATTTATTACTAGCTGCCGTTGAGTTTTGCGAAATTCTCTCAGCGCATCTCAAAGACCTTTAAGCTACCTTGATCTCCTTAGTAAACCAAGGGGAAAATGTGATTTAGTCATAAAATGATTTTTCAAGGGGGCCTCTTGGTGCAACATCTTTTAACATCTGATACATAGTAGCTACATATGAAATCAGATTAGCACTGGAAAGATTTATAGAAAGCTGCTGCCAATTTTGAGAAAATGTATCTGCTTCAATTTCTTCTCTAGTTTCCCAGGAATCTGAGTTAGATTTACAGTTGGTAGGGGGTCAGTTAAACATTTAACAGGGAAAAAGGCATATCTAAGCAATGGCCTCTAAGAGAGCTAACCAACTATAAATGTCCAAAAATCCTCATAGCCTCTAAAATGTTATTGGTGAGGTAGAAAGAGAAGAGAAATAAAGTGGTATATTAAAGACCCTTAAATAAGATAATTAGAGATCTCAATATTTAGAGCTCCAACTCTGTGGGACATAGGATCACAAATCTGTGACTGAGGGGGCTGATAAATCAAACAATTACCCCCAAGATGAAAAGAGACCAAGAAAAGGTCACACTCCAGAATTACATCCGTTTTGTCTTGGGAATAAGATAATGTGTTCTTAATTAACATTAATACTCCCCGCCACAGCTTGGATCTGGAAAAAAATTTGTAACTGTACCCAGGAGGGCATAAATGATTTAAAATATCATCACTTTCTAAACTCCATGTTACAAAAATATCCGGTTTATCACTAACAAGAATATCAAACTTCATGTTTTGATCTAACCGAAGGTGCATTAACCAGATAAATAAGTATAGGTTTATGTACAACTTTAGCAACCATATGCAAGGAAAGAAAATGATGTTTCCAACAACATCAGCCAGTGATAACAGAAACTGATGTCAGCAACATAGTAAAATTAACTTACCGAAGTCAGAAAAGTCAAACATAAAAATAAAAAGCTCTCTGTGAAAAGCACACAAATAAGCACATGGGGTGGAACATGCCCCTTTGGCACACTCCCTCAGTACAATGCTGGAAGTGCAACATCTCAGCTGGGTGTTTGCTTTTAAGATGCTCGGACAGGGACAGGGAGACATCATCACTTTACGATGACAATCATCAAAGTTGTCCCTTACTGAATGCAGCAATCCACGCTGCACAGGTAAATTTATGAAGTACACAGTACTAAACAGCTAGTAGTCTCACCAAGACTCCTCAGTCTCAACTTGGAGTTTGCTTTGAAGATGTTGAGTCTCAGTGATTTAAAAGGCACTAACGTATTTATTTATTTAACCAGTTTTGTATACATGCCCGAGGCCGCGGGCCGGGTCCCGCGGCCGACAGTAACCTGGGCCCGGGCCCGGCCGCGGCCTCCAACGTGCCGGGTAAAAGTGGGGGTGCGTCGGGGGGGGGGGGAGGGGGCGGTGCGAGGCACTTGAAATCGCGCCGGCGCGCCGGCGGAGCGATTTCATGGGCCCGCATGCCCGGGGGGGGGCGGTGCTGTTCGCGAGGAGCCGCGTGGCCGTCTCCTTCTGGCCGCGGCTCCTCGCGTACCGGTCGCGTTCTGCCTGTGCTCGGTGAGTGGGGTTCGTGGAGGGGGGTCTAGTGGCTCCCGGGGGCGGTGGGGGAGGTTGCATTCGGGCGGGGGGGGGGTCTGCAGCCGGTCGGGGCATCTACAAAAAAAAAAAAAAAAACGAACCCCTGCTTCCTTTGCTGCAGCGGGTTCTTTACCCCTGTGCTGGGCTGCTGCTCAACGGTTGGGGGGAGGGCCTGAGCATGGCGGGGAAAGGCAACAAGAAAGTTGCTCCGGGGGGAAGGGCTGGGGGGGGCTCGAGGGGGTCCCGCGGGGTTGGGGCAGCCCCAGGGGCCAGAGCAGGCCGTGGGGGGGGGCGGGGAGTAGGGGGGAGGAACAGTAAGCGGAGGGTTGGGGTGGGGATGCGTGGGGCTCTCTCTGCCCCTGCAGCTGTGTTGGGGGGCCGGAGGAGGTGGTGGGCCCCCTGGCAGGGGTCGGGGGGCCGGGGGCGCGGGAGGCGGAGGGGGCGTCGAGGGGGGGTGCTGGGGCGGGGGGCGGTGGGGTGGGGAGCGTCGCTCGGGGGTGGGGGGGGGACGGGGCGGAGTGTTCGGGTGCGGTGGGGCATGGGTGGGTTCCGGTTCCTCCAGGAGCATATGGGCCCGCCCCGGGGGGTGGGGACGGTGCGGAATGCGTAGCGACGGGTGGCAGGCTTGGTCCCCGGTACCTGGGATGGCAATGGGTGGGAGCCCTTGGGGGGGGGGCTGGGGTGGGGAGCATTGGGGGGCCGGTTTTCAAAGTGTTGGGGGACAACTCCCCTGGGGGGCTTCAGGCTGGGCAGTCGGGGGGTTGGGGTCCTCGGGGGGGTGCAGGGAGGGGGTGTGGGCTGGGGGGCGGGGTCTTATGGGATGGCTTCGCAGGGGGTTGGTTTGCCTCCGTCCCCGTGTGTTGGCTCTCCTCTCCCTTTGCAGGTTTCGGGGAGTGCGCCCTTGACAGCAGGCGGAGTTGGCGGTGGAGCGACAGTGATGTCGGTGGGTGGGGGCCAGTCCGGCCCGCCCATGATGGAGCAGACGGAGTCCACCTCGGGTGTGCAGGTGGCGGCGGAGCCGGCGGCGGCAGGTGAGTGCTCCGGGGCGACGGCGGGGGGAGTTGGGGGGGCAGTGCCGTCGGGGGAGGGTGCACCGCCAGCTATTAAAGCCAAGGCAAAGCGGAAGCACCGACGGCGTCGGCGGAGGAGCGCGTCGTCTTCATCTACATCGTCGGGGTCTTCGGACACTTCCTCAGCGGACTCCACCGGCGGGCCGCGGGTTGGCGAGGGGGCGGGATCGGCGGTGGTGCGTTGCGCGGAATTGTGGGAGAGTGTTCCGCGTAAGTTGAGGCGGCGGATTGTGAAGCGGCGTTATTTAGATATTTTCCGGCTATTGGAAGGGAGGAAACGCTCGGGGGAGAGTCGTAAGAAGCGCAAGGAAGACGAGAAGGCGGGGAGGGTACGGAAGGTTTCGCGGAACACGTTAAATTGGACTCGGGCTTTTTTTGCGTTTGGCGAGCGTATGGGGGCATGAGGACCCGAGTCGTTATGGTGAGATGTTGGCTTATGCCGATGCGATCTTGGCGGCTTCCCAGGCCCACGAGGGGTGGGCCTGGCTTAATTACGACGAGGAGTTCCGCGATAGGATGGAGGAGAACCGGCAGTTGTCATGGGGCATGAAGGATATCAACCTTTGGCTCACGCAAATGTCGGCAAAGAGGAGTGGAACGGGGGGGGGTGCAGGTCCGGCTAGGGCGGCGGGTGCGGCAGCTTCGGTGGGATTGCGGTCCTTTCGGCCAGCGGGCCCGGGGCCCGAGGCAAGTAAAGTTGGGGCGGGCGGTCCCGGCGGCGATTTGTGTTGGCGCTTTAACAAAACGTCCTGCCCTTTCCCGGACTGCAAGTTTCGGCACGCTTGCTCCCTGTGCGGAGCCGGTCACTCGGCCGTTAAGTGCAGCCGTCGAGCGGGGTGCAAGGGGCGGCGGCGGCAAGTAAATGACGGGTTGGAAGGGGGTCTGGCGCCTACCCCCATTAGGATCTGGGCGTTGCTGCCGTGGCTGGAGCTCTACGCGGCTACCAGGCATGGCCCGGCGGGGACGATGTTGTGGGCGGGGTTTTCTGAGGGCTTTCGTATCCCTTTTCAGGGGGCTGTCCGGGATTTGGAGTCGGGGAATGCTCGCTCGGTGATGCGGCTGGCGGATGTGGCCCGCGCGAAGATTGCGGCGGAGTGCGCTCTGGGCAGAGTTGCTGGGCCGTTCCTTCGGCCGCCCTTTTCACCGTTTATTGTTTCACCGCTCGGCGTCATCCCGAAGAAGGAGCCCGGGCGTTATCGGCTGATACATAATCTTTCTTGTCCCCTCGGGGCTTCGGTGAATGACCATATCCCGCAGGAGCTGTGCTCAGTGCGCTATGCGTCCTTCGACGAGGCTTTGGAGCGTGTGCGCCAATGTGGAAAGGGGGCTTTGCTTGCGAAGGTGGACATTGAGTCTGCCTTTCGTCTCTTGCCGGTGCACCCGTCCGCCTTCCCTTTGCTCGGCTTTCGTTTTGACGATGCTTATTATTATGACAAGTGTATGCCCATGGGTTGTGCGATCTCGTGTGCGTACTTTGAGGCCTTCAGCTCTTTCCTGCAATGGGTGTTGATGCGGAGGTCCGGTCTTAGGTCTACAGTGCACTACCTCGATGATTTTTTTGTTCGTCGGGCCCGGCCCAGTCTGCAGTGTGTGCATCCTTGTTAGAGCTTTTCTTGGGTATGGCGGCGGAGTTTGGCATCCCTTTGGCGGAGGGTAAGACAGTGGGGCTGGTGACTTGTATTTCCTTTTTGGGGATTGAGATCGACTCTGTTGAGTTTGTGGTCCGGTTACCGAGGGATAAAGTCGAGCGGCTGCGGCTCTTGGTAGCTGAGGTGGGCTCCGCTACGAAGGTGACGTTGACGGAGCTTCAGAGGTTAGTCGGCCACCTAAACTTTGCCTGTCGGGTCGTCACAATGGGAAGGCCGTTTGCGCGGCGGTTGTCTTTGGCGATGGCCGGGGTGCGCTGTGGGCACCATCGCATTCGGGGTGACTGCGGGGATGCGAGCTGATTTGCGCGTGTGGGATGCTTTTTTTGGCGAATTATAATGGCTGCTCGGTGTTGCAGTCCGAGGAATTGTCCAACAGGGATTTGGACTTGTTTTCAGATGCTGCGGGGGGTTCGGGTATGGGATTGTTCTGCCAGGGCTCGTGGTGTGCAGCGCCGTGGCCGGCGGCTTGGTCCGCGAGTGGGCTGACGCGCAATGTGACGTTCCTGGAGTTGTTTCCGATTGTAGTGGCCTTCTGGGTATGGCCAGAGAGGCTACGGGACAAGCGGGTAGTCTTCTGGTGTGACAACGCTGCGGTGGTGCAAGTCATTAATCGTCATTCGCCAAAGTGTCCAAGGGTGGCGGCGTTGATGCGTGTGTTGGTGCTGGCCTGTCTTCGTCTCAATGTCACGGTTCGGGCGCGCCATGTGCCAGGTGCTCTGAACGTTATTGCTGACGCTTTGTCTCGTTTCCAGTGGGAGCGGTTTCGGGAGTTGGCCCCGGGGGCGGACGAGACCGCGGCGGTGGTGCCGGAGCACCTTTGGCGAATTGGGACGCCGGAATGATCTCATTGTTGCGGTCTTCCCTGGCACCAGGTACGTGGAAGGCTTATCAGCGGGGGTATGGGCGGGTCCAAGAGTTTCTCTGGGGGAGGGGCTGGAGGGGGGGTAGAGTCGGGGACATCTTGGCGGGTTCTTTCATAGCGTGGGCAAAAGAGGGTGGTTGGTCCCGGGCGGCAGCACGGGCGGCTTTGGCCGGCTTCTCCTTTTTTAGCAGGGCGGCGGGCTGGGGCAGTCCGAGCGCCTCGTATGTGGTGAAGCGGCTTTTAGCCGGGTGGGCGCGAGGGCAGCCCTCCTGCCCGGATTGGCGTCGCCCCGTGTCGCACGCCTTGCTGCTGCGTATTTGGGGCTTCTACCCGAGGTGGCGGCTACTCCGTATGAGGCAGTCCTTTTTCGGGCGTTGTTTGTCACAGCCTTCTTCGGGGCCTTCCGAGTTAGCGAGCTGGTCCCTCCGTCGGGCAGACGAGGGGGGCGGGGGGGTTTGCTGGTGCAGCAGGTGGACATACAGGAGGCGCGCGTACGGATTTTCCTGGCCCGCTCGAAGACTGACCCATTGGGGCAGGGTCGGTGGGTGCTGCTGAGGGCCATTCCGGGTCTGGGATCTTGTCCAGTGCAGAACTTGGCGGTGTACCGGCGGCAGCGGCCGGATCGGGCCGGGTGTTTCTTCTGCCATGCTGATGGGACAGCTGTTACCCAATTCCAATTCACGGCAGTCTTCCGCTTGGCGTTGCGGCGGCTGGGCGTGGATGAGCGCGGTTATGCGTCTCACTCCTTTCGGATAGGTGCGGCAACGAGCGCAGCCGCCGCTGGCCTGGGAAGTGAGGTGATCCAGCGGATCGGGCGCTGGCGCTCCAGGGCCTTCGAGGGCTACGTGCGTCCGGAACAGTTGTAAGCTGTGGTGGTGGAAGGGGGGTGGGCGTGGGGGGGGGGTTCTAATGCTGTTTTTCTCTTTCAGGTCTACTGCTGAACGTGCCGACAGTGGCTGCTGCCCGGAGCGCGCCGGGTGTTTGGTGGCTTCTGGGGCATTCGTTCGTCTACTGGGCGGAACGCAGAGCCTCAACTCGTCCGCTGGGTACACACCTGGGCTTGGTGTCCTGCAATTTCCGGCTGGAGTGGCTCGGCGAGCGGGGCATGCGATGGTGGCAGCTACTTCCAGTGGTTCGAGAGCACGCGGAGCGGCGGCAGAGGCCGGTGGGACTCCTGATACATCTTGGAGGGAATGATCTTTCCTGTTGGACTTGTCGGCAACTCATCCGCGCAGTGCAACGTGACCTGCGTGCGCTGCAGGAGCAGTGGCCTGACATTGCAATCGTCTGGTCGGACATCATCCCTCGGCCGGCCTGCTTGCCTCAACGACGCTGGTCGAGGGGGTTAGCCAAAGTGAACAGGCAGATTGGCCGTTGGTTGCAACAGGCCGGTGGATGGCAGGTCCGGCACCCCTGGGCGGACCCCCAGTGCACAGGACTGTACCGTACCGACGGGGTACACTTGTCCCCGGTCAGTCAGGACTTATTGCTTAATGATTGGCAGGAAGCGCTGGAAATGATTGGTCGCAGCTTTATGGTGGGGGCGGTGCGAGGATAGTGCCTACCTCGCACCGGTGGCGGGGTACAGAGCCAGCGCTCGCAGGAGCGGCGCGGGCTTGACCTGGTTTACAAGCAGTGGGGGGCGAAGTGCTCCCCGGGGTGGGGCGAGACAGCCCGGTTGGGGGTCTCGGCCCGGTAGCGGGGGGGTGGGAGCCGGCCTTTGCTACTAGGATGGCGAGGCAGGCGGCGGGGTTTGGGGGGGAGGAGGATGCTCCGCCTTGCTACTAAGATGGCGGGTGGGGGGGCATCCTCCGGTAAAGGGGTGCGGGGTTGGGTTTTGTTCAATTGTTATCTTAGGCCCGTGTTGGGCCGGTTGTACAGGTTGTAAATAAAGCTGCGACCAAAAGTTTGTACCAAATATTACTGAGTTGGTGAAGTTATTGGGGGGGGGGGGGGGAACAGGACTGGAGGGTGTCAAAACGGGGAATGTAGGCGAGGAGGGCTTCCGGGTTACCAGTGTTAATGCCCGAGGCCGCGGGCCGGGTCCCGCGCCGACAGTAACCTGGGCCGGCCCGGCGCGGCCTCCAGGGTGCGGGGGGGTGCGTCGGGGGGGGGGAGGGGGCGGTGCGAGGCACTTGAAATCGCTCCGGCGCGCCGTCGGAGCGATTTCATTGGCCCGCATGTCATGGGGTGGGCGGTGCTGTTCGCGAGGAGCCGCGTGGCCGTCTCCTTCTGGCCGCGGCTCCTCGCGTACCGGTCGCGTTCCCGCCCGCCCGCCCATGGTTTTGTTTTGTCGGGATGTTGCAGCTGGAGGGGGGTGGCGGGGTACAGAGCCAGCGCTCGCAGGAGCGGCGCGGGCTTGACCTGGTTTACAAGCAGTGGGGGGCGAAGTGCTCCCCGGGGTGGGGCGAGACAGCCCGGTTGGGGGTCTCGGCCCGGTAGCGGGGGGGTGGGAGCCGGCCTTTGCTACTAGGATGGCGAGGCAGGCGGCGGGGTTTGGGGGGGAGGAGGATGCTCCGCCTTGCTACTAAGATGGCGGGTGGGGGGGCATCCTCCGGTAAAGGGGTGCGGGGTTGGGTTTTGTTCAATTGTTATCTTAGGCCCGTGTTGGGCCGGTTGTACAGGTTGTAAATAAAGCTGCGACCAAAAGTTTGTACCAAATATTACTGAGTTGGTGAAGTTATTGGGGGGGGGGGGGAACAGGACTGGACGGTGTCAAATCGGGGAATGGAGGCGAGGAGGGCTTCCGGGTTACCAGTGTTACACCTTATCCTTCAATCAAAGTGGTTGACAAGACAACAAAGGCTTACATATTGAGGGTATGGGAAAACAAAAATGATACATTACAATATAAATATAAAACAAAACAGTATGTTATAATACTATATCATAGTGAAATTAAATATGCATAATGGTTAATTTAAGTTATTTCACCAAATTATTCAATAAATAAGTAAGTCTTCAGGAATAGAATTCCATAACTCTGGTGCCGTAAAGGAAAATGCTCTTTTAGAAGTCATTTGTTTTGATTTGTTGAAGTTCAAAGGAGTATTACGTTTATTGTTATTTTGAGATCGTCTTGGTCTTATGCTCTTGTCTTTTGAAATAATAGATTGTAGAATATTCGCTGAGGATTGGTGAAAAATTTTGAAAATAGTCATTAGGTTTTTATATTTTGCCCTTGCAATAACTGGAAGGAAATGTAACTGTTTGAGGACAGGCGTTATGCATTCAAATTTTGTAGAGCCAGTTATAATACGCGCAGTGTTTTTCTGAACTAATTGGAGAGGATGGATAGAGTGTTTAGGAAGACCTTGATACAAGATGTTTCCAAAATCAAGTAGAGGTGCTATGACTGCCTGACATACCGTGCAAAAGTGATTTGTATTTAGTATTGGTTTTAGTCTTCTTATAATCTTTAAACGATGGTATGCTTTTGACGCAATTTTGTTTATGTGAGATTTTAAATTTATTTATTTATTTATGCTTATTTTCTATACCGCTTTTTCCAAAGATCAAAGGCGGTTTACAGGTAACATTTAGTGAACATGGTTTTACATAGAACATCGGTTTTTTTCATAACTATGTACAGTTAACTTACAATAAACGATAACATGGAACATTGTTACAGAACTATATACAGTTTAACATTAGCTAGTAATGCTTTGACTATATACATTTAAATATTTATCTAATGTTACACCTAAATATCTTACTTCTTCTTTAATGTTTATTTCTCTATTTAATAAATTAATTTCAATTGGTAGTTTTAAGGACTGGCATTTAGATATAAATAGCAAACCATCAGCTAAGCCCTGAGACAGATTCCACCTCACTCTGCTGAATCGAGCCTGATCGGGGCTGTGAGGGGGGAGGTGCACCAGGCATTTAAATAACAACTGCCAGCAACCGGGGAACATAGCAAACCATCAGCTAAGCCCTGAGACAGATTCCACCTCACTCTGCTGAATCGAGCCTGATCGGGGCTGTGAGGGGGGAGGTGCACCAGGCATTTAAATAACAACTGCCAGCAACCGGGGAACATAGCAAACCATCAGCTAAGCCCTGAGACAGATTCCACCTCACTCTGCTGAATCGAGCCTGATCGGGGCTGTGAGGGGGGAGGTGCACCAGGCATTTAAATAACAACTGCCAGCAACCGAGGAACATAGCAAACCATCAGCTAAGCCCTGAGACAGATTCCACCTCACTCTGCTGAATCGAGCCTGATCGGGGCTGTGAGGGGGGAGGTGCACCAGGCATTTAAATAACAACTGCCAGCAACCGGGGAACATAGCAAACCATCAGCTAAGCCCTGAGACAGATTCCACCTCACTCTGCTGAATCGAGCCTGATCGGGGCTGTGAGGGGGGAGGTGCACCAGGCATTTAAATAACAACTGCCAGCAACCGGGGAACATAGCAAACCATCAGCTAAGCCCTGAGACAGATTCCACCTCACTCTGCTGAATCGAGCCTGATCGGGGCTGTGAGGGGGGAGGTGCACCAGGCATTTAAATAACAACTGCCAACAAGCAGGCCCGCGCCTGTCGGGCCCGCGCCTAAGGACCACGCCAAAGGGCCCTTTGGCGTGGCCCTTAGACGGAGCACTTTGATGGAGACTACATTTCATAAAGTTATGTCAACCAACTCTGTTTAAATCAATAATATCGAAACTGCAAGTAACTAATATCATAACTGGTGTCAATGTTATAACCTCTCATTCAACTGTTATGCTGAAGTTATCCTGCTATCACTGTAACACTGCTGTTTATTATAGCTTCTCCTTCACACTATAAGCTGTAATTATCCTACTATCATTGAACCACAGATATTAACTTTATAGCTGCTCTTCCACCCTGTAAATCTTCAATTATCCTCTTATAATTGAAACACCAGTATTTAATGTTATAGTTTCTTATTCTCCCTATAAGCTGCAGTTATTCTGCTATCACTGAAACAATATATTTTTGCTATAGTTATTCATTCTCCATGTAAGCCTCAGATATCACTGAAACACTGATATTATCACTAGCATCTTTATCAAGTTTTGTCACTGGTATTAACCACTGATGTTAATGTTATAGCTTCTCTTTCAATCTATAATCTCCATTTATACAGCTATCATTGAAACCCTGGTTTTAATGCTACAGTTATAGTTTTAGTTTGTCATTTTTCATAAATTACAATTATACTGCTATCACTGAATAGTTTCTCTTTCACCCTGTAAGCTGCAATTATACTACTATCACTGAAACAATGGTATTAATGTTAAGTTACTCTATCTCAATATAAGCCTTAGTAATACTACTATCACTGAAACTCTAGTATCATCACTAATATCATTATTACAGGTAATATCACTAATATTAATTAACAACACTATTCTGTTTTATTGGAACTCTACTAATTAAAACATAAAAAGTAAAACTAAATACAAAACAAACAATGCATAAACAATTCCTTTCTCCCATCAAAACTATACTTATTAGTATCACAATCCTGACACTGATAAATCTAATAAAATCCATAGATAATAAGAATAATAGACCAATCCCCATAATACAAAGCATATCAAAACTTGATAATCTAACAAACCCATTCAAAATAGGAAACAACCTTAGATCCAGACAATCTAGACTTATATATATAACAACAACAAAAATATCCAACACACCACACCCACCTCATATACAAAACTACACAAATCTTACCTGCCAACTCATTAATGCAAGATCTATGAAAAACAAACTACCAATTTTTATAGACATTATCAAAGATGATAAACCAGATATCCTTTGTATAACAGAGACCTGGCTCAAAGATACTGATTCAGTATTCTTAAACCAACTAAAGACACCTGAATATGAGATCTTCCATACTCACAGAATACAAAAAAAAGGAGGAGGAGTACTTATAATATTAAAGAAAAACCTCAATGCAAAATTAATATCATCTAATAATATAGACAATGTTGACATACTCACCATAAAAATTAAAAACATAAATATATCACTAATATATCGACCACCAGAATACTACATAGATAAAATTTACAACTTAATTGAGTTACTAGCATCATCCACAGACACAAATCCTGTAATACTTATGGGAGACTTTAACCTTCCATCAACACCCAATAATCATTCTAATCACTTCTTAGAAATGATAAATAATTTGGATTTTCACCAAATAATAACTGAACAAACACACAATAAAGGAAAAACACTTGATATGGTCTTCCTACCAAACTCTATATACAACCTATATAACTCTGAATCCCTCTCAAACATTCCAGTCCCCTGGTCTGACCACTATCTTTTAAAATTCAATATAACCTTCACATACAACAATCATACTAAAAAACCACAACCTCCTCAAACTAAAAGATTCAGAAAATTCAATGAAGAGGAATTTTTAGATCAAATAATACCACACCTTACACAAACACCCACAAATCTCGAAGAATCTATCAAAAACTGGAACAATATAATCTCCAAAGCAGCAGAAAATAACCCAAATCAATCAAACCAAAATATAAACAATAAAATTGAAAAAAGACATACTCCATGGTTTAATACATCTATCAAAACATTAAAAAGACAACTAAGAAAAGAAGAAAGGAAATGGAGACAATCAAAATCATTAATAAATCATGAGAATTACACTAAAACACTACAAATTTATAAACAAACAATAAACAACTCCAAGCAAAATTATTATTCTAATATAATATCAAGAGCCACTAATCGACCAAGAGAACTATTCTGTATAGTACAGAAATTAACAAACAAAACTCTAAATAATGATGAAATATCAATAGATATCTCCCCACAAGAATTAGCTCAATACTATAGCAACAAAACAAACCTACAAATAACACCATCAAATATTACTCAACCACAAATTAAAACACAATTAAAGCAAACTACAGTTGATAACTGGACCAATTTCAACTTAATATCAAAAACTACTCTCAAAACTACAATAACTAACATTAATACAACAACTTCATACCTTGATCCATGCCCAGTTGATTGGATAAAGAAGACTTTCCCAATACTCTCTTCTTTCATTCTACCTTTAGTAAATCTATCCTTGCAAAAAGGCTATTTACCACCATCCCTCAAACATGTTCAAATACGTCCTATACTTAAAAATAACACATTAGATAAACTATCCCCAAAATCTTACAGACCTATATCAAGTATTCCTTTTATGGCTAAACTTATTGAAAAAATTGTACAAATTCAACTACAAGATTTTATTGACACATTAAACATTCTTGATGAACATCAATATGGCTTTAGACCCTTCCATGGAGTAGAAACCTTACTAACGATCCTTTATGACACAATATTAAGAGGTATTGATAATACTAAACAAGCCTTTATTCTTGTTTTCCTTGACATATCAGCTGCCTTTGACAGTGTTGATCACTTAACAATGTTAAACAGACTTCAAAAAATTGGTATAACATCTACTGTTTATAATTGGTTCAAATCCTATCTATCAAACAGAACCCAAAATGTAAGAATCCACACCCAAATATCTAACACCTTCAAACAAACTCAAGGTCTTCCGCAGGGATCTGCTTTATCTGCACTATTATTTAACATTTACTTACAACCAGTTTGTAACATCTTTAAACGCCACAATGTCTTTTATCATATTTACGCCGATGATATAATGTTCTACCTCCCATTTGAAATCCCACACCCACCTCTCCAAAAAATAACAGAATGTTTTAATGAACTAACTGAGTGGCTCAAAGAACAAAATCTACTTATCAACTTTACTAAAACAGATATTTTATTTATCACTAAAAATCAAACATATATACCCCCAAACACGATTACACTAGATACTCATGAAATTAATATAAAAAAAGAAGTAAAATATTTAGGTGTGATACTTGACAATAATCTAAATATGGATTCACATATAAAATATTTAACTAAAAATATACATTACAAACTCAAAACACTAAAACAACTAAGACCTTTGATTCTTCTACAAGATTTTATTAACATAATTCATGCTATTATTACCCCACATTTCGATTTTGCAAATACAATACTTAATGGTATTTCGAAACAAAATATTAAAAGATACAAATAACTCAGAACTTAGCTGCTAGAACGATTATGAATATAAGCCCACTTGAACATATTACACCAATTTTAGCTGAACTTCATTGGCTACCAATTTACTCCCGAATCAAATATAAAATTCTTGTCACTACATTTAAACTTATAAATAAACTTGCACCATCTGCACTAAATACACTGATTAACATTGACATTGATAAACGATCTCAAAGGAGCAGAAACATAAATACTTTAACAATACCAAAAGATTTTACAAAAGCCAGAAAACAAACCAATAAGAGAGCTTTCTCACACTCTGCTCCAATACTCTGGAACAATTTACCTGACAACATTCGCCTACTGTCTGACATAAAAGAATTTAAAAAAAAATTAAAAACTCACTTATTTACATTACACTATAATACACTCCCAAAACAGAATTCTCAAAGGGATACAGGCTAACATTTATTTTTAATATTATATACCCTATTTTCAAAAATAAACGACACTAATACACAAATTTAACCATACTACACACTCATTTACATGATGATTAATAATTTAACTAGCAATGTATATATGTTCTAATATGTTATACTTGTAATGTTACAATTTTCCTTGTAATTTATAATTATCTGTTCTATGTAAAATGTCCTGGTATATCTCATACCAATTAACCTACTGTTACATGTAAACCGCACTTGAAACATGGGAAAGAGCGGTATATAAATAACTGTTAAATAAATAAATAAATAAATAAATAAACATTGCTCCTCTTTTGTCAGAATTTATTTTTAAGTTGTTGTTATTAAGCCAATCATTCATATCAGCCAAACAGTTATTAATGTACGCTATTTATTGCAGATTCTGTTTTAAGCCGTGGAAATTATTTAATAACAGCACACATTGATGGCATTAGCGCTCTAATGTGGCAGTGCATTTTAGTAGGCCTAGTTCATAACAGGGCATTTGAGGGTGGTCTGGCTCTAGGGGATGGTATTCAATACATTAACAGCTTCATTAGGAAAAACTTGAACCTCATTATCTCTTTTCAGAGATAATCGTGAAGTAGGCCCCACATAGAATAAGGTAGGGGAAATACACAAAATATGCTTGGGCTGTGACATCAGTGTCAACTAAGGTCATGAATGCAATGACAGTGGAGCCCTAGGTATCTGTGACCTTTCCAAGTCTTGTGAACTAATTTGTGTGTTCTCATTTGAGTTATGCAGACTGATCTGAATCTCAACTTGTGGCTCAATAGAACTGCTACTCCATGAGTAATTTCATTTATTAGATGTATTTTGCTTAAGTGAAAATGTCTATGGGGGGAGGGGGGGACATCCATCTGTTGGTCTGTTTGTCCTTCCATCCATGTGCATCTGTTTGTTTGGACATGTAAAAACAGATGCAGATGGCTTCCCAAAAAGCTATTCACAGCCATGGCAAATACTGGTAAAGAGCTAGTGGGGACTTCCAGGTCCCATCATCACAGAGATGTTATAGTGGCAGCTAAAGAGCCAGTAGGGATGTTCATTTCTCATTGCACAGTGAAGTAACAGTAGCAGCTGAGAAGCCACAGGCCTCACCGATGAAGACGAGCAGAGATCTAGATAAGCAATAGCCCCACTCAGTGGGGTGAGGGGCAGGATTGAAGTGAGGGGCAGGGTTAGAGAATGGGTATAATATACATGGGATGAGAGGAGGAAAGTAAAAGAGAAGGCAGAGTGAGGAGGCAGAGCATAAAGAAAGGGAAGGGAAGTCAGCGTGTAGGAAGAGGGAAGAGCTGGTGCAGGAGATGAAAGTGTGACAGAGAAAGGAGACAGAGGAGAATTTTGGGTGGCAGGGGAGGAAAGTGCAAGACAATGAGAGGTACAGGGAATGTATGCAGGACAGGGGAAGCGCAAGGAAGAAAGATTCCACATGCCTAGAGCCACACACCCAACACATAGTATACCCCAACACCCCTTACACCTACCCCCAAAATGTAGCCCCCATGGCACTTATTCCCATGTACATGCACAGGCCTGAAACACAGTGCTGACATGCATACCCCCAACACATACACCCACACCCACTCACACTCACAGACAAATACATGGCACACACATATATAGCCTCCCTGCAGCTCAGCAAACAAAATTTAGTTTAAATGGTGTCTGTCATGCTGCCTCCCATACCTGCTTCAAAGTAATACATTTCTTTTCTTGCCAGGCAGGCATAATGTCCTGCTGCTGGGCCAATGTCTCATGATAACAGCGATGGAAACGTGTTACTGTTATAGCAAAACTTTGGCCCCTATTCTGGCAGACTTGTTTTATTACTTGCACAGTCCTGGAGCAACACTAGGTTCATTATCTAAAGGTGTGATTACAGGGCTTCATAATCCAGGTAAAGACCTGCTGGATTGTGGGTCCTACCATAGCATTTCTCTCCTTAGTGCGGATATAAGCATTTTGGTTAAGGTGTTGCCGTTTGTTGGTGCACTCAGGCTTTATCAAGGGTAGGCTTTCCCGAATGTGAAACCTTTTATAGAATAATTATAAGGGAGTGAGTAAATTCACTAGTAAGCGCCAGCACGTAAATCAGGAGCATTTATTTAACAAAAAAACATGGTCAAAAAGAGAGCATCACTCTGAGCTCTTTATGTAAAATATCCAGCACTTACATGTGTAAGTGATGGATTTTTCAGCACACAGATTTTACAAAACTGGACATTTAAGGGGAGGTATTTAAGAACCTGAGGTAGAAACTCTAATTTTTTAAATTTTTTAGATGATTTTAAAAGACAGGTAAGCATAACTGTCTCTTCAATCGCCCCACCAAAGCCTAAGTACAAACAGTGTGGTATACTTCTCTTTAACTGACAATTTCAGACTTCAATCCTTTCACTTTGCTGCTCCTTATGCCTGGAACAAGCTACCTGTATCTTTACGTCAGGTTTCATCTCTAACCCTTTTCAAATCCATGCTAGAGGCTCACCTCTTTCAGGCTGCTTTTGCATCTTAATCTTTTGTTCTCCTTTTGTCTCATTACCCTTCCCTACTGTACCCTTGTTCTCATCAATTGTACTGACTGACTATCTTGATTGGACTGTAAGCTCTGATGAGCAAGAAGCATCTTTTATAAGTGTCTATACAGTGCTGCATATGCCTTGTAGCACTATACAAATGATTAATAGTACTAGTAATATACTGTACTTGTAGTATAAAATGCTGTGCTACAGGCTTGAATCATTTATAAAATTACCCCCTAAGAGGATAATTGTGAAAGACATTTATACACATAAAACAGGATTTTAAGTGCAGAAATGGGATTTTGGAAAACTGTTCAACACATGTGTGCATAGCTAATTGGTGTTCCCAGGCATTTCCAGGAATGGGTTTGTGATGGAGAGTGCACTTACGCACCTACTATTAGGTGTCAAAAGTAGGTAAGCATGTTCTCACAGAAGTTCTCAAAAAGCAGGTGAAATATGAAAGCATATTTCTCCCAGAGTCTGAATATCTGCTTTTCTGAAACGTGGTATTCATTAAAACCTGTACGTTTGCTCCTATTTGATCTTTGCTTGTCAAGAATAATTTTGGCAAATCATGACCTTTATATCATTTACCTTATTTAGATGTCACATGATGCAGTAAATAAGAGGCAGATCTGTTTCCTCTCTGATTTGGAGACAGGCCCAATTATCTTTCCAAATCCACCAAATTTCTGCTAATTGAACACTGTCACGCCCTTAGCCCCTTACATGCAGTATGGAGGGGCGTGGTTGTCATTAGAGAGATTCACCTTTTTGTCTTTAACTGACTGATTGCCTTATAATGCCTTATGGGAAAGATAGTTCAGTCAGAAAGTATTCAACCTCAGGTAAAAAAAAAAAAACATCTTTGTAGTTGTCTTGAGTGGTAAGTTAATGACAGTTTATTAACTGAAAAAAAACACACGCTAAGGTTCACAAATTCCACCTTTGGATTATTTCTCCAGGATACTTGTAAATGAACATCAGGATATAAATAAATTCCAAACAAAACAGCTTGCAATATTCTCCAGTATAAACATAAATACTTTAACAGCCCATGCTATCAGGCATGGCTTGCAGTGCTGATCAAACAAACAGAAAACAGCTTTTCCTAAAGCAGGTTTCTTTTTCTCTCAGTCCAGAACACTGTTTGTCTTCTCAAACATAGAAAAACTTTCAACAAGGCAGTTAAACTCTTCACAGGCAAGCAATTCTTTATGCAAGGTTTTCTTATAAACAGCCAAACAAAAGCTTTCCTTACTTTCACCGTTAGTACGGCTTCAGGCTGAGCACTGCTCTGGCTCACAGCTGATTCACCAACTTAATTAGGCAGCTTCGGCTTGCACAGTAAAAAAAAAAAGGTATTTTGCCTTTAACTCAGGACCTTCAGAAGTTAACCACAGGCTCTTAGGGCTACAGGACACTGGAGGTTTTTCTTTACGGTTGACTCCCTTTCAACACCTCTGTATTGGAAGACTGCAATAAAGAGCAATCCATGTATGAGACTTCTTCTTCTAAAGCTATCTCTGGTTCACCCAGTTGCATTGGCACTTCCTCTGTTTCTGGCTCAGAGGGCTTAGCCGACTGCCTTCCGTTAGGGTTAAGGCTGTCTCTGGCAATTCTATAGTGCTCAGAATTAGGCAAGCTTCTAATGCTCATACCTGGGTCAAAGCTTGTAGCAGCTTCTCCTCTCTCATGCTCTGGCCACCATTCACCAGTACTTCCCCGTCCTGTTCTCCAACTTGTGTTCCTGGTTCCTGCTGTTCTCACTGTTCCAGATCCATTCCTCTTCCAGTAGGCACTCCTACTGCTCTTATGTTCTCTCTCCTTTCCTCTTCTTCTTCCTCTCCTGCCTCTCTCTTCTGAATAAACCGACCTAGTCTTAAACCTCTCAGATGCCTGCTCCACTACCTCTCCTCTCAGGTGTTGGAGATCAAACTGCCTCGTGGCAGCTGAGTAATTGGGGAATTCAGTGACGTAAGGGTTCCTTATCCTGAGCCTGTATTCCCTCTCTTTTCCTCCACTAGGGGCATTCTGCAACCTATTGTAGCTTGGAATCACCTGCTTTCTAGGTGTAAAGGGAGTTTTGTGTCTCTGACCTGGTAAAATAGGTCCTTTTATAAGGGTAAATTCCTTCTCTTTATCCCTGTCTCTTGGGTCCTGATAAGCTTCCTTATCACAACACCCATCCCCTGACAGTACAGTGCTGCATTAACTCCTCTACTTCTTTTGATCCTGGAGTGCTGCTTAAAAGCCTTATACCACAAGAGTTAGTTCCTGATGAAGAAACCAGAAGGACAAGAATAGTCCTGCTCTGCCTAAGGCAGTCTCAGACCTCATGGAGCTGACACAGGTGCTGACAAATGTTTTCCGGTTAGTGAAATTACAGTGGCGGTAAGTGGGGCCTTAGTGGAGAATCTAGACAAAATTCCAGGGAAGCTCAAGGAAATATTAGGAGCCATGGGTGCTTCAGAAAGTGGGGCAATGATATTGATGAGAGTATATTTTCAATAGAAGATGAGGCACATGATACTATGACCAAAGTTGTAAAGACAATCTCTATCTTTTCTTTGCAGCAAGAAACTAAAGCCGACTCAGAGTGCTCCAAGAGGAGAAACCTGAGCTTTGCTGGGCTTCAAGGAAGCATAATGTAGAGTAGGCTCCAAAGGAAGCCTAAACTCAGACAATGGAGGTCTTTGCAGACAGAAAGTGCATACATACTGGGGTCTAAGAGAGAGGGTGCAGCTCAATCAAGAATGGTTATTGCCAAACTCTTGAACTTTGTGCACAGAACAGCAATGATGCAGGCAGTTCGCAAAGGTTCTGCTTTGACACACAGTAATAAAGAGACGGTCTAGACCAGTGTTTCTCAAGTCATTCCTAGAGTACCCCATAGCTAGTCTTGTTTTCAGGATACCCATATGTTTTATATGTCAGAGAAAGATTTGTCTAGGTAGTCATTCCTCCCCATCCTTTCTTTTTTATTATTTTACCAATGTCTGTGTGTGCAGAATCTATTGAAGATTTTATTCGAGGTTGCCCAAAGGGGGTGGAACAATATTCTGCAGCACTAAAGTAGTGCTGTTGATGTAGCCACAAGAGGCAACATTAATGTACAAGTGACATGGTGAAGATGGATGTGGGATAGACATACTTAACAATTATTCTGCGTCAATAACTAGTAATGGATGGGGTTAAGAGATATAGAGGTAGGGTTAATGAGAGGGATGGGTGGGCCAGCCTTTAATGCATAAACATGGTAACCTTGGAGGGGAAGGGCAAGAGAGTTGCCAGAAGGGTACTAATGAGGGGAGAAGGTGGGAGAGATGGAGGGGGTGGGAAGAGGCTGGTTGGATCAGTGGGTATAGAGTGGGAATGGGGAGATGGTTTGCTGAGAGCAATACTGTAATCAGATGCATCAGAAATTTTAGGTCCTAAATGTTGGGTATGAGGGGAGAGGAGTCTAGGCTGGGGGAGCCCCTGAAGTTGACACATGAAACTCTTTGCAATATTGAAACTGAAGCATTAGTGGCATGCAAGTAATTTCCTGGAATGTGGTGGGGTTGGGATTGCCAATAAAGAGTCAGAAAATCTCTCAAGTGATAAGGAAGAAGACATTAAAAAGGGACCCTCAGATTGAGTGCATGCACCAGCGCAAAGAGCACTACTAAATGCCCAAGAGCACTAGCATCTGTCTATACAAATGTGCATATTTGTGAGAAAACTGATGGTGCTATGTGTCCTGTTGCATGCACTTATTCTGAGGGTCCCTTATCGCTGACAGGTATATACTTTGACATTTAGCCGTAGAGACCCCACTTGCAGGCACACAAAACATACCTCTGCAGTACAGATATACTCGTACCAACTGTTTTCTAGATGTGCAGGGTAACATAATGGCATGGAGTCCCAGGACTACTAATCTGATCTGTGTTTCTCACCCACACATGCATCCATCCTATACTCACCCACATACAATCCCTACATCAACAGTACCACTTCTCGGATTATAGGAATTTTAGATGCCCTAGATCAGTGATGGCTAACCTTTTTGAGCCCGAGTGCCCAAACTGCCGCACAAAACCAAAGAATTTCCTCAAAGTGCCAGCACGTCAATTTGCATAAATATTTGCATAATGCTAACATACACTAACTTTTAGTAAACATGTCTCTTAATGAGTGTATGGATAAAGACAGACTAAAAGATTTCTACATTACTATAATCCAGTGCCAACCGCCAGGCACATTAGGAACTACTACAAACACTGCCCATAGTAAACCTGCCGTATCCTAACAGCACTACCAGGAGTCACAAAGCACCATACCATACCTATCAAAAGGCAACACTGCAAATATTAAACCAATACATTTCAGAGAACAACAATACATGACCTACTGGGGAAAGAGAACAAGTGGCAATGTCAAAAAGGAATTACATAAACAGAATACCTCAGCTCAGTTACACAGTTGCAATTGCTCCAGCCACTTTCTTCTGGTTTCTTCATGTTTTCTGCTAACTCTCCATCGCTGCTGTCCATTTGTCCTTTCTTCTCTCTTCTAGTTTTTTTTTCCATTCTCTCTCTCTACATCCGCTTTAACATACTAATCTTTCTCCTTTTGCTCTTTCCTCATTCCTATTTCATCCACTCAAATTTTACCCCTCCATCCTCAATCCCCACTTACTCTCCCAATACCCGGCCAATTGTACATTTTTCTTCCCTCACACACAAAATATTTTTCCCCTCTCCATTTCATTCTCCCAGCCCCATCCCCTTCTAATCTCCCCCAACATCAGCTCCCTTTTAGTTCCAGCCCCACCCAGTATCCGCTCCCTTCTAGTCCCCTCATCAGTCCATTTCCAGTCCTAGCTCCCCCATCCATTTCCAGTCCTATCCGAGTCCCTTCATCAGCTCATTTCCAATACCAGCCTCCCATCAGCCCATTTCTAGTCCTTTCCTAGCCCCACCATCAGCCCATGTTAAATCCTAGCTCCCCTCCACTCAGCCCATTTCTAATCCAAGCCCCCCATGAGCCTACCTCCAGTTCTAGCCCCTCCATGAGTCCATTTCAATCCAAGCCCCCACCACAGCCCAGTTCCAATCTTAGCTCCCCCAACACCCAATTCTCAGTTCTATCCTAGCCCATCCATCAGCCCAGTTCCTGTCCTAGCTCCCTCCCCTAAGAGCCCATTCCCAGCCCCCCTTCCCATCAGTTTTTTTCAGTTCAAGCCCCTTCCACTCAGCCCATTTCCATTCCAAGTCCCCCTCCCCATTAGCTATTTGCAGTTCAAGCCCCCCACTTCCCCTCAGCCCATTTCCATTCCAAGCCCCGTCCCCATCAGCTATTTGCAGTTCAAGCCCCCCACTTCCCCTCAGCCCATTTCCATTCCAAGCCCCATCCCCAACAGCTATTTGCAGTTCAAGCCCCCTTCCACTCAGCCCATTTCCAGTCCTAGCAACCCCAACCCATTACCAGTCCTAGCCCCCCATAGCCCACTCCCAGTCCTAATCCCACCAGCCCATTTCCAGTCCTAATCCCCCATCACCCAATTTTCAGTTTAAGCCCCCCCATAGCCCATTACCAGTCCTAACCTCCACATCAGCCCACTCCCAGTCCTAATCCCCCATCACCCAATTTTCAGTTTAAGCCCCCCCATAGCCCATTACCAGTCCTAACCCCCCATCAACCCACTTCCAGTCCTAATCCCACCAGCCCATTTCCAGTCCTAATCCCCCATCACCCAATTTTGAGTTTAAGCCCCCCCATAGCCCATTACCAGTCCTAACCCCCCATCAACCCACTTCCAGTCCTAATCCCACCAGCCCATTTCCAGTCCTAATCCCCCATCACCCAATTTTTAGTTTAAGCCCCCCCAGCGCCCATCACCACTCCTAACCCCCCCAGCCCAGCGCCCATCACCACTCCTAACCCCCCCAGCCAGCCCAGTGCCCATCACCACTCCTAAACCCCCCCCCCCAGCCAGCCCAGTGTCCATCACCACTCCTACCCCCCCCAGCCCAGTGCCCATCACCACTCCTAAATCCCCCCAGCCCAGCACTACTCCTAACACCCCCCCAGCCCAGCCCATCACTACTCCTAACCCCCCCAGCCCAGCCCATCACCACTCCTAACCCCCCCAGCCCAGCCCATCACCACTCCTAACCCCCCCAGCCCAGCCCAGCCCATCACCACTCCTAACCCCCCCCAGCCCAGCCCATCACATCACCACTCCTAACTCCCCCCAGCCCAGCCCAGCCCAGCCCATCACATCACCACTCCTAACCCCCCCAGCCCAGGGAAAATTAAAAAAAAAGAAAACCTGTCTGTTGCCGCTGTCGGGGCCGCCGCGGCAGAATCGAGCGTGCCGCGGGGCCCCCCTGTATCCGGCAGAGCCTGCCCTCCCCGTAGCAGCTCTCTCTTTGGAGCTGCAGTCAGACGCGCCGGCTTGCAGAGCGCGAGGGAAGAGTTTCTCCCTCGCTGCTCTGTTAAACCCGCGGGGGCTGATGGGAAGTTCCCATCAGCCCCCGCGGGCTTAACAGAGTCAAGAAAGGGAAACTCTTCCCTTCGCGCTCTGCAAGCCGGCGCGTCTGACTGCAGCTCCAAAGAGAGAGCTGCTACGGGGAGGGCAGGCTCTGCCGGGTACAGGGGGGCCCCGCGGCACGCTCGATTTTGCCGTGGCGGCCCCGACAGCGGCAGCAGACAAGTAAAATTGAAAAAAAAAAAAAAACCTAATTGCGGACCTTCCCGCGTGCCAGCTGCAAGGCCTTCGCGTGCCACAGCTGGCACGCGTGCCATAGGTTCGCCATCGCTGCCCTAGATCATCTCCTCTAGTTCACACAGCAATTGTCAGCATAGCCGGAATAATCAAAATTGTACCTCTGAATATTTTAGGGTTGTTAAGTAATGTGTCTTTACCATACAACCTTCCCCCACCTCTGCATTCTTTCTTTACAACTGCATCTCGTGGTCTTCCAGAGTGCAGACACACTGGTTCAAAATATCTTTGTCACAGCCATTCATCTATGTGGGACTCATTGCAGAGCAGAGCATAAAAGTCCTGACCTTATTCCACGCTGGTATAACATGGACGTGTCCATGGAAAACAGGCAGAACATACACAGGCCTTTCCTGAATATGCATTGCATCTCTCCTCTGCTGACCATGCCCCTGTTCCACCCCCTCCCACCCATGTTCTGAGATCCCTGTGGTAGCACTGTGTACGTGCAGGGCCATGTGTGTTTCAGAATATGGTCAGACATTTTCGCTAGAAAAACATCTATATTGCATGTCCAAAGAGCTTACTCCTGTTCTGGAATGACCCCCAAAGTGATTAACTCAGATAGGGAAGCAAATTTGGTCTTTAGTAAATTGTATAAAATATTTTATACTGTAGAATTGATTGAGATGTCATCCAGGTAGCCTTTGTAGATGTAGTGCCCTTGCCTGAACTCTCTGAGGGTCAATTTGTTGATGTGAGTACTACCTTAAATTAGATGAGATTCATTGAGCCATTGTTGAGGGTACAACCACATAAGGCACCAGGTCCAGATGGCATTCCCACATTTTACAAAATATTCAAGGAAGAGGTGGGTTTTCCTCTAGTGAACATGCTTAAAGACATCCTCTCTAAGGGGGGCTAAGGTACTCGATAAGCTGAGCCATTACAATGGTTTTTCCTAAGGAAGGTTGAGACCCACTTGTCCTGGGATCCTATAGGCCCGTCTCATTAAGTAATTAGAGTCAAGGAGTAGCCCAATGGTTAAAA
The DNA here is from genome assembly GCA_033557465.1 of Ichthyophis bannanicus. Taxonomy (NCBI): domain Eukaryota; kingdom Metazoa; phylum Chordata; class Amphibia; order Gymnophiona; family Ichthyophiidae; genus Ichthyophis; species Ichthyophis bannanicus. The sequence continues at coordinate 425,157,644 of CM066035.1, read as the reverse complement.
GGTGAGTTAAGAATGAGGGAAACCAGGTTTCATAGTCCACTCATAATCCTTGTGACCTTTGGACAATTCACTTAATCTTCCATTGCCTCAGGTACAAACTTAGGAGTCCTTTTACTAAAGTGTGTTAGGTTTCACATTTAACATGTGTTTTGGTGCTGAAACCAATCTGTGTGCAAGTCTGCATGATAACTGTCAGGGACACGGTCAGCAAGTTCCCAACAGTTAATGTAGGAATGCATAACCTAACATGTGGTGCAATTACCACAGTTTCATCTAACACCACCCATCGAGGTGGCCATTTTCTTTCTTTCTTTCTTTCTTCTTAATCCTTAGTTGGAGTTTGGGGAGTAGGTCATCATGTCAACTAATACGTTGCTGTAGGTGCCACTGGATTCCATGTTTGTTCACAATATGCTTCCAACCTTGGTAATTGGTGGCAACATTTTTGGCCTTGTCGATGGTCAGTCACTGGTTTCTTAGGTCTTCGACGTGTTTGAGTCACATTTTCTTCGGTGCTGCTCATTGAACCTTCCAGTGGACAGTTTGCTCTCACCAGAGGAGTTTGTATGACAATCGACTGGTGTTCATTCTGCAAACGTGGCCAAATCATCGCAGTCTGTGTTTTTGGATATGTTCTTTGACTGAAGATTGATGGTCGCACTTTGACTTGTCTCATTTCGATGGCAATCATGAAGAGAGACACCCAAAATCTGTCTCAGGCATCACATCTGAAAGACCTCAAGCTTGTTCATGTCAGGTTTGAGCCGAGTCCATGTTTCCGATCCTTACAGGAGAATTGGCAGGATCAGTGTTCGGAAGATGCAAATTTTGGTCTTTGTAGAGATATTGGCCTTCTTCCAGAGGCTCCATTTGAGTGAGGTGAACGCTACTGTTGCCTGGACTTCAGTAGTGGATGCTACCTTACCCTGCACCAGTGATCCCAGGTATTTGAATTCTAGAACCGACTCAGTTTCGATTCCATAGAGGTGAACATAGGCCTGTGATCCATCTGTGCTCATAACTTTGGTCTTATCCTCATTGATTCTTAGGCTATAAGATTGGGAAATGCAGGTGATGTGATAAAGGATGTTGGTGACCTCTGTATCTGTGTCAACAAATATGGCACTATCATTTGCGAACATCAAGTCAGTCAGGAAGTTGTTCATGTCGTACTGGACCCCACATCTATCCTCAAATGTTTTCCTCATAATGGCATCGATCAAGATATTGAAAATAAGGGGTGAGGCGACATCTCCCTGGTGGACTCCAGTTTGGATAGGAAATTCCTTGGAAAGTTCATTTCAAATGTTCACACTGCTGGATCAGCCATTGGTTGATGCTTAGAGAAGTTAGATGATCTTCAGAGGCACATGCTCATGCTGCAATACCCTCCACAGGGCAGGCCAGTGAACACAATCGAAAGTGGATTTGAAGTCAATGAAGGCGATGATGGTTCACTTTCCACACCTGATCCTTTCCTCTGCCAGTTGACAAACATTGAATATTTGATTGGTGCAGCCCCAATGTGGCCTAAATCCTGCTTTCAATTCTCAGCTGGTCTATTCATGATGTTTCTACAGCCTTAATTGTATGATCTTCATGAACACCTTGCCAACGATTGAAAGGATGCTGATGCCATGGTAGTCCTTGCATTCCCAGCTATTGCCTTTCTTCAGGATTGGAATGATGTTGGCTTTCTTCCATGCTCTTGGAACTCATTCCATGTACCAAATGAGTGTTAGAAGGATGTGAAGCCATTGCAGCAGGATGTCTACCCCAAGTTTTGATCATTTTGACAGTGACATGGTCCATTCTGGGAGCCTTTCCGTTCTTCAATGATCTTATCACACTCTTCAATTCAACTGATGGCTCACAGTTGAGGAATGGATTCTCCGGCAGGTCGATTGGTGGTGGCTCTAGTGGTGATCCCCGGAGCAGATTGTGGTTGTATAGCTGTTGGAAGAATAATTTCCACAATTGCAGGCATTCACCAGGGGAGCTCACAACAGTGTCATCTGTTTTCTTGATGTTTTCATTGGTCAACTTGGTTTTACCACTCAGTCTCACCACTCAGACTATTTGCTGGTCATCGGTGCTTGGTCTAAGGGATCCATTCTTCTTTATGAAGAGTAGCACTGAGGGATGAATAAACCACTGATTCAGGTTTTCCTCTATGTAGTTATAGCTTTGGTTTCAGGACTTAAAAAGGTATATGTTCACACAAATGATACTCCCAGTGCCTGGAAAAGGTATACACTTGTTTCTCGCTAAAGATGTTTGCAAAGACATGCTAGCATAATCATAGACCTGGAGGTGCCTCTGCCATACAGACTACAAAAGTAGCATCCATAGGTCTTATGTTTGGAATACAGAATGAAAAAAAAAAACCAGGAAGAGGACCCCGAGATAATCTACCTTGATTGTCAGCAATTAGTGAGTTGTTCTGTAGGAGCCATGGTAAGCCCAGAAGGATCACACATGAGAGAGATTGAAGAAAACAAAACAAGATGGTCTCCAGGTGCCACATGGCTACAGGTAAATTCAGTTAATGGTAACCAATTGCATCTCCAGTTGGTCTAATGGTTTACCAACAATGGCTATGACAGAAACAGATGTGAGGTTTAGTATAATGGGTATCTTGTGTAAAAATGTAAAGTCTTGATTAATAACATTTTTAGCTATGCCAGAATCAATGGAGGCTAAGGTTGTTACAGAGCCAGAAGACTAATGCATGAAAACTGAGACGAACAAAGGCTGAGTAATTTGAAGCATGAGAGATTAAGCAGACCCAAAGGCATCTCTTCCTTGGACATGGAATGTATGTGTCAAGTAGATCTAGTTTTGTGAGAGCAGATCTTGGCTAGATACCATGAACAGCACAATTAAAACATATTCCTATCCTCCTCCTTCAGTCCTTTTTCTCTATAAATAATTGGAACCCCAGTGCTGCCAAGTTTCATAGGATCTTTGTGTCACAGGACAAGATCAAGTTGTGAGGCAGAGGGAGACACTGGGTTTGGAAGGGAAGGCTACTGCTCTCAGTGAAATTATCGAGTATGGGCATAAACATGCAAGCTGAGGGAAATTATGGGTTCAGGTCTGAAGACAACATCCAAGATGCCAATACATCTTTGATCTGTTTTGATAGGCCATTTCAAAAGGCTGCTAACAAATCATCGTTGTTCCAGTGCACCTCTGCTGTGACCATATTCAATGGCATACTGGCCAACCATGTGTGACCCCTGCTTAATCTGCGGGAGGGAGGTAGAGCACTGAGACTGAATGGTGTGGATCATCAAAGATGTGTTTGAAGGATGTGACAAAGACATCTATATCAGAAATCAAGGAATCTTGTTTTTCCTAAAGTGGAGCAGCTCCTGCCAAGGCTACCCAGTTGACAATCAAATGTAAGCAACTTTGGACTTGTTCAGAAAATGAGAGGCAAAAACAATTGTTCAGAAAGCCCTACAGGTCTGTAGGTTTCCCAACTAATGTAGGATTTTCTCTACCCAGAGCTCCTTATGGAGCTGCACAGGGACTGTGGAAGGCACAGGAATTGGTACAGGAAGTTCTTGAAGTTTTGCCTCCATGGTGCCAAGAAAGTGGATCTCAGCAACCAGAAGGGCCACATATTAGTTCAACTTGCCCAGGAGTTTATAGCTATATTGGCAGGGTCTATGTCAAAACTTGCTATCACCAGCATTAGCCCTACAGAATGGCCACTGACAGAATCAGATTGAAGAAGATGCAGGTCTTCTACCTATGCCTTCCCCTCAGGTTGGGTCTTCAGGTGCTAGCAGCTGGCAGAATTTCACAATAGGACTAACCTAGACAGGCAAAGCTGAAAGGAACTAAGCAAAGAATCTAAGAGACAAACAAGTACAGGAAATGGAATAAACTGAAGAAATAAGCAGGCAGAAATCCAATGTTGAAGATGCAGTGACCAAGTTATGGCAATCAATAGGCTGGAGAACTGGGAATACATATCTCCTGGACAGGAAGCAAGGTGAAAGTTAGCAGGAAAGCTTAGAAGGTCTACCAGTTAGTCCTGGAAATCCACAAGGATACTACAGGACTTTACATTAGATGAATTGTGTGGCACTGGCATATTTCAGTTGTCAAATAGTTTGAAAAAAAACCCCTATCCACTTTGTTTCATATTTAACCAACTAGAGTTCTTGTTCCCAATATCTTGTCAAACCTAGAAATCTATAATCACAAAGGGTCTCTTCTACTACAGAGAAATAAGTGACTGCAAAGGAGCATTTTGCATGAAAAATCAATTTATTTGACACACTTGAGATATCACCTGTGATAAAAACCCTAAGGTGAAGTACAGAAATTAATGTTAATAAAGTGTATATTTGATCAACAAAAACAATGTACATAAAATAATTTACAGCAATAAAATACCTTGAAAAAATATATACATAAAATGAAGGGCCCGATTTTCAGTTGGGTGGGTTATGCGCTGCATTGGCACATAGCCTGCTGCCAACCCCCTTACCCGGATTTTCACTTCCATGGCAACGAAAGTGAAAATCCGGGTTTGCTTGGACACATCGGCAGCCGCCAAGGCTAAGTGGGTAGTAGCGATTTTCGATGCTACTTGCTTAGCCCCTGCGCCTGAAAGATAGGCGAGGAAAACCCTTGCCTATCTTTCAGGCGCACAGGGCTAAGCAGATAGCATCGAAAATTGCTGCTACCTGCTTAGCCCTTTCCTCCACTCCAGAATGCCCCGCGCACACCCCAATGATAACCGCTTAGCATCTGGGCACGTTAGGGACTTAGCTGGGATTTTCCAAAGGCACTACCCATGTAGGTGCCTTTGGAAAATCCTGGTTAAAGCATTTACATAGGTAACATGGGCTACTAAAACTTGCCTAAAAACATGCTTTCAGCTGTTTATGAAATCTTAAATAATGAGACTCCAGAAAGAGAAGAAGAGATAAAACCATTACACCAGAATTGTGCAAACACCTAAAAATACATTGTTTTGTAGTTGTCAATTTAACAGCAAGGTAAGAAGTGACACCTATTAAAGCCTGTGGCGATAAACACAGATTTAATCAAGTAGCATAAGATTCCAAGACATATGATAAATATGAAGGAGCTTTTAAACAGAGACCTGTGAATGGCAATTCTATAAGCTGCTGCATAGTTAATGCACTTTATGTGCTTTAATCGTGCCTATTTTATAAAGTCAAATCCATGCAGCTTTGACTTTCTAGAATACAAGTGCCAGTCAACACATGCATAAATTTAAGCCATGGTCACTTATATCAGCTCTAGATGTAAATAATGGTGTAAATGATGGTGAGTATCTTAAGTATGTACATCCATATTCTTTAAATTGTTATAGTTATGTTTATTTGAGATATTGCCAAAACAATAAAAACAAGCTATGCGGTTTACAAAATATAAAAATAAAATAAAGATAGAATTTAGAAAGCAACTCCATTAAAACAGGACAGAGGCAAGTAGTAACATGCAGATACTAAAAGGTAAGTGCCTAAAAGGGTGAAATACAGGAGAAAAACAACTAAAGTGCCATAAAAATAGAAGGGATAGGGTAGCTAAGGGAAGAGGGGAAGGGATAAATTGGATCTCCCAGTGCCATATACAAACGGCTGCCTTTCATGCACCTAAAATCTTGCAGGGCCATATACAAATAGCAGCTTTTCATGAGAAGGAAGACAAAGGCCTTCATTCATGATTGTTGCAGCCCCACACGTCCCACTGGGACGTGCAGCCCCACAATCTACCTAAACCCAATTCCAACACCGGCTTTCCCTATACATACTGTGCTTCAGGACAGGGAGAGGCAGTGGAGAATGGGAGTGGGTGTGATTGGGGGGAGTGGGGACAGGCCGCCCGGCAGCAAGTACAGGGCTGATTCAGGTCACAGTCCTGTACGTGTTGCTGGGAGTGCTGGACCGTACTGCTCATACCACCTCAGAGGTGGAATAAGCAGTTTTTTCACGGGATCGGGGCACGGCAGCCACCCAAGAGGCTGAGGCCAGGGCCGGGTGCGGTGGGGGGGGGATCTCTGCCACCCAATCCAGGCCACGGGAGGCCAGCCATGGGTTGGGCAGTGGGGATATTGAGGGTCAGAGCCGCAGTTGTCTGGGGCTTCTGCAGGGAGGACGTCTCTGCAGGCAGAGGGGACACTCGGGGCTGTCCTTGGGCCCGATTCTCGCTCCCATGGGAACATCTTCTTCCCATGGACCAGAATCGGGTCCAATCGACCCCGTCTTCAGCGGGGACGTTCGGACAGCCTGGACGACCCGCTTCAAGAATTGGGCTCCACAGGCCAAAAGGCAGACTCAAAAAGAAAAGAGTTTTGAGTGCCTTCTTAAAGCCTTTGAAATTAGGCTCAATATTAATGGTAGCAGGGAGACTATTCCATAAATCTGAGGCCACTGCAAAGAAAGCGGACTTTCGTGTACTCTCATAGTTAACCATCTTTGGGGAGGGAAAGTGAAGTCTAAAGCCATGAAGAGAGCAGAGGGCTCTAGTGGGGGCATGCGGCGTAATCAAGGAAGACAAATAGTCTGCAGCTGTGTCGTGGATTACTTGTGAGCCAAAGACATCAGTTTAAACAGTATATGAAAGCTAACTGGCAGTTAATGATGCCGCATGAGTAAAGGCGTCACCCAATAAATTGCGTGCCTAAGTATGCATTCTGCCCAAACTCGGTCCATGTTAAAATAAGACAATACTCTCTCATCACCAGATCCTGTTCCTCTGAATAGGAACATAATTGGTGAACTGCTTGGAACAGGAAAGCATAATCAAACAGCTTCAGATATTTGCCTATCCATTGTGAGTTGGTCATCTAGATAAACTCCCAAAGATCTCACTTCAAAGATGGTGACATTGACAAGGGATCCTAAAACCTACCAATCTGTAGCATTTCTGTCTTTTGAAAGCTTTAACCAGCCAGGTAACTGTGCTGGATAATTTGCTAGAATCTGAATTGCTGAGATTTGATCTCTAGAAATGCATACATATCATGTCACAGACATTAGGCATGTCATGCACACATTCAGTCCTCTTCTCGCGCTCACATGCTAAGGCCCCTTTTTCTCACACATTTTCATGTGCACTGCAAGCCTGAAAATGGAGCTGAATGGTGTACACAGGCAAAGCTGGCCCTGATGAGCAGGGGCCCCCCCTCAGCCCCGTGGCACTGGCTGGCTGCTCAAGAAAGGCAACTGGACTCCTCCCCCCTCAGGCAGCCCTGCTTGCAGCCATGTGGAGTAGTTGAGTCTTCAGTCATTGCAGGCTTACAGGTCTTTTGACTGCCTGCTCTTATTAACACCGGCTACTTCTAGAAACACTTCTGCGTTGATGAAACCTCAGGGATCTGCACTTTTGTTTTCTGTGTAAGTGCAGTTTGGTTTCTGAGTTTTGAAGGGAAGGTGACAGGATCAGGAAGGGAGGGAGCCTTGGGCCGGGCATAGTGCATAATGGATCAATCTGAGCGGCTGAAGTCTGAGCAGAGGAAGGGAAGTTTATTAACTGGGGCGTGGGAGAGGGAGGCAAAGGCACAAAGTGTGGTTATTTGCAAGAGAACGCGAGGTTACAGAAGAAAGAGAGAAGTCTTCTGCAGTGCTATTGAATAAAAATCTTGGATGACACCTTGGTAAGAGCTGGAGGGAAAGGAAGGATGAGAGTCCCGGTATATCAGAGAGTCTGGATATGAATGCTGCTCAGAAGCATCCAAGCATTTTTGTTCCTTTTTAGCTTTGCAGAGTTCCATCCCTGTACTCAGCAGAAAGTGTTTGGAAAAATGAAAACCCCTAAGGTGGGAAGCAATTTATGAAGCTGGAGCTGCCAAAGGAAAGACTGGATTAATGTCTGCCCAGTCTTCAGAACACAAGGTACATTATAAATTTTATATAGCATATCTTTAGACATATCTGTCTATCCTGCCACCCTAAAGTATAGCAATAGCTTTCAAGAAAATATTAAAATGCAAAATGCTCATTAGAGTGTGCGATCTCTGTATCTTCATTAAGAAGCTTTCCATTCAAAGGGAAAATGTATGTCGAGTAATCAAGCGATAATTGTAAAGTATTGCAAAGATCAGTCGCTTGCTCACTGGGAAACTTTTTGATTTTATCTAAAGTACATATGCATAGGGGTGCATTCCGATTTGTGAGTAGTGCCTGTGTACATGCGGGCCGGACAGGTAACCAGCGAACAGCCCCCAAAGCATATTCCGCAGCCTACGTGCTTATGCAGAAGCACTGTACGTGGATGGAAGGGAGCAGAGAGGGGGAAAGAGCAAGGGAGTGGCCAAGTGCTGGGATGTACACAGGGTATGCAGGAACGGCCTGTGTATGTTCCCCGGCAACCCCTTGGATGTCCAGCTTGATGGTGGAATAAGTGCAGGGCACAGCGCAGCTCACTTTGTGCACTGCAGCCCCCATGGCGATGGCTTTGCCCAGCACCTGCAGCCACAATCCAGGCCATAGGGGCCTCCGGTGCTGCCCGGACAGTGGTCAGCAGAGGACGATGTGGGGCATGCTGCTCTGCACTTCTGGGTAGACGGCTCGTTCCCATGGTGTTAGGATGCCACAGCTTGCTCACACCAGCAGTGGCATTGTAGCATGGGGACAGGCAGGCTCGGTGTGCGCCAGTCTGTCTATCTCCCAGATTCCGCCATCACGAGAGTCTAGACCCTGCCGCAGCAGAGTCGGGTCTATCTCGGCCCCGTATGAGACTTAGGCGGGCACAGGCGCACTGGGAATTGATTCAGCCTCCATGTGAGTGCCAGAATTCTCCTGGCATTGGACTCTGAAAAGTGGTGCAATATGAAGAGAGGAATGCATGCATTTTAGAGCCCTGTGAGTGGATACCAGCAGTGCCAACTAGGTGAACTGGTAACTCTCCATTACGTTTCATCTGCTTAAAGGATGGAGTCCTTATCAGATATTGTGGTTGCCAAGTTAGTCCAGTCAGATATGTAGAAATAAGGCTCAGCAAACAAACTTCAGGCAAGACTAGTACAAGGTATTGAGCTCTTGGCCTAGGCAAGTCTTCAGCCTGAGGGAGAAATGCACCACTGTTTTCTACTTCTCTGGAGTCTGGCATTTCAGTTTAATTTTTGTCTACTTGAAGTTTGTTGCACTTTATTTATTCTGTACCGGTGAGGGTCTACCTCTGTTTAGCATGTGTAGCCAAGACCAGGTACCATTGTTAGCATTGAATATTTGGGTAGGGATCTGTAGTAATCCACTTTGTTCAATTTTCCCAATAGGTGATATTGATATTATAGGGCCACTGCAATATTTGCAGTGCTGCCTTTTTTTTCTAGGTGGGTTCTTGTTGGTGCTTTTGTGGAATGGTAGATTTGCTTTATCTTAAGTTAATTTTTGTAGGTTTTGTATTAATCCACAATATGCTTGGTACTAAAGATGGTTTATGGTGCTCTTAGTGAGATAAAACCAGAATTAAACTTTTTGTGTGGTAAGCTCTACAGGAAAATATCTTTTACTCTGCTCTGGAGAGAAGGATTGAAAAATTACAAGTTAAAATTAAATGAAAGAAATCAAAGTATTATTTTGTATTGCTCCTTCCATTTGCAAAGCAATACAACAAGCACATTTTTCAAAATTTATATTGCAAATGCGCCATGAGAAAAACCTCACTCGTTGCACCCGCTTTCCATTACAAATGGGGATAAGTATACATTTTGCATATGTACTTTAGAATACATCAGAATGTGTCACCAGCGAGCAAGCAAATGATCTTTTCAATACTTTACAATTATCGCTTGATTACTCTACATACATTTTCCCTTTGGGTAGAAAACCTCTTAATGAAGATACAGAGATCACACACTCTAATGAGCGCTTTGCATTTTAATATTTTCTTTAAAATATAGCAATACTTTTGAATTTAAAGAGTGCCAGGATAGACATGTCCTTTCTATATATAAGTCTTACTCATTGGGATGGGCCACTCTTGGCATTTCTGGAAATGAGCACAATAAGTTGAATGTTATCTGCAGTTCATCCCAAAACTATGAATTAAATGGGACTGTAGGGGCCATATAGATGCTAAACAAATGAGGAGACAACATTGATCCATGAGGAACAACTTATTGCTATTGTCTCAGGGTAGAGAGGTTACCTTCCCATTGTAGAGAATAAGTATAATTCTACACAATGGAAGCTATCAGGCTAAGTATTATGCCCTTCGCATACATTGTATACGAAAAGGAAGGATATCATGATCTATGGTACTGAATGTGTCAAAGAGGTCAGAACAAAGGTCTATCAAGCCCAGTATCCTACTACTTACTACTACTATCTATTATTTATAAAGCGCTACAAGACATACACAGCAGTGTACAGGCACATGTAAAAGATGGTCTCTGCTCATCACAGCTTACAATCTCATCAAGACAGACAACACAACAGCTGAGGACAAGGATATATCTAGGGAAATGGTAAGAAAATGCATAGGAGACTAAGCAGATCATGAACCAAAGGCGGCCTCGAAGAGGTGAGTTTTCAGCCTGGATTTGAAAAAGGCCAGAGATGAAGCCTGACACACAGATTCAAGTTTCCAACAGTGGTCAATCTAGGTCACAAGTATCTGTCAGGTTCCCAAAAGGTAGACAGATTTCATGCTGCTTATCCCAGGGGTAAGCAATGGATTTCCCCAGCCCACTTTAATAATGGTTTATGGACTTTTCCCAGCTATACTAAGAGTTTTTACTACATCCTCCAGCAATGAATTCCAGAGTTTGATTACACGTCGAGTTAAAAAAATATTTTTCTCTAATTTATCTTAAATGTTCTGCATTGTGAGTCCCCTAGTCTTTCTACTTTTGGAAGGAATAAAAAACCGATCTACATTTACCTGTTCCACTCCAGTCATTATTCTGTAGACCTCTGAAATATTTCCCCTCAGCCATTTCTTTTCCAAGCTGACAAGCCCTAATCTTTTAAGCCTTTCCTCGAAGAGGCATCCATTTTAACCATGACTTCATCTTGTATTCAAATACCATCCATCATATCGACAAGCACAGTTTCTGAAGTGTACGCTGCCCTAAAACGTGATTGACACAGAATCAAACCCCCCCCTGATTCATACAGATAGAAAACCTCTGTTTGTTAGTTGTTTAAAAAAAATACACTTTTTCTCACAACTTATTCAAAAAAGAAAAGTGTATGAAATCAGAGCAAGAATCCAAGTCCTTCATGCCCTTTGTTTGTATACAGCAACTACTAATAATAATAATCATCATTTCTAGAGCGCTACAGGATGTACACAGCCCTATACATATAGATGTCAGATATAGTCCCTTCTCATTAGAGTTTATAATCTAATCAAGATGAAGAACATCACAAATCTGGGGACTAGAGTATGGTAAGTAGTGAAGAAAAGAGTGAGGAGCAAAAGGATCCAAAAGCAGCCTCGAAGAGGTATGTTTTTAGCCTGGATTTGAATAGGGCCAGAGAAGGAGCCTGGCATATTAACTCAGGTATTTTTCTCCACACATTTGGAGTAGCATGATGGAATGGGTGAAGTCTGGAAATGGCAGTGGCAGAGAAGAGCACAAATAAAGGGATCTGCCCAAGGAGTGGCGTTCCTGAGAAAGGCTATAGAGTGAAATAAGAGAGGAAAGGTAGTGAGGAACCACAGAACGAATGCACTTGTATGTCAGTAAGAGTTTGAACTGGATGTGGAAATGGATAGGGAGCCAATGAAATGACTTGAGAAGAGGGGTCACATGAGTATAGCGACAGTGGTGGAAGATAAGCCAGTGTCGCTATGCTCATGTAACCCTTCTTCTCAAGTGGGACTGCTACTGTCATATCCTCATTCAAGGAAAACTTAGTTGTGGTTGTGAAAATTTTAAATAAAGAAGTACTCTGGATAACTGTGATGATCTCAAGGTGGCAAAACAGTGTGACAAGGCGGTGGCAAAAGCCAGAAGGATGCTGGGTTGCATACAGAGAGGAATTACCAGCAGAAAGGAGGAGGTACTAATGCCACTGTACAAGTCGCTGGTGAGGCCTCACTTGGAATATTGCGTTTCGTTTTGGAGACCATGCCTCACAAAGGATATAAAAAGACTGAAAACGGTTTGGAGGAAGGTGACCAAAACGATTTGGTGCCTGTGCTAGAAGACGTATGAGAAGAGACTTGAAGACCTAAATATGTATACTTTACTTAAGTACTTAAAGAGTATTAATGGACAAACACACCTCTTCCAAAGACAGGGAAGCTGTAAAACTAGAGGGCATAACATGAAGCTGCAAGGGGGTAAACTGAAAGGCAATGTCAGGAAATACTTTTTCACTGAAAGGGTGGTGGATGCTTGGAATGCCCTCCCGATGGAAGTGGTGGGGCAAAGACAGTGACGGAATTCAAAATGGCATGGGACAGACACAGTGGATCCCTTTACAGCAACAGAATAAAATCAAAATAAGCATAACTATCTCTTATATCTGAACAAATGGGGTGACCTACATGGAGCGGTGGGCACACCCCTAAACAATGCACGGAACGGCAGGTGCACCTACTCTTGCCGTCTTACTGGGCAGACTAGATGTACCATACTGGTCTTTATCTGCCGTCATTTACAATGTTACTATGTTACTATGAAATGAGCCTTTATTATATAAATATTGCTCAGTGAGAGAGTTGACAGACATGCAGAGTTTCTAGCATGTCATATAAGTCTCTAACTAGTACTGACCGGCACCGCTTTTATAATCCAAAAAGCAGAACTTCACAAGAAGTGCAGAAGCTGAGAAGGCAGAACTAGAAAGTGCCAAAAGCAGGTGCTGCATCCTGATAGTGTCTCAAGTTTGTTTTAGAAATCTATTGTTAAGCGCAATGGGCCTGATTTCGAGTTAGGCAGGCTATGTGCCGTGTTGGCGCATAGCCTGCCCGCAGACCCCTTAACCCGGATTTTCACTTCTGTGGTGGTGGAACTGAAAATCCGGGTTATGCAGGATGCGCTAGCAGCCACCGAGGCTAAATGGGTAGTAGTGATTTTTGATGCTACCCGCTTAGCCCCTGAACCTTAAAGATAGGCGAGGAAAACTTGCCTATCTTTAAGGCACAGAGAGTTAAGCGGGTAGCATTGAAAATTGCTGCTATCCAGTTAGCCCTTTCCTCCGCCCCTGCTCCACTATGAAACACCCCCAACATGCCCTGAAGCTAGCATCTGGTTGCATTAGGGACTTATCCGGGATTTTCAGAAGGCACTGCCCATGTAGGTGCCTTTCAAAAATCCCAGATAAGGCATTTACACGGGTAACTAGGGCAGTTACCCATGTAAATGCCTTCAAAAATATGGCCCAATGTTCCTATTTTTCTGGCTATCAAAATCTCTGCCCTTATTGGTCAGTTGATACAACTTTTGCCACTTTTCTCTTCTCTCTTGACCGATGTTTAACCTTGTGCCCCCTTTTCTTTTCTTCAGCAAGTGACCCCAAAACCCTTATCTCTTGCATCAGATCCTGTATCCCACTAAGGACTAGGTCCATAATAGCTTCCCCTCTTGCCGGTTCATGAACCAGCTGTTCTGTATAAAAGGAAAGCAGGCTCTCTGGAGGGAGAAAATAAGGAATAAAGATAGATCCATCCTGATTTGAATCCTAATTTCGATCACATTCACAAAGTCAGCTATATGCATATTGAAAGGTCTTCCTTTTTTTTTTTTTTTGTTGCAGTATTTAGAAATGCATGCAAAGCAATATTAACAACAAGGAAAGTACTTGGGCACATCTAGGCAAGGTATTCAAGAAGATATCTTGATAATAAAGTTCCCACCATGGTCCTGCTGCAAGAAGAATGCATCTATCCATGTTGGGAAGCTATACTGGTGGGGAGGAGTACTTGATAACTCCTTTCCCATGAGGTTCTAATTGAAACGTATGCTGATATACCTTTACATGTCCTAATGGTGGCAATATTACTGCACTCAAGTTCCTTCATTATTATAAGGTGTTTAGTTTGTTTGATATACCGCCTATGGCGGGTAGCAGCTAGGCTGTTAATGAAGCTACATTCAGATAGTTGGCCCTGCTTCCCAGCAGTTCTTCAGAACTTTTTAGTTTACTTCACCTTTCTCTGAGTCTAAGTTCTCCAAGAGGTTACTAAAGTATTCCCATATCTACACAATAGCATGAAGACATACAAGTTCTAATAGAGGAGCATGCCTTCCACATTCCGTCTTTCTCTATATACATATAGTATAATATTTTCTCTATTCAGTCAGCAAAAGGTTCGTCTACATACAAGATACTGCTACCAACATTAAATCATGGAGTTAACAAAATTATGGATAGGTTCTCAGTAGAGTTAAGACTGTATGAAACCTGGATTAACTTAAGAACATTCATTATGCTCTGTGCTAACAGTAACATGGGAATTGCCATAGAGGTGAAATTCCAGTAATGATCTGATCACCAAAGCTAAGAATTCAAGATCCATATTGTAAGAATCTCCAATTGGAGAAAAACAAATCTCATTCTGCAGGAAATTCCTTCGATTTTTACCCCCCTAAAACTAGTCAGAAAATCTTCTAACAAAAAATGCAGACACTTTTTTGCCTGAAAAATAGGCATTACGTTCAAAACCTACAGTATATACAGAAAATAATTACCTAAGGGCTCATTTATCCTCAGGATAGTATATTTCTATAATCCCTGAACACTTAAACAAACAAAAAAATCAATTCAGTGTCAAACTATTTCTCTGCAAGTAAATTCTATGGTGTAGCCACCCTGTCCATCATTTCTATAAGTTACAAACAGAACAAATTAATTACTGGAGCAAGTTACAGGTTATCTAAACCTTAATCACAAATACTCTACTGCTGATGGCTATGTATTTACACATTGCTGACCAAAAAGGACTTTTTGAATCTGTTTCTCAGAATCTGTATTTATCTGTCACTAGTCCCCTCTGGATTGTGAACTGCTATGATGTTTTATACCATTAGTGGTATAAAAATACTGCAAATAAATAAATAAAATGAATTAAGAGCTAATTGAATAAAACACAATTGAAAATGAGGAAAAGCTGCACAGACTTCCTTGGCAACTCTGAAGAATTTAGAATTGTGTAGAATTTAGAATTACTTTGTATAGTGCTACATGATGTACGAAGTTCTGCACAGACCCATGTAAAAGACGGTCCCTGCTCATCAGAACTTACAATCTAGTCAAGGCAGACAACACCGTAGCTGTACACATGGGATACATCTAGGGGGAATAGTAAGGAAACACAAAGGAGAACAGGTGAGTCAAAATCCAAAAGCGGCAGCGAAGAGGTGAGTTTTCAGCCTGGATTTGAAAGGGGTCAGAGAAGGCGCCTGACATACAGACTCAGGTAGTTTGTTCCAAGCATAAGGTGCAGCAAGGTGAAAGGAGCAAAGTCTGGAGTTAGCAAAAGAAGAGAAGGGCACAGATAAAAGCGATTTGCCAGAGGAGCAGAGTTCCCAAGGATGGGTATAGGGAGAGATACAAGGAAAGGTAGTGAGGAGCTGCAGAGTGAATGCACTTATAGGTCAGCTAAATTTGCAGTTAGAATTATAAATCTATCATTTGTGAATGATCATCCCCCTCTTTGCCTCCATGTGCCTGGCCATGACACACAGAGGCAACGGAGAAAAAGAACATCTTGGAACACGTCTGGTCATGAGGTGCTTTTCCAGAAGCATTCTGAAGCACAAAATGGTAGGAATACCAGAGCAGTGACTACAAATAACAATATGATCCTTATCTGTCTCTTTCACATTAAACTACAATAATGTAATGGAATTCTTAACATTTCTGGATAAGGTATTAATTATTGTATTGAATGTTATTTGTAAATGGTTCTGGCTGTAAAATAGAGTGGTATACAAAACCAGTTAATTAAATACTTAAATACATACCATAATAACCCAAAACCCAAACAACGCAAACAGGCTCATAGGCATCAGAACTAACCTGCAACTTTTGCTACCACTTAACTAGGTCCTCCTCATTATTGGGAGTGTCTTTAATGATGGATTTTATCTCATTGACACTCCAGGGTGTTGGGACTGGAACCAGTTTATTATTTTCCCCAGGCAACAGCCTAAGAGGCATCTCTTCACAGGAGCTGGTCTTCCGATCCCCAGCATGCATTAGTGTCACATTTACATCTTAGAGAATAGAGATTTAAAGTTCCCTGCAAGCTAAGCTGCTTTCTTGTGGCGATTGACTGTGGAGGGAATTTACTGTTACTGATAAAATGTTATAACCCATCATCAATTCACTCTTGCTCATAGAGCTTTTTCAAATGAATCACTGGTTCCCTATACTCCTTAAGGGAATGTCCGCTATTCCATCAGCTAGGAAGGTTTGTAATTCCTTTATATAACTTCAACTGGTCTTAGGAGAGGGATCCAGTAGTAGCCATTCTCTCTCTTCCTGATCTCTGTTCCCCTTCCCCCTATGAGTATAAGGCAACAAATCCTCCTCCTGTTTTTCCAATTCCCAAAGTGCACTATCCTCATACTCAGGTGGAGGTGATTTTCAGAAGACTATGTTCAGGAGGAACAAACTAAACTAGAAGTAGACAAAACGATGGGACCAGATGGGATACATCTGAGAAATGAAGGAAACTGGGAGTGTTCTAGTGGTTCTGCTGACTGACCTTTTCAATGCTTCTTTGGAGCTGGGAGTGGTGCCAGAGGACTGGAGAGAGCCACATGTGGTCCCTTTACACAAAAGCGGAAGTAAGGACGTGGTTGAAAACTACAGGCCAGTTAGTCTAACCTTTGTGATGAGTAAATTATTGGAAAGACTTCTCAAAGAGAAAATAGTGAGGTTTCTGGAGTCCAATGGATTACAGGATAGGAGGCAGCATGGATTCACCAGAGGCAGGTCTTGTCAGACAAATCTGATTGATTTCTTTGACCGGGTGACCAGGGAGTGCCTTAGATGTTGTGTACTTGATTTCAATAAAGCCTTTGACACCGTTACGCACAGCCAACTTAACAAACTGAGCACCCTAGGGATGGACCCTAAAGTTACTCATTGGGTTAGAAATTGGTTGAGGGGGAGGTGACAAAGTGGTGTGCCGCAGGAATTTGTCCTTGGTCTGATTCTTTTTAACATCTTTGTTAGTGATATTGCGGAAGGACTGTCGGATAAGGTTTGCCTCTTTGCGGATGATACCGAAATCTGCAATAGTGTAGACACTCAGGAAGGAGTAAATAACTTGAGTAGGGATCTAACTAAGCTTGAAGAATGATCTAGAATTTGGAAGCTGAAATTTAATGCTAAAAAATGCAGGGTCATGCATTTGGGCTGCAAAAATCCAAAGGAGCGGTACAGGGGGGGAGATATTTCTGTACACAAAAGAAAAGCGGGACCTGGGCGTGAATGTGTCTGACAATCTTAAAATAGATAAACAGGTAGAAAAGGCAACAATGAAAGCTAGAAGGATGCTTGGGTGCACAGGGAGAAGAATGGCCAGCAGAAAAAAAGGAGGTGATAGTGCCTCTGTATAGGTCTTTGGTGCGACCTCATTTGGAATATTGTGTGCAGTTCTAGAGGCCACACCTTCAAAAGTATATAAACAGGTTGGAGTTGATACAGACGGTGGCTACTAAAATGGTTAGTGGTCTTCATTATAAAGCATATTAAGGATCTTAATATCTATACTTTAGAGGAAAGGCGGTATAGAGGAGTTATAATAGAGATATTTAAATATCTCCATGGCATAAATGCATGGGAAGGTCTCTTTCAATTGAAGGAAGGCTATGCTCGAGGGGATATAGGATGAGAGTGAAAAAGGATAGATTCAGGAGTAATATGTGAAAATATTTCTTTATGGAAAGAGTGGTAGATGCATGGAATAGTCCCCCAGTGGAGGTGTTAGAAACGAGGGCAGTATCTGAATTCAAATAAGAATGGGACAAACACAGTGGATCTCTAAAGGAAAAGAGGGGACTATTGTAGTAGTCAATATGGAACGGCAGACTAGTAACATAGTATATGACGGCATATAAAGACCAGTATGGTCCATCTAGTCTGCCCAGCAAGGTGGCAAGAGTAGGTACACCTGCAGCTCTGTGCAGGTAACCCCTCCCCGTGCCTTTGTTTAGGGTGTCACCCAAATTTGTTGAGATATAAGAGATAGTCATGTTTATTTTGATTTCATCCTGTGGATATAAAGGGATACACTATTTCTGTCACCTGCCATTTTGAATTCTGTCACTGTATTTGTCACCACCACTTCCATCAGGAGGGCATTCCAAGCATCCACCACCCCTTCAGTGAAAAAGTATTTCCTGACATTGCCTTTCAGTTTACCCCCTTACAGCTTCATGTTATGCCCTCTAGTTTTACAGCTTCCCCGTCTTTGGAAGAGGTCTGTTTGTCCATTAATACTTTTTAAATTAAAGGTCTGAATAATATTTCCCCTGTCCCTCTTCTCCAGAGTGTACATATTTAGATCTTCAAGTCTCTTCTCATAATTCTTCTGAAACAGGCTCCAAATTATTTTGGTGGCCTTCCTCTAACCGCTTCCAGTCTTTTTATATCTTTTCAAGATATGGTCTCCAAAACTGAACACAAAATATTCCAAGTGAGGCCTCACCGGGGACTTGCACAGTGGCATTAGTAACTCTTCCATTCTGCTGGTAATTCCTCTTTGTATGCAACCCAGCATCCTTCTGGCTTTGGCCACTGCCTTGTCACACTATTTCACCACCTTGAGATCCTCAGAAACAATCACTCCAAGGTCCTTCTCCTGGTCCACGTACAGCAAGCTCTCTCCCCCTATCGCATACAATTCCCTTGGATTTCTGCTTCCCAAGTACATGACACTGCACTTCTTCACAATAAATCTTAACTGCCAAGCATTAGACCATTCTTCCAGCTTTTGTAGATCTTTTCTCATATTATCCACTCCCTCAGGAGTGTCCACTCTGTTGCAAATGTTCATGTCATCTGTAAAAAGACAGACTTTTCTATTCAGTCCTTCAGCAATATCGCTCACAAATACATTGAACAGCACCAGTCCCAGGACTGAACCCTAGAGAATGCCTCTAATCACCTTCCTTTCATCCGAGTGAGTTCCGTTTACCATCACCTTCTGTTGTCTGTCAGTCAACCAATTTCTAATTCAGTTCGCCACCTTGGGACCCAAGCTGTTGAGTTTATTGATAAACCTCGTATGAGGAACAGTATCAAAGACTTTGTTGAAATTTAGGTAGATCACATCCATCACATGCCCTTGATCTAGTTCTGTGGTTACCCAGTCAAAAATCTCAATCAGATTTGTTTGGCAAGATCGTCCTTTGGTAAAACCATGTTGCCTCGGATCATACAACCTGTTGGTTTTGAGAAAGTCCACTATTCGCTCTTTCAGGAGTGCTTTCATTACTTTTCCCGCCATCAAGGTAAGGCTTATTGGCCTGTAGTATGTCACTTCTTTCCTATTACCACTTTTGTGAAGAGGTACCATATCAGCCCTTCTCCAGTCCTGTGGAACTTCTCCTGTCACCAAGAGGTTATTACAGACATCCTGTAATGGCCTGCAAGAATCTCTTTGAGCTCCTTCAGTATCCTGGGATGTATCCCATCTGGTCCCATGGCCTTGTCCACTTTCAGTTTTGCAAGTTGTTCGAACACATCATCTTCTGTGAATGGTGTGGTATCTTCTCCATTCCCATTTGTTTGTCATTCACAGGTGGTCCTTCTCCAGGATTTTATTTCGTAAAAGCAGAGCAGAAGTATTTAACATTTTTGCTTTTTCAATGTCACTTTCCACAAACCCGCTCCCAGCACTTTTGAGTCCTGTAATTCCACCTCTGATTTTCCTCTTCTCCTGAATATACCTGAAAAAAAGTTGTCACCACACTTCACATCTTTAGCCATCTTTTTTTCTACCTTTGATTTTGCTATCCTTATTTCTCTTTTTGTCTCTTTTAGTTTGATCCTGTATTCCTTTTTGTGTTCCTCTGTTTGTGAACTTCTGAATTTTGTGAAAGTTGTGTTTTTTGCCTTTATTTGTGCAGCCATTTCTTTGGAGAACCACATAGGTTTACTTTTCCTCTTGTTTTCATTTACTTTCCTTGTAAATGTATCTGTTGCCCCTTTTATTGCCTCCTTTACTTGAGCCCATTGCAATTCCACTTCCCTTATCCCCTCTCACCCTGCCAACTCCTCCTTCAGGTACTTGGCCATTTTACTGAAGTCAGTGTTTTTGAAGTCTAGGACTTTGAGCTTGCTGTGATTGGACTCCACCTTAGCTTTTATCTCAGACCACACTGTGTGATGATTGTTGCTGCTCACATGGACACCCACTTGAATATTCAACACGCTATCTGCACTGGTGAGTACTAAATCCAGCATCGAGCCTTCCCTGGTCAGTTCCATCACTATTTGTCTAAGTAATGCATTTTGGAAGTTAGCCACAGTTTTTTTCCTTCTTTGCAGAAGGAATACTCCAGTCCACTTTGGGTAGATTAAAGTCACCCAATATGATCACTTCCCCTTCATGGCTATCTTTGCAATATTAGTAATCAATTTGCTATCCATTTCTTCGGTTTGAGTTGGAGGCCTGTAGACTACACCAGTATGGATGACAGTGCCATCTCCTCTTTCCAAACACAATCCACAGCACTTCTTATTTTCCCAATGTCCCCTGCATTTCAGCAGCTTTAATATTGCTTTTGAAATATAGAGATACCCCTCCTCCTTTTCTACTCTCTCTATCTCTTCTAAATAGATTATAGCCAGCTATGGCCATGTGGTCTTTTTCTCCCATCATGTGTCAATGTTTCTATCCATATTCTATGTGTGTGGCCGAAGTGAAGGGTTCCACTAACGTATTTTTTGTGCAGAAATCTTCAGCAGTTCTTGTCTAGGGTCTTGGGTATATTTTGAAATTCTATCTGTTCATAGGTTCAGTAGCTGATCTCAGGTGTGTGTGGTTACTGTGGGGGTAGGGTTTTGGATTGTAAATCTGTCCCATGAAGACAGCCCTGCAATTTGACTACCAGCACCTTGTTTTCTAGGACACCCCCCCCTCCCCCCCCCCCCGGTTCTTTATTAAATGCCTCTGATGTGTGTCTTTGTTTTTGAGCCTGCCCCCATGCACTGGAAGTGAAGCATTTTAATTAGAGACACATAAGATATGCCATTCTGGCTCAGACCAAGGGCCCATGAAGCCCAGCATCCTGTTATTAACATTGGCCAATTCAGGTCACAAGTACCTGTCAGGTTCCCAGAAAGGTACACAGATTCCACATTGCTTATCCCAGGGTAAGCACAAACACTTCAGTCACTCAGGAAGGAACTCTAGACAAATTTAAAAAGCCACTATTTATGCCACTGTAACAGCCCTGAGAAAGAGATAGTGGAGAAAGGCAAGGGAAAGTGGGTGTAATATTGAACTGGACTGGGGGGAGGAGGTGAAAAGGGAAAGGATGATACTGAGCTGGGCTAGATTGGAAGGGAGGAGGGAAAGGTGACAGATGCTGAGCTGGGCTGGGCTAGACTAGGGGGAGAAAGGGGAAGATGGCAGATAGTGGGCTGGGTTGGACTGGGAGCAGAAGGGGAGTAGTGGCAGCTACTGAACTAGAGAGAATGAAGGGCATGGAATGAGCTAGGGCTAGTGAAGGAACGAGAGACACAGAAAAGTAGATTATGGCTGGGAAGATAATAAGTATAAGTGGTTGAATGGGCGGAAGTGGAATGGGTGAAAGAGAAGGGGGAAGCGGCTGGGAAGAAGTGACATGGGCTGGGAAGGAGATTACATGTAAAAAGTGAAATTGAGGACTATTGAATGAATAAGCCGAAAAGAGTTGGAAGACAGAAGTGACATGGAAAGATCAATGTCAGAGAAAAATGTAAGGAAGCAAAGGATGAAAACAGAAGGAGAAAGGTGAAACAACAACTGGACAGCAGACCCTGGAAAGAGAGAGAGTTAGGAGAAAACAGAAAAAAGAGATTGGGACTAACATGATTGAAAAAATAATTCTTTGATCACAAGAATGGACACATGATTGGTTAATGAGAGGTGAACTGAAACTGAAGGATGAGAGATTGATAATTGCAGGCCAGGACAGTGGATCATGGATGAGATGGTTTACAGTGAGCATTGAAAAAACTGGAAAAAAACAGACATATGTGGATTCTGTAAGAAAGAGCTAGAACTGGTTTATAGCTGGCTGTGAAGTTCTATTGGCAGAAAATTTCTAAACACAGAGGCATAATAAGGTAGCATGCCTCATCCACTCTAAACTGTAAACCCTACAACATCTCTGTGCCTGAAAAGCACAGGGATAATGACCCTAAGAGAATTACAGAAAATGAAGAGGTTATGATAACCTGGGACATTCCTATTCTGACGAATAAGAAACTTGATGCACAGAAACCTGACAGAGTACTTAATGGCATTGATAGAGGTGTTGGTTCCAAGTGATTATTCTGTGAATCGTGTAGAGAGGGAAAAGATCCTACAGTACCAAGAAATGCAGTCAGAGAGCAACAAAATGTGACAGAAAGATACAGAAGTATTTCCCATCATGTTGGGAGCTACAGGCTTGATAAAGAAGAACTTCAAAGCACAACTTGACAAACTACCCATACATGTTACATCTTACAGACTCCAGAAGGAAGCTGTCTTTGGCACAATGCAAGTACTACAGTCAGGGGCGGCCCAAGGGGGGTGCGGGGCCATGTGCGGAGACTCGGTGCGGGGCCTCATTTGCATAAGTGGCCTTATTTGCATAAATATTTGCATAATGCTAACATACACTAACTTTTAGTAAACATGTCTCTTAATGAGTGTATGGATAAAGACAGACTAAAAGATTTCTACATTACTATAATCCAGTGCCAACCGCCAGGCACATTAGGAACTACTACAAACACTGCCCATTTAGAACCCATAGCAAACCCGCCGTATCCTAACAGCACTACCAGGACTCACAAAGCACCATACCCTACCTATCAAAAGGCAACACTGCAAATATTAAACCAATACATTTCAGAGAACAACAATACATGACCTACTGGGGAAAGAGAACAAGTGGCAATGTCAAATAGGAATTACAAAAACAGAATACCTCAGCTCAGTTACACATGCAGAACATAGACCATCACCAAACAAGGAATCACAATTTAGAAACAGGAAGGCAATAATTAAACTGGGAACCCCAAAAGCCAAACTTGGAATGTACAACAACACTGTAGAAATAAAACTATAAATTAATTTCCTCTTGTACCAAACAAAGCGCAGACGTTAATGATGCACATTTCCCAGAGCTTTCATATTCCAGTTAATAAATTCAAAATAAAACGATATCTTTCTACCTTTTGTGCATTTTTTTTCAGTTGCAATTGCTCCAGCCACTTTCTTCTGGTTTCTTCATGTTTTCTGCTAACTCTCCATCATCTGCTGTCCATTTGTCCTTTCTTCTCTCTTCTAGTTTTTTTTCCATTCTCTCTCTCTACATCTGCTTTAACATACTAATCTTTCTCCTTTTGCTCTTTCATCATTCCTATTTCATCCACTCAAATTTTACCCCTCCATCCTCAATCCCCACTTACTCTCCCAATACCCGGCTAAATGTAGATTTTTTATCCCTCCCACACAAAATATTTTTCCCCTGTCCATTTTACTCTCCCAGCCCCATCCCATTCTAATCCTCCCCCAACATCAGCTCCCTTCTAGTTCCAGCCTCACCCAGCATCCATTCCCTTCTAGTCCCTGCATCAGCCCATTTCCAGTCCTAGCCCCACATCAGCCCATTTCCAGTCCTAGCAACCCCCCAACCCAATACCAGTCCTAGCCCCCCCATCAACCCACTTCCAGTCCTAACCCCATCAACCCATTTCCAGTCAGCCTCCCATAGCCCACTGCCAGTCCTAACCCCCCCATCAACCCACAGCCCATTATCAGTCCTAACCCCATCAGCCCACCTCAAGTCCTAACCCCTCCCCATCAGCCCATTTCCTGTCCTAGTGCCCCCATAGCCCATTACCAGTCCTAACCTCCCATCAGCCCACAGCCCATTACCAGTACTAACCCCATCAGCCCACCTCCAGTGTTAACCCCCCCATCAGCCTATTTCCAGTCCTAGCCCCCCCATAGCCCATTACCAGTCCTAACCCCCAACAGCCCACAGCCCATTACCAGTCCTAACCCCATCAGCCCACCTCCAGTCTTAATCCCCCCAGCCCATTTCCAGTCCTAGCAACCCCCCCCCAACCCATTACCAGTCCTAGCCCCCCATAGCCCACTCCCAGTCCTAATCCCACCAGCCCATTTCCAGTCCTAATCCCCATCACCCAATTTTCAGTTTAAGCCCCCTCATACCCCATTACCAGTCCTAACCTCCCCATCAGCCCACTCCCAGTCCTAATCCCACCAGTCCATTTCCAGTCCTAATCCCCATCACCCAATTTTCAGTTTAAGCCCCCCCATACCCCATTACCAGTCCTAACCTCCCTATCAGCCCACTCCCAGTCCTAATCCCACCAGTCCATTTCCAGTCCTAATCCCCATCACCCAATTTTCAGTTTAAGCCCCCCATACCCCATTACCAGTCCTAACCTCCCCATCAGACCACTCCCAGTCCTAATCCCACCAGTCCATTTCCAGTCCTAATCCCCCATCACCCAATTTTTAGTTTAAGCCCCCCCCATAGCCCATTACCAGTCCTAACCCCCCCATCAACCGACTTTCAGTCCTAATCCCATCAGCCCATATACAGACTTAGCTCCCCCACAGCCCATCACCACTCCTAACCCCCCCAGCCCCCCATAGCCCATCACCACTCCTAACCCCCCAGCCCCCCCCCATAGCCCATCACCACTCCTAACCCCCCCCCCATAGCCCCCCCATAGCCCATCACCACTCCTAACCCCCCCATAGCCCATCACCACTTCTAACCCCCCCCAGCCCCCCCATAGCCCATCACCACTCCTAACCCCCCCATAGCCCATCACCACTCCTAACCCACCCCAGCCCCCCCATAGCCCATCACCACTCCTAACCCCCCCCCATAGCCCCCCCATAGCCCATCACCACATCTAACCCCCCCAGCCCCCCCATAGCCCATCACCACTTCTAACCCCCCATAGCCCATCACCACTCCTAACCCCCCCAGCCCCCCCATAGCCCATCACCACTCCTAACCCCCCCATAGCCCCCCCATAGCCCATCACCACTTCTAACCCCCCCAGCCCATCACCACTCCTACCCCCCCATAGCCCATCACCACTTCTAACCTCCCCAGCCCATCACTTCTAACCCCCCAGCCCCCCCATAGCCCATCACAACTTCTAACCCCCCCAGCCCCCCCATAGCCCATCACCACTTCTACCCCCCCATAGCCCCCCATAGCCCATCACCACTTCTAACCCCCCCATAGCCCCCCCATAGCCCATCACTTCTAACCCCCCCAGCCCCCCCCTAGCCCATCACCACTTCTAACCCCCCCAGCCCCCCCCCATAGCCCATCACCACTTATAACACCCCCCAGCCCATCACCACTTCTAACCCCCCATAGCCCATCACCACTCCTAAAAAAAACCCAGCCCATCACCAATCCTAATCCCCCAGCCCCCCCAGCCCAGGGAAAATTTAAAAACAAAAACGCTGTCTTCTCCGGCTGCCGGGGCCGCCGCGGCAGAATCGAGTGTGCCGCGGGGGCCCCCCCTGCCTAGCAGAGCCTCCCCTCCCCTGTATCTCTCTCTCATTGTAGGTTCAGCCACACGCGCCGGCTTTCAGAGCGCGAAAGGATTAGTTTCCCTTTCGCGGCTCTGTTAAGCCCGCGGGGGCTGATGGGAACTTCCCATCAGCCCCCGCGGGCTTAACAGAGCCGCGAGGGAGAAACTCTCTTGTGCTCTGAAAGCCGGCGCGTGTGACAGAATCTACAACGAGAGATAGAGGTGATACAGGGGAGGGGAGGGGAGGGGAGGCTCGGCTCTGCTAGGCAGGGGGGGCCCCGCGGCACACTCGATTCTGCCGCGGCGGCCCCGGCAGCTGGAGAAGACAGCTTTTTTTTTTCTTTTAATTTTACTTTAAGGTTAAGAATGTTTTTTGCGTGGGGCCCCCTGAAACGCGGGGCCCTGTGCAAAAAACATTCTCGCTCAATGGACGGGCCGGCCCTGACTACAGTGAGCATTAGCGGTAAATTTGAGAGACTGAGATCATACTCCACATACCCCAGATTTAAAAGAGAGGTTCACGATTGTCATGGTGTGTGCAAAACTATCAATTTGGAGAAATTGCCCTGGAAGAAAAGTATATTATTGTGACTTTACTAATTGCAATATGTCCGTTTTCAGAAACGTATATCTCTGAGGCCGTTTTATTTTGCTCAGTACAAAAGGAAATGGATTTCTGCTTCTATTTCTCATGTTGCACTACATGGAGAATCTGACTTTTTGGGGGTTTGAGTTAAACTATTGTCTGTCTATTTCATCCGTCTGGGCAGCAGCAAAATGGGATGGTGTTGGCGGCAGAGGATCACATTTCTACTTCCGTATCTTGCCATGAAAACTAAATGGATAGTCACAACAAAACAAATTGCACTATAGTGCTGGAAGATGAGACCTCCAGGTTGGAAAGCACTCAACTGGCTACTGGGGAGGAGCTGAAGACTTTTCAGAGTAAAGCCATCATTTATGATGTGGTTGGAACAAAGCCCTCGGGACATTTGACTGCTGATGTAGCTGTGCATAAAATGAGTCAGAAGTTGCAAAGATGTCTTACACATTGGGACATGGAACGTATGATGCACGAACCAAGGGAAGTTGGAGGTGGTAAAGAAGGAAATGGAAAGTGTACAACTCGATCTGTTGGGTGTCAGCGAACTGAAATGGACTGGAATTGGGTATCTGATGACCACATGGTTTACTATGCTGGAATGAAAGACAAATAAGAAATGGTGTTGCATTAATAATTAAGAAGAAACTTGCAAGAACTGTAATGAAATACAATGCAATCAGTGAACACTTAATTGTTATTCGTCCATGAGGAATGCCCATCACTACAACTATAATTCAAGTATATGCCCCAAGAACAGCTGCAGAAGAGAGTGAAATTGATGAGTTATATGAATAAATACAAGCTGAAATTGACAGAACATGCAAACAGGATATCCTAATAGTCATGGGTGACTTGAATGCGAAACTTGGGATGACATCAAGAAGGTTGTATTGTAAGAAAGTGAGAAATCTCTACAAAAGATGAAAAAGCAAAAACAGCCAAAATGGATGACTGAACAAACTGAAAACTGCCCAGAAACGCAGAGAAGCTAAAGTCAGAGGAGAAAGAGAGGCAATTGTAGAACTCAGAGATTTCCAACGTGCAGCAAGAAAAGACAAGGAGAAGTGCAACAATGATGCATGCAAGGAAACAAGCAAAAGCTATTACAGGAAAAACAATATTGGCTTACCTAAAGCTACGAGAGTTAAAGAAAACATTCCAGCCTCAAATTTGAATGCCACAAGATGCTCAAGGAACCATGTTGAATAATGCTAAGATCAAGAAAAGGTGGAAAGAATACAGTCATTATACCACAAAGATCAAGTGGACCAACAGCTGTTTCAACCTGTACCTTAGGATCAGGAACCATTAGTGATGAAAGAAGAAGTCGAATCAACATTGAAAGCCGTCCCCAAAATTCACAAGTCCTTATATCGTCCTCCAGGACGTCCAATTGTGTCCTGTTGCGGTTCTGTTCTAGAGCCCCTGTCTCAATTTTGTGACTTATTTCTACAACCTTTGGCAAGTGAAGTTCCGTCTTTTATATGGGACACATCTCATTTCTTAACCACTTTACAACGGTGAGTTTGCCCACTGTACCTATTATTCTGGCCACACTAGATGTGGTGGCTTTGTATTCCAACATTTCTCAGACAGAAGCATTGCATGTTATTTCAGGGTTGTTATTGCAACTACCACCCCGTCTTCCCCAACATTTTGTTTAGTCCTTGTTGGACTTAGTGTTGAAAAAGAATTATTTTTTTGTATGACAATAAGTTTTACCTACAGATATTTGGGATTGCTATGGGGGCCACTGTAGTTCCGTCTGTAGCCCCTCTTTGTATGGCTGATTTTGAGCAGCGGTATATATATATATACATCCAGGGGGTTTTTCGGATGTGCTAGTGTGGAAGAGGTTTTTAGATGATTTTTTTTTTCATCTGGCAAAGTAGTGTTTCACAATTATGTTTATTTGTGGAATTTCTGAGCTCTCTGGATGATAATATTAAATTCACCTTGAAATATGATGTATGCTCCATTGATTTTTTGGATGTGGTAGTCACCTTTTCAGATGGAACATTATCTACTTCATTATATCGTAAGCCTGTTCAGCGCAACACCCTACTTCAATTTACTACTTTTCATCTGCTGTCTCAAAAGTGGGGTCTCCCATTTGGACAGTTTCTCCGCCTTCAGAGAATCTGTTCTTTGGTGGTTGATTTCAAATATCATGCAAAGGAACTCAGTCATTGTTTATATGCTCAGGGGTACCCTCAATCTGTGGTAAATAAAGCCTATAAGTGGGCATTATATAACCATAGGGAATGGTTGTTATCTCCCGACTCAAGTTCTACAGATTCATCTTTTAATGAGGATCGCGTTGTGGGGGTTTTGCCCTTTACTAACAGAACAAATATGGTACAGCGGATTTTGCGTAGACATTGGGATGTTTTACGGTTGCACAATTGCTTTTGTAAACATCTCTGTCTAGCTTACACTCGGGGCAAAAACTTACATGATAAATTGGTGCACCCCTTTCCACGGACTCCACGATCATTGGAAAAGAAGGGCCATTTTCCTTGTGGCCATTATATCTATTGCTCAGGATCTTTGACGGCTGAAACTTGGGAAGATCCTATAACCAAGAAACTCAGGACGTTTCGGCACTTCACAACATGTGATTCTGCCTTTATTGTGTATTTGTCGGTATGCCCTTGTGGCTTGAAATATGTGGGCTGCACCTCACGACCCTTTAAGAAACGCCTGGCTGAGCATGCCTCTAGGATTCGTACCCAGACTCTTTCTTCCCCCTTGGTTCAACATGCTCTACAGTGTGCCCATGTATTTACTCATTTCACTTGGCAGGCTATTGATCAGGTGCCTCCTTTGATCTATGGGGGAGATCGGTTATCCTGCTTATTAAGGATCGAGCAGCAGTGGATCTTTAGACTTGACATTGTAATGCCACAGGGTCTAAATTTAGAACAGGATTAGCACACTCTTTTCTGAACCTTTTGTGGCCTGTTGGGTGGGGCTTGCATTTCTATTGCTTTCACCTCCCTATTGGCTAGGCAGTAACCATGTGTTTATTAGTGACGTCAGATGCCATGTTTTTTAAAGGCCTCATTGCTTTTTGGTTCCTTATGCACATATTTCATGGCTGCGGTGGACTTTAACCTGAAGCAGGGTCTGGAAAGTTTGATGACCCGAAACGCAGGACTGTGTCGTTTTCCACCACTTCCGATGATTTCTGTTGCAGCGCTTTGGACATAGCTAAGTACTTCTTGCTATAAATTTATTTAGCAATTAAAAAGGTTTTCTGCACTTTGATTGAAAAGGACATGAACCGCCAGTTAAAGATCCCTTGCCTGGGGTTCATAGTCCAACAAAAACATCTCATTTTGGGAGGTCTATTGATATATGGAACCTGTAATTTTTGAATAATACCTAATTAGAGGGCAGATGTCAATCTAGATGATAAAAAGACAATGAGCCCAATCCTGAAAGGGGCAATGTTCGGGCCGTGCAGACGTCCCCAGACAGGATGGGCTCCATTGCACCCAATTCTGCACCTTGAGAGCTAGCCGTCCTGCAGCATGCAGGATTGTACAATGGGATGGCCCGGCGTGCCACTGTCATAGCCATGGGGACATCCTCAAATCAGCATTGCCAGGCCCCCCAGCTCCTGCTGAAGTGCCGATGGCCCAATTCCCCCCCCCCCCCCTGCCCAACCAGTTTCCTCACTGCCTGACCCTTGGCAGGTCTGCCGGGGCTGGGACTGGACAGTTGGGCAGTTCCTACCATGACTCTGTTGCATTGGAGGGACTGCCAGGCCAGGGCAGATGGGGTACCAGTGCTTATTCCACCTCTGAGGTGGAATAAGCAGTACATCCCCTTGATGCTCCCTGGAGTTACAGGGCTGTGACCTGAATCAGCCCTGTACATCCGGGAGACTGGCCCACCCATACCCCACCCATGCTTTGCCCCATGCTGCTCCATCCCCATGTCCCCACACAAAGCCCCTGTGCATGCTGTCCTGACAGCCGTCGGGCAGGATGGCTGGCGGGGACTGCACGTCCCACAGGATGTACAGTCCCGCTAGTCGACTTCCTGAATCAGGCCCAATAGGGGTAAGACACAGCGATGGGATTCAGGAGATGGAGATTCAAGACTGTAGAAGGGAAGGGCACAAAACAATAAAAGATGTGGAAAGTTGTGGAGGAGAGAGCAAAAAATAAATTGTGACTGAGAAGCATGAGAAAGAGTGAATGAAGGAGATGAGAGAATTTGGAAGGAGGAATGAGGAAAAGTGAAAAAAGAAACTGTGAGCAGCATGAATACAAAAATACAGTGTTCAGACAACAATGGTTAAAAATGCATTTTAATTTCAATTTAGTGATTGGAGTATGGCAGCATTACGATCGTTTATTTCTTGTGTCTTTGGAATGATCTCTGGTTCTCTTTCCCTGGTGTTAAGCTGCATGCAGAGTCTGGCTCGATAAGGGCTCTAGTTCAGTTTTTGACTGCATATTTAAGAATATAAGAAATGTCACACCAAGTCAGATCAAGGTCAATTGACTCCAGAATCCTGACTATGATAGTGGTCAATCTGGGTCGCAGTGATCCAGATGATCCTAAGGAATAGATTCATTGATTTATTTCTCTTATCTCATATCCAGGGATAAGCAATGGTTCTACCATGTCTACCTGCCTAATAATTATTTGTGGACTTTTCCTCCATGAACTTCTGTAAATTGCTTATAAATTATGCTGTGTTAGTTGTGTTGATCTTATCCTCGGTAACAGATTCCACAGCCTCATTTTTTTCCCACTCATTCCAGGAAGGCATTTCTCCTTGGCAGATGCAAAGTACATGATGGCATGTAGGATCTCATACAACACCTGGGAACTTATAGGGGTATGTTTACAAAGCAGCGGTAGTGGCCTCCATGCAATATTGGAGCCACGGCTCCATTGAATTCAATGGGGCCACGACTCCTATACCACATGGAGGCTGCTACCGCTGTTTTGTAAACATACCCCATAGTGAAGAAGTTTCAAATGGGTAGAAGTGCTGGGCATCTAAACAACTATGTATTATGAAAGAAAGACTGTATTGTATTAAATCTGCAAACCCTTGTGAAAAAACATGGATTGTTCAATCAACATAGCTGCTGTTATTGTATTGATCCATCTCATTGCTGGCTTTCCTCTTTTGCATTGACCTTCTACCTTGACAAGCATTATGTCTTTCTCTAATGACCTCTCTCTTCGCATGATGTGTATGAAAGTCGAAGTCTTCTCAGCTGAGCTTCAAAAGAATGCTTAGGCTTGATCTCCTCTAGAACTGACTAGTTTGTTCTTTGGGCAGTCCATGGTATACACAGTATTCATCGCCAGCACCATAATTCAAAGGGATCAGTTTTCTTCCTATCTTTTTCACTGTCCAACTTTCACATCCAGGCTTATACATGTATAAATCATTATCACATGTACATGGATGTTTTAGAAAGGATCCAATTTACACATAGATGCCTTAAGTACGTGGAAGTTTTGAGGAGTCAAGTGGCCTTGGTGGAACAAACATCTACGTGTGATTTTTCCCCATTTTAGATTGGGGAATGCATGTGTAAGTCTAAAATTCTCCATATTTAGATTTCTGCTTACTCAATGGCACATGTAGATTTTAACAGAGATTAAGGAATTTCCCCTTCCAAATTGAAATGAGTTCTAAATAGCATCCTATGTAGTAAATTAGCAGCAGCTACATGGTTAAGCTTGCAAAATGGCTCAAATGCAAAAGTAAGTGTTGACATTTACATGTGCAAATTGTGAAATGCTGGCACTTCCGCATGTAAGTTGCTGGGCATCATCCATTGATTTTTTTCCCATGCGGAAATTTACAAAATGGTTACATCCACTGCACATGGTTATCAGTCCATGTCCGTTCCCGTATTTCCTTCTATGTATTTTAGAACAGCTGTTTCTAAAATACTATTGGAATTGAGTACACCCCAACTTTGACGTCTCAATTTCAATCTCCAAGTACTATCTGAAATGTGCCTTAAGGTCTCTTGACCTTCTAAAGAGGAAGTAGAATCAGGAATATCTATTCATTCCCCTTCAATGGATTGCCATAAGACTGGGTGTACACATGTTTGGAAAAAACGTATCATTTTTAGTCTATTGCAGATCTAAATGAAATCAAATACATATACAAAATATGTGAATGACTAAGAACATGCTCTCTTATTTCTGTAAATAAAATCAACTAAATATTATATCATCAACTTACATTTTGAATAAAAACAACATTACTTACGGTAGATAATAGTACTCTGGAAATTTGTGGTAAATATCAGGACTTAAAAGTACAACGGGAAAAAGAATTATAGCTGGTATGTGAGTACAGTGACAAGCAAATTATGCCCCGAACAAAACAGTATTAAATGCAGAATATACAGACATGATTAATATATTTCTAGCTCTTTTTTAAATTTACATAAATAGCATTAGGCCATTTTGGCAAAAATTTTTAATTCTATAGAATGCATTCCGCCTAACTCAGCTGTCTTCTGTAACATCCACTTGACACATTATTACAAATCTTACGAAATGTGATGGCTACAATTATATCTAATTATAGCCTTTGACTTCTTTTTTTTCCAAACAGTTAATTCATTTTCTCACTGTTCTTATTCAATCTGATTTAATTTTCGCAGAAATTAATTTTACAATTTCATTAAGCAGCACAGTTTCTCCTGCTAGTTCATTCAGATTCAAGGCAGTATTATCAGTATTAATCAAAGACATTAAGCAACAGGAAATTTTTTAAAAATGCAGTTTCATAAAGCTGTTTATCAAACAGAATAAAGTTCTAATAGCTGCACTGATCCATGAAAAATCTGCATTGTTTACTGTCTGTGATTACTTTTATCAGCCTTATGTTTAAATTGTACATGAGTTTTACAGGCAATTTACATAAGAACGTAAGATATGCCATACTTGGTCAGACCAAGGTCCATCAAGCCCAGTATCCTGTTTCCAACTGCGGCCAATCTAGGTCACAAGTACCTAGTAGTTTCCCCAAAAGACACAGGTTCCACAATGCTTGTATTGGGTCAAGCAGTGGATTTCCTGGGTCCCCATTAATAATGGTTTATGGACCTTTCCTCCAGGAACTTGTCCAAACCTTTTTTTAAAACCAGCTACATTAACAGCTTTTACTACATCATCCAATAATGAATTCCAGAGTT
Organism: Ichthyophis bannanicus; assembly: GCA_033557465.1. NCBI lineage: Eukaryota > Metazoa > Chordata > Amphibia > Gymnophiona > Ichthyophiidae > Ichthyophis > Ichthyophis bannanicus. The sequence continues at coordinate 425,124,144 of CM066035.1, read as the reverse complement.
TGATTTCACGTTGAGTGAAAAAATATTTTCTCTTATTAAACTTAAACGGGTTACACTGTAGCTTAATTGCATGTCCCCTAGTCTTTCTACATTTTGATGGCGTAAACAATTGATCTATGTTTACCCGTTCCACTCCATTCATTAATTTATGGACCTCTATCATATCTCCCTTCAGCTGGCTCTTTTCCAGGTTGAAGAGCCCTAACCTTTTTAGCCTCTTCTCATAGGGATATTCTTCCACCCCTTTTACCATTTTTGTGGCTGTTCTCTGTACTTTTTCTACACTCTGCACCAACTCCATCCTGTTTATATCCTTTTCAAGATGTGGTCTCCAGAATTGCACACAGTACTCCAAATGAGGTTGCACCGGAGACTATCAGCTCCTTTTTTCTGCTGGCCATTCCTCTCCCTATGCACCCAAGCATCCTTCTGGCTTTTGCCGTGACCTTTTCTTCCTGTCTAGCCATCTTAAGATCATCAGAAACAATCATGCCCAGGTCCCGCTCTTCTTTCATGGCCATAAGTACTTCGCCCATACACTGTACTGCTCCCCTGGATTTTTGCAGCCCAAATGCATGACGCTGCATTTTTTAGGGTTAAATCTCAGCTGCAAAATTCTTGAGCATTCTTCAAGCTTAACTAGATCCCTCCTCATGTCATCTACTCCTTCCTGGGTGTCTACTCTTGCAGATTTTGGTATCATCTGCAAAGAGGGAAAACGTAACCTGACAGCCCTTCCGCATTATCACTAACAAAAATGTTAAAAGAATCAGACTTCCTTCTCTTCGGAGTGAGCTCCATTTATCTTTGTCATCTCACACTCAACCGATTTCTAACTCAGTCAGTCACTTTAGGATCCACCCCTAGGGTGCTCAGTTTGTTTATAAGTTGCCTGTGTAGAACAGTGTCAAAGGCTTTACTGAAATCTAAGTACACTACATCTAGGGCCCTTCCTCAGTCCCACTCCCTAGTCACCCAATCAAAGAAATCAATCAGATTTTTCTGACAAGACCTGCCTCTGGTAAACCCATGCTGCCTCGGATCCTGCAATCCATTGGACTCCAGAAACCTCACTATCCTCTGTTTTAGCAGTCTTTCCAATAATTGACTCACCACAGAGGTTAGACTAACCAGCCTGTAGTTTTAAACCTCATCCTTATTTCCACTTTTGTGTAAAGGGAGTACATGTGCCTTTCTCCAGTCCTCTGGCAACATTCCCGACTCTAAAAAAGCATTGAAAAGGTTGGTCAGTGGAATGTCCCCAAGTTCCTCCAATATTCTCAGATGCATCCCATTTCGTCCCATCGCTTTGTCTACTTTTAGTTTAGCTAGTTCCTCATGAACACAGTCTTCTGAAAATTGTTCAAGTTTCCCATCACTGCTTTTTCTATATGTAGGTGTTTTCTGAGGTCCCGCTCCTGACCCTTCATCTGTGGACACAGAACAGAAATATTTGATAAGCAATTCCGCTTTATCTTCATCAGCTTCTACATAATCCTCCCCTTCACAGTTGAGTCGGACAATACCATTTTTGCACTTCCTTCTTTCACTAACATATCTGAAAAATGTCTAATCCCCCCTTTTTATTGCATTGGCTATTTCTTCTTCTTTTTGTATCTTTGCTTTCCTGACTACTTTGCTAGCTTCTCTAAGTTTTCCTAAATATAAATGTTTGTCTTCCTGTCTCTGTGATCTCTTGTATTTCATGAAGGTCACCCTCTTTTTCTTCACCTTGTCAGATGATTCTTTTGAGAACCATAGTGACCTCCTTTTCCTTTTACATTTATTTACCTGTCTAACACAAAGGTTTGTTGCCCTTAAAATATTCCCTTTCAGTTTGCCCATTGTTTTTCTACATTCCCCAGCTTTTCCCATCCCAATTCTTTGAGGTTTTGTCCCATCTTGGCAAAGTTAGTTTTCCTAAAGTCTAAGACCCTTGTTTTTGAATGCATTTTATCAGCCCTAATTCTAATACTGAACCACACCATCTGGTGATCACTAGATGTGCGATAATCTCCCACTATGACATCAGAAATACTTTCCCCATTGGTAAACACCAAGTCCAGTATGGCCCCTTCACATGTGGGTTCTGTTACCAGTGGCCAGAATAGTTCTCCCTGTAGAGAATCCAGGATCTCCTTATTTCTAGATGGCACTGCAGCAGGGATGTGTCAATCAACATCTGGCAAATAGAAATCACCTATCAGTAGCACTTAGCCTTTCATGGCAATACTGCATATGTCTTCTATTAAATCTCCATCTTTATATCACACCAATGCAGAGTAGGCACTGTTTAACCCAGAGGTTCCCAACTCCAGTCCTGGAGGGCCAAACACCATTCAGGTTTTCAGGCTGTTCCTAATGAATATGCATGAGATACATTTGAATACAATGGGGGCAGTGCATGCAAATGCATCTCATGCATATTTATTAGGGACAGCCTGAAAATCTGAATGGTGTTTGGCCCTCCAGAACTGGAGTTGGGAACCTCTGGTTTCCACCTCATTCCCTTTTAAGCCATGTAATTCTATAGCTTTAATATTATTTTTTAAATATAGTGCCACTCTTCCTTCCCTTCTTCCTACCCTATCCTTCCTGAATAAAGTATAGCCCGGTATAATTACATCCCAGTCATGTTTGTCTGTGAACCATGTCTCCGTAACTGCCACTAAATCTAAGTCAGCCTCTTCCATTAAAGCCTCAACATCTGGGATCTCATTTCCTGTGCTACAGGCATTTATACACACCATTTTCAGATGTTGCCCCTATTGCCCATTTTTAAAGTGCTATTCAATGTTTCACTTACCTGGGGGCTTTCTTCACCCATCCCCAACAAATCTAATTTAAAGCCCTCTTCAGTAGATTAGCCAGTCTGCTGCGGAGGACACTTCTACCTTTCTTAGACAGAAGGATGCCTTCTCTGCTCTGCAACCCTTAGAACATCATCCCATGGTCCAGGAAACCAAAATGCTTTTGATGACACTATCCATGCAGCCATGTATTCATCTCCAGGATGCAAGCTTCTCTGCCTTGGCCTTTACCCTCAACAGGGAGGATTGAAGAGAACACTACCTGTGCACTTATCTGCTTCATCCTCTGTCCGAGAGCCATGAAGTCACTTTTGATATGCTCAGAAGGATACCTAGCAGTATCGTTTGTGCCCACATGGATGAGCAACATTGGATAATAGTCAGTAGACTTGATGAGTCTCAGCAAAATCTCCAAAACATCTCGGATTTTGGCATCTGGAAGACAGGACACCTCTTTGGACATCAAGTCTGGTCACCTCAGAACCTCTCAGAAGATAGTCACCAATCACCACTACACTTTGCTACCTTGTCATCACTAATTCTGCAAGTTTGGAGTGCTGGTTCTTCACTTTCCTAGGATGTTTCACCTCCTCCACTTCCAGTGCTGCATACTGGTTCTTCAGTTCAAGGGCTGGTGGAGTTGCATTATTGATTTTTCTTTCTGGACAGAGGCAGAAGCTTCAACGGGGGCAACAGCTTTGGCAATATGATGCTTTCCAGTCATTTTTCAGTTGAAGCTTTGGTACCTGTTGAAGTAAAGGAGAGAGACCTACCAAAGACCCTAATTTTTCCTCAGCTGTCCCTTAAGAGAAAAAGTAATTAACTTCTTGTATGTGTGTTCTAACAGCACTGTTCTATGTCCCTGTGTAGCTAATTGGGGAGTTGTCATATAAAGCAAGAATTCTCACATGGGATAAGTGGGAGCTGGGTAGGTAGGGAGGGATCTAACACCTGATGAGGACAGTGACTGCAAAAAGCTTGCTTTGAATGGAAAGCTGGAAAAAGAAATCAATGAACTCTAATAGGCAGAGCTTTACTCAACATCACACTATTGCAATACAGATAAAGAGTTCTCTTTTAAAAACGAAGACCAAAATACCCTTTAAGAGCTCTCATACAGAGAACTTGTATTTAAAAGTCCCACAGTATTACCTTGCTTGCAATGGAGACCCTGTTAGGAATCATGGGCACTAATGTACACTAACAGCACAATTACCGTGGATGCCTGTATCTCCACCTATTGAGGTGGCATTGGGTGCACCCACACTAATTGCAACATTGAGACCAGGCAATATGTTCCCCCATGCTAACTGCAATGTGCTGTCCATGTCCCCTCTCCATCCCTAACCTGCCCATTCCTGACTCTGATACAAGATTGGCAGTTAGTGTGGGAGTTAGTGCCCATGCAGTAACAGTTACCATGGGCCCTTGTGCACAGTTACCACATGCAAAAAATTCACATTAACTGCTTTAGTGCACTTTAAATTGCAAGCCCTCTAGGACAGGGAAAATGCTTACTATACCTGAATATAACTTGCTTTGAGTTACTATTAAAAACTCATGAGCTAAATCGAAAATTTCCTTCCTTTTCTTTCCCTTATGTTACCATGTTCTTTAGGATGCCCTGTGAAAACAAAATTTAAAAATGTAGGTGGATTTTGAAAAGAAATTTTGGAATGCCTGCTCTAAGTTAATATCTGCAATAAATCTTGGATTTATTTTGAACCCTTTCATTGTTCAAATTATTATTTTGGGTTAATAATGTGAATGGTTTTGGTTATTTATCTTACTTTTTAATTGTTTGATATGCAACTAGATTGAATTAACCTAAAATATTGTATATGAAAGTTTTTCTGAGTCAAGGTGATTAAATAAAATAATAAATATCACAACAAACAAATACATACAACAAACCTGAGGCTATGAGACCCTTTTCCTCCCAATTCAATCTCTGTTTCCTGTTTGAAGCAATTCTCAGTTCAAACTTTTACTGCTCAATAGGTTTCCATATTTTCAGAAAGGAAAAATAAGTTCTCCCTAGCTGCAACAGCATCATAATGTACATGATACATAAAACATTCCATAGCCAAATATTCAGAGTTGGAGGTACGGTAGGCGACAGAATTGGAGACTTCTGTGAAATAGGGAGGTAGATTAAGAGCTATTTCACACATTCCTGGATTAGTCAAGATTATTTGACTTAGGGAACTCCATTATAAGGCGGTATGCTGGGCCCACTTCTCTCTGGTGAGGGCCTTGTAGATAGGAGTAGCGGGAATTTGGTTATTGCCCATGGTGTGCCCACTCGCTTGGCAAGCTTGGGTCATATGAGGTGGAAATGTGGCAATATCCAGAACTACTAGAAACTACTAGAAGCTACAGGGTAAACTATTTAAGACTAATAAAAGAAAATATTTTTTCACTCAACATGTAATCAAACTCTGGAATTTGTTACCGGAGGATGTAGTAAAGGCTGTTAGTGTAGCTGGGTTTAAAAAAGGTTTGGACAAGTTCCTAGAGGAAAGGTCCATAAGCCATTATTAAGAAGGGACCCAGGATATCAATGCTTGAACCAATACAAGCATTGTGGAACCTGTGTCCCTTGGGGAAACTGCTAGGTACGTATGACCTAGATTGGCCACTGTTGGAAACAGAATACTGGGCTTGATGGACCTTGGTCTGACCCAGTATGGCATATCTTATGTTCTTATGTTCTTATGTTCATGTGCAGGACTACTTAACTGGCTTACTAGGATGGGCAGGTTACAGGTCTGGAAGGCTTGCTTGGTGGGAAATCAGTCCATTTTCCCTTTCTATCAGACTGTTGTACAATCAAACTAATCATAGAAGATTGTTTAACCAATATGGCTACTCCATTTTGCAGAGATCACATCTCCAACCCAACCTCTTTTTAGCTTTATCAAGTCATGGAATGACAAATGGGTCTCCTTTAAAACAAATTATGTCATGATTGACTTGTTGACATAGCGCAAGATTTTCTTTTTTAATCCCTTTACATTCAATGGCATTATTTTATTTTGTGAAGCAATCATCACAAACATAATCTCTAAATCACATGAACAAGAGAGAGAAGGAAAACCCAAATTACCTGTAGAACTTACTCAATGCTGAAGTCTTACTCCATACATATTCTCCATCTAAGTTCACCATATACTGTATACTAGTAGGGTAGTCTCATAATTATATTTCACATTTGCTAACAGCCGTAGCATTACCTTTTGCTATCCCTGTAAAAAACTATCCAAGATGTCACTCTAGGAAATAGTCTTCATCCCACCTCATTCCTCAGCCTTTTCAGGTTATACACACTGGGAATATGAATTATTTTCTATGCTTCTTTAGCCCAGTCCCAACATACACCATTTCAGAACATTTCGCAAACAGAAATCCAGCCTTGTTGTACTCATTACCATATTACTATTTCTTTCCATATATCCTCACACATCCCTCCTTTGACAGAACCCAATCAACACTCTAAACATGTAACTTGAATTCCAACCTCCATTTCTCCACAATTCTACCATTTCTCTAATTCTTCATGCTCTCAGATTTCCATGTCCCTACTCAACCTCAATAGATTAAAAAAAAAACAGATTATGCTACATACATGGAACAAATACAGTACAGAGGATTTCAGAGAAAGGAAGGGATTGTAAAGCTTAGTAGTTGGTATAGATGAGCAGACTGGTTAGGCCATATGGTCTTTAATGACATCATTTTTTATGTTAATGTTTCTATGTATATTCATAGCTATACTCACCACCCTACTGAATGTTGTGTCACTTGAAAATTTCTCAAAAATCCACTCCGAGCAATACACCAGCACTCTTTCATCCATCAACACCTTAATCAAATGGCATTTCTACTCCCCTCCATGCACTCTATAGTGACATCACCTAACCAAGATAGCAGAAAACCAATAAATTCAAAGTTCTCAACTTTCCAGACATATAAAGAAGTTGATGAGCTGGAGACAGATCAGATCTCCACTCTAACACCATTCCTCAGCCATGGTAGAATCTTCAAAAGAAAAAAGAAACCATCCCTCTCATGTCCTCAGTGGTCCATGGCTCGACCCTGACTATCACAAATAAATTTCTGTAAGTCTTTAGGATCTTGAAACACACAAGTTTTGTTGCTGCATGTGATCTTCATTTTAGCCAAGTAGAAAATACCATAATATGCATTCATATATTTTAGATGTTGATGGAACAAAATGTGAAATTTATAAAATGGGTGTACCTTCAGACTACAGTACTGGATTATTTGACCCAGAAGGCTTTAAATAAGTCATCAGACTTGTTTCTTCCAATTCTCTATGTTTTATTTAATGCATGTTTGGTTGGCAATAAAACTGATATTATTAGCAACCGCGTGGGCGATTCCCAACTGGGTTTGGTAGCATCAGCCATCTGAAACATGGCTGACTGAGGCGGATGGTCCCCAAATCAGACAATTTTGTTCTATGGATTATAAAATTTTAAATTTTATTAGGCAAAGGAAAAGGGTGGTGAGGTCTCTTTATTTATGGATTAGCTGAAATTGAAGTTAACTGAAAATTGTACTATAGGTTGCAAGCATGTTCACTATACGCATACGCTTTTGCCACACATGTGCTCTGGCTGCGCAATCATCACAACCACAGTAGTGGTACAACCAGCGTGGCAGTACTTTTCTATTGTGGCTGCACCCAGGGCCGGCCCAAGGTTTCTACTGCCCTAGAAAGAAACCCCGACCTTGCCGCCCTCTCATCTGATGCCACCACCCCTGCAGCAGCTGCCGACGATTCCATCTCAGGAGGAGGAGGCGAGCAGCGGCAACGGCAGTATTTCCAAAGCGGCGGCAAGGCTGCCCACCTCCCCCTCCCTAAACGGAATCAGTGGCAGCTTGGGGGGGGGGGTGGCACGACCGCCCATGTGTGCACTGCCACCGCTGCTGCCTATCTGGGCTGGCCACCCTAGGTGGCAGCCCAACTTGCCTAGTGGCTGCACCCCCTGCATCTACTGTGGCCATTGCACTCCAACTGTGGCAAAAACACTGCTATATGCACATTTGTCCCTTGCTACCTGCTATGCTTTTGTACCATGCCCCTTGTTAATTTATTTATCTTCTGAGAAAATCGCTGACTCTTTGCAAGTCTTACAAGATACAATAGTAGCATATGTCTTGCGATTTACTACTTCATTAGTGCTTGGTGATTTTAACTTGCATTTTGATAATGTTTTAGATGCTCAAGTTAAAGGATTTTTAGGATTCATGGTGAAATTGGGTATAATTTCAGTAAATAATGAGTCAACTTATATTAGTAGCCATGTTAAATGTTATTTTTGTTTCTCAGATTGACAGTAATCATCAATTAATGGAGAGTTGTACAAACATATCTGAAATATGGTCAAATCATAATATATTTTCAATTTTATTTTCTAGAGCCAGTAAACATGAAATCAAAGGGTGTGAAATTAGGGAAATGGTCACATGGGAAGATTGATATAGATTTGTTTTATAAGAATATTTCCACCATGTTTGGAATGATGACTGGGGCTGATCCTGTAGAGATGTTATTAGAATAGAATCAGGCTCTTCCTCCTATTGTAGATTCTATTGCCCCTATTTGGTGGTGCAAAAGAAGATCATATCATTCTCCATGGTATACTGAAGCATTAGATCAGATCAAAAGCCAATATCAAAAATTAGAATGTGTTTGATTACAAACTGGGAATCCGACAGATAAAATACATTAGAGAAAGAAAATTAAAATATTAAACACAAGACTGAGGAAGCTAAAAAGTTGTTTTACACAAGAAAGATACTTGAGAGTGGGAATGAGGTTCATAATTTATTCCACTTAGTTTATTTTGGATGAATGATTTGGAAATTGATGTAAAAGGTCCATCAATGGTGGCTTTGGGTGAATACTTTTCCTCAAAAGCCAATATGATTCATAAAGAGTTTGTGACATACAAATTGGAACTTAAGGGTATGTCATAGGATGTAGAACATAGAAACATGACGTCAGAAAAAGACACATGGCCTATCTAGTCTGCGCTTCCATATCAACTACTACAACAGTCCCCTTTTTTCCCTTTAGAGATCCTCTGTATTTGTCCCATTCTTATTTGAAATCAGATACTGTCCTCATCTCTACCACCTCCACTGGGAGACATGGTAAGACAGTGTGTTAGTAGCCAAAACCATGTGGTAACAGCAATCTCTGTGATATCTGCAAGAGGTGTTCCCAGAGGAGGTTTTGCAGATATCGCAGAGGTTTGTATTTCCCGCGGAGACCATGCCTTACCTGCCTTGGCTAATATCTCGGGAAACGTTCTGCGGTGCCTGCCGACGCAGATGCTGTAGATCGCAGCAGTAAATCCATGGAGAAGGGATGGTAGCGATCGGGTGCATAGAGCCGTCAGCAGCTTTGTGACCCAATCGCTACCATGCCCCCCCCCAACTGCCACAATTGGGCCATCTCCCCCCCCCCCCAATATTATTAGTGCCATGGTGCTGTGATCCATGACATGGACAAAATAAGAAATAAAAATGTGTGCCCCCCCTTCAGCACCAATACCCCCTGAACAGCTCCTGATCCCCATCGGGAGCTGCTGAGGGTCAATCAGTGCACCTCCCAACCTTCAAAATGTCCTGGCTAGCCAATCAGGCTAGGCACCCCACCCTCCCCATCATGCATAATTGCAAGGGTGGAAGGTCCCCTTAGCACCCTCCTCCTGCCACCTCCCTTTACAAAACAACCTTCCTGACTAATAGAAGAATGGAGCAGAAATGATCCTATATGTTCCTGCCCTGTCAAGCGGCCATAATAAAATGGCCACCATCATGAGTCGCTGCCCTCTAGCCTCTTGCTCTTCTCTCCTGCCCTTTTTCATAGACTCAAACAAAGATGGACACAATTTCACAGTGCTGCCCCTAGTGAGAGGTTAGAGGGCAGCACCTAGTGATGGTGACCATTTTGTTTTGGCTGCTAGATGGGACAAGAGTGTATAGGAAAGCTACTGCCCTTTTCTTCCATTAGACCACCAGGGATCTTCAGGTATGTGCTGGGGGGATTCCAGGGGGATCAGGAGGCCATGGTCCTGCCTTGCCGGTTGGCTAGATGGGAATGTTTTTTTTGTAACTGGAGGTGGCAGATAAGGATGGGTGACCATGGGGCTCCCCATCGCCCCCATCCTTTCAATTGTGCATGGGGGAAGAGGGAGCGGGTTCCTAGACCAATTGGCTAGCTGGGGCATTTTGAAAGTCAGGGGGGTACACCAATCCCCCTGAGCTGCTTCCAATGGGGATCAGGAGCTGTCATGGGGTGATGAGTGCGGGGGGGCAAACATTTTTATTTTTTATATAATCGGAGTTGAAGATTGCAGCTCCATGGCACTGACAATATTGTGTAGTGGTTAGGCCAAATCAGCCATAGGCCAAAGCCCACATTATCAGTCCTCCTGACAGACAATGCCAACTCTTGAGGTGGTGTTATGTACTGCCGCAATCGGACCTGATTTTGGCAGCCACCATGCAAAATCCACCGGGCCCATGTTCCCCATGGCAAACTTACAAGAGTGGGGCAGCACAGCAAACATGTTACAGTAAATTTGCTGCGCCACTGCCACCAGCACTATGTGTGCTCCCTTCCTGCCTGGGCTCCCCTGTATCGCGTGAGCTGCTTGGGCAGAGTTTACGCCAATGGCCTTGTTGCATAATACATATATTTTTACCATCAGAGGGTGGGCAATTTTCAAAGTCTTTTAATCTGGGAAAATATCCATTTATACAGGTAGATGGCTTTTGAGCAATCCCCCTCCCTACATGACCACTGAGCCATCTCTCCCAAGACAATCTAACCTATAGTTTGCATTCCTATTGCACTAAAATATTTGTGTCATATATTTGACTTGCCTTTTTATTTGGGTAATAACCAGGGTATGTTTGGTCCAGTTTTGTGACTAGGGTATGAATGGCATGAACAACTTCTCCTGCTTTATAAAGTAAATTTGTTTGATACAATAATCATGCATTTCACAAGCATTCATAAATATACATATAATAAAGCTTTGCCAAGATGGATGAGCTCTTGCCTTTTGAAACAAATAATATTCAGCTACAGTTTCAAAATGTTGCTTCTCCTTCATTAAGATGCAAATGAATTCAGGCTACTTTGCCGTGATCAGTTAAAATTACTTTTAGTTGTATTCAGAATATAGTTCTGCTTCTTCTTTGCATACAAGACACTGACTGCTTGACCTTCCTGATGATTTCCTGGTAAATGCATCATCATCAAAGCTCCTGAGCAGACAATTTTCCATTTTCTAATGTTAATGTTAAAAGACCTGGATTTCTGATTGATGTCAAGCTTTATTTAGCACAAACACACATTTGGACAGCTACAGACCTACCCATCATGCTTTGAATTAATAAGCTCAATCTTTCTTTAAAGTCCTAAACAGTTAATGAAATGGTAGAGAACTTATGTTATACTTTGAGGTGGATGAAGAAATACAGTTTTGGATGCCATTATTATTATGTTCTGGTAATAAGCCTTTTAACAAATAAAATGGAAAATAGGAGAACAATGTTCAAAGCCATTAACATAGGCAAATATTGATTTTGCCAGGAAAACTGTCCTCCTGGCAGTGGTTAAAATGAATGCCATGGTTTATTTGTATTTTTACAAATATGTGTATTTTTATCCACAGTAAAAGAGGTCTTCCTTTGGGTGTGTTTAGGCTGGAAGCGAAGACAGCATATATGAATGAAAGTTTCAAAAGTACACATAGGGAGTCATTTTAGAAGCCCTGTTCATGATTTGGCTATCTGAAAACAGCCATTCAGAAGTCCCAAGAGCCAATAGGAATGCCCCGAATTCACACATATCCGGCGCGATCGCATCCATGTCACACGGGAGTGTAGCGGTGGCATGTCTGGGACCGTCTGGGAAAGATTCACATGTGCACCGGATTTTGAGAATGGGGCCACACATTTACAACCGGCAGTGAGCATGTCCATGTCTATACTTGCTCCTGGGCTTGCATAGACATTTGAAAAGTGCTCGTTTCTGCCGGTATCAATGCTACAATTAAGAGGGGAATGCTCCCTCACTCCCACAATACTTTTTGTCAACGCAAATAAGTATAGTAGGTATATAGTGAGACCTTATTATCTGCTGCTGCACTGTTATACATCTCCATGTCTAAAATGGCAAGCTGAGATGTGTATGTGGTAACATTTACACGTGTGTGCCCTAAAATACCGGCGCAGGCACATTAATGTGGCCGATACCACAAACATGGATATCTCGCATGTCCACGATTGTGAACTCAGACAGTTCTCTGCACATGCCTGGCCCCTCAGTCTGCTTCTCTCTAAACTGTGGCAGGCACATTTATCTTTTGTGGAGATAGGGTGATTTTAGACGGAATTTCCATGTGTCCACCTCCACTGTTGCCCCTCCCATAGTTTTTCTGATGTTTTGACATGGATATCCTGGATTTCACTTAAAACAGCCTTTCTAAAATATGCCTTATCATATTTTGCCCCCTCTGCCACCCACCCCAAACAGCAAGTGTAGGGTATATATGTGGTTTTAATGTACATTGCTGTATTCCAGCTACGCAAACTGTCGTCTAAGCGGCCTGTTTACTAAACATTAGTGCACACTGGACATTAGGAGGCCAGATCAGAGGTCGGGCTGTGCGGAATGCAAAATCTGTTCAGCAGCTGGGGATTGTGGCTCCTGAATGGAGCTGTGGTGCCATGGCACTGCGACTCCATTCAGGAGCCTTGAGTGAGTTAGCTAGGCTAGGCCTGTACATGCAGGCTGACTGGGATCGGGATCCCGAGCTGCACGTACAGGCCTGGACGTAATGCTGATCCCGCGGGGCTAGAGGTGCCCTCTGGGATCAGAATCCCATCTAACTCTCTGTATCCATTTACGACCGGGCGTATAGAGAGCCGGGATGTCCAGGATAGAATCTGGCCCTATGCTAATTTTACTGCAGTTAGCATGGAAATTCATGCTAAGGATCTTCCTGTGGAATTATTTCTAATGTAGCAAATTATGCTAAACTGTAGTACAGTCTTTTACTTCCTAAAGGTGAAGTAAAGTTTTAACTCCCCACTGATTTCAATGGCATTATGAATAGGAATTTAAAATCTGACACCAAAGACCCAAGATCACAAAGTTGGGGACCACTAGAGATAAGATTCAAACTTAGGTGATTCACAGACTCAAGATCCTATGGCCCCCAGACCCCAAGAGACCCAAGCTCTGGATCTCCAAGTTAGGGAAACACAAACCCAGACCCCAAGCTAGGAAAGTCCTGCCCTGGGACGCCTCAGCAAGAGATAGCTTGCCCCAAAATTCACAAGCCAGGGATACCCTTCCCTGGGACTCTTGAGGCAAGAGGCTCTGCCCAGGATCAGAAAGCCCCTAACCCACCCAGGCACTTACTAAACAATTTCCACATATGTCTGCCTATCCCAACTCATCCACCCACTCACTAACCAATCCTCACATGCATCTACTTACCCCAACTTACCCACCCAAATAGTTCCACCCATCTACTAATCCATCCACTATATACAGTAGCCCTTCCTCGCAATGCCCTCCTCCATACATCCCTTAGCTAGGGAAAGCATCCTTCTGCTTTTATTCCTAATTTTCTCCTTACAGGTATATTATAAAAATGCCAGGATTTCAGCTAAACTGACACCATTTTAAAAATAACAGGGCTTCACCTGAGGTCACTGACCTCTACCGTTTTTATGGCACAAGTTCAGCCAAAGTCACTGACTTTGACTGTAAACTTGATCTTTCTAATATAGCACTAATTTAGCTGAAGTCAGTGATCTGTTCGGATGCCCACCATTTTTAAAATGACTACAAGGAACAGGCTAGGATGGAAGAAAGGTAAGCTAGGGCTACCGGGATTTGTGGAGGATGAAGTTGGGATCCTGGTTCTTCCTCAGGGATCCCAGGATAGGATGCTTTGCCTTGGGGGTCCCTGACCAGAGTATCTCTCTACACCTGAGCAACATATCTCTGTCTAAGGAGTCCAGGGGCCTTTGAGACTAGACCAGCAATGTGTTATTTAAGCTTAACTTCCACTTCTAATATACAGTATTACAGTTAATATAGAAATAAAGTTAAATGGCATTTTTTTTATCTTCCATTTCAGTGAAAATTCTTTACTTTAGTACCTTTTGCATGTTATTAGTTTATTATCTCAAAAGCAAAGTAAAAAAATCTAATGTGAATGCAGTCTTATTACATTGGCCAGTGGCGTAAATACTGCCCAAGCAGCTCCCGCAATAACGGGGAGGGGGGCACCCAAATATGAAGGGGACCCACTTCAGCTGTTCTACCCACACAGAGCATGCAGCGTCAGTTTCTCTGTTGCTATGGTGACTTTATTTGCTTTGCATATGCATTTGGATTCTGTTCTCCAAGAGAAGTATCAAGCACATGCCTCAGCAGCCCATTATCTTTGCCACTGCTGAGCCAAGTTTCACAAGAGCAGCGCATGCAAAAATTAAGTAAAGTCACCACCAGGTTCAGGCTGCATGCTGCAGGCACATAGCAACGGAGGGTGTGGGACCAGGGCCACAGGCACAACCAAAGGGCCGGAAAAGCAATGACTTCAAGTGAACTATAATGCTGAACAATTAAAGACAAGGAAAAAATGTGGTGGGTGCCTAAAGGGATGTGAAGACTACCCCTGTTTTTCTCTTCTACCTTCAGATCAAAGGGGGATGGCCCCTGTTACTATGGGGGGTGAACCTCGGAAACATTTTGCTTGGGGGCCAAAAATCTGGATTTACACTACTGACACTGGCTTATAAAAATGCTACGTAAACTATTAAGGACTGCTGGTTGTCTTCCACTCCGGTTGTAGTCACCCAACAGACTAGATCCTTCTATTCTCAGTCCTGGCCAAGCACACAATAACCAGTCTTTTAAATCTACAGAATAGTTTCCTTAGCAGTCCTGTTTCTCTGATTCACAGGATTTACCAAACAGATAAGAGGCCATCTATGTGACGTCCAAAAACATGCCACATTTTAAAAATATAACACAGGTGCTTATATATCTTTATAGACTAGGCTCCCAGAACCAGCTCCAGTAGCATGCAAGGGCCCATGCACAAATTTACATCTACAACCAGGTTTACATGTACAACCTGGTTTACACAAGGAGTAATTTACATGTACAACCAGGTTTACACAAGGTTTACACAAGGAGTAATTTACATGTACAACTAGATTTACACAAGGAGTAAATGTAAATTTACCTGTACAACCAGGTTTACCAAGGAGCAAGCTTCCCTCAACAAGGAAGCTTGCTCCTTGTGTAGACCTAGTTGTACATGCAGAAGAGGTCTATTAGAATATTTCATGGCAGTATAAATGTGTATAAATACATGTGTGTCCCGTATTTGGACAGAGTAGGGGCATAGATGCAACAAATACATGTATTTTATAAACTATCTGGTCAATATTTAAACATCGGTCATTTTGTTCATTCAATGCTTGCCGCAACACTTAAATATAATACCTAGCAGCACTACAGTATGTGCAGAAGCAGTAGCACTGTGCATACATGAAGAGTAGACAATGTGACCAATATATGATTAACGGAGATTATACAGTCCGCTATCTGTATGGCTATCTAGATAAATTAGAATAGCCTTTCTGCTGTCCTAAATGTTTCTAGTTTGCTACATGAATAGCGAACTGAATATCCTTGTTCTCCATATAATTAGGTGGAATACCCATGCTCCACCCTTAATCTGTTAGGCATTCCTAACAGGGGCTCTGTATTTCAAGCCAAGGTAACTGGCTGGGAAAAATCATTTTGCCAAAGCAATTGCCCCCATTACAGCTTCTTCTTCTGTCCAGACACTGATTCCAATGCCAGTTGAAGGACCACTTCCATGTGCAGGATGCCTGCATACTGAATCTCTCAGGAAACAAGTGGAAGAGCTCAGAGAAGAGGTGGTGAGGCTGAGTAGCATTCAAGACAGTAGAAGTGCATTGATGAGATGCTTCTTGTAACATCCAAGCTCTCCAGCAGAGGAGAAGATGGGAGCCTACAGAATGGCAAAGGTTGGACATGAGTCACCAGGGCCTGTAGAATTACAATGCAACTCCTCCAGCTCTTGAATTGAAGAACCACTATGCAGCCCTGGAAGTGGAGGAGGTGAAAGAATCCCTGGAAAGGGAAGAACCAGAGCTCAAGCACCCACAATTGCAGAATCGGTGACCACAAGAAAGCGAAGGGTAGTGATGGTTGTTGACTCTCTTCTGAGGGGTATTGAGGCATCCATCTGCCAATCAGACGATGTCCAGAGAGATATGCTTTCTGCTAGGTGCCAAAATCCGAGATGTTATGGAGAGTTTGCCAAGACTCATCAAACCCACTGACTATTACCTGATGTTGCTCATCCATTTCACACAAATGATACTGCCAGGTATCCCTCTGAGCATATCAAAAGTGACTTCATGGCTCTGGGACAGAGGGTGAAGCAGATAGGGGCAAAGGTGGTACTCTCTTCAATTCTCCCCGTTGAGGGTAAAGGCCAAGGCAGAGAAGCTTGCATCCTAGAGATGAATGCATGGCTGAGTGGATGGTGTCATTGAGCACATTTTGGTTTCCTGGACCATGAGATGTTATTCCAAGGGTTGCAGAGCAGAGATGGCATCCATCTGTCCAAGAAGGGTCAACATGTCTTCAGTAGCAGACTGGCTAACCTACTGAAGAGGGCTTTAAACTAGTTTCATTGTGGATGGGTGAAGAAAGCCCTCAGGTAAGTGAAAATTTAAATACCTTTATATAAAAAGGCAAAAGGGGCAACATCCGGAAGACAGTGTCTATAAATGCTCATAGCATGGGAAATAAGATCCCAGATGTTGAGGCTTTAATGGGAGAGGCTGACTTGGATTTAGTGGCAGTAACAGAGACATGGTTCACGGACAACCATGACTGGCATATAATTATACCAAGCTATATTTTATTCAGAAAGGAAAGGATAGGAAGAAGGGGAGGAGGAGTGGCACTATATGTAAAAAATAATATTAAAGCTATGGAAATACAGGGCTTAAAAGGGAGAGAAGAGGCACTGTGGGTTAAACTAGAAAGAGGGAAAGAGAAATCTATTTGCATTGGCGTGACACCCAGATCTCCCTCATAGGTTGAAGAGGTGGATGGAGAGTTAATTGAAGACATACACACCATTGCCAGGAAAGGGGAAGTGCTACTTTAATATTAATATGCCAGATGTTGATTGGTGCATCCCTGCTGCAGTATCATCTAGAAGTAAGGAGATCCTGGATTCTCTACAGGAGAAACTATTCAGGCATCTGGTAACAGAACCCACATGTGAAGGGGCCATACTGGACATGGTGCTTACCAGTGATAAACGTATTTCTGATGTTATTGTAGGAGATCATTTTGCATCCAGTGATCACCAGATGATGTGGTTCAGTATTAGGACTAGGGCTGATAAAATCCATTCAAAAGCGAGGGTCTTAGACTTTAGGAAAACTAACTTTGCCAAGATGGGTCAATACCACAGGGAGTCGTTAGTGGGATGGGAACAGCTGGGGGATATTTTAAGGGCAACCATCTTTTTGTTAAAATGGTAAATAAAGGTAAAAGGAAAAGGAAACAGCTATGGTTTTCAAAAGAAGTAGCTGAAAAAGGTGAAGAAAAAGAGGGAGGCCTTCATGAAATACAAGAGATCACAGAGAGAGAGGAAGACAGGCATCTATATTTGGAAAAACTTAGAAAAGCTAGCAAAGTAGTCAGGAAAGCAAAGATTCAGAAAGAGGAGGAAATAGCCAATGGAATAAAATGGGGGGATAAGACATTTTTCAAATATGTTATTGAGAAGAGGAAGGGCAAAAGTGTTATTGTCAGACTCAAGGGTGAAGGGGAGAAATATGTAGAAGCTGATAAGAATAAAGTGGAATTGCTCATCAAATATTTCTGGTCTGTGTTCACAGATGAAGAACCAGGAGCAGGACCTCAGAAAACACCCACAAACAAGAACAGAAGTGAGGAGTATCTTGAACAATTGTCAGAAGACTGTGTTCATGAGAAACTAGCTAAACCTAAAGTAGACAAAGTGATGGGATCAGATGGGATACACTCGAGAACTTGAGGACATTCTAGCAACTCCACTGACAGATCTTTTCAATGACACGTTGAAGCCGAGAGTGGTGCCAGAGGACTGGAGAGAGGCACATGTGGTCCTTTTACACAAAGCAGAAATACGGATGTATTTGAAAACTACAGGCTGGTTAGTTTAACCTTGGTGCTGAGTATATTATTGGAAGCACTGCTGAAAGAGAGAATAGTGAGGTTTCTAGAGTTCAAACGGATTACTGGATCTGAGGCAGCATGGATTCACCAGAGGCAGGTCTTTTCAGACAAATCTGATTGATTTCTTTGACAGGGTGATCAGGGAGTTGGAACGAGGGACAACCCTAGATGTGGTGTATTTAGATTTCAGTAAAGCCTTTGACACTGTTCCGCACTGGCAACTTATAAACAAACTGAGCACCCTAGGGATGGACCCTAAAATGACTGCTTGGATTAGAAACTGGTTGATTGGGAGGCAACCAAAGGTACAGGTAAATGGAGCTCACTCTGAGGAAAAGGAAGTTACCAGTGATGTGCGCCAGGGATCTGTCCTTGGTCCGATTCTGTTTGACATCTTTGTTCGTGATATTGCAGAAGGGCTGTTGGGTAAGGATTGCCAAAATCTGCAATACACACCCAGGAAAGTGTAGATTACATGAGGAGGGATCTAGCTAAGCTTGAAGAATGGTCTAGAATTTGACAGCTGAGACTTAATATTAAAAAATGCAAGGTCATGCATTTGGGCTGCAGCAATCCAACGGAGCGACATAGTATAGGGGGTGAAGTAATTCTCTCCATAAAAGAAGAATGGGACCTAGACATGATTGTGTCTGATGATCTTAAAGTAGCTATACAGGTAGAAAAGGTGTCGTCGAAAGCTAGAATGATTCTTGGGTGCATAGGGAGGGGTATGGCCAGCAGAAGAAAGAAGGAGATAGTGTCTCTGTATACAGTAGGTCTTTGGTGTAACCTCATTTGGAGTATTGTGTGCAATTCTGGAGACCACACCTTAAAAAGGATATAACGAGGTTAGAGTCAGTACAGAGGGTGGCTACTGAAATGATTAGTGGTCTTCATTATAAAGCATATGAGGACAGACTTAAGGATCTTAATATGTATAAAGGAAAGACGGGATAGAAGTGATATGATTGAGATGTTTAAATATCTCTGTGGCATAAATGCACAGGAGAGCCTCTTTTGATTGAAAGCAAGATCTGCTACAAGGGGACATGGGATGAGGGTGAAAGGGAATAGACTCATGAGTAATATGCAGAAATATTTCTTTCCAGAAAGAGTGGTAGATGTGTGGAATAGTCTCCCAGTGGAGGTGGTAGAGATAATGACAGTACCTGAATTCAAAAAAGCATGGGACAAACACAGAGGATCTCTAAAGGGAAAAAGGGGACTGTTGTAGTGGTTGATATGGAAGGGCAGACTAGATAGGCCATGTGGTCTTTTTCTTCTTTCATGTTTGTATGTTTCTATGTCCCAGTACTATTGGGATATTAATTTATAGAAACAATATTCAAATACTGCTGCTGAAAATCCATGGGTAGGGAACTTATCTGTATAGTGGCACCTGTATGTGAGTATACACTTAGGGGCCCTTTTAATAAAGTGCATTATGATTTGCACTTACCATGCACTAGGTGCAAAATTAATACAAAGTAAGTACAAGGCTTATGTGGTAACTGTTTGGGGTATGCCCAACATCTGCCCTGCAGTTATCAAACAGGGATGACACTTCATGCATAGTAAATGTATCGGCAGCTTGCACAGTAAGTGTATCTGCGTTATCTGCTGATTCAGTGACTGTGACATCTTGTGAAAAGTACTCAAGTCCAAAACATCATTAGCATTTTGACCCTCCCCATTCCATGATCAGACGTAGCAAATCACCTGGGCCGGACGGTATACATCCAAGGGTTTTGAAAGAACTGAAATATAAGATTGCAGACTTTCTATTAGTAATCTGTGAACTATCATTAAAATCATCTCTAATACCTGAAGATTGGAGGATCGCCAATGTAACATCAATTTTTAAAAAGGGTTCCAGGGGTGATCCGGGAAACTACAGACTGGTGAGCCTGACGTCAGTACCGGGAAAAATGGTAGAAACCATCATAAAGAATAAAATTACTCAGCATGTAGATAGTCATGGCCTAATGGGAGACAGCCAACATGGCTTTAGACAAGGAAGATCTTGTCTTACTAATCTGTTTTTTTTGAAGGTGTGAATAAACAGGTGGACAATGGTGAGTCGGTTGATATAGTGTATCTGGACTTTCAGAAAGCCTTTGACAAGGTCCCTCATCAGTGACTTTTGGCAAAACTAAAGAGTCATGGGATAGGAGGCAGTATACTATTGTGGATCAGGAACTGGTTAAAAGATAGAAAGCAGAGGGTAGGGCTAAATGGCCAATTTTCCCAATGGAGAAAGGTGAATAGTGGTGTACCCCAGGGATCTGTGCTGGGTCCGTTGCTTTTTGACATATTCATAAATGACCTGGAAAGTGGAATAACAAGTGAGGTTATCAAATCTGCAGATGACACAAAACTATTTAAAGTTGTTAAAACCCAAGAGGATTGTGGAAAATTGCAAGAGGATCTTGATCATATCTCCCCTCAGCGGTCTTGATAAATTGGAAGACTGGGCATCAAAATGGCAGATGAAATTTAATGTGGACAAGTGCAAAGTTATGCACCTAAGGAAGAACAACTCAAACTATGGTTACACGATGCAAGGTTCCGCATTAGGAACCACCACCCAGGAAAAAGATTTAGGCGTTATTGTGGATAACATGTTAAAACCCTCAGCCCAGTGTGCAGCGGCAACCAAGAGAGCAAATAGAATGCTAGGTATCATAAGGAAAGGAATGGAAAATAAAACAAAAGATATTATAATGCTTCTATATCATTCCATGGTGAGACCGCACCTTGAATATTGTGTGCAATTTTGGTCGCCGTATCTTAAAAAGGATATAGCGTTATTAGAAAAGGTTCAGAGAAGAGCCAACAAAATGGTAAAGGGGATAGAAGGATACTCCTATGAAGAAAGGCTAAAAAGATTAGGGCTCTTTAACCTGGAAAAGAGACCACTGAGGGAAGATATGATAGAAGTCTATAAATTAATGAATGGAGTGGAACGGGTAAACGTAGATCGATTGTTTACATTATCAGAATATAGAAAGACTAGGGGACATGCAATGAAGCTATAGGGTAAACTATTTAAGACTAATAAAAGAAAATATTTTTTCACTCAACGTGTAATCAAACTCTGGAATTTGTTACCGGAGGATGTGGTAAAGGCTGTTAGTGTTGCTGGGTTTAAAAAAGGTTTGGACAAGTTCCTGGAGGAAAGGTCCATAAGCTATTATTAAGAAGGGACCCAGGATATCAATGCTTGACCCAGTACAAGCATTGTGGAACCTGTGTCTTTTGGGAAAACTGCTAGGTACATATGACCTAGATTGGCCACTGTTGGAAACAGGATACTGTGCTTGATGGACCTTGGTCTGACCCAGTATGGCATATCTTATGTTCTTATGATCTGTAGTATCATGACCCTCCCAGTGCCACAAAAAAGGTACCACCTCTTCTCATCCCCTGCAATCCACACAGAACTTACCGGGGGGGGGGGGGGGGGGTCGGTGCCCTGGGGGTATAGTGTCAGGGAAGAAACGATCCCAAGATACTGCTGCCCCATTGTTATCCTGTGTTCAAAATGTAAATCTGACTCCTAGTGGTAGTCTCATGGTACTACCACTAAGTTTCAAGTTGACAAATAAGGGCCACATGTTGGTATTTTTATCAGATTTCATGCAATATGTAGGTCAGGTAAAAGATGTTTCTATTTCTCCCTTGCTATGTATGGACTATTACTTTATTACTTTTTTAAAATTAAAAATGTAGATGCAGTCTACAAACAAACTAAACAAAAATTATATTTAAAAAATACAAATGGCTAGAGTAGTGGGCTGAGAACCAGGGAAGCCTGGTTCAAATATTAGTGCCATTCCTTGTGACCGTAGTTCCATTCCTTATAACCCTCCATTAGCTCAGTTACAAAACTAGACTGTAAACCCTTTAGGGATACGAAAATGCTTACTGTATCCGATTCCCTTTCCCAATAGTTTTATTTTCTAGTCGAACTTGAAAATTTAACCCCTTTTCTTGGCCAAGTTTCTACTGACCTTGTTGATCACTGAAAAATATATTTATGTAATGCATTAAATGAAATTGCCCCTGTTTGTGAAATACTACATGTAGAATGTAAGTCCTCACTCTGGTTTACTGAATTACAGCAGCTAAAGCAAATTGTTGAGTATTTAAAACGATGTTGGCTGAATTCTAAACAATACATGCTATGGAAAGGATAAAATCTGCCCCGGCCCTATGGAACTCCCTTCCCGATACTATAAGGTCAATGAAAGACCTTCAGGATTTTCATAAACTACTTAAAACCCTCCTCTTCTCAGAATACTACAACTCATCTGCCTCCCCCTCTCTCCTCCTCCAGCCCCCCCCCCCCAGTACAAATAACTGCCTGTATTCTGCTCTATTGTAAATACAGTATGTAAATAGTTCATTACTGTACATCTCGGTTTATTTAAAATGATTCGTAATATGTATATAGTTTAGCGTATTATAGTTTGAAATGTTCTCTGTAACCAGGACCCTGGAATGTTGTTCAATGTAAGAAATGTTCAAATAAAATAAATACCATCTACGAACACACTGTAGTTTTAAAAGCAAGTTACTTATGTAGGACAGCAACTTACTGTACATGCTTAAATAAGTACTTATGAAATTGCCCAAGGGTATACATGCATAAAAGGATCTGAGAAAACACAGCGCCTACTGCTTTATGATGTACATGTAGGAATTCCTGGGCAGAGAGTGGACAGAATGGGGGCAAGATCAGTACTTTCGCATATACATGCACAAGTGCTGATACGAAAGGTACATACATGTACTAACATATCTGCCTATAGAGCTTTTGAATAGATTATTCTATAAAGGCAATTGGGGTATGCATTCATTAGTGTGCATTTGGTTTGTTAATATGACTTACAAATTGAGTGCAAAATAAATTGATTTATGGTTTATTAGAGCTTAATATACTGCCCTTTGTGGGGCATACAGAGCAGTTTACAAAATAAAAAAAGCATAAAGAACAAATAAAGAACTACAATATATGATAGGATAGATACACAAGGATATATCAACCAGCAGAGATCAATCATACTACTAGCAAACGACTTAAAATAAAATAAAAAAAAAATACTAATAGCAAACAAATATCTTAAATTAATTACAAAGCACATCAAACTCAATCATACTCAATCTGTGCCTCTGGTACCTGCAGCCTACTAGGTAAAGAGACCAAACGCTTGTTCAAACAAGTAAGTTTTCAGCTAAGACTTAAACTTTGGGAGAGAAAATTCAAGTCAGATATAGGAAGGGAGACAATTCCACAGAGATGGAGCCAGGGCAAATAAAGCGGAATGTTTAGTTGATTCGTAGTTAATGGTGGCCAGAGAGGGGATCACTAGTCTACAGTTCTGAAGGGAATGTAGGCAGTGAAAGGGACATAAAGAGAGATAAGGGAAGAAAGATACAAAGGAGCCTTTTCAGAGAGTTTTGTGGACAAGAGTCAGAATCTTAAAAGAGATCTGTTGAGGATATGGGAGCCAATGAAGAGTAATAAATATAGTAATATGATCATATTTGCGAGCGGATGAAAGCAAACGAGCAGCAGTATTTTGAATTGATTGAACTTTCTTTAATGAATACTGAGGGAGTCCAGAGAAGATGATGTTACAATAATCCAACCATGAGATTACTGTAGCCAGGAGGATAGTGGTAAATGCAGATGAATCAAGAAGTGGTCATAGTGCTCTACAACGGTGAAGGGCAACAAAAGAGGATGTAGTCAGGACACTAATATAAGTTGAGAAGGAAAGTGCCGAGTCAATAAAGACTCCTAAGTATTTAAAGGTAGGACAAAGAGAAATGGGAAAGCTATCAAGAACTGGTGCTAGAGATGGTGAGAGATCAGACCCAGTAATTCAGCAAGTTGTGGTTTTGGAGGGATTTAATGAGCAGTAATCAACCTAGTGGGACTTAATTCATCAGCTAGTGCACATTGTCAATTTAGTGCACATTAATGATTCCCTATTAAAACAAATATGTGAAACTAACCAAAAACCCACCCCAAATCAGGAAATGTTTGTGACAAAAATGAAAATTAAACACATTTTTCTTACTTATTCATACCCCTAGTATATAGGTTCTTATAGAGGCAGATTCCATAAATGTCGCATACATTCCTCAAGCATGTATAAATCGGGCACAGGCACAATTCTAACCAAATTCCACATTTTCAGGTATGGACATGCATGCGCTTCTGGAATTGCAATGGGGATATTTTTATCGTGTCCCATCCAACATCCCAGACACGTGCAACTGACAAAGCGAGCGGGTCCATTTACAAAATATAGATGCACACCTCGTATTCTGAAACATTCCACATCTCCAGTTGGGCACATCTCCGGGATATACTCGTGGATGTTGCAGAGGTCAGGCCCCTCCAGTTAAAATTACATCTTCTAAGCTTCTTTTCTCACTTGGAAATGTCTGCTTTGTGGCAATGCTCCCCTGGCCAGGCCTGTGTGGGCATGGGAGGGGGATCTCAGTGTCAGCTTACCCAGTAGCCACCCTCCACAGAATCCACCACTCTCAAAGCTTGCATAGATCATGGACTGAGTAATGATAGATACTTGTGGCACAATCTGGGGAAGCTCGCAACAACAGTAATTTCTCCCAGTGCATTGCACACTACCTGCATATTGAGGGAGTGGAATGCTTTTTGGTTGTGGAATGTGGCCTCCCTCTGTCAAGGGGGCCTCAGGGCCACATACGTACAATTTATCAACCCAAGCACAGAAGGGAACCCAGTCACCTCATGACATTAAAGCATTGTCTGTTGCCTCTGCTGCACTGTGTGAGGGAATGCAATATAATCCGAGGCACGCATCAAGAAAGCACTCAGGAACTGGGTGATACACTTGGATACTGCTGCTTGGCTCATACCTGCTATGGCTGCCAACACAGATTGAAAGGTGGAGTGGTCTAGTGGTTGGGGCAAGGTACCTCAAGCTGGAAGGTTGGGGGTTCAAATCCCATTAGAAGACAGCAACTTTGGGCTGGAAGGACTGGGGTTTCTAGTCCCACAGGTGGTCTTGGGCAACCCACTTAACCCTCCATTGCCCATGTTACCTGTAAAATAGTTGTCTCCAAGGTATAATGTAATTTCAGTTTGCTCAATGTAAACCACCTTGATATCATGAAAGGTGGTATATAATAAATAAAGGTATCTGTTGCTAGCAAGGTGAGTGCTGTTGTCACCTTTAGATGCACAGGCAGGGACCATCACCTGTGTTTTATTATACTGAGGGGGGACTCCAGCTCCTGGCACAGTTGGCTGCCCTATCAAAGCGGGATCTGTTGACACTGTGTTGATCATTAAGGTCCATGTTCTGGCTTTTCAGCCTAGGCACCCTCTGATAGGGTAGCCTCCTTGCTGCCCTCCTCCTTACTCTATCTGGGAATAGCTCTCAAGGTGGTGAACTGGATCTGAAATTGGTTGACTGATGACAGAAGGTGGCGGTAAACGGAACTCACTCAGATGAAAGGAAGGTGCATAGTTACATGCCTCGGGGAGCAGTCCTGGGCCTGATATGGTTCTATGTATTTGTGAGTGATATTGTGGAAGAATTGAATGGCAGAGCTTGCCTTTTTGCAGATGATGCAAATATTTGTTACAGAGTGTACACTTCTGAGGGAGTGGACAACAGGAGGAAAGATCTACAAACACTGGAAGAATGGTCTAGTGTTTGACAGTTGTGATTTCATGCAAAGATTGTGCAGAGCCATGCACTTGAGATGCTGAAATCCAAAGGAATTGTATGCAGTGGGGGGAGAGAGGTTGGTGGGCATGGGTCAGGAGACGGACCTCAAAGTGCTAATATTGTTTGCAATTCTGGTCACCGTATCTTAAAAAGGATATAGCATTATTAGAAAAGGTACAGAGAAGAGCCACCAAAATGGTAAAGGGGATGGAAGGATACCCCTTTGAGGAGAGGCTAAAAAGATTAGGGTTCTTCAACCTGGAAAAAAGAAGTCTGAAGAGAGATATGATAGAGCTCTATAAATTAATGAATGGAGTGGAACGAGTAAACGTAGATCCATTGTTTATGCCATCAAAATATAGAAAGACTAGGGGACATGCAATGAAGCTACAAGGTAAACTATTTAAGACTAATAAGAGAAAATATTTTTTCACTCAACATGTAATCAAACTCTGGAATTTGTTACTGGAGATGTAGTAAAAGCTGTTAGTGTAGCTGGGTTTAAAAAAAGGTTTGGACAAGTTCCTGGAGGAAAGGTCCATAAACCATTATTAAAAGGGACCTGGGATATCACTGCTTGACCTAATATAAACATTGAGGAACCTGTGTCTTTTGGGGAAACTGCTAGGTACTTATGACCTAGATTGGCCACTGTTGGAAACAGGATACTGGGCTTGATGGATCTTGGTCTGACCCAATACGGCATATCTTATATTCTTATGTTCTTATGCTAGTGTCTGAGGATCTCAAAGTGCCGAAACAATGTGACAAGGTGGTAGCCACAGCCAGAAGGATGCTGGGCTGCATACAGAGGAAAAAACAGTAGAAAGGAGGGGGTATTAATGCCTCTGTACAAGTCATTGGTGAAGTATTGTGTTCAGTTTTGGAGACTATATCTAACAAAGGATTTAAAAAGACTTAAAATGGTTCAGAAGAAGGCGATCAAAATGATTTGGAGCCTGCACCAGAAGAGCATGAGAAGAGACTTGAAGACCTAAATATGTATACTCTAGAAGAGAGGAGGGAGAGGGGAGATATGATACAGACTTTTAAATACTTGTCGTGCCCTTGCCCCTGGCCTCTGGCTTAGAGGGGCGAGGTAACGGAGAACTTCTCTTGGTCAGCTCAAATAAACTAGCTTTTCCTCAGGTGGATTCTGGGACATGTAGTTTGGCTCTTAAGAAGAAGTATAATCATGGTACGATGTTAAGGCAAATGACAGAATTTATTTTAAAGTAAAGATTCAAGTAAACTGTACACAGGAATTTTGTCCATTCAGGATTGTTTGCAACAGAGCATTTTGATCAGTATAACTGCTTCCCAGTCTTTTAAACACATGCAGCTGGTTAACAACGTTGCTCAGTCTTAGAGAAAACAGCTCTGCTCAGCAAGGTAAATATACTTCTTTTTAACCTTGTGTTTGTGAAGCACTTAATAGCAAAAGAATAACTCAGTTCCTCTGGAACAACCTCTTCTTTCCCTCCTTCCTTTCAGGATAGGTTTTAAACTCAAAACAAGAAACCAAGTAACAAACATTCACAAGCTTTCTCTTCAGCGTGACTCAGCACTTTGCCTGAGAAATGCAAACACATGGAGTTTTCTTCAAACCCAATTCCTGGCTCAGTTCCAGTTACCTGCTTCTAGGAGACTTTCTCATTCAATGCTAGCCTTTAGCATAATGATTCCATGCTTGTAGCTTGACACAGGGTACAGTCCATGGGGATATCTAGATCTTGCAATTCCTCCCCTGCCAACTCAATCTGCATATCCTCTGGTGTTGTTAGGGCAGTGTCCTGTTCTGAGCTCTGGACACAGTGCTCAGAATACAGCCTCCTTGGGGGTTCTAATGTCTCTCCTGAGCTCAGCTCTCCCTGATACAGACAGTCAGTACCTGAAGCACTGGGCAGTTCTCCCTGGTTGTGCTCGCTACGGTTCCTTGTCTCCTTCCAGCCTCTCTGGAACAGCTCTCTGTATTCCTCTCTGGGTTCTCTCCTGGAGATCTGCAGGTGTTCCTGGTTCCACTCCTGATTCCCCTGAATCCTCTGAGTCTTCCGAACCTCCTGAGACCTCTGAGCTTCTCCTTTCCTCTGAGCTTCCTCTTTCCTCTGCTTTAGCAGGGGTTTATATTTCCCTCTCCAGGGCTCCAGCCCTTCCTCCACTCCTCCCAGGTGATTGTAATCACCTTTCAAGCCTGCAGTTACGTCATAGGAGTTAGAATGTGGCTGCCTGAACTTTCTCTCCCTTGGGTTTCTTTTCTATGAGGGGCCTGAAATCCATGCCCTGCAGGGATTTCTCCTTTCTCTAAGTTAAAGTCACTGGCCTTTTCTATACTCATAGGCTCAAAACAGGCTTCCTTGTCACATACTTAAAGAGTATCAAAGAACAAACAAACCTTTTACAAGGAAAGGAAAGCTGTTAAACTGGAGGACATACGATGAAGCTGCAAGGTGGTAAACTTAAAAGGAACATCAGGAAATACTTTTTCATTGAAAGGGTGGTAGATGCTTGGAATGCCTTTCTGATGGCAGTGGTGGGAGCAAATACAGTACAGTGATGGAGATCAAAATGGCATGCAACAGACACAGTGGATCCCTTCATAGCAAGAGTATATAATCAAAGCAGATACATATCTTCATAGAGGGGGGCTGACCTGCACGGAGCAGCAGTTACAACCACTCTAGCCACCTTACTGGGCAGACTAGCTGGACCATACTGGTCTTTATCCACCATCATACACTAAAGTAAGTATGTTACAATGTTATTGTCTGCTTCATGCAGCATGGATATTGCAACAAGAAACAGAGCCTTCGTGTACTATGCACCCACCTGTTGGAATGCCCTCCCGCCTGGACTCCGAGCCATTATGTACCTTACCCATTTCAGAAAGGCACTGAAACACCACCTCTTCCTCCAGCACTATTCCCATAATGAGGACATACAACAGCCAACTACCCACAACCATCAAAGCAGCCGCCCCAAAACACCTACAACGCACAGCCCCAGCCCGGCACAGTAGCACCACCAGACTCCCAGTCAGGCACATGTATATAGTCACCTAACCTTGTAAATAATAGCTAGGCAGCACGGTTGCTACTGCACTGCCATCGACCCTACTGCCTAGCCTGTTTTATAGCTACCTAAACGAGTAGCCAAGCTACAGCGTAACACGTACATAGTTACCCCAGTTAATCCAAGTTGCAAAACCCTGTTTTTTGTAAGTCCAGTATGGGAGCCGCCTGTACTATACAAACCTGCTGTTAATTTTAAACTGAGCTGACTTTAAAAAGCGCGATATAGAAAATAATAAATATAAATAAATAAATAAAATAATAAAATAAATAAAAATAAATAAATAAAAACCAGGCATTCATTTGTTCCATGTTTTATGGATCCCAACACCATCTCCCCCTATGCAGCCCTCCAACCTCACTGTGCACACACATACTTTCACTTGCAGGGACGAATGCTAGAAGACAGAAAATAACACAGGTACACTAAAAAAAAATTTTTTTAAACTGCCTCTAATGTTTCGATTGATTTTTACATTTTTTGGTGCGCTGAATCCAAATCTGGTAACCAATTTGCTCCATCACGTACAGATTTTTTGCTACATTGGGTTAGCAGTTTGAGGTGAACGTTTCAGATTGAGTGCGATCGAGATAAAAGTTTCTTGGATGAATTCTTTATACTAATTGTTTAGTAGTTATTCAAATAAGAATAAAGAAAATTGTAACAAGGCAGCACATAAGAATAGAGTAATGTCAACAAAACACACTGTGATGGTAGCAAAATTGTCTGCACTTAAAACAGCCACATACATGTGCACAAACATTGAGCATATAAGAGCGAGGTTAGACACAAAGCAAAGCAAAGAAATGTGCAAAAAATGTTGTACAGGTATGTATGTAAGAATAGAAAACGCAAACCGCACCATTGCAATACATGAAGACAAACACCCGATGGTGTGAAAATAAAATTCTAATAAATGAGATCCGACACTGTGGTAATAACTAGCAAATTTTTATTTCAAAGTTTAGTAAAAACACGATATTTGTCAACACAGTTTAGATTTTAAAGTCATTCTTGGGTCAATCAATCTCCTGGTGGGCCCGTTTCTTCTTCCCCCGAATGCTTCTCTTGGTGCGCTGCTTGGCGTATTTTTCATCTGGGGTTTCCCGCAGCAGCAACCAGCAGAAATCAGCCATCATAGTGGTGTTCCATCTTCCTTGGTACCTTCTCTCTGTGTCCTTGATGTCCTGGTGAAACCTTTCACCTTGTTCTTCACTGTATGCCCCCACGTTTTCGGGAAAGTAGTTCACATTGGAGTGCAAGAAATGGACTTTCAGGCTCATGTTACAGCCTTGTTCTTTGAAGGCATTGAGCATCCTGGCAACAATATCCTTATAGTTCTCATCCCGCCTGTTCCCCAAGAATTTGAGAACAACATCCTTGAAGGAATCCCAGGATTCTTTTTCCTTCTCAGACATCGTTTCAGTGAATGCTCCATCTGAAATGAGTTTCCTTATATCAGGGCCAACAAACACTCCTTCCTTTAGCTTTGCTTCAGAAAGTCGGGGGAACTTTGAGCAAAGGTACCGAAAGCACTCACCATCTTTTGGAAGGGACTTGATGAATTGCTTAATGAGACCCAACTTAATGTGGAGAGGTGGTAATAGAATTTTATCACGAGGTACCAAGCTCTCATGAAGAACATTTTTCTCACCGGGTCTCAAATACTCCCGAATTGGCCAGTCTTTTTTCCCCCAGTGTAGGTCGCGGGCCCGGCTATCCCACAAGCAAAGGAAGCAGGGATATTTGGTGAAACCGGATTGCTGCCCTAATAGCATGGATAGAATTTTAAAGTCTCCACAAATCATCCACTTATGCTCGTCATAACGAATCTTCTGAAAAATCAGGGCCAAATTCTCGTATTTTTCTTGGAGAATAACAGAGTGAGCAATAGGAACTGAAGCGAATGTGTTGCCATTATGAAGAAGAACACCTTTTATGCTGTCTTTTGACGAATCAATGAACAGCCGCCATTCAGCAGGATCATACTTGAGTTTAAACTTTTCCATCACTCCGTATATATCGTTGCAAAATACCAAATCTTCCTCTTTGCTGAAATACTTCAAAAATTGTGTCTCGCGGTTGCGGTACCAATAAAAAGTTGTTCCTGGTGACAATAGATTTTTCTGTTTAAGCCGAGAACCTAGCAGTTGGGCAGCATCTTTTGGGAGTCCTAAATCCCGGACTAAATCATTCAATTCAGCTTGAGAGAAAAGTTCAGGTTTCGGATCTGGTTCAGTTTCAAACTCGGAAGTACTGGACTCATCGGGAAAAGCCATCTGATGAGTCTCATCATGATCAGAACCGTCCACACAAATATGAGCCAAAGATTTCGGTGGTTCAGGCTATGAGGCATAGGCCTAATTGCTGAGGGAAGGTTGGGGTAACTTATTACGTTCTTATTTTTTAAGTTGTATCCCTTCACAATGCAAGAGCAAAAATAGCAGTCACTGCTGTGGTCTCTTTGTTCACGCCACATCATAGGTATTCCGAAACGAAATGCTTGTTTTTTACCTTTCATCCATAAGCGTAGATCTTCCTCACATGTCTTGCACACTTTGTGAGGAGCCCACGGTTTGTCTTGATCGCCTAACTTCAAACCGAAATAGGCGAAATATACTTTTTTAATAAATGCAGAAATGTTCCTCTGCCGCTTTTTCACGGTATATTCCCCACAAATAAAACAAAAACTGTCCGGAGAGTTGACGCAACCTCTGGCTCTGTGAGCCATCACAAATACACAGCACTGCAAACTACAACTGTAGTGAACCACTTCGGAATAAAGCTGGATTACGACTGAGCAAACAAAAGGTAATAATGAACTTGCAAGAAACTGAAATTTGACAGGAATGTTCATGTCGCAACCACCGTGTTTGAGCGAGCGAACGAGGCCAGGCGAACAGGAAAGAACATGCGCCAGCGCGAGTACTGGATTTAGCCCCCCGCCTCCCAATTGTCCTGTTAATGTATAAAATGAATACAAAACACTCTAAAATATCATGAGGGAGTGTTTCTAGTTAGTTAACCATTACAACCTCTATTTTGGGCCAAGAAAATAAACTGCAGTCGGCTAAAAAGAAATTATGTGAACATTCCTTATATGGGTAAGAAATCTAATTTTGCAAGAAAACGTGACGTGATGGAACATTTTGGCTATTTTTCCTGGATTCAGCTCCCCAAAATCTATAGGAATCAGTTGCAAAACTGGAGGCAGTTTTTTGGTAGTGTACCTGTGTAATTGGCAAAGTCCTGGCCTTGTTCCACTTATCTGGCAGGAATAACGTGCACGTACCCGGGAAAGGCTGGAAACATGCGCAGTGCTTTCTAGAATATGGTATACACGTCTCCGGGGCTGGGCACACCCCCATTCTGCCTCTTCAGGGATGTGTGCAGACATCCCCATGCAAGCAAGATAAAAGTGCATGGGCACTGGGTACCAGAATATATTCATAGATATTGTTGCCACATAAACATCCCTGGCGCACATCCAAACACTTATTCGACATCTGGAATGATCTAATTTTGGCTTTATACAATAAATACAATGAATGTGATTATGTGCACTCCCCTAGCAAGGCACCCTGTTAACAAATTAAATTCAATGGATTATTCTTTCGCATGCTAGGGCTAAGCTAGAATCTGCCCCAATGTGCTAAGCTGCCACCACTTTCCAGAATAGTCTTCCACCCCCGGTCCGGTTAGAAGCTAACGTCAAGGAGTTTAAAACTTTGATTAAAATGTATCTATTCATGGAAGCATTTGAACTGGTGATGAGCTTGCAGGCAGGTTGGCAAACGTGTCTTAACAACCTGCATAGAATAGAACAGAACAGAATAATTCCTTGTATAATACTCCATATGCATCCTTTGTTTTCCTACTGACCTCTCTTATTAACCTGTGTAATTTCCTTTTAAACTATGGAGTTCTTTACTTAATCTTAATGAATTTTATAGACCTGTAAAGTGCTCTGTTTGCAAAGAGTGGTATATCAAATACAATAAACACTAACTATAACTACTACATATAGGAATGTGTTTGCTAAACTGTGCTAAGGTAGCCTGAGGTAGGTCCCCCAAAATTAGCACAGGAGGTGCCATAGGCCCACTCTAAATGTTGGGAGCACACCCAGCATTTCCATTTTCAGTTAATGTGGGGAGAGGCATCTCACTGTGTTAACCAGCCAGCACATCTAATGTGGATATACTTACCGCCAGCCATTGAGGAAGAGATGAGTGCATCCGCGGTAATGGCAGCAAACGGGGTTAACACACGTCAGTGACAGCCACGCTAACTACGATGTGCCGTCAATGCCCACACTCTGCCCCTAACTCACCCAATCACCGGTCATTCCCATGTCAGCATTAAGCATGGGACTTTCATCACGATGCGCCACATTGCCAACGCGACACACTTAGTGCATGGTAAACCCCACATTAATTGTCAGCGCAGTTCAGTAAACATGCCCCATAATGTCTTAGTGCTCTTTTTTAATTTGGTTTTCCTTTGAATGTACTGTTATTTCAAAAATAAGAGGTTTTGGAAGTTTAAAAGTTAAAATTATATCAATTGATTTCCGGATATCCTTCAAGGTCCTTACTTTAGCCCATAGAGCTATCTATCTGTCTACACCAACTTACCTCTCGGATCTGCTTACTTATCATACTCCCTCCCGCAGTCTTCGGTCCATTCACATCAGCCGCCTTCACCTACCAGCGCCCTCCAAAGCACATTTGCAATCTACCAGGAAAGCAGCATTTTTCTACTTAGCTCCATCTCTCTGGAACTCCCTTCCCACTGCCCTCCGTACAGAAGAATCATATCCCAAATTCCGTTCCCTCCTTAAGACCCATCTGTTTTCCCTAGCCTTTCCCTCATCAGTCTTAATATTCTGTTCCTATAACTCTATTTGTCTAACTGTCCTGTTCTTACTCTCTTCTCTGCCCTATCATATATTGTAGTTCTATTTTTCCTTTTTCTATAATTGTTATTAATTTTGTCTTTGTAAACCGCCCCGATGTTATGGGGGGCGGTATAACAAGTGTGAAATAAACAATAAACAATAAAACGTTTTAAAAAATTAAGTAAAATTTATAAATACTGATATCAAACAAGTGGGCTCAGATTAAGCTTGCTTTCTCATACAGATCAAGTAATTTCTATAGATCAGGAGTGGCGGACTTCTGATCCTTGGGGGATGCAAACTAATTGGATTGTCCGTGGTGTTATAGGTATAGAGGGGGAAAAAAGAGGGGAACAAAGGAGGCCAGAAAACAGAATGCAGGCAGAAACAGAGCAAATTAATAATACAAGAAATCCTGATTAGATTGTAAGCATCTCCTACTGACCTCTAAATGCACTCATTCTGTTGTTCCTCACTCTCTTATCTCTCCCTATTCTCCTCCTCCAGAACTCCGCTCTTCTGGCAGAGTGCTTCTATCTGTGCCCTTCTCTTCTGCTGCCAACTTCAGACTTTGATCCTTCCACCTTGTTGCTCCTTATGCCTGGAACAAACTACCTGAGTCTGTGCGTCGGTCTTCATCTCTGGCCCTTTTCAAACCCAAGCTGAAACACACCTCTTCGAGGCCATTTTTAGATTTTGATCCATTTAGTCTATGTGTTTCCTTACCATTCCTCTAGATATATCCTTGCCCTCAGCTGTTATGTTGTCTGTCTTGACTAGACTGTATGTTCAGATGAGCAGGGACCATCTTTTACATGTGTCTGTACAGTGCTGCATATGTCTTGCAGTATTATACAAATGATCAGTAGTAGTAATAGCTCTGATAAGCAGGGACTGTTTCTTACATCTTTATGTATAGCTCTGTGTACGTCTTGTAGTGCTATACAAATGATTAGTAGTAGTAATAGAATGTCACTAAGTAATAAACAACATCAAGGATAGCGAATTAGCAAAGATAGTGACCCAAAAGGAAGAAGAGAAAAAGGCAATAAATGATGGATAAAGAAAATACAGCAATTTATAGAATAAGAATATAAGAAAAGACAGACAAAATGAAGCAAAGAGGAGATAAAATGAGAGAGGAACATAAATTTAGAAAATGAGTGCAGGGGAAGCAGAAGAGGAGAGAGGAGAGAGGAGGAGTGCTGTGCCTGTGTGCCTGCCGTGGATGGAGGAGTTCTGCAGTCCCACCCCTCCCGAGCTGTTTAAAATCTTCAGCTCACCTCGGAGACGCCGGGAAGCAGAAGAGGAGAGAGGAGGAGTGCTGTGCCTGTGTGCCTGCCGTGGGTGGAGGAGTTCTGCAGTCCCGCCCCTCCCGAGCAGTTTCAAATCTTCAGCTCACCACGGTACGCGACCCGCGGGCGCACACCCGTGGTCGCGTGTCTGAAGGGGAGTGACCAAAGGAGCTTACCACGCCTCTTTGGAGCCCCTTCGGAGCAACGAGGAATAACTTGGGGTTTCCATGGGAAAACGTAGGAAGAAGGTTTTCCCAACTCTGGGTACTAAGACCATCAAACTCGTGGGTCCTATGGATTGTCATGTACAACCTGTCCAGGCTGAGCAGGAAGAGCAGGACTTGACCCTGGGGTTCGTGAGTACCTTTTCCGTTGCTTCTCTTAATGCGCTGGGGTCTGCCCTACCCGGTCAGGAAGTCATGTTTCAGGGGGTGTCACCTACCGGAGTGGATAAACCGGTTGGTGAGCCCCTGTTGGGTGACTCAGAACTTCCTTCTGTATTGCCTGATATGGCTAAATTTGAATGGTCTCCTCTTCCGTCTGTGTTGGACTTTTCTACTCCAGCTTCAAGTGTTACTTCTCCTGTTGAGGTTTCTTTGTGAGATGTGTGGGAAGTAGTCGCACGCATGGAATTATCATTGCGTGCTTCTCTCTCCCAGGTCTCACAATTTTCTAAAGAAGTTATTCAGAAGTTAGGTTCACATGATGACTCTATCGCTAAGTGTAATACCATCTTGAGTAAATTGGAAGGTCAAGTTTCCATGGTTCAAGCGGTGGTATCTTCTTCTATTCAGGATAATGTTACAATACATCATCAAATAGAATCCCTGGAAAATGTGATTCGTGCAAAAAATGTAAGGTTTTTGAATTTTCCATGTACCCATTATTTGTCTCCTATTATTTTGTTATACAAATACTTTAAAGAGGTTCTATTAATTGATGATGTGAATGCTATAAAATTTTCATCTGTTTATTATGTTCCTATATTATCTTCAGTGGAAGCTTCTTCTATTGCCAGGGAACCAGATCATATTTCTTTGGATGTTTCCGCCCTTTTGGAATCTTCTACTGATGAGATTAGCCAACGTGCTACTTTGATTGTTTCCTTTGTATCACTTATGGATAAAAATTTAATTTTGAGGTTATATTTCTCTAAGAAAAGTTTGATGTTTTGTGGCAAAATGATTCAGATTTTTCCTGATGTATGTAGACTCACACAACGGCGGCGAAAAGCTTTTCTTCTGTCAAAGTCTTGCGCCCTGGCAATAGGTGCATCTTTCTTTCTAAAGTATCCATGTAGGTGTATTTTGATTTATGAGCAGACTAAATATATTTTTATGGAGTCTGACCAGTTGGAAGTTTTCTTGTCTAGTAAAGAAAGTGATTAGTGTTCTTCTTTTCCATGTATCAGGGCTATTGTGATTAATCATGGGCATAGCATTTTTCTTTTGCATTGTAATTACTATGGTGTAAAGTATATTACTTCTCTTTTCTTTCTCCTTTTTATCTTCCCCGTGATGTGGACTTGATTGTAATTCCTGTTTATATCTTAATAAAGATTTGAATAATTTAAAGAAAAAAAAAAGAAAATGAGTGCAGTAAAGTATAAAGAGAAAGGGAGAGAACATGAATATTAAACAACAAAAAATGTACAGGAGTAGCCTAGTTATTGGAACAACAATCTAGGCCACTGATGCTCCTTCTAGCCTTGGGCAAGTCATTAAAAGCTCCTTTGCCTCAGGCAGGACTGTACCAAGCTAGCAATGTGCCCTGTGCGTCTGGTGAACCTGACATCTCTCCACCCTACCCAGCTGCATGCAGGAACTCACTTTTATCAGTCTTTCTGGAAGCCCAGTGATGATATCCAAACTTGTTCCCTGTGCAGCCGCACTGCTTGCACAGTCCTTGGTATGGCCCTGACGTCAGGTACAAGCTTAGGATGTAAACCCTCTGCAGACAGGGAAATACTTGCTGTACCTGAATATAACTCACCTTGAACTACTAGAAAGGCGAGCTATAGAAAGGCATGAGCTATACATAAATATAAATATATGCACAAAGTACAGAATTTTAAAGGCCAGAGAGGGGAATACAATGGGAGATGAGTAAAAGGAGCAAAATCAAAAACTGATGGCAAGATGACCCCAGAGGAGACAGGCACTATATATATTGTGAATTTAAGTTGAGAAAATACAGAAAGATTTGAGAGGGATTGTTTCATTATAACGATTAATATGAGATATTAGGATCAGTGGCATAAATAACACTCAAGCGGTCCCTTCGGAGTTTGGGGGGGGGGGCAGAGAAAAAGGAGGCCCAGTTGTAGCTGCTCATATATTTTCTGAGGTGGATTCCCCCCTGCTCTGGTGGCCCTTTCAGATATTTTGCTTGGGAGCCTTTAATTCAAATTTCTGCCACTGATTATGATTCTGATATTTAATATTGGAGAGGGAGGTGGTCAGAAAAACCATTTGAACCTAGGTATGTCATCTTAGGTCTTAAATTCAAAAAATGATATTTATAATGTAATAAGATATATTCAGACTGGAATCTGAATGACAGATAAAAGTATCTAGAGCAGGTATCCATTTTTTTCTGTCAAAACTAACATGAATTACATGTGGGATTTTGAGATATGCAAACATTTTTCTAGGATCAGTTCTTTTCAGTATCTTCATTAACATTGCAGAGAGGGATTTCAGGGAAAACTGTTCTTGTCTGCAGATGATGCAGATATCTGTAAGAGAGTAAACAGCTGGAAAGGGTGAAGAAAATGAAAGGCAACTTAAAAAAAATCTGGAAGAATGGTCAAAGGCTTGAAAAATAAGATTTAGGACTAGAGAGTTCAAAACCATGCCTTTAGGGGGCAAAAATGCACTACCTATATATTGGTCAAGAGGTCAAGAACTGGAAACTGTTTAATAAGATCTACAGTAGGACTAACCATCCAAGATGACTTGAAAGTAACATGTAAATGGAATATAACAAAAGGAAAAGCAAACAACGCTTTTCATTCCATAAGTACAGTTATCAGTAGGAATGGTCAGTTATTAGACCCTATCTTAACTAAATGTGTACATATAGTTCTAGAGTCCATATAGTATTTTTGTAAATACATTGAAAGGATGGAAATGCCTGCAACATAAACCCTACAAACATAGTCTCAAGATACTCAAAATGTAGTGATGGGAGGAAAAAGGGGGAATGGAGATATATGATAAAAATTCAACTAGTTGACAGGCTTCAATAAATTACAAGAGGATGACACTTTCCATATACAATGAAATTCAGGAAATGTGTCTAAGATGGTTGTCACTTAGACACCAAGTTTAAGAGGTTTTGGACCTTCTTTGTCCTCTTCATTTTGCTTAGAGAGACTTTTACCTTCTAAATGAGGAAGAGAAAGATGAAAGCCAAGCCTTACTCAAGCTCATCTGGATAACTGGTCTGGACTCTGATGGAGATTCATGTTATCGGTGTTGATGCTGTGAAAGTATACCAGATAGTGGATGTTTTATACATGGGAGCTTCTTTAGCTCCAGTGAGAGGAACCCCTGCCCCCTCCAACAACTCCAAACAATATGAGATGTGGAACATTCTCTTTAGATAAGTACCTCCATGTGGGGATTCCTTCAGAGAAGTCAGGAGAGAGTCAAGGAGAATCACCTGTTAGTATTATCAGGAAGAAATGATTGAATGAGGAAGTGTCCTATGGTAAGTTAGCATTGGGACTGGTATAGGAGGGCAACCAGCAAAGGACATCTTGGAAGAACAATGTGCCAGGGCAAAATGAACATAAAAATATAAGAAATGCCATACTGGATCAGACCAAAGATCTATCATGCCTAGTGTCTTGTTTTCCAATAGTGACCAATCCAGGACATAAGTACCTGACATACCCCAAAAATAGCCAGTTCCATGCTACTTATCCACAGGGATAAACAGTGTTTTTCTTTCAGTCTACCTTATAGTGGTTTATAGACTTTTTCTCCAAAAATCTGTCCAAACCTTTTTAACATCCAGCTACGCTATCTGCTTTTACTGCATCCTCTGGCAATGAGTACCAAAACTTAATTGTATATTGAGAGAAAAAATATTTTCTTCTATCTGTATTAAACATACTACTTTGTAGCTTCATGGAGGGTCCCCTAGTCTTTGTACTTTTTGAAAGTATAAATGATCGATTTGTGTTTACCTGTTCTACTCCCCTGAGTATTCTATAGACTTCTATCATATCTCCCCTTAGCTGTCTGTTCTCCAACCTGAAGCATGTCGATGGTGGAGGAAGGGGTACTGTTACCGATTGCTGTTTCACCACTCAGGAGTTAGGAGATATAGAGCCTGGGTCACCAAGTAACTCCCAGTCAATATGTATATTGGATGATATAGGCAGGACCCCTGGTCTTCCTTGATTCCGAAGCTTTCCCAAATAATTCCCTTTTCCCATGGAATTACTGTAAGATATAAGGAAAAAGGGCAGGGGCAGGTCCAGGTATGTCCAGCAATGACTGTACATTCAAACTTCCTCTCCATATTAATCATGTTGCAACAAGTAGAGTTCAGCTGCATGTTAGAACATTTATTTATTTAATTTATTTATTTATTTATTTATATTCTCTTATATACCGCGCTATTCTGCATCAGTGCGGTTTACATTGAACAAACTGAAATTACATTGAACAGGGTATTATAACTTGGAGATAACTATTTTACAGGGAACATGGGCTATGGAGGGTTAAGTGGCTTGCCCAAGACCACAAGGAGCACCTGTGGGACTAGAAACCCCAGTCCTTCTGGCCCATCTTCTCTCCCACCCTAGCTCTAAGTGTTGGTATGAACTGTGCAGCTATCTGGTATCTCAATACAGTTCATATCAAATGTGTCCCAATGCATCTACAGCAAGTTAAAAACACTCCAACACTTACGGCCCCTTCTTAAACCTCATGACTTCTAGACAGTTTTCCAGGCAATGATTCTACCACACTTCGATTTTTGTAATGCCATACTCCATGGAATTTCCAAAAATTCATTACATCCACTGCAACTTGCGAAGTACAGGTATGCTGCCGCTCGTATTCTGATGTCCTCATCCAGATTCAATCACATCACTCCGATTCTAAAAGAGCTACTTTGGTTACCTCTCTTCAGTAGAATCAAATACAAAACCCTAATAACTACATTCAAAATAATCCACCAGTTATCCTCCCAATGCCTGCAATCTACAGTATCTTAACAAAGACTCCTGAAAACTGCCAAAGAAGGAACAATGCATCAAACCTCCTTATCCTGCCTCCCGAACAGACCAAGAGCATCCAGACAACTTGCGCTAGAGCATTCTCCTTATATTCCCCTCGACTCTGGAATGCCCTACCACACCACATCAGAAACACCCACGATCTAATAACCGTCAGGAAACTGATAAAGACCCACCTGTTCATGGAACATTTCAATGGGATCACTTGACTCGCCCACCTATGCTCTCACTCCCTGCCCATCCCTTCCTCCATCCCCCTCCACTCTAATCTAAAATATACACTGGACTAATTACTACCTCAAACAGCCTCTCTATTGTATATAGTCACCCTGTTCTTGTTTTACCTAGCATGTTTAATTAATCCAGTTCTGTAAAATGCTCCATGTATCGTTAATGTTGGTTGTCTGTAAACTGCATTGATCCTAGGAAATGCGGTATAAAAGAATAAATAAAGAAATATCAGCAGTTAGACATGAGTAACAGAGGAGAAGAAGGTTGTGAGCTGACATGAAGCCACTCATCTCCTCCTCTTGCCATATGATTAGTGGTGGGGATTTTTTTTATTGTGGCTGTTGCTTTTTGCCCTTGTTATGGCTGCAAACATGGGGCACTTTCTTTTTGGCATTCTGGAACCTCCGTGGAGGAGCCGGGGCCTGACATCATTCCTATAGTCCCTGCTGCTCTTTTTCATTTCCCACCAATGAGCACTGCAGCCACTTTAGGTGGCGGTGTGGACCCAGCAGAGATGGAGTATGGTTGGGGTGGCCCCCTAGCCACATGTCTGGTAGCCCCAGGGGACCTTCTGGGAACCCAGGGTCTTACTCGTCACCTGGGTTGCACTGAAGCTCCTGAAACAGTTCAGTCTGACTAGCTTCTTAGAAGCCTCTTTCTTGGGGGCTCGAGGCATGGGCTTCATCTCCAGGGCCCAGGGCCCAAGAGTGCTCCTGTCACAGGCAGCTAGAGGAGTCACAGCTCCTAATTCACCTTTGCACGCCTCTATTCCTATAGGATCACAACCTTTTCCCCTATGGTGGCTGGCCAAAGGGCTCAAATGAAATTCCTGTCACTGGGAGTTAAGTCTGAGGAGGATGGAGTAATTGTTTTCCCAGAAGCTGGTTAGGATCTCTGTGATCTGCTTTTATTTGCCAGGCCCTGTTTATGCCCTTTCAAGATGTTATGGTCGCAGAGTCAGCTTTCAGATGAGTTCAGCAGGTGAGCTCCCTTTATATGTAGTGGATCTTGTAGTCTTTTGCTTTCATACTTCTCCCTGATCCTATGCAGCAGCATATAAGATTCTATGGAGAAAACCCTTGGACTGGGCCCTTGAGGTCCTAAGGTCCTGTTTCAACTGTTCCCTTAGCTCCAAGATGAGCAAGATCACTATTTTGGAACCCCTGGGGAGGAGAAGACCCCATGGTTTATACCTGCGGCAGTGTTCTTGTGTGGCGTTTTTGAGTTGCACCCTCTTTTCTTCTTGCCAGCGCTGAGTGGGGCCTGATCAGGAGGAAGCTCTGCCCTCCCAGTGACGTCAGCAGTGTGCACTCTGGGACACTATAAAATCACTGTTGCCGCTTCACGGCCACAGACACAGTCCATGGTCACATGCCCGAAGCATGGAATTTTGATTTCTTATTGTATTGCATATTGTGAAATGCATATCTGTAGTTTCTTGATTTATTGCTTTACATTTGTAAAGCATGAATATCAATTTAAAAAAAATAAAAAAGCCTTTCGGGCCCCCTGAGATGAGAGTCTATTTCTTAGCTGTGATTAAGTGCATGACCATCCCAGTGGAGGGAGGTCATGTGTATGAGGAGTCTCAGTTTTGGATGGTCAAGATCCTTAAGATGACCTTGACAGTAGCCACCTTAGGATCTCAGGCAGCCCTGTATGCATGTCTAGAGGCTAACCCTTGGATGAGGAATCCATCTTCTGCTGGTAGCCTTGTGGCTAAAGCCATATGGCTATGACCTGTGGTTCCCAAGCTTTCAGGTTTGTTCCCTAGAACACCTAACATTGGTTGGGACAAATGATCATTAAACCAAGTCTCCTTCCAGATACTAGAAGTGGACTACCTAGATTGCTGCCACTGGTTAAGACTGGTTCTGAAACTCTCCCAACTCTGTGGTGATGGTATTGGTCAGTTGTCAGTACTGGCATTATCCTTAGTTAAGAGTTGCTGGCTTCAGTCTGTGTCAAGGCAGTTTCCCTTAAGAGTCACCTTCTCTCTGGGAAGAGAAGCTTGCCCACAGAGACTCCTGGAAGACAACCCTAGAAGGGCCAAAGTGTTTTGCATGGCCATGTGCAGAGTCTAAAGATGTCCTTCAGGGCATCAGTTGCAGTAGTGGCAGTCCTTTTGGAGCTTTTGACATGTTCAAGTCACCTCCATGGTTCTGTTGGAAGACTATTATCCCTTCAATGAATTCTAGTAGTCCTTCCTGAGATGTAACCAGTTGGGGTGTAACTCAGGCTATTCTCTTTGGTCAGACTCATACCACATTAGACTAATGGGTTTTCAGAGCCCTTAGGCAAGGTCAGAGATGTATTAGCTCCTTCTGCAAGTCATCTGCCTTCCGTCCTTCAAGTCTCTGGTTCAAGTTCCCTGGGAATTCTGATGCACATTATTTGAATTGCAGCAGTGCTTATAAGTGTCTCCTGATAGAGTCGCCCAGTGGCTCTCCATTCATGTGGATGACATTTGTGGAAGCTCCTCAGCATCTCCTGCAATTGAAGGTTATTTTTCTCTTGCCTTCCACTGCAGGGCCAGGGATATTATCCCTGATACATGAGTATCCAGGAAGGGAGGTCCTTTCTAGCATGCGCTGGACCTAGAGCTGGTCATTTTCAGACTCTGAGTCTCTCATTTTTTGTATGAGATCCTTCAGTTCTGTCATTGCATTGGTGAGGTAGGGGTGTTCTTCACCTCTTGGAATTTGCTATGGCATTTGTCGCTTTCCATTAGGAACAGCATTAGCTGTTTGTCCACTTCTATGTTCTAGGTCACTTCCTCAGTTTCTGGCCTTGCCTTTGCCTTAGACATGGCAACCCATATCCTTTCAAAGGTAGTAGTGGTGGTAGCAGAACTTTTTTGCATGCAGAAAACCAGGGTTGGCCCTGTCAGTATCTTTAATGAAGGCCAGATAGAGTGTAGGCCTGGTGAGCTCTGGCTGGAAAGGTTGGAATCAGTGATTCTCTCTCTCAGAATTATACTTACGGTTCGGTTTCTCACGAGAGTTTGCTCAAGTCTCAGCTGACTGAGAGCATGGGATTCTCAGTGAGCTCCATGGGCCTGGGACTCCTATGGCCCTCAGTTCTGTGACAGTG
The DNA here is from genome assembly GCA_033557465.1 of Ichthyophis bannanicus. NCBI lineage: Eukaryota > Metazoa > Chordata > Amphibia > Gymnophiona > Ichthyophiidae > Ichthyophis > Ichthyophis bannanicus. Next base: position 425,080,410 of record CM066035.1, on the reverse strand, counting down.
ACTTTGAAGCCAGATTCTTGGACCAGGGTAAATATACACTCTTTACAGAGGCACCAGATAATCTTCTGGTCTCCATGCTCCCTGTCAATTGATCAGACCTTTCCTCTCCTCCAGGAGATAAATGAGCAGTTGACATAGTGGTTTAGGTTCCACCATTTCACGGCTGGGGTGCCACTAGAAGCACCAGATGGAGTGCTTGTCATCTCAGATGCCAGCCTGAAGGGTTGGGAGTGCAAGGTCCAATCCATTTGGTAGAGGGACTCTGGTTCTCTCAGGAGACCTCCTGGGGGGGGGGGGATCTTCTATCTGGAGGCCAGAATGATCAGTTTGACCCTGGAGAGGTTCAGGTCTCTTCTAGTGGATGTAGCAATCTTTGTTTTCTCAGACACTGTCCTGACGATGATGTGTCCACTACTGAAGCAGAACTTGTGGGGCCAGAGAGGTTCTTGAAGCTGCAGAGTTATGTTATTAGGGGGAGGCATATCTGATTGCCATGTCTGCTGTGCATATCACAAGCTTTGACAGCATGCAACCCCACTTTCTGTGTTGGAACTCAATGAGTCTGGGTAAAGTGAGAGTTCAACTATCAGGCATATGGTGTGAAGGGCATCAACTTGATAGTTACTCAGGAAAATGCCAGTTTGAGGTGGGCTTGGTGGCCCTATTCAGGAGTGGCCTTGAGAAAGGTTGCTGTATGTTTCCCTCACCTGGCCCTTGGTGAACTGTCTTCTTTATATGTTGCCATCTTGCCATCTGCCTCACTTATAGAGCCCCCATTGGCCCTGCAGGTGAACCCTCCACTATACTAGAAGCAGTATATGATGCAAACTCCCCCTTCAAGCCACAAATTGTGATGGGAGGCTTCATTCTCAATTCAATACCCAACAAGGAGACAAACACCTTCCTCAGAGCCATGGACGCACTACAGTACACGCAACTCCTCACCATACCTACCAACCGTCTTGGCTCCACTCCTGACCTGATATTCATTCCAAATCAAGTCCTTGAAGGCAACAGCACAACAATACCACAAGTCACTCCAATACCCTGGTCTGACCACCACTACATACTATTCAGTATGTCCCATCCTAGACCAATTATATTGGAGAACCCACAGCACCCAGGATGAAGATTCAGAGTATTTGATAAGGACAAATTCCTCCAGGGAATCGTCCCTACCCTAGACTGACTCAACTGACCTAGACTCTGTCATTAACCACTGGAATAACACCATCTCTACAGCACCAAAGGCACAAGCCAAAAATCGCAGCAGACCCATGGGACAAAGAAAAAGAGCATCACCTTGGTACTCTGATGAAATAAGAGCAGCGAAGAGAATACTTCAGAAAACTTAACGAAACTGGAGAAGAAACAAAACACAAACCACTCAACAGCTCTACCAGGAAAAGCAGAAGGATTACAACAGCCTAATCAACCAGCATAAACAGGAATAGCACACTAACCTCATCCTAAAATCAACTAACAAACCTAGAGACCTCTTCAATATAGCCTGCACCCTCACAAAAGACCCCAGCCATACAGAAGATTCCACAGTACACCCACAGACCTTTGCAGACAGCACAGTTACTTACCTGTAACAAGTGATCTCTGGGAACAGCAGGAATTAGTCCTCACATATGGGTACATCGGAACCGACGGAGCCTGCGCGGGAAATCTCCCCAGCTTCCCAGAAAGGAAAGCTTTTGGGGCCTCCCACAGCGCATGTGCGCTGCCTTCCCGCCTTCCTGACCAACTCTCCTCAGTTCGAGTTTAAAGCTGAGACAATAGAGAGAGGAAAGGAAAGAGAGAGAGAGAGATACAACTCCTAGGGGAGGTGGGTGGGTTGTGAGGACTAATTCCTGCTGTTCCCAGAGATCACCTGTTACAGGTAAGTAACTGTGCTATCTCCAGGAACAAGCAGGAATGAGTCCTCACATATGGGGACTCCCTAGCTAAGATGCCGGGGTCCTCATCTTCCTATGGATCTCAGGCATCCATACAGGGAAGGTGGGCAGGAGTTGATTAAGAATGGAACAGGTGTCTGAGGACAGCCTGACCAAACAAGGCATCCCGGCGGGAGTCCTTGTCCAAACAGTAATGGGCTGTAAAGGTATGAACCGAGGCCCAGGTGGCTGCTCGACAGATCTGATCGATGGATACAGAGTGAAGATGAGCCATAGAGGTGGCCATGGCTCTCACATTGTGAGCTGTGACATGGCCCTCCAGAGAAAGGTTCTTACTTTGGTAAGCAAAAGTGATACACTGAGCAATCCAATTGGACAGTGTTCTTTTAGAGACTGGAAGTCCTAAATGAGAAGGATCAAAAGCAACAAAAAGCTGAGAAGACTTTCGATGTTGCTGTGTCCTGTGGAGGTAAAAGGCAAGAGCTCTTTTACAATCCAGAGTATGAAGGTTCCTCTCTGCACTGGATGCATGAGGAGCCGGAAAAAAGACAGGTAGATATACCTCATGATTAAGATGAAAAGGGGAGACCACTTTAGGCATAAAGTGGGGATTAGTCCTAAGGACCACCTTATCATGATGAAACCTTGTATAAGGGGGATTAGCCACTAGGGCTTGCAGTTCACTGATACGGCGAGCTGAGGTGACTGCAATGAGGAAAATAACCTTCCAAGAAAGAAATTTCAAGGAGGTAGTGGCTAAGGGTTCAAAGGGTAGCTTCATAAGCTGACCAAGAACCAAGTTTAAGTCCCATGCTACCGGAGGAGGGCGAATGGGAGGCTTAGTTAAAGTTAGGCCTCTCATAAATCTTGCAATAAGAGGATGAGAGGAAACAGGTTGTCCATTGAGAGGTTTAAGGGATGCTGCAATAGCGCTCAAATGGACCCTTACTGAATTTGTTTTAAGGCCTGCATTGGAGAGATACAGGAGATATTCCAGTAAAGAATTTAAAGGTAGTGCTAAAGGGTCAAGACCCTTTTGAGCACACCAAATGGAAAATCTTTTCCATTTAAAAGCGTAAGAACGCCTAGTGGAAGGTTTCCTAGAGGCATGGAGGATATCCTTCACTTGCTGAGAAAGATTGGAGTCTTGAAGGTCTAGGCCTTCAGTAACCAAGCTCTGAGGTGAAGGGACTTGGGGTTTGGGTGCCACAAAGTTCCCTCCTCCTGAGACAGAAGGTCTGGGGCAGCTCCCAAGTCCAGGGAGGGGGCTTGGGAGAGATGCAGAAGTAGAGGGTACCACACTTGGCGTGGCCAGCGTGGAGCTATGAGGATCATAGATCCTTGGTCCCTCTGAAGTTTGAACAGAGTCTTGGGAATCAAAGGAATGGGTGGAAAGGCATAGAGGAATTCCTGACCCCAATGAAGGAGGAAGGCATCCTTGGCCTGAGCTCCCTGACACGGAATTCTGGAACAGAACCGGGGAAGTTTGGCATTCCACGGACTTGCAAATAGGTCTATGTCCGGGGTTCCCCATTCCTGGAAGATTCTGAGTACCTGATCCATGTGCAGGGACCATTCGTGTGGAAGCAGAACTCGACTGAGTCTGTCTGCCCAAGAGTTTTGGATTCCTGGGAGGTATACTGCCAGGAGATGGATTTGATGCTCTCTGGAGAAGGTCCACAATCTTAGAGCTTCGTTGCAAAGCGACAGAGAGCCAGTCCCTCCTTGTTGGTTTATGTAAAACATGGCTACTTGATTGTCGGTATGAACAAGGACTGTCATGTTGTTGAGGAGGGTATGAAAGACCTTGAGAGCAAGGAAAATTGCTCGCAGTTCCAAAAGGTTGATATGAAGGGTGGTCTCCTGTGGAGACCAAGTGCCCTGAGTGGAGAGGTCTTGGAGATGAGCTCCCCAACCCATTTGGGAGGCATCTGTTGTGAGGGTTGCTTGGGGTAACAAAGGTTGGAAGGGGGCCCCCAACAACAGATTTTGGGTGGACATCCACCATTGGAGAGACCAAAAGAGACGTTTTGAGGTTGCTATTTGGTCTGAGAGAGCTCCTGATGCTTGAGTCCACTGGGTGGACAAAGTCCATTGAGCTGCTCTCATATGCAGGCGAGCATAAGGCACCACATGAACTGTGGATGCCATGTGGCCTAGCAGTTGTAGCATCTCCCTGGCAGTCAAGTGGTTTCTGGACTGGGTTTGAGAGGCCAAGTGCACTAGACGGTGGCAACGGGCTTGAGGAAGATAGGCCCTTGCAGTGGTGGTATCTAACCAGGCCCCTATGAATTCTAGGGACTGAGCAGGGGTGAGTTGAGACTTTGGCAGATTGATGACAAGTCCCAGATACTGCAGTATGCGTCTGGTGTGGTCCAGGGAAGTCTGAGCCTCGGACTGAGATGGAGCTCGGATGAGCCAGTCGTCCAGGTATGGGAAAACAAAAATTCCCAGGGTGCGTAGAAATGCAGCCACTATTGACATGCATTTGGTGAACACTCTTGGAGCAGAGGCTAGACCGAAGGGGAGTACTCTGTACTGGAAATGTTTACCTTGGAACAGAAACCGTAGGAATTTTCTGTGGGATGGATGGATGAGTATATGCGTGTGCGCATCCTTTAGATCTAGAGAACAAAGCCAATCCTGACTCTGCAGGTATGGAAGGAGAGTACCTAGAGAGAGCATCTTGAATTTCTCCTTGCATAGAAATTTGTTCAATTCTCTCAGATCCAGAATGGGTCTGTATCCCCCTGTTTTCTTGGGAATGAGAAAATAAGGGGAGTAAAACCCTGACCCCTGTTGAAGAAGAGGAACCTCTTCTATTGCCCTTTGGGCAAGAAGGGTGGTCACCTCCTGACCCAACAGGTGCAGGAGAGATGGGGGAGAAATGAAATGTCTCACCATGGTATGGGGAGGAAGGCTGGAGAAATGTAGTTTGTAGCCCTCTCTGATGATAGAGAGGGTCCACTGTTCTGATGTGATTTGCTCCCATCTGGGAGCAAAATGAGTTAACCTTCCTGGAATGGTGAGAGGCTCTGGCTGTTGTAGAGCCATAGAAGTTAAGTTCTCTAGAAGTAAGTCAAAAACCCTGAGGAGGTTGGGACTGCTGAACTGTAGCAGTCCCTGCAGGTTTTGCCCTGGCCTGTTTAGATTGCTGACGCTTAGGAGCAAAGTGAACTTGGGAAGATTGTTGGCCAGTATTTGTGGAAAATCTGGTCTTTTTGTAGAAAGGCTTCTTAAAAGATTTTTTCTTGGCAGGGGTAGAGGTAGACTTAGAAAGTCTATCTAAAGCAGCATTCTCTGCATCCATTTGAGTGGCTTTGATTTGCCACTCCTTGCCAAACAGATTTTCACCTGTACAGGGCAGATTGCCCAACCCATCTTGGACCCAGGGTTCTAGGTCAGAGGCCTGGAGCCAAGCAATTCTGCGAGCAGCTATGGCAATGCCTGAGGCTCTGCTAGCACCCTCAAAGGAGTCAAAGGCAGCTCTGTTGGAGAACTTTGAAACATCTTGGGTATGCTTTAACAAACTTTAACTTTATTCCACACTTGATAGACCGCTTACGTTAAAAACATTAAAGCGGTGTACAAATAAAATAAAAGGCAGCACTGCAAACTACGGAAAAAGAACGCCAAAAATAATAGGAAAGAGAGAAAAGAATAGCACAAAACTGTACAAACAATAATAAATAACAATTAAACAAGAGTTTTGGATTCCTGGATTCCTGGGAGGTATACTGCCAGGAGATGGATTTGATGCTCTCTGCGGGCTGGTCTCATGCGTGAGTACGAGACCAGCCCATCCAAGCCCCTGCATCCTTTCAAGCCTGGAGCCTCGGTGTGGCCGAGATCGACTCCTGGATCCACCACAGTCGAGTGAAACCAGCCACAGTTCCTGAGAGTTGCCCCTGGACCTGGCTCACTAATCCTGCATCACCGTTGCGACTCACACTGCAAAGAAAAGATCCGTCATCGTAAGAACTTTACCAACCTGCTCCTGGACGTCAAGAGAACAGACGTCCTCCAGTTTTGCATTCCAGCAGCCGCTTCTGAACTTGGTCGTGGACTTCCATAAATGCCTCCATTGCGCCTCAGGAATTCCTCCTTCCTATCCTCTGGGATAAAGGGGAGGAAATGGCATATCTTCAGTGCAATCTCCTTCAGAAACATGCCCATATAGAGGCTGTATGAATTGATTCTGGCAATAAGCATACTGGCTTGGAAGATTTTCCTACCAAAAGCATCCAAAGTCCTACATTCTCTTCCTGGGGGAGTGGAAGAGTGTCTTTTGGTACTCTTTATCCTTTTCATAGCTGACTGTACCACAATAGAGTGGTGAGGAAGCTGAGTTTTTTGAAAACCAGGAGAAGGAGGGACACGATACATGGTGTTCAAACGACGAGAATGTGGAGATAAGGTGAGAGGAGTCTCCCATAAGTCCATCATGTGTTCTTGAAGAATTTCATGGATGGGCAAGGTGACTGCCTCTTTGGGAACCTTAGAGTATCCCAAAATATCTAATTTTTTTGCTCTAGGTTCTTTTTCAGAGGTTACTGAAACTGAGAGCCCCTTGGCTAGTTCAAGAATGAAGTCTTGAAAGGACAAATCCTCTGGAGGAGACATTCTCCTCTTTGGAGAAGAGGGCTCCTCAGGAAGAGTAAGAGATACTTCAGCAGAGTCTTCTGAGGTATCGGAATCATCAGAAGACTCGAAGTATCGTCTATTAGCTTCCAAAGATCGATACGCGTATCGACCGGTATCCACATCGGGCGTACCCGGAACCGGATCGGTATCGGGATAAACCCCGGAACCGGGAACCGGAACCGGTATCCTGGTGGAAGTGGATGCTCTGGGTACCGGTATCGGTTGTGGTACCGGAACCGGAAGCGGAACCGCTTGGTGCGGTACCGAGGGCATTGCAGCTTTAATAAAAGCCATTATGGCCTGCTGCATGGATTGAACGGTATTATCCATAGACGCCACAACTGCCTGGATGTCGGTACCGGTATGGGCCGGTACCCCAGAGCAGTCTAACAGGTGATCGGTCGAGGCCGTGCCATCGATGTCAACCTGTAACCCCATAGGAGGAGCTTTGGAAGCCGGAGCTTCCCACCGGGGTTGTTTGGCTGGGGCAGGGTCAAGCCCAAGGGCCTCTCGATGCTTAGAGGGAGATTTGCCTTTTGAGGACCTGCCGGAAGAATGTTTGGTTACCTGAGATCCATCAGGAGAGGAAGACCTGGAGGATGCTGATGCTGGAGTATCTGTAGAAAACAGCATATGAAACTTGGCTGCTCAGTTCTGTAAGCCACGCTTGGACATCAGAGAGCAGGATGGACAATCCGGAATGGAGTGGTCAGGCCCCAAACATTTAAGACACCATTCATGGGTGTCTGTGACTGATATAGTACCGCTACACTTGGTGCATTTTTTAAAACCAGAGGCTTGTTTCTCCATGAGGGAGAATTCTGTGAAGGCCTAGAGGCCTCAAAGAACAAACACACCAAGTGGGGAAAAATAAGATATGTTTGTTTTTTTTTTAAAGAAATAAAGAAAAAAGACCGGCGGTACCGGTCCGGAATCGGGGAAGGCAGACACGCGGCCAAAGAAACAAATTAAAATAACAACTTCTTCAGCGGTGACAGGAACACGACCTGCTGGCTCCGCGGAAAAAGAAGAACTGGGGAGAGTTGGTCAGGAAGGCGGGAAGGCAGCGCGCATGCGCTGTGGGAGGCCCCAAAAGCTTTCCTTTCTGGGAAGCTGGGGAGCTTTCCCGCGCAGGCTCCGTCGGTTCCGACGTACCCATATGTGAGGACTCATTCCTGCTTGTTCCTGGAGATTACCTAATCTCGAAGCTCACATCCCCCATACTGATAACCTACAAGACATGGCCCCTGCCCCCAAACACACACCACCTAAACACTCATGGGACAATTTCCACATACCCTCCATTGACCAACTCACAACACCCACCAACATGGGTTCCCCCAGTGTCGAGACCCTACTCATAATGTTCCTTGACAACCTCATTAAGGGAATTGGCAACCTAAAAATGGGCTTCCTCCTTATATTTGTTGATATATCTGCAGCATTCAAAAATGTCTCCCACCACACTCTCCTCTGAAGACTCAGTGACATTGGACTACGCAACACCACTTTCAAATGGTTCAACTCATTCCTCAGCAATAGACAGCAACAGGTCAAGGTCGGCACAACTACCTCCTCCCTGCTCCCCTCACCCCAAATGACAACATGATGATTTACACCAAATCAACCTCATAAAACCAGGTTACTCAGTTATAACTGCCTACCTACAGGACATGACTGAATGACTCTCTCACAACAACCTCAACATTAACTACAGAAAGACAAAAGAACATAAGATAATGCCATACTGGGTCAGAATAAGGTCCATCAAGCCCAGTATCCTGTTTCCAACAGTGGCTAATCTAGGTCATAAGTTCCTAGCAATTTCCCCAAAAGACACAGGTTCCACAATGCTTGTATTGGGCCAAGCAGTGATATCCTGGGTCCCTTTTAATAATGGTTTATGAACCTTTCTGCCATGAACTTATCAAAACCTTTTTTAAATCCAGCTAAACTAACAGCTTTTACTACATCAACCAGTAACAAATTCCAGAGTTTGATTACACGTTGAGCGAAAAAAAATTTCTATTAGTCTTAAATAGGTTACCCTGTAGCTTCATTGCATGTCCCTTAGTCTTTCTATATTCTGATGATGTAAACAATCAATCTAGTTTACCCGTTCCACTCCATTCATTAATTTATAGACCTCTATCATATCTCCCCTCAGCCGTCTCTTTTCCAGGTTGAAAAGCCCTATCCTTTTAGAAGCATTCTTCGTCACAGGAAACAACTCTTCTCCCCCCCCCCCCCCCCCAATTCATCTCCTTACTCAATACAACCATACCCATTAATAATGAAGTAAAGTACCTGGGTGTAACTTTGGACTGGAACCTGAACTTCCAAACCCACATTAACAAGACTGCCAGAAGTACATACCGCAAGATGGCCATAATAAGAAGACTCAAACCACTTCTTAGTCAAGACCACTTTAGAACTGTCTGCCAAGCTGTAATCACGTCCATACTGGATTACTGCAAAACACTATTTCATTGATTACCCAAACAAACAATTCAACTTCTACAGATGCTCCAAAATACTGCTTTCTGCATCATTACCAGATCATCAAAACACCAACATATCACAACTCCCCTCCTGAACCAATTGCATTGACTTCTGATCACCTCCAGGATCAAATTCAAAACAGCTCTTAACATATACAAGATCCAGCACAACTTATCCCCTTGGCATTCTCAAGAGTCTTATCAACACGAACATAAGCACAAGGCCCAGATGATGTAACAGAGTGGACACCAATCAGACCCCTAGCATTTACTGTAAAACCACCCAATCCACATCTGCAAGAGCACTGTCTCTAGCAGCACCGTCCCTCTGGAACTCCCTTCCAGATGACCTGAGAGCCGCCTCTGATGCCAAAGACTTCAGGAAGAAACTCAAAACCCTCCTCTTCACAGAACACTATGGAGCCGTCACTTAATGCGCAACTCTCCCTCCTCCCATAGACTCCCCCTGTCAAAATCAGCTGCCTCAACTCATGATACTGTCTTGTAAATATTGTATATATGTCTCTTTGTAAATAAGTTACTACCAAGAACCTTCCGCATGTCCCCCCATCCCATACAACTATGTAATATATAACTGCCATGTCTCATGTTTGTTTATCATGTAAACTGCTTTGATTATAAGATAAGGTAGTATACAAAACCGGTTAAATAAAGAAATGTTTCCAGTCCATCCAGACCTGGGAACCCTAGGAGCACCAGATTGCTCTGGTAGATCATGATACATGGATTCTTGATCCAAGGGTGTGGTATTTCTTTTTCTACCTCAACATACAGGCTTACCATAAGAAGCACAGTGGTGGCTACTGGTAATGGAGACTCCCAGTCCCATCTTTCTTATGGGCTGGCCCTTGTGGGCAAAAGATTTCCATTCAGGGCTGCTTGGGAGTGGTAATAGCCTCCCCGCTTATGGCCAATGGGATGGTATGTCCTTAGCTTAGGTTAGAGCTCTTTAGAAGTCTGACTTGGACTAGGCCGTGAACTCTCAAGGTTTAAGTGACAGTCTTGTTATGCTACAGGAGTTACTTCCAAGGGATTTATTGTGTTCTATCTAAGCATTACCTACTTCCTCAGGAGTGAAGCAGTTCTGTCTGCTTGGGTGTCTTGTTGTGCCTCAGCGGGTCTCTGAGTTTGACAGGACTGAAAGGGCCCTTCTTAGGGCCCATGTATAAGGTATCCCTAGAGGATTTGTTCCTTAGAGTGGCTTCCTAGGGATTCTAGAATCCACCCAGTTCTGTCCGTGCTTCAGTCCTTGTCTTACAGAGCACCATTCTGGTCTTTTCAACAGTTTCTTTAACTTTGATGTCTATGCCATCCTCCTTTCAAGGAACCTCCCCTTTTTTCATCTTGACTAGACATTGGTTCTGTCTTCCTTCTCAGAGAATGATCCCTTACTGCATCTGCTGAACATGCAGAGGATGTTGTCCAGATTCATGGCAAATGCTAATGCCGCCTTCTTGGAAGTTTAAGGAAAGTACTGGTGGAGGTCAAACCCTCTATTGTCCACTAGCTAAAGGAGGGCATTGGGGAGGTGTACATTCTGACTGGTAGGCCTGTCCAGGAGTGAGTCAGAGCTCACTCCACAGGGTGCAGACCCCCTAGACAGAATCTGTTCTGGTTTCCCCAGAGAATATCTTGAAGGAGGCTTCTTGGTATTTGTTGAACACCTTTGTTAAGCCCTACGGGTGCTTCTGGGACTTGCTCACAGGCTGTCTTTGGCAGATTATTTGTCCTTAGAGTCGTCTTTCTCCCACTCTGGGAATATGTCCCATTCATCTGGACTGGTCAAGCAGGAAGATAGCTAAGTATAACTTTTGCATACCTGATAATTTACTTTACTTAAATTTATTTATTTAACATTTTTTATATACCATCTTTCAGATTCTCAAGGCAGTTTATGTAAGGGTAGGGTCCTTTTTCTTTCCCAGCACTTATATCACTTACCCTGGGACGTCCGTTAATCCTCTGGGTCGAGGAATTACCTTACCTTCTCTGTCTGGGATCCCAGGAGAACAAACACATACACACACTCACACATAAGTAGCATGTAAGTTTATTCTGTACGTTAGAAGTGCAGTCTATCTTTTATACAGTAACAAAAACATATATACGTCATAAACCCATCCCAGCAGCATAGCCCTGCTCCTGATATTGCTAATTAGCAACCGTACAAACTGATACCTGTCTCTGTGAAGATCACCAAATCTTGTCTTAGCACAACACATTCCTTTCTATCTAGGTATTCACATATGGGCCTCATGGTCCCTCTGTACAACAAGAAACTTATTTTTCCCTTACAATTCCCCCCTTTGGGCCTGTATAGGCCCACTAGAAGAACAGCCTAACAATCTACTACAACCTAAACAGGCATTATTAACTGTACGCGGCAGCTCAGATACATCAGCCACCGTGGAAACAGGTGTATAAGAGTACATAAAAGTGGTGGAACTCTGTAGGGCCTTCCGACAGCAGCCAAGAACAAATGAAAATATACAACAGAAAAGAACAAGGATTACAAAACCGCTCAATAGGGCAATAATCAGCCTTTTACATGGAACTTTTCAGAACTATTTACAATGTCCATTATTAACAGTGTATACAGTTAACCGGTAACATTTTAACTATTTAAATGGGATCTTAAGCTCAACATGGGTATAGAATTTTACTAATTGTCTTTATGCTGCAATAGCCAGTGTAGTTACTTGAGGTGTATGGTATTGAAATGCTTAGTAAGCAGATGTGTTTTTAAGTATTTCCTGAAGTCTGCAATGTCATTGGTTGCTCTGAGGTGGTGTGGAAGGCAGTTCCATAGGGATGGTAAGTAGAGTTTGAACACTCTGTGTAGTGCATTCTGGGAGGTGCCTGTGGTTATCATTGAGGTTGCAAGGGAGTTTTGGTGCTGTGTCCTCCTTGATCTGTTGTCTGGGACTCTTCTGATTAGGTTTTCTAAACAGCTGGCAGATTAATTGTGCAGAATTTTGAATGCCATCATTATTGCCTTATATTTTATGCATGAACTTATGGGGAGCCAATGGAGAGATTCGAGTATGGGGGTGATGTGTGAGTGTTTATTAATTCTGGTGATTAGTCGTGCTGCTGCGTTTTGTGCCAGTTGTAAGGCATGGCTTGAGCATTTGGGTAAGCCATGTAGGATTAGATTGTAACAGTTGAGGTGTGGTGTGATTAGTGCCTGACATATGGATCGGAAGTGGTTGTGTTCCAGTAAAGGTCGGAGATTTTGCAGGAACTTCATTTTGTAATATACTTTTGTGGTTGTTTTGCTGATGTGGGATTGGAAAGTGAGTCTCTGATCAAAGTAGATTACTAGGTATTTTACCTCACTCTTTACCGTGATTGATCTGTTTCCTATTGGTAAGGTGTCGGTGGGTTAAATGTAGTGTCTCTCGTGATTATGAGGGCCTCTGATTTCTTGTAGTTGATTTCCAAATTGCGTTGTGATAGTCATTTGCTGGCTGCTGTCATGTAGGCTGAGATTGCAGAGTAGTCTGGATTCTTTATGTCTAGGGTGGAGTATATCATTAAATTATCTGCATATAGGTGGTAGTGGATGTTATGTTGCTGTAATATTTTGCATACTGGCTGTATGTACAGGTTGAAGAGGAGAGCCGAAAGTGCAGAGCCTTGTGGAAGACCTTCTTTTAGTGGGAAAGGTCTGGATGTATTGGATTTTATCTTGACCTGTGATCTTCTATCGGATAAGTATGAATGAAACTAAGCAAGCAGTGTGTCTCTTACTCCTATTTCGCTAGACTAGTCCACAGGGGCGGCTCTATAATGAGGCAAAGTGAGGCGGCTGCCTCAGGCGGCAAAGTTTTAAGGGCGGCAAATGCCCCCAAAACAGCCACCTCACTTCGCCTTCAAAGTTAAAAAATGAAAAGAAAAAAAAAGCGCACAAGTTTTTGCTGCCAAGTCCGCTTCTCGGCAGCAGCAGAACTCACCACCTAACTTCTTCTTCTGCAGCCACGGCTCCCTGCCTCTTAAGAAACCACGGCTGTGCTGCTGAAGCTGGTGCAGAGCCTTCCCGTCTCTCGGAGGGCTCCGTGCAGCATTGTCCCGCCTCCAAAGGAAGTTGTTACAACCACCCCCAAAGGAAGTTCTTACAACTTCCTTTGGGGGCGGGACAATGCTGCATGGAGCCCTCCGAGAGACAGGAAGGCTCCGCACCGGCATCAGCAGCATAGCTGCGATTCCCTAAGAGGCAGGGAGCCACAGCTGCAGAAGAAGGAGGCACAGGAACAACATAGGGAAGGAGGAGGGGGCAGTGGATAAGGGAAAGGTGAGATCTGCAATGGGGCTGACATGGAGGGAGGGAGGGAGGGAGGGGGGCTGACATGGGGAGAGGGGAGGAGGGGCAGGGGATAAGGGAAAGGTGAGATCTGCAATGGGGCTGACATGGAGGGAGGGGGCTGACTTGGAGGGAGGGATGGATGGAGGGAGGGAGGGGGGATGGAAGGGAATTGGCAAAGGAAAGGTGGGGTCTGCAACTGGGTTGATGGGGGGGGGCTGGAAGGGACTTGACATGAAAGGAAGGTGGTGTCTGCAATGGGGATGACACAGGGGGAGGAGAGGGCTGGAAGGGAATTGACATGACGGGAAGGTGGGGCCTGCAACTGGGTTGACATTGGGGGAGGAGGGGGCTCACACAGGGGAAGGAGGAGGCTGGAAGGGAACTGACAAGGGTTCCCTCTCATCCAGCAGGAAAAACTGGAGTGCTGCCGGCAACGAACAAATCAGCAGCGATCAGGCTGATTTGTGCGGCGGCGGCACTCCGTTTTTTTAAATTTTAGATTTTGCTGCCTCTGTCTTGCCTCTGCCTTCCCACCGCTTTGTTTTTTTTGCTGCAAGCATTCTTGAGAAAAAAAACGCAGCGGGAAGGCAGAGGCGGCAAAATCTAAAATTAAAACAGCCAGAGTGCCCTCGCCGCCGCTGGATGAGAGGTGCAGGTGGAGGGAGTGGGGACAGGAGGAGGACAAGGAGAGACAAAGGTGAGAGATGGGGGACAAAGGGGGAGACAGGGGACAAATACTGGGCAAAGTGGGAGACAGGGGGAAAATTCTGGACAGAGGGGAAGACGGAGACATACTGGACAAAAGGTGGGACAAGTATTAGACAAAGGGGAGAGATGGGGCAAATGCTGGACAAAGGGGAGAGACAGGGGGGCATACTGGACAGATGGGATAAATGCTGGACAGAGGGGAGAGACAGTGCTGGTTAGGATTATAATGGGCTGGTATAGCACTGGTAATGGGCAAATCGTGAGGGCTAGGACTGGTAATGGGTTGATTAGGGAAGGCTAGGACTGGGAATGGACTGATCTAGGGGGGCTGGGACTGGTAATGGGCTGATTAGGGAGGCTAGCACTGCTAATGGGCTGAGGGGGGACTAGCACTGGAAATGAGCTGATTAGGGAAGGCTAGCACTGGTAATGGGCTGAGTGGGGGTCTAGCACTGGAAATGAGCTGATTAGGGAAGGCTAGCACTGGTAATGGGCTGAGTGGGGGTCTAGCACTGGAAATGAGCTGATTAGGGAAGGCTAGGACTGGGAATGGACTGATCTAGGGGGGCTGGGACTGGTAATGGGCTGATTAGGGAGGCTAGCACTGCTAATGGGCTGAGGGGGGACTAGCACTGGAAATGAGCTGATTAGGGAAGGCTAGCACTGGTAATGGGCTGAGGGGGGGGGTCTAGCACTGGAAATGAGCTGATTAAGGGAGGCTAGGACTGGTAATGGACTGAGGGGGGCTAGCATTGGAAATGAGCTGATCAGGGAGGCTAGACTGGAAATGGGCTGATTAGTGGAGGCTAGGACTGGTAATGGGCTGATGGGAGAAGGGGGGTTAGGACCAGTAATGGGCTGATTAGGGGAGGCTAGCACTGGTAATGGGCTGAGGGGAGACTAGCACTGGAAATGAGCTGATTAAGGGAGGCTAGGACTGGTAATGGGCTGATGGGGGGTAGGACTGGTAATGGACTGAGGTGGAGGGTAGGACTGGCAATGGACTGAGGGGGCTAGCATTGGAAATGAGATGATCGGGGAGGCTAGACTGGAAATGGGCTGATTAGTGGAGGCTAGGACTGGTAATGGGCTGATGAAGGAAGGGGGGTAGGACCAGTAATGGGCTGATTAGGGGAGGCTAGCACTGGTAATGGGGTTGAAGGGGGACTAGCACTGGAAGTGAGCTGATTGGGGGGGCTTCAACTGGGAATGGGCAATTGGTGGGGAGGGGAGGATAGAGCTGCTGGCCTTGTAAGAAAACTGGGAGCTAGGGCTACAAATGGGCTGATGCGAGGGGATGGGAGAATTGGACTGAAGGGCGTGGATGCTGAGAGGGGCTGCCATGGTATTTGGACTAGAAGGAGTTGGACAGTGGGGAAGGAGGGGGACTGGAAGGGAATGGACACCAGTGGCAGTCATGGGAATACAAGTTGACATTGGAAGGTACCGGGAGGGAGGACTGGAAAGGGGCTGATAGTGGGAAGGGTTACAGGGACTGGAAATAGGCTGATGGAAAGAAGTGAAGAAAACAAAAGAAGAGATAAGAAATGGCAGATGGACCATAGACCACAGAAAGAGAGCTAAGAGAATACAGGAAAGCAGAAGCCTCAGATTGGGACCAGCATGATCAGAGAATAAAATGGTCAGACAACAAAGGTGGAAAAAATAATTTTATTTCATTTTAGTGATTGAACTTTGTGTTATCTTTATATTTTATACTGCATGGAGGAACTGCATATATATCTGATGTTGCACTGCTTGAAGAGTGTGGCTTCTTGGGGTTTCAGTTTGAATTTTGTCTACATATTTTTGTTTTTACTTTAGATTGTAAGTCACTTATTCTGTACTTGGTGAGGGTCTGTGTTCTGAGTGTGTGGCTGAGCCTAGGTGTTCTGTTAACATAGAGTTTGTACATAAAGATTTATACTGTACTGTAGTAATTCAACATGTTCAGCTTTTCAAATAGGTGTATGGATGTTCCAGGGTCCACTGTAGTATTTACAGTGACGCTTTATTTTGGTGGGCTCCTTATGTGAGTTTTGGAAGTTGGTGCTGATATGGTATGGTATGGTAGATTTGCTCTATAGATACTCAGTGACTTTGTTGTAGGGTTTTGTATTAGTTCACAATATACCTGGTACTGGAGAATGTTTGTTGTTATTAATGAGATGATCAGAATCAGATTTTTTTTTTAGTTTTAAGATATTGACTTCTGTGGATGAATGTCTTGGTTCTGCTCTGTAACCACTGTTGAAGTGGGTTCTGTGGATGCAAAATATATGTTGAAAAAGAAAAGGTAATAACCATAACACAGTTTATAATAACAAAATAAAAATGAGTTATAATTTAGTTTTATAAACTGTGAAACTGTGCTGTGGTTCTCTCTCTAACATCTTGCATTTCCTCCATATAATCTAATCAGCTTTTTGGTTTGGTTCAGTCCCTGACTGGAATTTTGAAAAAGCCCTGCCCACCTCTACGGGAGGGGGGGGGGGCGGGGTGCCATCTCATCCTTCACCTCAGCCAGCAGATTGCCTTGAGCCGCCCCTGCTAGTCCAGGATCCACTCTGGACGACTCCTATTGTCGGTTGGGAAGCCTGCTGCCTTTTGGTTACATTGTCCATACTGTATCGGTGCCCAGAAGGGCTTTTTTGCAGGACTGGGAGTCCAGCTGCCATAAAAGGCCTAGTCAATCTCTTGGTCTGACTCCAATTTTATTATAGTAAGTTAACCAACTATTTGTTTGTGTTTTTTTGTGGCAACATTGTTTTTGTTTAATGATGTTTCTTGAGTTGTTCAGTTTTGCTTACTGCTTAAGAAGTGTCTTAATGGCTTCTCTCAGTGCTGCACCAGAGACTTTGCCAGGTGATAACATCATTTGCTCAAGTCTGCTTCTATCTGCAGGCAACAGAGCATAACCCACTCGTCTGGACTGCGCTAACAGGATTCAAAGAAAATAAAATATCGGATATGTATAATTTATCCTTTGAGGACATTATTAAGAACTTTGCTGAAAAGAGAAGCTTAAGAACAAAACTTTCTTAGGAAATACCTAGGAATTCTGCATTTATAGATCTGAAATGCAATTTTTAGGTTTTAGTTGCATGAAATGTATGTCACATGATCTTTTTTCCTTTCTTTTTTGACTTTTTAAACATTTTCCCTCGTTTGTAGGATTTAGGCACTATGCCGACAGAAACTAACTGGAAATTCAACACTGATCTGTTTGTGTCTAGAGACTTCTCAGTTTTAAAAATCTACAGAGGCTACTCTCCTTGTGCCCCTCACCTCTGAACTAGATAAAAATATGAGGGTTTTGAATTAAGCACCAGCGCTGGTGCTTAAACTTAATATGGCATTCAGCACTGCTATATATATATAAGCAGCTGTGTTGAATATACATATAATGTGGTCACTAAGTTGACAAAATGGGGTTAATGTTAAAGACTCTTTTTCACTCGTAAGTGGCCACATATGTGCATAAAAGGCTTTTTATAAAATACCAACTACCTTAAAGGTATGCACCTTGTCAAGAAGTCATATGCTTTGCCAGTAGGCATAGCAGGGACCGTGGTCGAGGTAGAGCACAGAGTTCTCAAGTATGCGTGTGGTTTATAAAATACTTTAATCAATGCAAGTACATGCAAGTTTACATGCAAGCATTTACACCAGCCCTCGAGCTACCCTTGAGTGGCACCTACATTCAAGGTGTGATTTGTGCCACTTAAGCTAGCATTTAATAAAGACACATAGGGTCATGTTTAGTAAAGTGCGCTACTGGGTAGTGTGGGGTTAAAAGTATGCCGAATTGGCAACTGTAAAAAGTACCGTGTGCTGAAAATATGATCATGTTAAAAATGCTGCGCTACCCTAGCAGTGTGAGTTAGGGTGGAGACTGGGCGGTTATTGGGTGAAGCTTCCACATCACTGGTAGCACAGGCATTTGGCACACACCCCCTGTTGATGTGGAACTTAGCATGGATGCACTTACCACCACCTCAATGGATGGCATTAAGTGAAACTACGCTGAGTGCGGCAAAGGCAATGAGCATGTGAGCGATGCAATACCTGTACTAGCAATATGGAGATATGCAGGGCACACCTCCATTTGCTAACACAGGTTGAATGCCACTCCTGTGCTTGTTTTTGGAGCCGACAACATGATACCAGCATGGATCTTAGTAAACATGCTCCATAGGCACCTATGTGTCTTCATAACATTGCACCTAAGTAGGCAGCTATTTGGCCTCTTAACCTAGATATCATGTTATAAAATTAGCCTCCACATGTTTACTTAAGGTCCAAATAATGTCATTATTATTATCCCTCACTTGGTTTGCAGCTTGTCATGCTGTGAGGGCTTGTGTGCATCAGTAATGCTGAGGGCTATGCTATCGGTAGCTAAACTACTGGCAGGGTCTCCCAAGATGGACAGGTCTCATCTGAGGTGCCAGACCAATACAAACCACCCACCTGGGCGGCAGCAGAATGGGATGGTGTTGGTGGTGGAGGATCGCATTTTGTGACAATGGCAATAACACTAAATTAAACTGCAGAGAAGAAAGGCCTAGCAATCTACTTCCATATCTTACCACAAAAACCCAATGGAAAGTCACAACAAAATAAATTGCACTATAGAGTTCGAAGAAGACACGTCGGAAGGCACTCGACTGGCTACTGGGGAGGAGCTGAAGACTTTTCATAGTAAAGCCAGCACTTATGATGTGGTTGGATCAAAGTCCTCGGGACATCTAACAGCTGATGTAGCTGTGCATGAAATGAAAGTAAGATGCTGCAAAGGTGTCTTACATATTGGGACATGGAACATATGAAGCATGAACCAAGGGAAGTTGGAGGTGGTCAAGAATGAAATGGAATGTGTACAACTCGATCTGTTGGGTGTCAGTGAACTGAAATGGACTGGCATTGGGTACTTTACATCTGTTGATCACATGGTCTACTATGCTGGAAATGAAAGACAAAGAAGAAATGGTATTGCATTTATAATTAAGAAGAAACTTGCAAGAACTGTAATGAAATACAATGCAATCAATGAACGCTTAATTTCATTTTGTCTGTGAGGAATGCCTATCAACATAACTATAATTCAAGTATATGCTCCAAAAACAGCTGCAGAAGAGGATGAAATAGATGATGTCTATGAACAAGAACAAGCTGCAATCGACAGAATATGCAAACAGGATATCCTGATAGTCATGGGTGACTGGAACGCAAAAGTTGGCAACAAAGAAGGTTGGAAAATGGTTGAAAAATATGGACTTGGCAACAGAAATGAAGCTGGAGAAAGACTGATAAAGTTCTGCAAGACCAACAATCTATTCATCTCAAACACCTTCTTCCAGCAACACAAGCAGGGACTGTACAAATGGACTTCACCCAATGGATTGTACAAAAATCAAATTGACTACATCTGTGGAAGTCATCAATGGAAAAGTTCTATAACATCAACAAAGACAAAACCTGGAGATGACTGTAGTACAGATCACCAAATACTAGTATGCAAACTCAAGCTAAAGTTGAAAAAGAGCAAGCCACTCATGAAAGTAGCAAAATATGACCTTAAGAATACACCACCAGAATTTAAAGACTGCCTGCAAAATTGATTAACTGTTTTAGATACAAATGACAGAGCTCCAGAAGAGTTGTGGGATGACATTAAGAAGGCTGTGTTGGAAGACAGTGAGAAATCTCTACAAAACGTGAAAAAGCAAAACTGGTCAAAATGGATGACCGAAAAAAGCACTGAAAATTGCATAGAAATGCAGAGAAGCTAAAGTCAGAGGAGAAAGAGAGGCAATCACAGAACTCAGAGATTTCCAACATGCAGCAAGAAAACACAAGGAGAAGTACTACAATGACGCATGCAAGGAAATAGAAGCAGAAACTACTAGAGGAAGAACAAGATTGGCTTTCCTAAACCTACGAGAGTTAATGAAAATAATTCCAGCCTCAAACTGGAATGTTGCAAGATGCTCAAGGATCCATGTTGAATGATGCTGAGAAAATCAAGAAAAGGTGGAAAGAATATACAGAGTTATTATATGATAAAGATCAAGTGGACCAACAGCCGTTTCAACCTGTACTTTATGATCCGGAACCATTGGTGATGAAAGAAGAAGTCGAAGCAGCATTGAAAGTCTTATCAAAGAACAAAGCACCAGGCATTGATGGCATTCCCATAGAAGTATTACAGCAATCTGATGCAGCTGTTACCATATTTACAAGACACTGCCAGGAAATATGGAAGACCACTTTATGGCCAACTGACTGGAAAAGATCTGTGTTTATACCAATACTAAAGAAAGGTGATACAACTGACTGTGGAAATTATCGCATAATCGCTCTGATCCCACAAGCCAACAAGGTTCTACTGAAGATTATTCAGCAGAGGCTACAACCATACCTGGAATGAGAACTGCCTGAAGTACAAGCAGGATTCAGGAAAGGGTGAAAAATGAGAGACATCATCACGGATGTGAGATGGATCCTTGAAAAGACTAAAGAATACCAAAAGGATATCTATATGTGTTTTATTGACTACAGCAAGGCTTTTGACTGTATAAACCATGAGAAACTCTGGGCCACATTAAAAAGCATGGGTATACCAGAACACATGGTCGTTCTCTTGCACAACCTTTACATTTATCAAGAAGCAACAGTTTGAACAGAACAAGAAGAAACAGAATGATTTAAAATCAGTAAACGTGTATGACAAGACTGTATACTTTCCCCCTACCTGTTTAATTTATATGCAGAACAAATCATCAGAGAAGCAGAACTGTATGAAGACAAAGTAGGTGTAAAGATTGGTGGGAGACTCATCAACAACCTTCGTTATGTTGATAATACCACATTAGTGGCTGAAAATGAATATGATCTGAAACATTTGCTTCTCAAGATCAAGAACATGGTCTTAAAATGGACCTGCACCTTAATGTAAAGAAGACAAAGATCTTGATAATTGACAAAATCAATGTTCATTGTTGATGGAGAAGAAATTGAAATAGTAGACAACTTTAATCTACTTGGATCAACTATCAATAAAGAAGCAACAAGCAGTAAAGAAATCAGAAGACACATTGCTCTTGGTGTAAGTTTAATGTATCTGTTTGTTATTTGTAAACCACCCTTGATTTCCAGAAGGAACAGCATATAAAAACATGGAAATAAAATAAATGAAAATATGAAGGACCTAAATAAGATTCTCAAGAGTAGAGATGTTTCTCTCCATACAAAGATTCGGCTTGTTCAAGCCATGGTATTTTCAATGACATTATATGGATGTGAAAGTTGGACAGTGAAAAAGATAGAGAGGGAGAAAATTGATGTCTTTGAATTATGGTGCTGTTGATGAATATTATGTATACCATGGACTGCCCGAAGAACAAACCAGTCAGTACTAGAGGAATCAAACCTAAGCTTTCTTTAGAAGCTCAGATGACAAGACTGACTTTCATACTTTGGACATATCATGCGAAGAGAAAGATTGTTAGAGAAAGACATCATGCTTGGCATGCCAGAAGATCAATGCAAAAGAAGAAGGCCAGCAATGAGATGGATCGATACAATAACAGCAGCTATGGGTGCAATGAGCCGCCTGACTGAAGACCGAACACAGTTTAGGACAACTATCCATAGGGTCACCATGAGTCGACACCAACTCTATGGCACTTACCAACAACAGCAACAATGCTATTATCTGGATAGGTTTGGCCCACCCTTGGTCTGCCCTATATGCAGCCCCTTCTTATATGGATAGTATTGGGCCATTCAGACAGATTTGTCTTCTGATGAAATGTGTATAAAATTTGAAAATATAAGGATGGAAATGATATGTTAACTGACCATTGGTGAATGTATAACATTATTTGAATATTGGCCATGTGGTATTTCAAAATTACTGCACGCATAAATATGTTAGGCCCAAGATTCAGCGATGGCAGTGAGGGCTAGTCACTGACACTGAACCTTAGACCTGGATATTCAATGCTGGGGCCATATCCAGCTACCAGTATTAAATATCTGAGTAAGTCAAATAGCACAGAACTAGCCAGACAGCAGTGATATTCAGCCGCTGTCCAGTTAGCTTCGGCGGTGATAATTAGGCCAGCCTTTACTGTTCCTAACTTTCGTTGCTGCGGGATAACCGAGCAGCAGATGAATAGTGCAGCTACCTGGCTATCCTTGGGTGCCGTCCCGTTCCACTCCCAGAATGCCCCGATGCTAGTTACCCAGCATTGGGGCACTAGCTGTGACACCCAAAAACATTCAGCAGCATTAACCCCTTTAGTGCTGCTGAATATCCTAGTCAACGCAATTAACATGGTTAGCAGATATGCTAACCACATTAGTCACATTAAATATCCTACCCACTACTTTATATCAGCAGAGGAATGCAATATTTCTGATAGATATGGCCAGGTTTAAACAGTTAGATAGGAAAAGTTTTCTTCTGGTACTTACAATGGGAGCTAGTCTTTATTCTTTAATTGAAACCTTTCTAAGTGCTTGAAAAACAAATACACTTTCCTGGAGTCGATCCATTTGGAAAATTAGAGGAGTTACTGTATATGAAAAAATTGTTATGCTGAACATACTGTGGTTAAGATATGGATGGGTTTAGTTATTAATCTTTGTATGAAAGATGCAGTATTACTGTACTGTAATATTTTTGTTTTTCTTTTTTACTTTCTCGCAGGGTTCCTCCTCGTGTAATATGGACTGGTCACAAGCAAGTGCAAGATGAATTTTCTCAAGGGTTTATTGTTTTTTTGAACTATTGTTTTTAAGATCTGTATTTGTGTTACTTATAATTTAAATTTTTTGGCAATCTTAGAAACGTTTCTTTTAAAAATATGAAAAATGAAATTCAAAGTCATAGAAGGAAGATTCATGAGAAACTTGAGAAAATATCTCTTCATTGGCAGATGGCGTAAATAACTTACCACCAGAACTGGTGGAAACCAGCACAGTGGCAGAATTCAAGCATACACAAGACGGATATAGTAAGTAATGGTAGGAACAGAGTTGAAATGTTACAGGATTTCTAAATTCTCACTGTTCACTTTCTTGAGAGCACTGGCAAGGTGAGAAGTAATAGAGAGAAAACATAGGGCAGGTAATGGAAGAACAATCTGTCCATACTCTAGATTACTCTGTAGCTCGGTTAGAATAGCAGGTTTTAACTCATCAGAAACTAGCAAGGTTGATGATGGCAGATTGTGGTAGTTGGGTATAATCCAGCAAAGTGGAAAGATGAAAACAAGGAGCAGATAATGGAAACATGCCCTAATGATAACACAAGCCATTTGGGGGGTAATTTCATAAAGTATTTTTCATGCATAAACCCTGTTGTATGCATACAGAAGGCCTCATAAACTTATGCATATAAAAGTATGCATAGTGACAAAATACATATTTCCACTCAACTTGGAGTTAAGCATGTTTGAGGAAGGAACTTAAGCGGAGCATAGGAACAGTCAAAAAATATGTGCATAGATAGAATACTCACTTATGCACATATATGGATATAAATGTAGCTTCAATTTTTGCAGCTTTTGTGATGATATTTTAGAAAGACAGATAGGTGCCAAGTAGTGCGGGGATAGTGCGTGTTTTTGGCACTGCGCTGCAAAGAATCACAGGGCCTTGGGTTAAAAACCTATGCTACCTGGGTGACACCTGATGGGGTGTGGGGGTTCCTGCCATGGCACTGCCTCACAGGCCTTGAAAGCCTGCGCGGATGTGCTTGGCGGGAAGCAACTACCACTAGCACAATGGGTGGTGGTAGTTGCTCCCTGTGGTGGGATTACCACAGTGAAATGTAATAAATTCAGGGGTTTGGTTGTCCCCGCCTCCCTGCATTTAGCGCAGTGTGGTACTAGAGTGGGACTTTGTAAACCGGTCCCTATATATATTTATAAACTAGCTTCAATAGAGGTGCTTACCAAGCCTACCAACCTAGGCAACCTGTTATACAATTACCCACTATGTGGCTAGATTGGAGCCAGCAGAAATCAACTAAGTCGATGTTGATGGAATCCAGGTATTGTGCACCAAGCCACAGGGACCTAGTTATCTGCATGTCCTCACTAATTTAGGTAGCTGTTGAAACTGTTACAAAACTAATTGTAAGACATAGGGAAGGGGAAGGCTTTGGGTTGTGCTAAGTTTGGGAACTTCTCTTATTTATGCAGAAGCATTGAAAACTAAACAGGAAAACAATAAAAACTGACGTCTGGCAGCTGTTAATATATTTAATAATATAGGATGAAATAACAGGGCAAGCCATTTCACCATACAGCACTTAGAAACTCTAACCCAAGGAAGCAGAATCAGAAGTTTTAAGAACAAAAATGACAGTTTTAAATCTATTTTGTAGAAACCAGCTAATGCAACATCTTTGGTATAAGTACAATATTTTTGGATCCCCATCTGTATGTGCCAACTTACATAGTAATTCTGAGCAAAGTATATGACGGCAAATCTTTGCAATTCTGTTCTACTGGCTCTTCTAAGCGATGAAACCATAATTCACTGAGCAATAGTTAACAGAAGGTAATTTTATGGTTACTAAGAAAAATGAGTTTACAGGTGATTTCTTTGTACAGTTATTCTATAAATTTATAGATGTACTTTGTATGCATTTTATTCTCGATTCAAGCAATGCCAGAAGAAGCAGTATTGGAATAACACCCGTATCAAAGACTTGAGCTGCTGCTTCTGGAAGGATACCGTAATTCAAAATGAAATAAGCTCAGAAGGGACCTGCAAACTTGGTATAAATCAGGCTTCTTGGAAGAGAGGGTGTTATTACATTTTTCTTTTAATTTACAATAGCCCTTTTTCATCACCTCAACTGAAGAAATGCAAGAAAGGTAGTTCTGTACAAGAACCTTCTCAGGGCTAGATTAAAGACTGTCCTATACAGTACAACCCACTAACCAGAAAGCAAAGCATGGTGCCCATGATTTATAATGATTTTGTTTCGTATTTACTGTCTGTGTGCTTTGTCCCTTCTTACCTAGTTTGATGGCTAGTCACCATGGTTCTGCATGAGGAAGTACACTAAGGTGAAAGAGACTAATTGAGGTGTCCACCCTAAGCATCCGGGAGCTGAGTTAAAGATTTCAGGTACCTAAATGAACATTATAAAATAAACTACTTAATGATGAACTATATGCCTTGTGTTATGGAAAGCTTTCAGTGGTATTCCCCGTGCAGCAACCAATAAGGAGAAATTATACCTTACCTGCTAATTGTCTTTCCTTGAGTTCTCTCCGGGCCAGTCCAGGAAAGTAGGGTAGTCAACCTCCTCTAGCAGCTGAGGGCTGAAAAGAACTGAAAACTCTTTGCTGACAGGCGCACTAGCTCCCCCTGGTGTCCAAGAGAGTCCATCAGTCTTATGGTATCAAAGCAGTGTGCCAAAAAACATACTAAACTGGAACAAAATAACAAAGACTAACCTCAAAGGAATTCCGAGATACTCCTAAAAAGGTGCACTTAAACAGGAACTCTCCGGTTCCCTCTTTTTTTTTTCTGGGGTTTTTTTTTTTTTCGGTAACAATTCTCTTTCCAATGTCATCAATCTCCCCAGCTTCGGCCACCAGCTAGGCAACCCGCTATGAGTGGAACATCTTTGTGCCGAGGACAGTAACCACTAGCCTACTCGCAGAGAACCATGGGAGGGTCCTGGACTGGCCCGGAGAGAACTCAAGGAAAGACAATTAGCAGGTAAGGTCTAATTTCTCCTTCCTATTCGTCTCTCTGGGCCAGTCCAGGAAAGTAGGGCAGTACCAAAGCAGTACTTACAACCGGGAGGGTCCTGCGAGCCCCACTATCACCACCGAGGCCCCAACTGCCGCATCTGCCTTTGCCTGAACATCCAACCGATAGTGCCTAGCAAACGTATGTAAAGAAGACCACTTAGCCGCTCTACAGATATCCACCGGCGGAATCAAGGCATACTCCGCCCACGAAGTCGCCTGACTCCTAGTAGAATGCGCTCTGAGCCCCACCGGGGCCGCCAAACCCTTTGTTTGGTAAGCTGCCCGAATAGCATGCTTCACCCAACGAGCGATAGAAGCCTTGGTCGCCGCTCTCCCTTTAGCCGGACCACCAAACAAGACGAATAACCGGTCCGACTTTCGAAACGACTTCGTCTCCTTCAGATATTTTTGCAACACACGCCCCAAATCCAGACTCTTCAGTGACCGATCCCATTTTTCTCCTTCATGCGGACGAAAAGTAGGAAGGAAAACTGTTTGATTTAGATGAAAACTAGAGACCACCTTAGGCAGAGAGGACGGTACCGGTCTCAACACTACCCGTTCTGCCGAAAACTGTAGGTACGGTTCCCTGCACGAGAGCGCCTGCAAATCCAAAACTCTACGCACGGAACACAAGGCAATTAAAAAGGCTGTTTTCCATGAAAGCTCCCGAAGGTTACCCGGAGCCCTGGCCTCAAACGGCGGACGCGTCATAGCTTCCAACACCAAATTCAAGTCCCATGGAAGAACCACTTGCCGAACCGGAGGTCGAATGATCTTGGCCGCTCTAAGAAACCTTCGTACATCCGGATGCGAGGAAAGAGAACGACCATGCACTTTCCCCCTATAACAGGCTAGCGCCGCCAGCTGAACCTTAAGAGTGTTGAAGGCCAGACCTTTGTCAAGCCTGTCCTGAAGGAAAGCTAAGACCTCCGGTAGTTGCACTGCCGAAGGCCGAACCCATCGATCCCCGCATCATGCTTCAAAAACGCGCCAAACTCTAATGTACGCTAATGAAGTAGAGTTCTTCCTGGACCGAAGCAGAGTGGCTATCACCGATTGTGAATATCCTTTACAAAGTAAGCGTTTCCTCTCAAGAGCCAGGTCATAAGCAAGAACCGATCCACCTGCGGCATTAACAGGGGACCTTGAGACAACAGATTTACCCGAGCGGGTAACCGCCAAGGCGGAGCCACCAGCAGCCGCATTAGATCGGCATACCACAGGCGTCGAGGCCAATCCGGAGCAATGAGGATCACCGTCCCCTCGTAGTTTGCTATTCTCTGTATTGTTCGACCTATCAGCGGTCATGGAGGGAAGACATAAAGCAGCTGACTCAACGGCCAGGACTGAACCAGACCGTCGAGACCCTCCGACATGTGCTCCCTGCGCCTGCTGTAAAACCGAGCCGCTTTGGCATTCGCTTGAGTGGCCATGAGATCTAGAACGGGCTGACCCCACCTCAGCGTGATGGCGTGAAAAACTGCCCAATTGAGTTCCCACTCTCCGGGATCTATGGCATTCCGACTGAGATAATCCGCCTGAATATTGTCTTTTCCTGCCACATGAGCTGCTGAAATCGCTGCCAGATGCTTCTCCACCCAGAGAAACAGCTGCTGACTCTCCTCTAGAAGCGCCACACTGCCCGTGCCGCCTTGCTTGTTGATGTACGACACGGTCACTAAGTTGTCGGAAAAGACTCGAACTGCCCGCCCCTCGAGCAGATCGACAAACTCTACGAGCGCTAAGTGAACCGCCCGCATTTCCAACCGATTGATCGACCAAAAACTCTCCTCCGTCGACCAGACGCCCTGCGCCAACCGCGTCAAGCAATGCGCCCCCCACCCGGAAAGGCTGGCATCTGTGGTGAGTAACACCCATTCTGGGAAGGCTAACGGCATTCCCGCTTGCAGATGAGCAGGGACCAACCACCACTGCAGACTGACCTTCACTTCCTCCGGACACGGCAGACGCCGAGAGAGAGGATGATCTTGCGGAGACCACCGCGTCAGCAAGGCCTGTTGAAGAGGCCGCATATGCGCTCTGGCCCACGGAACTAGGTCTAAGGCCGCCGCCATCAACCCCAACACCTGTAAATATCTCCAAGCCGTCGGTGCCTGCGAGAAAACCTTTCGAACTCTCTCCGTAGGAAGAAAAACTGAGCCTTTGTCGGTATCGAATAACGCTCCCAGATAGGTCAACTGCTGACCTGGGTGCAACTGACTCTTCGCTCGATTGATGACCCAACCGAGCTGCTCGAGAAATTCCACAACTCTGGCTGTTGCTGCGAGAGACTCCGCCCACGACGCAGCTCTTATCAACCAATCGTCGAGATACGGATGGACCTGAATCCCTTCCTTCCGTAGCGCCGCCTCCGCCACCACCATAACCTTGGTGAAGGTACGAGGGGCAGTAGCCAGACCGAACGGCAAGGCTCGGAACTGAAAATGACCCATGGGAACCGCAAACCAAAGAAACTTCTGGTGTTTTCGCCGGATCGGAATATGCAAATACGCTTCCGTTAAATCTATGGACGTTAGAAATTCCCCCGGTTTTACTGACCGGATTACCAAACGTAAGGTTTCCATCCGGAAATATGGCACTCTCAAACAACGATTCACTAGCTTGAGATCTAGAATAGGCCGAAAAGAACCTTCCTTCTTGGGAACCACAAAATAAATCGAGTATCGACCTAAGCCGCACTGGTCGGCGGGAACCGGTACTACTGCTTGAAGATGCAACAAACGCCCTAAAGTGTCGTTGACTGCCTTCCTTTTTGCCAGAGGACTGCACGGGGAAGCTACAAAAGCCTCCCCCAGTGGATGCGCGAATTCCAGAGCATAGCCATCCCTGATAATCTCGAGCACCCACTGGTCCGTAGTGATGTCGGCCCAGGCGGAGAGAAACCCCTGCAAACGACCTCCCACAGGAATCTCCGCCTGGGCCAGCGTCCCTTCATTGAGGCTTCTTAGTTGAAGTGTGCTGGGCAGTGAAATAGCCCCTATTGAACCCTCTGGCTCCACGAAAGGATTGGCCTTTAGCTACAAAACGTCCACGTTGATAAGGCGCAAACCGGGACCCCCGGAATCTGCAAAAATCGCGACCGTGACCTCTCTGCAATGAAGGCATCTTAGCCGCTCTCGGCCGGTCCTCGGGAAGACGGCCCCCCTTGGAATTGCCTAAATCTTTCACAATCTTTTCCAATGCCTCCCCAAAGAGCAGCTTGCCCTTGTAGGGAAGCTTACTGAGACGCCCAGTTCCGCAACCAGAGAAAACGTCTAGCTGCTATGACGGACGCCATCGATTTTGCTGATATTCTTACCAAATCATAAAAGGCATCCGCTAGATAAGCCGTTGCCGACTCCAGCTTAGCGCCGTCCGGCGAAGAGTCGTCCTCCTTATCCGGAGCATGGTCTCCCTGAAGCCAGCGAATTGACACCCTGGAAACATACGCCCCGCAGATGGAAGCCTGTAAGGCTAAAGCACTGGAATCAAAGGCCTGCTTTAAGAGAGCTTCTAACCGACGGTCCTGAAAATCTTTCAGAGCCGTACCTCCTTCCACCGTAATGGTAGTCTTTTTAGTAACCGCTGAAATGAGGGCATCCACCTTAGGCATACGTAACAACTCCTTTTCCTCCTGGGGAATGGGGTACAGACGTGCCATAGCGCGACTGCCTCTTAGGGAGGCCTCAGGACACTCCCATTCCGAGTCAATCATTTGCCTAATAACTCTATGAAGGGGAAAACAACGCTGTTCTGATTTAAAACCTTGCGGCAGGGGATCCTCTAACGCAGGGGTCACCAACCTGCGGCCTGCGGGCCGCATGCGGCCCACGAGGTCCCTTCGTGCGGCCCGCGAGGCTCTACCACTGTTAACATTGCGTGCGGCCCACCACACACTGTAGATCAGGGGTCTCAAACACGCGAGTATTGTTTTGCTATTTGTATTCTTTTTCTCTCTCAGCATGATTCCCGGGGCTGCGTGGTGTTGGTCTGCTCACATGACCGAGTCACGAGCCTGCCCTCCACCAATCAGCGACAGGCAGGAGGAGGTGAAGAAGGAGCAGGGGGGGGGGCCGGGCCCAAAAGCAGTCTGAGCAGCCACGAGGCACCACGCGCTTTGGAGGATCGCCTGTTTGGAGGATCGCCAGGGTGCACAGCTCTCCGCGGCAG
Source organism: Ichthyophis bannanicus (assembly GCA_033557465.1). Taxonomy (NCBI): domain Eukaryota; kingdom Metazoa; phylum Chordata; class Amphibia; order Gymnophiona; family Ichthyophiidae; genus Ichthyophis; species Ichthyophis bannanicus. Next base: position 425,050,364 of record CM066035.1, on the reverse strand, counting down.
GTAAGGAAGCAGTCTGCCCAGCACCCGGAATTAAGCCAGCCCTGCCTCCCTCAGTCCCTCTCCTCTTCGGCTTTCAGAGCCGCGAAGGGAGAGCTTCTCCCTCGCGACTCTGTTAAGCTCGAGGGGGCAGAGGGGAAATTTCCCATAAGCCTCAGCCGGCTTAACAGAGTTGTGAGGGAACTCTCCCTTCGCGGTTCTAAGCCGAAGAGGAGAGGGACTGAGGCAGGCAGGGAAGCAAACAGGCAGGGAGGGAGGGAGGGAGGGAGGGCTGGCTCTGCCGGGCAGGGTGGGGCCCTGCGGGACATGCAATGTTTGCCGCGGCTGATGATGATGGGGGGGGGGGTGTCAGAACTGGTAATGTGCTGTGGGCTGGGGGGTTTAGAACTGGTAATATGCTGGGGGGGGTCAGAACTGGTAATGTGCTGTGGGCGGGGGGGTTTAGAACTGGTAATGTGCTGGGGGGGGGTCAGAACTGGTAATGGTTCTGACCCCCCCCCCCCCAGCCCACAGCACATTACCAGTTCTGTGCTTTAGTACAAGAAATTAATTTATAGTTTTATTTCTACAGTGCTGAGGTATTCTGTGTAATTCCTATTTGACATTGCTACTTGTTCTCTTTTCCCAGTAGGTCATGTATTGTTCTCTGAAATGTATTGATTTAATATTTGCAGTTTTGCCTTTTGATAGGTAGGGTCTGATGCTTTGTGAGTCCTGGTAGTGCTGTTATGATATGCTATGGGTTCTAAATGGGCAGTGTTAGTAGTAGTTCCTAATGTGCCTGGCGGTTGGCACTGGATTATAGTAATATAGAAATTTTCTAGTCTTTCTTTATCCATGCACTCATTATGCAACATTATGCAAATATTTATGCAAATGAGGCCCTTATGCAAATGAGGCCCCGTGTCTTATGCGGCCCGCGAGGCTCCCGGTAGTCGGCTGTGCGGCCCGCGGCCCTCTGGAGGTTGGTGACCCCTGCTCTAACGGCTCCTGCTGAACCGTAGGAAGTACAAGATTTAACGCCGCTAGCGACTGCGTAATTAAGGCTCCTAACTCTTCCTTCCTGAAGACTCTGAAAATATTAGGATCCTCACCTGGTCCTAACTCACCCTCCTCCAACTCCCCAGGCCAAAAATCAAGTCCGGCCTCTGACAGAATTTCACCATCCTCTGGAAGCTGAGACCCCGAACTCAGAGGTCCCAAGCCTTCTGAGGTTGTTTCCCCCCCCCCCCCCCGGGTAACAATGAGGAGACTCCTTCCCCCGGGTCTTCCTCGGAGGACTCCAACTTTGTTCCCCCTGACTTGCAGGTTGCAGGGGGAGACAAAAAAGACTGTGATCTCTTCATTAAATAAGCACTATGGAGTGCCAAAATAAATTCCACGGAGAAAAAAGACTCTAATGATCCTGCCTCCTTTGACACAGATAACTGCACTGCTCCCTCAGCAGAAGGAGCTTTGTGTGATTTCGCTCTCTTTTTCCCTGACTTGACTGGCAACGCGGGAGAAACCGGCGGCTGGCCGCCATTCCCGCTCTTTCTGTCCCGCTCGGGGCCTTAACCATCTCTTCCTCTTTAGCCTCTTTGCGCTTTTGAGGCTCCATGAACCCACGTTAACCAGAAATAAACAGAAGAAGTTAAAAGAAATAAAAATTCTAAACTGCACCGTCGCGACACAGCGGAGCCGGCTTTTAAACCGCGGAGAACCAAACGCGTCCTGGGAAACTAAGCTAGCAGGAAACGAGGCACTTCTTGACCCGACAACCCGCAATCTAACCCCGCAATGGTTTAAGCCCCAAGCCTAAAACTACGATCGCCCCGGTATCAGCTCCTACCTGAAAAAACAACCTTTGGAGAAGAAGGCTCTTCAGGAAGGGCTATTGATACTTCAACAGAGGCCTCCGATGCATCAGAGTCTTTGGAGGAATCAAGGTATCGACTGTCAGGGTGCTCTTTTAAAGCTCGATATGTGTACCGAGCTGTATTGACATCAGGAGTTATCGGTACCGGTTTGGTACCGATGGGCATCCCTAGACAGGGAACCACTGCAGTCGACACCATGGCAGATGTCGATGCAGTCGGTACCGGTACCGGCATCGGTGCCGGTACCTGGGCCGGTACCGACAACGGAGTTTGTTGTGGTACCAGCGGCGTCACAGCTTGTATAAAGGCCGTGATGGCCTGCTGCATGGATAGAACATTCTGATCCATCGACGCCATGAATGCCTGGAAGTCGGTACCGGAAGGTTGTGCCGGTACCCCAGAGCATTCTAACAGGTGATCGGTCGAGGCCGTGCCATCGATGTCAACCTGTAACCGCATGGGTGGAGCTTTGGAAGCCGGAGCTTCCCGCCGGGGTAGTTTTGCCGGTGCAGAATCCTCGAGGGCAAGCCCAGAGGCATCTCGATGCTTGGAAGGAAATCTACCCTTCGAGGACCAGCTGGTTTTATGTTTGGTTACCTGAGATCCATGGGAGGAAGAAGAAGTCCTGGAAGACGTCGATGCCACTGAAGCTGCATCAGAGGGAAACAGAACATGGAGCTTGGCTGCTCGGTTCTGTAAGCCTCGTTTAGACATCAAGGAGCAGGACGAACAATCCAAAATGGAGTGGTCAGGACCCAAACATTTGAGACACCATTCATGGGTGTCGGTAACAGAAATAGTACCGCTGCACTTAGTGCATTTTTTAAACCCGGAGGCTGGTTTTTCCATGAGAAAAATTTTTCGTGAGGCCTAAGGCCCAACGGAGGAAAAACACACTAAGTGAGGGAAAAATATGTTCTTTTTTTTTTTTTTAAGAAAAGAAAGAAAGACCGGCGGTACCGGTCCGACGTCGAAGAAGGCAGACGCGCGACCAAAGAAATTAAAACAAAGAACTTCTTCAGCGGTGACAGGAACACGACCTGCTGGCTCCGCGGAAAAGAAGAACTGGAGAGAGGCGGTTAGGAAAGACGGGAAGGCAGCGCGCAGGCGCTGTGGGATGCTCCCAAAAGCTTTCCTTTTTTGGGACGCTGGGGAGCATTCCCGCGCAGGCTCCGTCGGTACCGACATACCCATATGTGAAGACTCATTCCTGCTTGTTCCTGGAGATGTCCGAAACTATCGCGAATCGGGACGATTACACAACATTTTTAAGCCAGTTGGAGTAGCCAGTGCTAGAGAAATTCAAAATCAACAGGGAGGATTGAAGAAAACACCACCTGTGCACCTAACTGCTTCACCCTCTGTCCCAGAGCCATGAAGTCACTTTTGATATGTTCCGAGGGATACCTGGCAGTATCATTTGTTCCAACATGGATTAGCAACATTGGGTAATAGTCAGTGGGCTTGATGAGTCTCGGCAAACTCTCCGTAACATCTTGGATTTTGGCACCAGGCAGACAGCATATCTCTCTGGACATCAAGTCTGGTCGACAGATGGATGCCTCAGTACCCGAAAGAAGAGAGTCTCCAACCACCACTACCCTTCACTTCCTTGTGGTCACTGATTCTGCAACTTTGGGGTACTTGAGCTCTGGTTCTTCCCTTTCCAGGGATGCTTTCACCTCCTCCACTTCCAGGGCTGCATAATGGTTCTTCAATTCAAGGGCTGGAGAAGTTGGATTGGTGATTTTGCAGGCCCTGGTGACTTGTGTCCAACCATCGACATTCTGTTGGCACCCATCTTCACCTCTGCTGGAGAGCTTGGTTGCTGCAAGTAGCATCTCATCAATGTACTTCTCACTGTCTTGCATGCTCTTCAACCTCGCCACCTCCTCTCTGAGTTCTTCCACTTGTTTCCTCAGAGCTTCAGCATGCAGGCACCCTGCACATGGAACCGGTCCTTCAACTGGCATTAGGACCTCTGTCTGGACAGGGGCAGAAGCTGTAATGGGGGCAACAGCTTTAGTGATATGATTTTTCCCTGCCGTTGTTCTGTTCGTGGAGCTTAGGTATCTGTTAAAGCAAAAGAGAGAGATCTACCAAGTACCAGCCGGTTTTCCAGCTGTCCTTTCAGAGAAAAAACAGTTAAATCTCTTTAATTATATTTGAAATATACTGCTCCAATTCTCTGTGCTTTGTTAAATGGGGAGGTGCCCTATAAAGCAAGACTGCTCACTAGGGGTGGGTGGGAGTCGGGTTGGGTAGGGAGGGAACTAACACCTGATTAGGTGTCAGCAGTTACCAAAGCTGAGAAGATTACTAGAGTTCAACAACCTACTCTGCTCAAGAAAATTTCTACTAAACCACCAAAAGAAAGTAACTTTGCTTTAAAAATATACAAAACCCCTTTTAAGAGCTCCCAGTCAGAGAGCTAGAAATTTAATAAAAATAAACCATAAAATCCTTACCGTTGTTTGACCTGTAGAGCCCCTGTTAGGAATGCCTCAACAGGGCAGGGCTCTGGAGCCTTTTATGCAGGCCTCAGCTGCTCTCAGGTAATCAGACCCACTAACTCCGGATTAGGTGTCTGCAGTTCCCAAAGCTGAGAATGTTACTAGAGTTCAACATCCTGTTTCTAACAGTGGCCAATCCAGGTCAAAATACCTATCTTTTCCCAAAAGTTATACAGATTCCACAATGCTTATCCAAGGGTAAGAAGTGGATTTCTCTGGTCCTCTTTAATAATGGTTTATGGACTTTTCCTCCAGGAACTTATCCAAACCTTTTTTAAACCCAGTTACACTAACAGTTTTTACCATATCCTCCGGTAACAAATTCCAGATTATGTATTGATTATGTGTTGAGTGAAAAAAAATGTATCTTATTAGTCTTAAATTAATTACTATACATCGTAGCTTCATTGCATGTCCTCTAGTCTTTTTACTTTTTGATGGAATATACAACCAATCTACATCATTCATTCATTCATTTATAGACCTCTATCATATCTCTCCTCAGCGGTCCTTTTTCCAAATCGAAGAGCCCTAAACATTTAAGCGTTTCTTCCAGGGTATCTTCCAGGGTATCTACCATTTTGGTGGCTCTTCTCTGTACCTTTTCTAATTCTGCTATTTCCTTTTTAAGATATGGCAACCAGAATTACACACAATATTCAAGGTCCGGTGTCACCATGGAACAATACAGAGGCATTATAATACCCTTTGTTTATTTCTCCATTGCTTTCCTTATGATTCCTAGCATTCTATTAGATTTTTTGGGTGGTACTACACACTGGGCAGAGGGTTTCAATGTATTATCCAAGTTGAAACCTAAATCATTTTCCTAGGTGGTGGTTCCTAATGTGGAACCTTTCATTGTGTAACCATAGCTTGGGTTGTTCGTCCCTAAGTGCTTAACTTTGCACTTCCAATTTATTGAGGTCCTCTTGCAATTTTTCACAATCCTCTTGTGTTTTAACAACTTTGAATAATTTTGTGTCATCTGAAAATAATGCAAATAATGCATAGTTTTGGTATTGAACATTATTTGTCTAAAAACATGCATCAGTGCCTTAATACAAGTTAGTAACTCTGGTCTTAAATTGGGGATTAAGTACCATTTCTGAAATCTGCACATAAGGACTAATAAAAAGAACTTTCCTTACAAATAAATAGTGACCACTCAAAGGTGCCTCAACTGATTCTGACACAAACAAAACTTCTTTCTTTGAAGGACTCAAGCAATTTATTTTCTTTCATCCAGAATGAGAAATATTTCAGGTATCAATTAATAGATAAAATCTACTCTCTACTGGTTCATAAATTTGAAGATCAAGCACATAGTAATGGAAAGTAATATCCAATAATTTAATATTTTCTATAATCGGCACAAATAAATATCAAATAACAGAAGATAAAATAGAACTCCCTGGAACTCAGCATTTAAATCGAAAGGTAGAGGATCTATTGCCATCCCAACATGCTGAGGTATATCTATCACTCAAAAGAACAAAACCAACAGAGAGTACCAGCTCTAGCAGCAGTGAGACAAAAGAATAGAATGATGTATGGTGATGAAGGTGGTTGACAGATATAACAAAATCAAAAAAAGATTCACCCTAAATGTAATCTCAAATCATCTAATAAAGCTATCAGTACTGTTTCCATACCATAACCCGTATGGAAACCAGACTTCTGATGATCTGAACCATTCATTTTGCTCAAGAAATCCTTTAACTGTTGTGGCACTACTTGTTTTATCCATTTTTCAAGAAATGGCAGAATAGTTACCAGTTAAAAAATTTCCACCAACATTTGGATTCAATAAAAGCCTGTTTTAAAACTATTGCAACTGAATCTTCAGTGAATGAACCATTAATCAATCTGACCAATAAACCAACTAAGACTTTTTTCGCACAATTAGAAGAACAAAGATCTAATAAACAGGTAGCAGAATTTACCTTAACAGCAACACAGTGCCCTCTGCTTCTAATGGGCTGAAAATTTGATCAACAAGCAGAAAGCGGCCTCCTAGGTGCATTTAAATGCAAACTCTTCATTTCTTCAAAATACTCTCCAAATAATAATCCTTTTCCATACCTTCTCTATAAAATAAAATCTGCAGAATTAAGACAAGTCAAAGAAGAAAAGGATGCCACTTCTGTAATGCATGTCAGCCGTTCAGAATGGAGCTCCTTAGTTCTACAGTATTAACTGTTTTGTCAATAGGAATTTGAAAAAGACTGCTCGGCCAAAATTATGGCTTTATAATTTTTCTTATGTTGCACTGAATAGCAGACTTTTTCTTTCTCTGACTCTCTTAACTTCCTATTCCATATTTTAATTTCTCCGAAGTCATGACTCGAACAGACTCTGTTTTAAGAATTGCAGTACCAGTCCTGAAATTGTGATTTTATACATTTTAAATGTATGTTGAATTCTGATTTTATGCTGCGAATTTTATTTTAAACTACTTAGAAACTTATGATAGGCAGAATATAAATAATATAATGGAAAAAAAATGAAATGGAATCCTCATGAAACCAAGGGAGAAATGTCCATTCTTAATAAACAGATGTCAGGTGCTAAAACATCATGAGGGAAATTTTATATGGGGGTGCCTATATTAAATTATGTTTTAGGCACCTATATTAAGGTAATTTTATGAAAACAAGGAGGTACCTACTTGTCTTTATAATAGTAATTTACATGTCAGATCTTGCGTCTACATTGTAGGCATGGACATTTGCACCAGCCCTAGAGACGGTGTAAATGTCTATGCTTATAATTTTTAGGTACATTACAGTAATTGTTAATCTATGCTCATGCTTGTACACTCTGACCACACTCCACCCAAACTGTGCCCCATGCATGTCTACCAGAAAAGTAAGCACCATCATGTCAAATTACATACTCTTATGCCAGTTGGAATTACATAAGAGGCCATTTATAAGCATATATGCCCACATATGAGCGAAAACAATTTTATAAAATTACCTCTTATAGGCAGAAGCAACATATTATTCCACATACCAACCAAATATAGACCTCCCCTGTTTAAATAACATACCCTGCCTTTTTTCTTTATAAATTAGAGCATCTACTTTCCTCTTAAATGTAATAACTCAAAGACCCAATTCCAATATAAAAAGGAAGACCCTGAAGCTTAAATCCTATCATATAATGATCTGATCCACAGACTTGTGTAAAATTTATCATGAAGGTTACCAGTTGCTATTGTAAATAAAGACAATTATATGTGGTCTCTTCCTTGAGTGTTGGTATTAACAATAAAAATAGTAATGTTCACTCAAAACTTAAACAAGGGTAATGGTGCCCTGCTTTTATTCCAGTAGTACTCCCTTCTCCTATGTTCTTATGTGCCAATATTAAAGTATGGTGCCGTTACACTGATGATGTTTTTATGATGTGGAAAGGCCCTAAAGAGCTCCTGGAGAACTTTTTCTGCTGGTTGGATGGGTGTGACAAATACAAACAATTTGCTCATGTTCAATAGTGTCGAAATAACCTATTTAGATGTAAAAGTGATGAAACAAGATGGTAGGTGGGTAACTACGGTCTTTCGGAAACAAACTGATCGCAACACATTTTTACATTTTGATAGTGCCCATCCGGCACATTTACAAACGGGTCTCCCGTTTTCTCAATTTTTGAGATATAGATGAAATTGTTCTGACAGACAGGAGTTCAAGAAGGAATCAAAACATTTGGTTAATAACTTTAGAGAACGTGGCTATCCCTCATTAGTGATTAAACGTGCTTACCAAAGGGCTTTAAATAATAATAGAGAGCTATTGTTAATACCACAGGAAGCACAGTCTAATGATTATTGTCAGGGGACAATAATCATGTACCAAACACATAATTGGACACCATACTCTTACATATTAAACTTTAAATGAATATTTCATTTCTGGTGTCACCTCACTAACAACAATGCAACTTTCTTTTAGTGCTAATTATTAGATATATTACAAAACAACCACTCAGATCCTATAGCAAAACCCGACATATCATAACAGCCATCAACTCTTACCTATTGAAAAGGCATCACTATAAGTATTACATTAGGATCTAGAACACCCTCTACTTGGAAAACATAACAAGACAAATTGCTACAGAGCCCAATAGAAAAATTAGAAGATACCAAAAACACCTCACCTTAGTCACACATGCAAAACATGGGCAGACCCTCACCAATTACAGAACAAGATACCCCAAATAGAAATATGCAGACAAAAATTGAACTGAAACCCCGTCATAAACTCTGTGTGTAGTTTAACATTGGGAGGACCCTACTCTAATGCAGGGTTACCATCAGAGACATCCACAGGCAGTCTGGAGGAAATAAAGGAGGACAACTGAAGAGGGTAAAAAAAATAAGAACATAAGATATGCCATACTGGGTCAGACCAAGGTCCATTAAGCCCAATATCCTGTTTCCAACAGTGGCCAATCTAGGTCATACGTACCTAGCAGTTTCCCCAAAAGACACAGGTTCCGCAATGCTTGTACTGGGTCAAGCATTGATATCCTGGGTCCCTTCTTCATAATGGTTTATGGGCCTTTCCTCAAGGAACTTGTCCAAACCTTTTTTAAACCCAGCTACACTGACAGCCTTTACTACATCCTCCAGTAACAAATTCCAGAGTTTGATTACATGTTGAGTGAAAAAATATTTTCTTTTATTAGTCTTAAATAGTTTACCCTGTAGCTTCATTGCATGTCCCCTAGTCTTTCTATATTCTGATAACGTAAACAATCAATCTACATTTACCCGTTCCACTCCGTTCATTAATTTATAGACTTCTATCATATCTCCCCTAAGCCGTCTCTTTTCCAGGTTAAAGAGCCCTAACCTTTTTAGCCTTTCTTCATAGGAGTATCCTTCCATCCCCTTTACCATTTTGATGGCTCTTCTCTGAACCTTTTCTAATAACGCTTTTTAAGATACGGCGACCAGAATTGCACACAATATTCAAGGTGCGGTCTCACCATGGAACAATATAGAGGCATTATTTCCTGACATTGCCTTTCATTTTACCCCCTTGCAGCTTCATGTTATGCCCTCTAGTTTTACAGATTCCCCATCTTTGGGAGACGTTTGTTTGTCCATTAATACTCTTTAAGTATTTAAAGGTCTGAATCATATCTCCCCTGTCCCTCCTCTCCTCCAGAGTGTACATTATTGTTTATTGTTTATTTAACATTTGATATACCGCCCCCCATTACATCGGGGTGGTTTACAATACAATAACTGCATAGGAAAACGAAATGAAGTTACAATCTTTGTTCAGGAAAGAAAGAGAAAAGAAAACTTTAAACATTAACCTGACAGAGAATGGGAAATAGAGAGTTAGGGGGGAAGGTTAAAGGCAGGTTTTCAGTAGGGATCGGAACTTAGGGTAGGATTCCTCCAGTCGAAGGGCAGGGGGCAGAGAGTTCCATACAGAGGGACCGAGATAGAAGAAGGCCAAATATCTAGTTGATTGGAGATGCACCTGTGAGGGGGAAGGCAGGTATAGGCAAATTATGTGGATAGAGCGGAAACTGTGAGATGGTGTGTGAAATGTTAGTAGATCAGCCAGATACTGGGGTCTGTGGGAGTAAATAGCATGATGCACTAACTTAAGGATCTTGAATTGTATCCGGAAATCCAGTGGCAGCCAGTGAAGGCGATGAAGAACTGGAGTAATGTGATCTCGAGAAGCATGAGATGTCATCCTAGCTCCAGTGTTCTGTAACAATTGTAGTCTGCGACGTTGATATTGAGGGATACCAGCGAGTACAGAGTTACCAAAGTCTAGTTTTGTAATAACCAATGAAAGGAGGAGAGTGAGCAAGGCCTGTGAGGAGAGGAATGGCCTGATAGCACGAATACGTCGAAGGAAAAAGAAAGAACGCTGGGAAACCTGAGAAATATGATTGTTGAATGTAAGGGCATTATCAAGAATAATACCTAGATAATGGAGCTTGGGCACAAGTGTGATTGGAGTACCTGAGAAGGAAGGAGCAAATAGCGGGCAAGTAGAACTATGAGGGAACCAAACTGCGGCAGTTTTGGAAATATTGAGAATAAGGCAGTTCGCAGAAAGCCATGTGGCGACCAAGGATAGGCAGTCACTGAGACGGGTAATGTCTGGATGAGAAGAAGAAGTATGATGCAGGAGAAGAATGTCATCGGCATAATAATACGCTGAAATACCTGACTGCTGGATTAACAAAGCCAAAGGAGCCAGAAATATGTTAAACAGTAAGGGTACCAACACCGATCCCTGTGGGACACCACAAACAAGGGGGAGACGATCTGTGGAAGAGGAGCAAGAGGTGACAGCAAATGATCTTGAGTGGAGAAAGAAGTGAAACCAGTGATAGACAGTGCTCCTAAGACCCGCATCTTGTAACCTGGAGAGAAGGAGAGAGTTATCCACCAGGTCAAAGGCAGCAGAGAGATCTAGAGATACCGCCACCGTAATATCACCACGATCGTGCAAGGAGTGTATTTCGTTCATAACAGCGGTGACAATGGAATCGATGCTATGGCCTGGCCGAAAGCCAGATTGGTGGACATGTAGGAAGTGTGTTGAATCCAGATGGTGGGAGAGTTTAGAGAAGATTGATTTCTCTAGACGTTTTAACGAGAAAGGCAGATTGGAAACAGGGCGATAGTTTGCTGGGATAGAGGGATCAAGGGAGGGATTCTTCAATAGAGGGCGGACCAAGGCGTGCTTCCATGAATGGGGAAAATATCCAGAAGAAAGGGTGGAGTTAATAATGGCAAGCAATGTCAAAAGCAGACCAAGTGAGGGCTCGGATAGCCAGGTGGAAGGTATGGGGTCTAATGGGCAAGTGGTTTTGTGAGTGGTTGAGATAAGTTTAAGAAGCTCTAAGGAAGTAAGGGAGTGGAAGTTAGTCCAGGAATGAGATAACGGAGAGGATGGAGGTGGTGAGACAGGAGGGGGGAGGATATTGCCTGGGGGCAAGAAGGTAGGGATTAACGCAAATCCTGTATTTTAGCGGAGAAGAAAGAGGCTAATTGGGTAGGGCTGGGGGCTAGAGCAGAAGAGGTAGCAGCATTAGATGGTGGATGAGACTGCAAACGTGAAAGAGTCTGGAAAGTGAGAAATAAATGGCGAGATCTGTTGGGAGCGGAAGAGATGGCTTCTGAAAAGAAAGTGCGCTTGACTTGGTGAATACTTGAACGATTATGCAGGTGACAGGATTTAAAATATTGATAAATATTTAGGTCTTCAAGTCTCTTCTCATAAGTCTTCTGATGCAGGCTGCAAATCATTTTGGTCTCCTGCCTCTGAATTGCTTCCAGCCTTTTTATATCCGTTGCGAGATATGGTCTCCAAAATTGAACACAATATTCCAAATGAGGCTTCACCAGCAACTTGTACAGTGACATTAGTACCTCTTCCTTTCTGCTGGTAATTCCTCTCTGTATGCACCCAGCATCCTTCTGGCTTTTGCCACTGCCTTATCACACTGTTTTGCCACCTTGAGATCCTCAGAAACAATCACTCCGTGGTCCTTCTCCTGGTCCATGCACGCCAACCTCTTGCCCCCTATCGCATACAATTCCCTTGGATTTCTGCTTCCCAAGTGCATGACACTGCACTTCTTCACATTAAATCTCAACTGCCAAGCATTAGACCATTCTTCCAGCTTTTGTAGATCTTTCATCATGTTATCCAATCCCTTGCAAATTTTCGTGTCATCTGCAAAAAGACAGACTTTTCCATTCAGTCCTTCAGCAATATCACTCACAAATATATTGAACAATACTGGTCCCAGGACCGAACCCTGGGGCACACCGCTAATCACCTTCCTTTCATCTGCATGAGTTATGCTTACCGTTCCCTTCTGTTGTCTGTCAGTCAACCAATTTCTGATCCAGTTCACCACCTTGGGACCCATCCCCAAGCTGTTATTGAAAAGCCCCCTATGAGGAACAATATCAAAGGCTTTGCTGAAATCTAGGTAGATAACATCCATCGCATGCCCTTGATCTAGTTCTTTGGTCACCATCAAAGAACTCAGATTGTTTGGCAAGATCGTCCTTTGGTAAAACCATGTTGCCTCGGATCATTCAACCTGTTGGTTTCGAGGAAGTTCACTATTCGCTCTTTCAGGAGTGCCTCCATTACTTTTCCAACCACTGAGATAAGGCTTACTGGCCTGTAGTTTGTCACTTCTTCTCAACTAGTACTTTTGTGAAGAGATACCACACCAGCCCTTCTTCAATCCTGTGGAACTTCTCCTGTCTCCAAGGATCTATTAAAAACATCCTTTAACGGCCCTGCAAGAACCTCACTGAGCTCTTTCAGTATTCTGGGATGTATCCCATCTGATCCCATAGCCTTGTCCACTTTCAGTTTTGCAAGCTGTTCTAACACACCATCTTTTGTGAATGGTGTGGTAGCTACTCCATTCCCATTTGTATATTTGTCAGTCATAGGTGGTCCTTCTCCAGGATTTTCTCTAGTAAAAACAGAGCAGAAATATTTGCCTAGCATTTTCACTTTTTTAATGTTAAGATAGTCAATTAAAAACTGGAAAATATTTTTAAACCACCAGAATGTGGACTAACAGCATCATGAAAGAATATCATGAACTCACATTTTTTTTATATTATTGATACCCTACTAGATTTGCAATTCCAAAAGGTTTTGGTTATTTCTATACAGTGTGGAGGAGTAGCCTAATGGTTAGAGCACTGGCTTGTGAGCCAAGCAACCGCAGTTTAATTCCTACTATGTTGGTGTGATCCTGGGTCCGCTCCTTTTTTCTCTCTATACCCATTCCCTTGGTATGCTTATCTCCTCCCATGGCTTTCAATACCATCTCTATGCTAATGATTCCCAAATCTACCTCTCTACGCCTAATATCTCTCCAGCAAATCAGACCAAGATTTCTGCCTGCCTTTCTGACATCGCTGCCTGGATGTCTCACTGTCACTTGAAGCTGAACATGGCCAAGACTGAACTCCTTGTCTTTCCCCCCAATTCCTCCCCTCCTCTCCCTCCCTTCTCAGTCTCCGTGGATGGCTCTACAATCCTTCCAGTTTCCTCAACGCGCAGCCTGGGAGTTATCTTTTACTCCTCTCTCTCCCTCTCTCCTTCTCCACACATATCCAACATGTAGCTAAGACCTTCCACTTCTTTCTCTACAACATTAGCAAAATCTTCCCCTTCCTTTTTGAACACACTACTAAAACCCTTGTCCACTCCTTAATCTCCTCTCGCCTCAACTACTACAACCTTCTCCTTACTGGTCTCTCTGTGAGCCATCTCTTTCCCCTTCAATCTATTTAAAATTATGCTGCTCAACTAATCTTTAGCCAGCCTCACCATGCCCACATTACTCCTCTTCTCAAGTTGCTTCACTGGCTCCCTATCCAATTCCGCATCCAATTCAAACTTCTCCTCCTGACCTATAAATGCATTCACTCTATAGCCCCTCATTACCTTTCATCTCTCATCTCTCTCTACATCCCCTCTCGGAAACTTCGCTCTTCTAACAAATTACTTCTATCTAGACCCTCCATTTGCACCGCTAACTCCCGACTTCGCTCCTTTCACCTTGCTGCACCGTATGCCTAGAACAACCTACCTGTGTCTATATGCCAGGCACCCTCCCTGGCCCTCTTCAAGTCCAGGTTGAAAACTCACCTCTTCACTGTCGCTTTCAGATCCTGACTTCTACCCTTTGTCCTAACCTGACTCCCGTCCTTTGTCATGTCTAAAACTGTAAATGCCATAATTGATTTTTGTAAATGCCATACTTGTTTTGCCCAAATTTTAATTGCCATACTTTGTTTTATCCCGAATTAACTATTGCTCCATGTCACCATAATTGTTTTCCTGATCTGTCTATTGTTCTGTGTTGGCTTGACTAGATTGTAAGCTCTAACAAGCAGGGACTGTTTTTTTGCTTATATTTCTGTACAGCGCTGCGTGCGTAGTGCTATATAAATGCTAAATAGTAGTAGTAGTAGTAGTACTAGCACTCCTTGTGGCCTTGAGCAAGTCACTTAACTCTGCATTGTCTCAGAAAAACCCGTTATCAATGCCCCTGTTTAATGTACATTACCAATCTTAAGTTACAATGTAAACTGAAATGATAAAGCAGTATAAAAAACCTGATAAATAAATATGCCTTTTTCTGCATGACATACTTGCTCCAGTTAAAAGACAAAGTGAGGAGTTGACAGAGAAGCTAGTCAAATGTGACCTCTAAAAGTCCTTTCTACTGTATGTTTGCCAAAACGTTTGCTGCTTTCATTTCTATCTACAATAGGTGCACAATAATAAATAACTTGGCACAGTTCAGCACAATTGGAAGGATCTAGGCTGTCAACATAAAAAACAAATCCATACATTTACCTCTGCAAGAGGAAAATAAGTTGTTTGAAAGGTGTTAGAGTTCCTTGGGATACTTTGTAGAATGTCTGACTTGATAGTACAAGCAAGCCAGTGTTGATGTTAATTCTTTTATTTTCCTGAGTATGCCATATATCCATGACAGAAATACATTTTTCTTTAGGGTTTCATTAATTACATTTAAACTATAACTTTGCAATATTGTCTTATGCCCTATATCTCCCTTGCAATTTGTTTTTAATGTTTGCAGTTGTTATAGTTTAATCTCCTGTAGCAGACTGCAAACTAGTAGTGATATGCATTCATTAGCATGCATTCAGTTCATTAAGGTGCCATAAAAAATTTGTGTCCACAAAATCGACTTAATGAACATTGACCTACAAACTAATATGTATTCAGTCGATTCCCTGTATTAAAAATTTCTAACATTTTAAAAAATTATTTTAATACAAATGTGTAAACCAAACAAAAAAATAAACAAAGATCAAAGAACACCCCCCCCCCCCCCGAAACGTTTGTGCTTGTGCATATCCCTCCAATTAGTATCTCTCAATTCTTTTCTTCTGCTTGTTATGGGCATCACCTAAACTCTTTTAAGATTAAAGCACTCCAGTGTATTATAGACAGTGTATGTAAAAACAATAAAGAGATCTCTAAGACTAATAGCAAATTATACTTTTAAAAACATATGATGCGGTGAATGTCACTATTCCCTGTTTAACTACGTATATGTATCTCCATAGATTGGCGTCAGGAAAGCAGGGTTCAATATAAATATATTAATAATGTGTAGAAGCTGTACACTATTGGGGGTTATTTTAGAAGCCCTATCCATGGATATATGAAAATTAGCAGGGGGATGTCCCCAGAGCTATTTTAGAAGCCAGCTCTGTGGATGACCCCAGGGCAAGAACGTTCAAGTCTGAACAGGAGTGTGCAGTGGGCATGTCCGGGGTGTTCCCAGCAGTTGGATGTTCAGAAATACCATGGGCATCCCCAGCCATGTCCAAGCTTATACCTGCTCAAGGCATGAATAGGCTTTGAAAAAGTGCTTGGGTGCTAGAGGGTATGGAGAAGGAGGTTCCCTATATGTCTCCTATATTTTCTATGCTAATAGCTGACACTGATGGCGAATGAGGGCTCATATTTTGGTTTTACTATGCCACTTATGCTAGCTTGCATGAGGTGGTTGTCCCCACTCCATTCTTTCCAAAGGAGGGGCGTCTATGTAGCCACCAGTGCAGACATACACATCAGGTACATCTATGTTACTAAAATTGGGCGGAGACTTATATGTCCCTGGTTTTTCTTGCCACATTTTGCCCTGGATAGCCCCAATTTGATTTGGTTGTCCTTTCTAAAATTCCGCTTCACATATAGATATAGATGCATAGAAATATTGACTTCACACTTATGTATAGCTATATACTGTATATTAATTACAAATCTCAATAATCATGAAGTGTCAGCAAGGTCTGCAAAGCTGAGCCTTCCAGGGCAATGCGATCTCAGCAAGCACTCCTAGCTCTTCTTCATTTTTAACAGTATTCTTCTTTCATGAGGAATTTGTCAATTAGTTATTTCCTGAGGAATATCTGAGAGCAGAAAAAGCCTCTGTGGGTAAATGAATACAAATTTGCTGGGAAATTTGAGGGCATGTTCATTAATATGCAATATTTTATCATTCATTAAGCCCTCAAAATTTAGGGGTATGTCTACCAAGCTGAGCTAATGGTTAACCTGGGCTATCTGCAACTAGATCACATGTTATTCAATGGGACCTGGTTGCGGATAGCCTGGGTTAACTGTTAGCCTGGATTTAGTAGACATACCCCTTAGTGTAGAGTTGTACTGGACCTATGATAATGAATGGGGACATGTACTTAGTGCAGGTCCAGCACCACCCTATGCTAAGCCATTTGCCATGGTTACCACAGATGCAGTTACCATCACCCCTTGAGATATCAGTAAATGTACCCACACTAACTGTGAAATGTGTGATTAGTACTTACACTCTGCCCCAACCCACTTAGCCTACACATAATCCTATACTGAATTATTATCGTGGGATTATATTGTTGTTGCATTTTTAACGCATGGTAATGGTTACCACAGCATGTTCAGCAAACAGTAAACACTGCACTAATCATTAGCACACATTAGTAAATATGCCCCTTATTGACTTACAGCTTCAGACAAAAAGGATTGTGAACTAATTTAGAAAATTCTACATTTGAAATTCATTACAAGCATAGATTAATTACTGGTTTGGCTTAAAAGTTTAGAATTTATTTGTCATAGTTTCAATTTTTTCAATTCAACTTTACAAATTTCAACAGATAAGTCTTTTCACTCTATATTCAATAGTCGGATTTACCCCTGTTTTTAAGCAACAATGGTTATCGCTGATTAAGAAGCATTGAAAAGCTGTCATCCTTGTTCTAAAGATGAGTTAGCAGAGCTCTAAGAAGATATGAAATCTGCATTTTCAAGATATATAATTATAAAAATAACCTTTTGGAAAATAGGATTGTTTGAGTCCTTGATGTAAGGAAGGGGTCGGGATTTCTCAGGCTTTCAACTTGATGTGGCCTGCAGTTACCCTTCCCCATTCATTCTGAGACTCTCATCCAAAAGAAAGAGAAAAAAAAATGAGTCCTTGATGTAAGGAAGGGGTCGGGATCAATGTTCCCTCTAATTTTCTGTAGGCTGTGTGCGCATAAAATATCAGCTGTGTGCAGCTTTTGAAGAAAGGTTAAATTTTTGTGCGCCACATAACAACACACGGAGTTATATACTTTAAAATTTGACTACACGTCAGAATACAGTATGTACACCACACTGATTTTAATCAAATTAAATGAAAATAGACGATTACTAAATGAAGCGGGAAATTTCTAGTAATTACAATCATAACTTTTAAATTTTAAGACGTCTGTATTTTCTATCAGAATCAGAGCCGTAATTTTTGTGCGCTCTGTTGTAAAGTATGTGCGCTCGCTCGGTGAAGTGTGTGCGCGCACACACGCGCACAGCTTAGAGGGAACTGTGGTCGGGATTTCTCAGGCTTTCAACTTGATGTGGCCTGCAGTTATCCTTCCCCATTCATTCTGAGACTCTCATCCAAAAGAAAAAAATGTTCAGTATTGTGCATTTTGATTGGGGCAATTATTTTTAGTGATTTATAGTTTGTGATAAGGAAGCTTATCATAGCTCAGGAAGGAGCTATAGAAAAGGTGAAGTGACTCTGAACAAGCAACCTGTCAGTTCTGGTAGAAATAAGAAAACAGAATTTTCCCATAAAAGACTACCAGTCCCAGAATGCACCAGGTTTCCAGCAGCCATTAGAGGAGCTGAAGTGGGGAAACGTGTGTTCAATCAGGAGGGCTATGAGGTAATCCCTAAGCACTCATCTCAAAGGGCAGGGCCTGATTCAGCACAGCTGCGCTGTGTTAGGGAGGAGCACTCATCTAGGCAGAATAAGAGTATAGTTTATTCTACAGATGACCATCTTCATGATCACCTTCGATATCCAGAGAATTGTCCTCAGTATCCTGAGAATCAGCTTGAGTTTGATCATCAGTTTCATCTGAAGGATCATCAGAAGCAGAAGCCAAACCGGACGGACAGAGAGGGAAAGAGAGCCTTTGGAAGAAGGAAGAGAAAAGCCTTTGAGAGGTCTAGAAGAGTCCAAAGCAGTACGTATACTGGGAGGTATTCCAAGGGCCAGCATACACCATTGGACTGGGGAAAGCCAGAGGAATGGTGCTGCAGAGCTAGGAATCACCAGAGGCTACCTGTGAGGGAGACGGCTGCACGGGGAAGGGACCTTAAGACCCGTGCCAGAAGGTATGTGAAGAGAGATCCAGTGTCCAGGGATCTGGATTGGAAGGCTGGACATAAGAACTGGACTACATACTGGCCAGGCTATATAGAGAGGAACTCTAGCAGCAATGGAAGCTCAGGTATGAACACTGATCTATGCCCTAGCTATAACCTTGAAAGACAGCAGGGAAACAAGTATTCTCCTGAAAATGCTCCATTGAGAGATTCATCTGTGCCAATCCATGATATTGAACCCATGCTTGTTGAACAAGGGGGAATAATAGCAGATGAGGATCCTGTTTATATGGACTGCTCTCTATCTAAACTCCGTTGGTAACTTTCTGTTATAAAGTACAGCAACCATCACAAAGAAATACAAATTTGTTCTTTGATCTACTCAGAAAAGCTCCTGAAGCAGGATTTGACCCACACAGTGGAAGGCAAGCCAGCTAAGGGGTTTCAGCTGGTGACTGCTAGCAATTAAGCCTTACCTAATTGCTTGTGAGCTAGGAGAGAATCACTTCTTTATCTATGTGGGAAGTAATCAGAAGTTAACCTGAAAAGAACAGTTTGTTTCTTGCTTTGTGGCTTTTCATTTGTTGTTTTCCTGATTTTGATTTTGTTTTTCCAAGTTAACACTGAAAGCAAGTAACCTAATTTATGTGCTACCAAGCATATCTGTGTTGGGAGAAATAACCCCATAAATAAATTTCTTATTGGCTTTACCCAAGAGCACAACTAAATTATTGTCAGCAGCTATGTCTGGTGTGAATGAACTACATTGCCCACAATACCTTGCAAATCATATAGAGATATGCACTTGCCAAGATTGTGAAGATTCTCACCCAGGCAACCGTCTGACAAATGGCGTAGTTTTTCGGATTGCTTTTGCACAAAAGGGGATTTACTTGCTGAGGATTACAACTAAAGTTCAAGTTTAAAGCTGAAAAAAAAAAAAGATTTTCCCTCAACTACACTTTGGAGGAAAAGGGGTTGTTCCAGGAAGCTGTCCCAGGAGGAAAAGACCCTGTGCAGAGCTGGATTCATCACTGAGACAAGGTAATAAGTACCTGGGCATGTCTAGTGGTGGATGGGAGTAAGCATAGGGTAATTGAAAAAAAAAAAAGTAGAAACAAAACACACCTGTTTGGAAGGTGGTGCACTTTGGGGTTTTTTTTCTTTGTTTCTTGCAGGGATCAAGATGGATCCGAGGGAGATGGCTAGATGGATGGCAGCCCAGTTTAGTAGGCAGCAGGAGCTAGCACAGCAGGCTCAGGACACTGCTATGAAAGCCTTAATGGACCAGCAGAAGCCAGTGCTTGATCTGGTGCAAGCCCTAGTTCAGCTGCAGAACCAAAGTGGAACAGATGCAAGACCAGCAGTAAATACTGGTACACCACATGTGGACAGTGTGGGACTCAATCAAGGGATTGGGGCATTTAGTTTTGGGAAGCTAACTCCAGATGATAATGTTGATGATTTTCTAGAGTCTTTTGAAAGAGTGGCACAAGCATTAGCATGGCCAGAGACCCAGTGGGCAGTAAGGCTGGCAGCCTCATTAACTGGAGAGGCGCTTGCAGCTTATAGAGCAATGCCAGCAGCCCAGGCTTTGAATTATAAGGATGTAAAGGCTGCTATTAGAGATCGCCTAGGGTTGTCTATTTCAGAGTATAGGCGAATGTTTAGAGCTACTACATTGAGAGTGGGTGAAACACCCAGGGCTCTGAGTCAGAGAATCAGAGGTTTAGCTGTAAAATGGTTGGAGCCTGAGCAAAAGACGGTAGAAATGTTATTGGACATTATAATGCTGGAACAATTTATGTCTGGGGTGCCTAAAGATTTGCACACTTTCCTTATACAGCAAAATTGCCAAAATCTTGGAGAGGCAACCATGCTAGCAGAGAGATTCTGGGAAGCCACGCAGGCTTGCCATAGAATGGGTGGCCCTCTGAAGATTGGTGCTGAGGCAAGATGTGCTGTATCAGAAAAGAAAATAATTAAAAATGTTTCTGAAAATGAATGTACTGTATCAAACCAGATGACACAGTGGAATAGAAAGAAATGTTTCAAGTGTGGAAAATGGGGACATTTAGAAAAGAGATGCCAGACACACACTAACTTAATGGGGGTGGATTTAAAACAGCCCAAAGAAGGATTTCTTTTGATGGTTGATGTGCAAGGAATTACCACAAATGTTTTGTTAGACTCTGGGGCAGACCAGAGTATGATGTCAAAAAGGCTTTGGAAGAGGATAGAGGCCCAAGATGGATTTGTGCCTAAAACCCCTGAAAGCCAAGTTCAAATCAGATGCATTCATGGTGCTGCAACATCATATCCCACCTATAGGCTAAAGGTTAAGTGCCTGGGGGAACAAGAGGAAGTCCTGTTAGCAGTGGTGCCTAGGCTATCCTTTGATTTGGTTCTAGGAAGAGATTGGCCAAGATTTAAGCAGGGTCTAGTGGAAGGACTAGGAAAGAAGGAGGGAGAAGGTTTAATGGTAATAGCTCCCGGGTCTTTATTTGGAAGTCCTCAGACCCCATCTAAAAAGATGGTTAAGAGTCCAGAAGACCAAGCTACCCCAAAGCAGACATTCGTCCTAAAGTACCATAGGGTCACAGAGAAGGCCCAAGCTCCTAAGCGGGCAACCCCTCAAGCTGCTGGGTTTGACCTGTGCAGCATAGAAAATGTGACTGTACCTAGCCAAGGGAGAGCCCTGGTGGACACTGGTCTCCAAGTGGAAATACCTATTGGATGCTATGGGAGAGTAGCCCCAAGGTCCAGATTAGCCCTTAAATATTTCATCGATGTGGGTGCGGGAGTAATTGATCCCGATTACAGGGGCAATATTAAGGTTCTGTTGTTTAATTTTGGACAGAATGATTATCACGTGAAGACAGGAGACAGAATTGCCCAATTGATCTGTGAGAGGCTGGGTTTTCCACCTGTAGAGGAGGACACATCCCTGGAGAATTCTGAACGTGGAACCAAAGGCTTTGGTTCTACTGATGTCAAAGGGGTTAAAAGTCTAGCTGCCACCTGTGCCCGAGAGAGGGAGGTGAATGAAGAGGAAGATTTGGGACCCCAGGTATCTGATTGTAAAGAAAAATCAGAGCCCCAAATAGGTGAGGACCTGACAGTGGTACAACAGGAAGAAATTAGGAAGTTGCTTAAAGAATTCCCAGATGTGTTGACACCCATACCTGGGGAGACACATTTGGTTGCCCATGAAATAATAACTCCACCTGGGAAATTAGTTCGTCAAAGGCCATACCACTTGCCTGAAGTCCAAAGACAGGAAGTAGTGGCACAAGTCCAGGAGATGTTGGACATGGGAGTAATAGAGGAGTCAAAGAGTCCCTGGAATAGCCCCATAGTCCTGGTGCCGAAGCCTGATGGATCTTTAAGATTTTGTATTGACTTCCGGCAGGTAAACGCCATATCAGTTTTTGATGCATATCCAATGCCAAGAATTGAAGAGCTGTTGGACCAGCTGGGACAGGCTCAATACTTAACCACCCTTGATATGACAAAAGGATATTGGCAAATCCCTCTCACGAGGGAGTCGAAGCCGAAGACTGCGTTCAGCACCCCCGTTGGCCTTTTCCAGTTCAAGAGGATGCCTTTCGGACTGCATGGAGCAGCGGCTACCTGCCAAAGGTTAGTGGATCAGGTACTTCGACCCCACCAAAATTATGCTTTTGCATATATGGATGATGTCATAATCCATAGTAACACCTGGGCGGAGCATCTAAAGAGGATCAGGGCAGTCTTGTGCTCCATGAAGCAAGCGGGAATCACTTTAAACCCGAAGAAGTGTGCCTTTGCAAATAGGGAGGTAAAATACCTGGGCCACCTAGTGGGAAGAGGAAAAATTAAACCTCTAATGAGTAAAGTAGATAGCATCAGGAATTTTCCTCCTCCAACAACAAAGAAACAACTAAGAAGTTTCTTAGGACTTATTGGATACTACCGCAGGTTTATACCGCAATTCGCAGAGAAAAGTGCAATTTTCACGGATATGCTGCGGAAGAATTGTCCAAACCAGCTAAAGTGGACACCTGAAGCTGAAAAAGCGTTTTCAGTCTTAAAAGGAAAATTGTGTACAGGACCGGTACTGAAAGGGGTGGACTTCAAGAAACCCTTTCTGGTTCAAACCGATGCATCGGATGTAGGGCTAGGAGTGGTTCTATCCCAGTGTCATGATGGGAAGGAGCATCCTGTGATGTACCTGAGCAGGAAGTTGTCACCGGCTGAACAAAAGTATTCCACAATAGAAAAAGAATGTTTAGCTATCAAGTGGTCAGTGGAGGCGTTAAGGTTTTACCTTACAGGGAGAAAGTTCCAGTTGGTCACGGACCATGCCCCACTTAAGTGGTTGCAGCAAATGAAGAACCACAATGCCAGGTTGACACGCTGGTACATGGCCTTACAGGCATTTGATTTTCAAGTTGAACATCGTGCTGGGAAGTTACACAAGAATGCAGATGCCCTTTCCCGGATTACGGACTGTAGAGAAGAAGTTTCAACCAGTTACACCAGTCCGTAATAACTTAAGCAGGGGGGTATGTGATAAGGAAGCTTATCATAGCTCAGGAAGGAGCTATAGAAAAGGTGAAGTGACTCTGAACAAGCAACCTGTCAGTTCTGGTAGAAATAAGAAAACAGAATTTTCCCATAAAAGACTACCAGTCCCAGAATGCACCAGGTTTCCAACAGCCATTAGAGGAGCTGAAGTGGGGAAACGTGTGTTCAATCAGGAGGACTATGAGGTAATCCCTAAGCACTCATCTCAAAGGGCAGGGCCTGATTCAGCACAGCTGCGCTGTGTTAGGGAGGAGCACTCATCTAGGCAGAATAAGAGTAGAGTTTATTCTACAGATGACCATCTTCATGATCACCTTGGATATCCAGAGAATTGTCCTCAGTATCCTGAGAATCAGCTTGAGTTTGATCATCAGTTTCATCTGAAGGATCATCAGAAGCAGAAGCCAAACCGGACGGACAGAGAGGGAAAGAGACCCTTTGGAAGAAGGAAGAGAAAAGCCTTTGAGAGGTCTAGAAGAGTCCAAAGCAGTACGCATACTGGGAGGTATTCCAAGGGCCAGCATACACCATTGGACTGGGGAAAGCCAGAGGAATGGTGCTGCAGAGCTAGGAATCACCAGAGGCTACCTGTGAGGGAGACGGCTGCACGGGGAAGGGACCCTAAGACCTGTGCCAGAAGGTATTTGAAGAGAGATCCAGTGTCCAGGGATCTGGATTGGAAGGCTGGACATAAGAACTGGACTACATACTGGCCAGGCTATATAGAGAGGAACTCTAGCAGCAATGGAAGCTCAGGTATGAACACTGATCTATGCCCTAGCTATAACCTTGAAAGACAGCAGGGAAACAAGTATTCTCCTGAAAATGCTCCATTGAGAGATTCATCTGTGCCAATCCATGATATTGAACCCATGCTTGTTGAACAAGGGGGAATAATAGCAGATGAGGATCCTGTTTATATGGACTGCTCTCTATCTAAACTCCGTTGGTAACTTTCTGTTATAAAGTACAGCAACCATCACAAAGAAATACAAATTTGTTCTTTAATCTACTCCGAAAAGCTCCTGAAGCAGGATTTGACCCACACAGTGGAAGGCAAGCCAGCTAAGGGGTTTCAGCTGGTGACTGCTAGCAATTAAGCCTTACCTAATTGCTTGTGAGCTAGGAGAGAATCACTTCTTTATCTATGTGGGAAGTAATCAGAAGTTAACCTGAAAAGAACAGTTTGTTTCTTGCTTTGTGGCTTTTCATTTGTTGTTTTCCTGATTTTGACTTTGTTTTTCCAAGTTAACACTGAAAGCAAGTAACCTAATTTATGTGCTACCAAGCATATCTGTGTTGGGAGAAATAACCCCATAAAAAAAATTCTTATTGGCTTTACCCAAGAGCACAACTAAATTATTGTCAGCAGCTGTGTCTGGTGTGAATGAACTACATTGCCCACAATACCTTGCAAATCATATAGAGATATGCACTTGCCAAGATTGTGAAGATTCTCACCCAGGCAACCATCTGACAAGTTTCAATTGGGCCTTTAGACTTCTAATACAAACAGACAGATTTTCTTTTTCCTACTCCCTCCAATTCCCACTCACCCCAGGCTCATCCCTTAACTTACAGTCAGTTTTTCTAATAAAGAATGAAATTTCTCACGTCAGGATATTTTCATCAGCAAATGATTAGATTAGCAGTTCAGTGGGAAGCAAACACAGAATATTACCTTATAATATACCAAAAATTCCTGAAGGCCTTCTTATTAATTTAGATATTCCTGCTCCCTTGGAAACTCTAAATGATTAACAATTCATCAATACAAAGATGAAGACAATAGTCCAGAAGTGAAATGGAGGCTATCCAGTCTTTTGCATTGTTTGCCATATATATGATTTTCTCCCATTTAATGAGAGGTCCTATGTGTGCACTCAGAGCAAAGAGCTGCTGGCTTTCATAGAACAAATCTGATCTCCGGATGCTAGAGTAACAGACTTGGAGGAGCTAAGGCAAACAGACATGTATATAGAGAGACCTACAGGTATGTAGTAGAGTTGTCCCACCTCCAGTCTGTCAGCCTCAGAGAGGTCATCTGGAAGGACAGTCACCTCTGTGTGGCATAAAGTGATCCTATAGCCACAGCCTGCTTTCCAGAGGATTCTATATCCTCTTGCATCAAGAATGGATTGCCAGGGGTTTGCCCAAGATGGAAAGGTTATTATGGTATGGCCATTATTGTTGGAGATTTGGTCACTAAGCATGTAGATAGTTGGGTGACTGATGGGTGTGAGGATTGCTTAGTCACTTGTCTGTTTGGTGTGAAGGTGACAGTTGTCATATGTCATCTAGATAGGATTTTACACATGCTGGATAGCAGCCTGCTGCCTGGGAGGAAAGGCAGAAGGAAGGCCAAATAACAGCCAGCATGGTCAAAAGGAGAGGTGAAATAAGCTACTAGAGCCAAATAAAATGCTTTAAAAAATGGAAAAAAGGAACCAAATGAAGAAAATAGGGAAGCACTGACTGGAAAGCATTGATAAGGGAGGCAAAAACAGCAAGATGCTGGGGAGTCAGTTGGACTATTAAATGATTAAAGGGTAAAAGGGGTACTCAGGGAGGACAAAGTCATAACTGAGAAACTAAATAAATTCTTTGCTTTGAGCTTTACTGAGGAATATGTGAGAAAGCTATCTATGTCATAAAAGGTATTTAACTGTGATGATTCAGAAGAGCTGAATCAACACTTAAAGGCACATTTTACAAAGAATGTCTAGGTTCAATCTAGGACATCAAAGCCAGAACATCTGAAAAAAAGCAGGCACATCCAAGTTCAGCTACAATTTCACAAACGTGGACATGTCCAATATGGACGTTTATGGTCAGAACAGTTGATCTTGTAGAGAATCCAGCATCTCCCTACTTCTGGATGGCATCAGAGCTGGGATGTCCCAATCAACATCTGGCAAACTGAAATCTCCTACCAATGGCACTTCCCCTTTTATAGTAATATTGTGAATATCTTCAATTAAATCTTTATTTATTTCTCCTGCCTGCAAGGGAGGCCTGTATATCATGCCAGTGTAAACAGATATTCCATTCCTTCTTTCCAGACTAACCCACAATGCCTCCCTTGAGGAGGTTTCTCCAAATGGGTTAGTTTTGTGCATACCATGACAGTCATGAACCTCACTCCTAAGTCAGTATATGTGGGTGGAATAAGATCTTAGTCTCTCATATTTACTGTTAATGCTCGGCATAGTGCTTGCATATACCAAAGAGAGCTTCCTTCTGAAGTTCATAAGATGTTATATGGATGGGTATTTTATCCAGGTTTGCTTGGAAATTCTTCTCAATCAAGCTTGAGGCACCCAACACGATGGGGAATAACTCAGTATCTTTCTGTTGCATTTTCTTGGTCTCTGACTGCATCTCTTTCTACATGAAGATCTTCTTCCTCTCAATGCAATTCACAGAATAGTCACTTGAGACTGTTGTTGTTGTTGTTAAGTGCCGTCGAGTCAGGACTGACACCTTGATAATCAATGCCTTTCTGGTGTTCTTCTCCTTAACCACTATATCCGGCTTCCTCGCATCTAGTTTTTTATCAGTTGGAATGGTACTATCCCAGATGATCGTAACCTCTTCATTCTCTGCAATTCTCTTAGAGTCATTATCCCAGTGTTTTTCAGGCACAGTGATATTGCAAACCCTGCAGTTATGTGGCTTCAATATTATTTTTCACATGTAGCGCCACTCCTCCTCCCTTACTTCCTATGCTATTTTTCCTGAATCAACTGTAGCCTGGTATAAATCCCAGTTACTGTTTTCCATGTACCATATCAATGTGACTGCCACTATATCCAAGTTCACGAAAGCACAGTTACTTACCTGTAACAGGTGATCTCCGGAACAGCAGGAATTAGTCTTCACACGTGGGAGACGTCGCCGACGGAGCCCGCACGGGACAATGCTCCCCAGCATCCAATCAGAAAGCCTTTGGGAGCATCCCCCGCGCCTGCGCGGTGGCTTCCCGCCCTTCCTACTGCCTCTCCCCAGTTGAGTTTCATAGCTGAGCCGGCAGGAGAGGAGAGGAAGGAATAGAGAAAAAGAGAGAGATAACTCCCAGGGGAGGTGGGCGGGTTGTGAAGACTAATTCCTGCTGTTCCGGAGATCACCTGTTACAGGTAAGTAACTGTGCTATCTCCAGGAACAAGCAGGAATGAGTCTTCACACGTGGGGACTCCCTAGCTTAGGATGCCCGGGGAGATCCCATAAGCGCAGCCCAGACGGGATGGCATTTGCCCAGCCTGAATCTCCGGCATCCCCTGAGGGATGGAGGGCAGGAGTTGAATCGAGGAACAGCGAATCCAAAGACTACGGAGGCAAGTCTTTAGAGTGCAGAACAGGTACCATTAGGATACAGCAAAAAAAAAACCCAGGCTACGGGAGTAGGCAGAGGGGAGCATGAAGAGAATCATTAAGCATGTAATGAGTAAATGACCTAGTACCATACAGAGCTTACCGGCCATTAAGTTTCTACTGAATTAATGGTTTAGAACCCTGTACTGCTTACCCACCGGGTTGTCGGAAGTAGTCCTATGATGAAGGCATTGTAGACGCAGTAGCGAGGTCATCAAGGAAACTTCACCGCAGCGAGGAGAAAGTTCCAAATCCGGAAGGCCATGGGATCCAGGTGTCAGCTGGGTCAGGAGAAGGACGGCAGGTCTTCCAGGGGGCTCACGGAGCAGTTATGGCGGGAGAGGTCGCCCAGGCACTAAGAGGCCACTCGGGCCGATGCCCGCTGGGCAGAGGAGGGGACCAACCGACCCGGATCGGGGCAGTCAACATGGCGTCACCGGCTCCTGGAATTGATTCCAAGCTAGGCATTGAAGAAGTCGATGGCACCGACGGCGCCGCAGGAACCGGCCTCGGCCCCGAACCTGGGGGCGGCGCTTCCCCCCGTGACTGGAGCGAATCCGCGGCCGCCGGAGGGCAGGGGCCAGCGGTCTCTGCTCTGCGCTGCGGGAGAGGACAGGGGCCGATCCCGAGACGTGCCGTGGCCAGGCTTTCAAGGCTGGACAACGACTCCAGGCTGGGCATCGAACCGAGCGAGGAGATTGACTCCGTCCTTGAGGCCCCCGGCGGGAGCGACCGCGCCGGTGGTGGAGATCTCGGAGCATGGATCGGAACCGCGCCGACCGGTGCCGGGAACATCAAGAGGAGTAGCCTAGTGGTTGGGGTAAGGTACTTCAGGCCGGAAGGTCGGGGGTTCAAATCCCACTAGAGGACAGCAACCTTGGGCCGGAAGGACTGGGGTTTCTAGTCCCACAGATGCTCCTTGTGGTCTTGGGCAAGCCACTTAACCCTCCATTGCCCATGTTCCCTGTAAGTATTAGTGTATGTGTCTCATATCCCCGTGTGTTAAATGTATCCCCCAATTGTGTTGTGACCGCTTTGATTGAAGGATAAGGCGGTATACAAAACTGTCTAAATAAAGAGCCCCCGAGGATGGTGCTCGGAGGGGAGGGGGTCATCTGACGCCTGCGCCGATGTCGATCGGCGGGCACTGCCCGGTGCCGGGCTCCCTCTCGAACCCGTCCGACCCGGAGAGAAATCCTTCCGGGGCATACGGCCCGTCCCCGAGGGGACCCGGTCACCCGACGACGAGTCCCTGCGGGGGGGGGGGGGAGTGCAAAGCTCCCGCGCCGACGTCGGGGTACCGTAGCGGGGCGGCGCAGACCCAGATTGGGTCGAAGCGGTCGAAGACTCCGAGGCCCCTTCTCTAGGGAAGGGCAGGGCCCTCGACGGCCGCGTCGATGCCGGGGAGTCACCCATGCGCTGGCTGACATACCCCGAGGTCCCCGGGGAAGGTCGATGGCGGTCCCTCGTGCTCGACACCCCTGCCGTCGCCGGCGGAGCAGCGCCGCTCGAACCCGGCACCACCCTTGCGCAGGGCTGGGATACCGGCGACCCGGCGCGGGTCGAAGCAAGCGGCCCCGAGGGGAGGTAGGCCAGATGACCATCCCCGGCGCGGGGCGGAACCACCGACGCCCGCGCCCTCGAAGCGGGTACTACCCCCGCGCATGACCTAAACGTAGGGCCGTCAGACAGTGTCGAGTCAATCGGCCCCCGAGGTGCCGAGGGCAGCGGCTGGCGATCCCCAGAGGGGAGCGGGTCACTTGACATCGACGCCGACGGGTCGGCACCGCCCAAGCGGATACCACCCCCGTAGGAACGCCATACCAGCGCGAGTCGGTCGGCCCCGGAGGTGCCAAGGACCGCAGCCGCCAATCTCCGGTGAGGAGCGGAACGCTCGACACCGACGCCGAGGGGCCGGTACCGCCCAATGCCGTTACCGCCCCCGCACAGGGCAGGGCTGAAGGAATGCCAGGCTGGACTGAGTCAATCGGCCCCGGAGGCGCCGAGGACAGCAGCCGACGATCCTCGGTGAGGAGCGGAGCGCTCGACACCGACGCCGATGCCCGGGGCTCAGTACCGCCCGGAGCGGCTACCACCCCCGAGCATGGCTTGGATGTAGGGAGGTCAGACCCGGTCAAACCGATCGGCCCCGAAGGCGCCGAGGACACCGGCTGACGACCCCAGGCGAAGAGTGAAACACTCAAACGCCGACGCAGATGCCGGGGAATCGGCACCGCTCGAAGCGGGTACCTCCCTCGGGCATGGCTCGGGAATGTTCTGTGAGGAGCGAACCTCAGGAACATCCCGAAACCCCGTAAATGCTTTGGAGCCCGAGGACTCCCGCCGGGGTATATCTGCCAAGGAGGACTTGAGGGGTTGGCCCTCAAGGCTCAGCTAGTCTTAACAGACTGTTGTGTGGTTACCTGATCCTGGAGAGAAGAACAACCCGACGACCGCGCCTTTGGTGCGAAGACGTCGTCGAGGGATACCCAAAAGAGGGAGGGTCTTCTCCCGACACTGTAGCCCGGGGAATCCAGGGAAAAAGGGTCAGGCCCCAAACAGGAGAGGCACCGGGCATTGGAGTCCACATGGAAAATTAAGTCCCTGCCGTGAGGCTGGGGGGAAGAAGGCTCCATGCCCCGGTCCTCAGCGCCCGAAGGGGGCTACGAAAATTAAATGAAAACAATTAAAAGAAAGAAAGAAAAAAGGGGGGGCACGAAGGTGCCACCGTTGGCGGGAAAGCCGCGACTACAGAAAAAGGAAAAATTTCTGCGGTGGCAGGAGGGACGTCCTGCCTGCTCCGCGGAAAATGAAAAACTGGGGAGAGGCAGTAGGAAGGGCGGGAAGCCACCGCGCAGGCGCGGGGGATGCTCCCAAAGGCTTTCTGATTGGATGCTGGGGAGCATATTCCCGTGCGGGCTCCGTCAGCGACGTCTCCCACGTGTGAAGACTCATTCCTGCTTGTTCCTGGAGATCCAGCTGCTCCAAGAAGTAGTCATTTATTTCATCTAGAACTTTATCTCCCTAGCATGTCCTGACATGACACTGACCAGTCAATACCGGGGTAATTGAAATCACCAATTATTATTACTGTGCTGTAACGTTTGCTAGCTTCCCTGATTTCTTTGAGCATTTCATCATCCATTTGTTCATTCTGGCCAGGTGGTCGATAGCACATCCCCACTGCCATCGCCTTCCCCTTCCCCTTTTTACATGGAATTTTAATCAGTAGTCTGGGGTAATTTGGAATCTTTAAGCTCTGTCTGTTCCGTACTCAAAGGCATTTGGGCTACTTTTGACTTTATTTGAATCTCTCTGCTGATATGCCCTAACTTCAATCTTTTGGTAGTATCCTTCAAGGATACATTGTTCTGAATCATGCGCTCTTGGGCGACTGTCGGTTCTCCCCTATTATCTAGTTTAAAAGCTACTCTATCTCCTTTTTAAAGGTTAATGCCAGCAGCTTGGTTCCATTCCGGTTAAGGTGAAGCCCATCCCTTCGGAAGAGCCCCTCCTTTCCCCAGAATGTTCCCCAGTTCCTAACAAATCCAAAACCCTCATCCTTGGACCATTCCTCCAGGAAATCGTCCAAACTTGTTTTGAACCCACCTACACTAACAGCATTTTCTAGAGTTTGATTACGCACTGAGTGAAAAAAAATATTTTCTATGATTAGTCTTAAATGTGCCACAATGTAGCTTCATTGTGTGTCCCCTAGTCTTTCTACTTTTTGAAGGAGTAAACAACCAATCTATGTTTACCTGTTCCACTCCATTCCATATTTTATAGACCTCTATCATAATCTTCCCTCAGCCAGGGCCGGCCCGTC
The DNA here is from genome assembly GCA_033557465.1 of Ichthyophis bannanicus. NCBI lineage: Eukaryota > Metazoa > Chordata > Amphibia > Gymnophiona > Ichthyophiidae > Ichthyophis > Ichthyophis bannanicus. Next base: position 425,018,992 of record CM066035.1, on the reverse strand, counting down.
CATTGAGCAAGAATGTTTTTTGCACAGGGCCCCACGTTTCAGGGGGCCCCGCGCAAAAAACATTCTACATCAAGCCAAATAGATTTTTAAAAAAAGCAAACTGGCTGCTGCTGCCGCTGCCGCCATGGCAGCAGCAGAATCAAGCGTCCCGCCGCGGGCCCCCCCCTACCCGGCAAAGCCTCCCAGCAACATCAGCTTCGAAGAGCGTCCCAAAGCGCGGGCTTTCAGAGCCGCGAGAGCTTCTCTGACCTCTCGCGGCTCTATTAAGCTGATGGGAAATGCACCGCACGGAGGCGGGGCAGAGAGTGACACTCTGTGTGCTTCAAGCATGCACTTTCAGTTAGCCACGTGTGGCGAGAGCATGGAGAGTATGGAGCTGGTTCTGTTTTGCTTTGTGCCTGTTTCTGATTCGAGCTCAAAAGAGTGAAGAGCCGACCAAGAGAGGAGTTTGTCAGTGACACTTTGAGGATTAAAATTTAAAGAAATAAAATGCTGCGATCAGAGCAGCAGAGACCACTAGCACTGGTGAGGTGTTCCGGAGGTGAGTGCAAATCGTGCAGGGGGTGGGTAGCGCACAGGACCTCACTGTTGCTTGCAGTTGGCACAGCGTGGCATGTCGGATCAAAGGATTCCCTCTTGCTGCAGTCACTCTCAAACCCTCCACTCCTGTGCCTTTTTCCCTCACCTTCATCATATGTCACTGCTGCGGATCCAGGCCTTCCCTCCCTCACCTCCAGTGCGCATCACCACTGGAAATCCAAATCTACTTTATCGCCAATTATTGCCCCCCCCCCCCTTCCCGATGAGGAGGATGAGAGGACTGGAGGAACCCACTTTCTCTTCATCCTTATGCCGGCTCTGATTGGGCCGAGCTGAAAGTACTAAAAAAAGAGAAGAGCAGGGAAGAGGAGAGAGGGCTAAAAGAGACGGTGGATAATGGGTAGGAGGAAGAATAAGAAAGTATCAGCCTTTGGAGGTCAGTCTGGAAGGAAGGAAGGGAGGGGGTGCAAAGATGCCGTGCGAGAAAGGGAAACTCTCGCAGCTCTGAAAGCCCGTGCTTTGGGACTCTGTCCGAAGCTGATGTTTCTGGGAGGCTTTGCCAGGTAGGGGGGGGGGCCCCGTGGCGGGACGCTTGATTCTGCCGCTGCCATGGCGGCAGCGGCAGCGGCAGCAGCAGCCAGTTTGCTTTTTTTTTTAAATCTATTTGGCCTGATGGGGGGAGAGGGGTAAGGACTGGTAATGGGCTATGGGGGGGGGGGGAGCTAAGACTGGAAGTGGGCTGATGGGGGGGTTAGGACTTGAAATTGGGGGGTAGGACTGGTAATGGGCTGATGGGGGGCTAAGACTGGAAATGGGCTGATGGGGGGTTAGAACTGGAGGCTGATGGGGGCTAAGACTGGAGGGCTGATGGGGGTAGGACTGGTAATGGGCTGATGGGGGGGCTAAGACTGGAAACGGGCTGATGGGGGTTAGAACTGGAGGCTTATAGAGGGGCTAAGACTGGAAATGGGCTGATGGGGGGTTAGGACTGGTAACGGGCTATGGGGGGGCTAAGACTAAAAATGGGCTGATGGGGTTAGGACTGGAAACGGGCTGATGGGGGGTTAGGACTAGTAATGGGCTATGGAGGGGCTAGGACTGGAAATGGGCCGATGGGGGGTTAGAACTGGAAGTGGGCTATGGGGAGGCTAAGACTAAAAATGGGCTGATGGGGGGTTAGGACTGGAAGTGGGCTGATGGGGGAGTTAGGACTGGAAATGGGCTATGGGGAGGCTAAGACTAAAAATGAGCTGATGGGGGGTTAGGACTGGAAGTGGGCTGATGGGGGAGTTAGGACTAGTAATGGGCTATGGGGGGGTTGCTAGGACTGGAAATGGGCTGAGTGGAAGGAGGGCTTGAACTGCAAATTGCTAATGGGGACGGGGGCTTGGAATGGAAATGGGCTGAGTGGAAGGGGGGCTTGAACTGCAAATAGCTGATGGGGAGGGGGGCTTGGAATGGAAATGGGCTATGAGGGGAGGGAGCTAGGACTGGAAAAGGACAGGAAATGGGCTGATGTAGGGGCTAGGATAGGACTGGAAATGGGCTTTTGGGGGGTGCTAAGATTGGAAATAGGCTGTGGAGGGGGCTTGGATTGAAATGGACTCATGGAGGGGCTATAACTGGAAGTAGGCTCATGGGGGGCTTGGATTGGAAATGGACTGAGTGGAGGGGAGCTAGGATTTGACATGGGCTGATGGTGGGGCTAGGAAAGGACTAGAAATGGGCTGATGGGGGGCTGGGATTGGAAATGAGCTGATGGGACTCGGATAGAACTGGAAATGGATGGGGGAGCTAGGACTGGAAATGGGCTGATGGTGGGGCTAGGGTAGGACTGGAAATGGGCTTATGGGGGCTAGGACTGGAAATGGGCTGATGCGGGGACTAGAAGAGAGCGGATGCTGGGTGGGGCTGGAACTAGAAGGGAGCTGATGTTGGGGGAGGATTAGAATGAGATGGAGCTTGGAGAGGGGAAAATATTTTGTGTGGGAGGGAAGACAAATCTACAATTGGCCGGATATTGGGAGAGTAAGTGGGGATTGAGGATGGAGAGGGTAAAATTTGAGTGGATGAAATAGGAATGAGGAAAGATCAAAAGGAGAAAGATTAGTATGTTAAAGCAGATGTAGAGAGAGAATGGAAAAAAAACTAGAAGAGAGAAGAAAGGACAAATGGACAGCAGACGATGGAGAGTTAGAAGAAGACATGAAGAAACCAGAAGAAAGTGGCTGGAGCAATTGCAACTGTAAAAAAATGCACAAAAGGTAGAAAAATATCTCTTTATTTTGAATTTATTAATTGGAATATGTCAGCTCTGGGAAATGTGCTTCATTAACGTCTGCGCTTTGTTTAGTACAAGAGGAAATTAATTTATAATTTTATTTCTACAGTGTTGTTGTACATTCCAAGTTTGGCTTTTGGGGTTCCCAGTTTAATTATTGTCTTCCTATTTCTAAATTGTGATTCTTGTTTGGTGATGGTCTATGTTCTGCATGTGTAACTGAGCTGAGGTATTCTGTTTATGTAATTCCTATTTGACATTGCCACTTGTTCTCTTTTCCCAGTAGGTCATGTATTGTTGTTCTCTGAAATGTATTGGTTTAATATTTGCAGTGTTGCCTTTTGATAGGTAGGGTATGGTGCTTTGTGAGTCCTGGTAGTGCTGTTAGGATACGGCAGGTTTGCTATGGGTTCTAAATGGGCAGTGTTTGTAGTAGTTCCTAATGTGCCTGGCGGTTGGCACTGGATTATAGTCAGGGGCGGCCCAAGGGGGGTGCGGGGCCATGTGCGGAGACTCAGTGCGGGGCCTCATTTGCATAATGGGCCTTATTTGCATAAATATTTGCATAATGTTACCATACACTAACTTTTAGTAAACATGTCTCTTAATGAGTGTATGGATAAAGAAAGACTAAAAGATTTCTACATTACTATAATCCAGTGCCAACCGCCAGGCACATTAGGAACTACTACAAACGCTGCCCATTTAGAACCCATAGCAAACCCGCCGTATCCTGACAGCATTACCAGGACTCACAAAGCACCATACCCTACCTATCAAAAGGCAACACTGCAAATATTAAACCAATACATTTCAGAGAATACTGGGGAAAGAGAACAAGTGGCAATGTCAAATAGGAATTACATAAACAGAATACATCAGCTCAGTTACACATGCAGAACATAGACCATCACCAAACAAGGAATCACAATTTAGAAACAGGAAGGCAATAATTAAACTGGGAACCCCAAAAGCCAAACTTGGAAGTACAACAACACTGTAGAAATAAAACTATAAATTAATTTCCTCTTGTACCAAACAAAGCACAGACGTTAATGATGCACATTTCCTAGAGGTTTCATATTCCAGTTAATAAATTCAAAATAAAGAGATATTTCTACCTTTTGTGCATTTTTTTTCAGTTGCAATTGCTCCAGCCACTTTCTTCTGGTTTCTTCATGTTTTCTGCTAACTGTCCATCGTCTGCTGTCCATTTGTTCTTTCTTCTCTCTTCTAGTTTTTTTTCCATTCTCTCTCTCTACATCTGCTTTAACATACTAATCTTTCTCCTTTTGCTCTTTCCTCATTCCTATTTCATCCACACAAATTTTACCCCTCCATCCTCAATCCCCACTTACTCTCCCAATACCAGGCCAATTGCAGATTTTTCATCCCTCCCACACAAAATATTTTTCCCCTCTCCATTTTACTCTCCCAGCCCCATCCCATTCTAATCCTCCCCCAACATCAGCTCCCTTCTAGTTCCAGTCTCACCCAGCATCCATTCCCTTCTAGTCCCTGCATCAGCCCATTTCCAGTCCTAGCCCACCATCAACCCATTTCCAGTCCTAGCTCCCCCATCCATTTTCAGTCTGAGTCCCTTCATCAGCTCATTTCCAATCCTAGCCCCCCATCAGCCCATTTCTAGTCATTTCCTAGCCCCATCATCAGCCCATGTCAAATCATAGCTCCCCTCCACTCAGTCCAATTCCAGTCCAAGCCCCCCCCCCAATGAGCCTACTTTCAGTTCTAGCCCCTCCATGAGTCCATTTCAATTCAAGCCCCCACCACAGCCCATTTCCAATCTTAGCTCCCCCCAACAGCCCATTTCCAGTCCTATCCTAGCTGCTCCATCAGCCCATTTTCAGTCCTAGCTCCCTTCCCTCACAGCCCATTTCCATTCCAAGCTCCCTCCCCATCAGCTATTTGCAGTTCAAGCCTCCCCTTCCACTCAGCCCATTTCCAGTCATAGCAACCACCCAACCCATTACCAGTCCTAGCCCCCCATCAACTCACTTCCAGCCCTAACCCCCCCATCACCCCATTTTCAGTTTAAGCCCCCCCTATAACCCATTACCAGTCCTAACCCCCCCATCAGCCCACTTCCAGTCTTAACCCCATCAGCCCATTGCCAGTCCTAAACCCCCCCCATCAGCCCACCTCAAGTCCTAACCCCACCCCCAGCCCATTAGCAGTCCTAACCCACCCCCACCCCCCAGCCCATTAGCAGTCCTAACACCCCCCCCCCCAGCCCATTAGCAGTCCTAACCCACCCCCAGCCCCAGCCCCAGCCCATTAGCTGTCCTAACAACCCCCCCCCCAGCCCATTAGCGGTCCTAACAACCCCCCCCAGCCCATTAGCTGTCCTAACAACCCCCCCCCCCAGCCCATGAGCGGTCCTAACCCCCCCCCAGCCCATTAGCTGTCCTAACAAACCCCCCCCCCAGCCCATTAGCGGTCCTAACAACCCCCCCCAGCCCATTAGCGGTCCTAACAACCCACCCCCACCTGTCCTAACAACCCCCCCAGCCCAGCCCAGCCCAGCCCATTAGCAGTCCTAACACCCCCCCCAGCTCAGCCCATTAGCAGTCCTAACAACCCCCAGCCCAGCCCAGCCCAGCAGCAGTCCTAACAACCCCCCCAGCCCATGAGCAGTCCTAACAACCCCCCCCCCAGCCCAGCAGCAGTCCTAACAACCCCCCCCCAGCCCAGCCCATTCCATTAGCAGTCCTAACAACCCCCCCAGCCCATTAGCAGTCCTAACAACCCCCCCAGCCCAGCCCAGCCCAATAGCATTCCTAACAAACCCCCCAGCCCGTTTGCAGTCCTAACAACCCAGCCCAGCCCATTAGCAGTCCCAACAACACCCCCCCAGCCCAGCCCAGCCCAGCCCATTAGCAGTCCTAACAACACCCCCCCAGCCCAGCCCAGCCCATTAGCAGTCCTAACAACCCCCCCAGCCCATTAGCAGTCCTAACAACCCCCCCCAGCCACGCCCATTAGCAGTCCTTACAAGGCCCCCCAGCCCAGCCCAGCCCATTAGCAGTCCTAACAACCCCCCCCAGCCCAGCCCAGCCCAGCCCAGCCCATTAGCAGTCCTAACAACTCCCCCCCCAGCCCAGCCCAGGGAAAATTAAATAAAAAGAAAACCTGTCTGCTGCCGCGGTCGGGGCCGCCGCGGCAGAATCGAGCGTGCTGCGGGGCCCCCCTGTGCACGGCAGAGCCTGCCCTCCCCTGTAGCAGCTCTCTCTTTGGAGCTGAAGTCAGACGCGCCGGCTTGCAGAGCAGAGCGCGAGAGAAGAGTTTCTCCCTCGCTGCTCTGTTAAGCCCGCGGGGGCTGATGGGAACTTCCCATCAGCCCCCGCGGGCTTAACAGAGCAGCGAGGGAGAAACTCTTCCGTCGCGCTCTGCTCTGCAAGCCGGCGCATCTGACTTCAGCTCCAAAGAGAGAGCTGCTACAGGGGAGGGCAGGCTCTGCCGTGCACAGGGGGGCCCCGCGGCACGCTCGATTCTGCCGCCGCGGCCCCGACCGCAGCAGCAGACAGGTTTTTTTTTTTTTTTTTCAATTTTACTTTTCGAAAAGAATGTTTTTTGCGCGGGGCCCCCTGAAACGCGGGGCCCTGTGCAAAAAACATTCTCGCTCAATGGACGGGCCGGCCCTGATTATAGTAATGTAGAAATCTTTGTCTTTTATTCATACACTCATTAAGAGGCATGTTTACTAAAAGTTAGTGTATGGTAACATTATGCAAATGAGGCCCCGCACCGAGTCTCCGCACATGGCCCCGCACCCCCCTTGGGCCGCCCCTGCCCTCAGCCATCTCTTTTCCAAGTCGAAGAGCTCTAACCTTTTAAGCCTTTCTTCATAGGAATATTCTTCCATCCCCTTTACCATTTAAGTTGCTCTTCTCTGTACTTTTTCCATTTCTACTATATCCTTTTTAAGATATGGCGACCAGAATTACACACAATATTTGCGGTGTCGTCACACCATGGAACGATACAGAGGCATTATAATAGCCTTGGTTTTATTTTCTATTCATTTCCTTATGATTCCTAGCATTCTATTTGCTTTCTTGGCCACATCTGCACACTGGGCAGAGGGTTTCAATGTATTATCCACAATGATGCCCAGATCCTTTTCCTGAGTGGTGATTCCTAATGTGGAACCTTGCATTGTGAAACTGTAGTTTGGATTGTTTTTCCCTGAGTGCATAACTTTGTACTTTCCACATTAAATTTCATCTGCCATTTGGATGCCCAGTCTCCCAATTTTTCAAGATCCTCTTGTAATTTGATCACTTCACTCATTATTCCCATTTCCAGCTCATTTATCAATACAGTATGTTAAAAAGCAGCGGGCCCAGCACAAATCCATGGAGCACTCCACAATTCACCTTTTCCCATTGAGAAATTTGGCCATTTAGCCCTACTCTCTGTTTTCTATCTTTTAACCAGTTCCTAATCCACAATACTCACAATAGCCCATGACTTTCTAATTTCTGCTAGAGTCTCTCATGAGAAACTTTGTCAATGACTTTCTAAAAATCCAGATACTATATCAACTGGCTTACCTTCATCTATCTGCTTATTCAGAACTTCAAAAAAATACAACAGATTAGTGAGACCAGGCTTTTCTTGGCTAAATCTATATTAACTTCCTGACATTAAGCCATGACTATCCACATGTTCAATAATTTTGTTCTTTATAATGGTCTGTACCATTTTGCCCAGTACAGATGTCAAGTTCATCGGTCTGTAGTTTCCCGGATCACCCTTGGAACCATTTTTAAAAATTGGCATTACATTGGCCACACTCTAACCCTTAGGCACTGCAAATGATTTTAAGGATAGTTCAAAGATTACTAAAAGTAGGTCTGCAATCTCATATTTTAGTTCTTTCAGCACTCAGGGATGTATGCCATCTGGTCCAGGTGATTTGCTGCTCTTTAGTTTATCAAATGACATCTTCCTTATTAATCAAGATTTATTTCCTTTCCTTTGATACATCACATTTAAATATGATTTCTGGCATGGGTAAGTTTCCTACATCATCGTCAGTAAAGACAGAAGCAAAAAATTAATTCAGTCTCTCTACTATGGCCTTGTCTTTTCTTTGTGCCCATTTTACCTCTCTTCTTCTTGCTATGCCTTTCTCCTCTGTTGCCAACTCCAGGCTTCGCTCCTTTCACCTTGCAACACCCTACGCCTGGAATAGACTTCCTCTGTCTATACGTCAGGCATCTTCTCTGACCCTCTTCAAATCCAGGTTGAAAGCTCACCTCTTTGCTTCTGCCTTTGGTTCATGACTTACCTGTTCTACTCCTCTTCCCTTGTCTTGTTTTCACCTGTTCCTTTTCTTTTCCCTTGTTCTTACCTTTTTCCTTTGTCTTGTTTCTCCTGTTATCCTTCCGTTGCCTTTATTCTTTCCTCGTCCTTCGCCTTCTTTGTTTTGTCTTTTTTAGATTGTAAGCTCTATTGGGCAGGGACTGTCTATTTTTGTCTTTTTTTGTACAGCGCTGCGTGCATCTGGTAATGCTTTATAAATGCTCAGTAGTAGTAGTAGTAGTAATGGTCCAACTTGCTCTCTCACAGATGTTTTGCTATGAATGTTTATGGACTAGGTCTAAAATAACTTCCCCTCGAGTTGGTTCCTGAACCAGCTGCTCTATGAACTGGTCATACTAACATCTTTGTTAGTGATATAGTGGAAGGGCTGTCGGGTAAGGTTTGCCTCTTTGCGGATGATACCAAAATCTGCAATAGAGTAGACACCCAGGAAGGTGTAAATAACATGAGGAGGGATCTAGCTAAGCTTGAAGAATGGTCTAGAATTTGGCAGCTGGGATTTAATGTTAAAAAATGTAAGGTCATGCATTTGGGCTGCAGCAATCCAAGGGAGCAATATAATATAGGGGGTGAAGTACTTCTGTCCACTAAAGAAGAGCGGGACCTAGGCGTGGTTGTGTCTGATGATCTTAAAGTAGCTAAACAGGTAGAAAAGGCGATGGCAAAAGCTAGAAGGATGCTTGGGTGCATACAGAGAGGAATGGTTAGCAGAAAAAAGGAGGTGATAGTGCCTCTGTATAAGTCTTTGGTGCGACCTCATTTGGAGTATAGTGTACAATTCTGGAGACCGCACCTTCAAAAGGATGTGAACAGGATGGAGTCGGTGCAGAGGGTGGCTACTAAAATGGTTAGTGGTCTTCATTATAAAGCATATGAGGACAGAGTTAAGGATCTTAATATGTACACCTTAGAGGAAAGGCGGGATAGAGGTGATATGATTGAGATGTTTAAATACCTCTGTGGTATAAATGTACAGGGGGAGAGCCTCTTTCAACTGAAAGCAAGTTCTGCTACGATGGGACATGGGATGAGGGTGAAGGGGGACAGATTCAGGAGTGATATGCAGAAATATTTCTTTATGGAAAGAGTGATGGATCCGGGGAATAGTCTCCCAGTAGAGCTGGTAGAGATGAGGACAGTAACTGAATTAAGAAAAGCATGGGACAAACACTGAGGATCTCTAAAGGTAAAAAGGGCACTGTTGTAGTTGTTGATATTTATTTATTTTATTTACATTCTCTTATATACCGTGCTATTCTGCATCAGTGCGGTTTGCATTGAACAAACTGAAATTACATTGAACAGGGCATTATAACTTGGAGATAACTATTTTACAGGGAACATGGGCTATAGAGGGTTAAGTGGCTTGCCCAAGACCACAAGGAGCACCTGTGGGACTAGAAACCCCAGTCCTTCCGGCCCAAGGTTGCTGTCCTCTAGTGGGATTTAAACCCCTGACCTTCCAGCCTGAAGTACCTTGCCCCAACCACTAGGCCACTCCTCCACTCCAATGGAAGGCCAAACTAGATAGGCCATGTGGTCTTTTTCTGTCGTCATATTTCTATGTTTCTATATATTTCATCTAGAAACTTTATTTCCCTAGCATGGCCTGATATAATATTTATCCAGTCAATACTGGGGTAATTGAAATCTCCTATTATTACTGTATTGTAACTTTGGAAGCTTCACAAATTTCTTTTAGCATTTCATCTTCTGTCTGTGTATTCTGGCCAGGCAGTTGGTAGTTCACCCCCACTGCCATTCCCTTCCCCTTTTTACATGGGATTTCTAACCATAAAGATTCTACAGTGTATTTTGTTTCCTGCAAAACCTGTATCTTGTTTGACTTAATGCCCTCTCTATCATATGTACCTCCTCCACCTATGTGACCTACTCTATCATCATGATATAGTTTGTAGCCTTGGTATCACAGTGCCCTATTGGTTATCCTCCTTCCACCAGGTCTCTGAGATACCAATTAAATCTAACCTTTCATTCAGTGCTATATATGCTAACTCTCCCTTCTTATTTTTTAGACTTCTAGAATTTGCATACGGGCATTTCACAGTTTGTTTTTTTGTTCATATTAACAGTCTGGCTATCAAATGACAGATGTAATTTGGAATATTTCAGCTCAGACTGGTTTATACTTAAAGGCGCCTGGGTTACTTTTATCTTTATTTGAACCTCTCTATCGGGATGCCCTAATGTCCCTGTTTTGCTAGTATCCTATGAAAATAGATCATTCCAAACCATGCGCTCTTGAACAACTATTGGCTTTCCCCCATTTATTCAAAATTACTTTATTTTTTAACATGTTTGTGGTGACGTGCAACTGAAGACTTTTGAAATAAAATTGAAAAAGCCAAACAGTTGCTCAAAATTATATTAAGGGCAAGTCTGCATGCAGCGAATGTTTACTACTGTAAGACTTGGTCTTCTAGAACTCTATTTCAAATCCTTGTCCTGGAGATACACTTAACCAGTTAAGTTTTTAAGATATGCATATTGTGAATATCCCTGAAAACATGACTGGTTAAGTGTGCCTACAGGTCAGGATTATGAAACCCTATTCTAGAACAGTGGTTCTCAGCCTAGTCATCAGGGCACAGCCATCCAGCCTGGTTTTCAGGATTTCCACCATGAATATGCATGAGATAGATTTGCATGCAATTCTTATAATGTAGGTATATCTAGCTCATGTATATTTATTGAGGCTGTCCTGAAAACCAGATTGGCAGGCTGCATTCCAAGGACTTGACTTAGAACAACTGCTCTAGAACAATGGTTCTTAATCCAGTCAGTGGAGCTTTCAGGAAATACACATTGAATATGCATGAGATAATTACATATATCTCCATTGTGTGTACATCTATTTTGTGCAAAGTTATTGTGCATATTCTGATTGAATGGATTTGTCCTGAAGATTGGTTTGAGAACCATTTAAGTAGGGCAAGATGGCAAAGCCATGCACTCCCTGGGTTTAGGTACTTTGATATACAAAACACAATTAACATTCTCTATCAAATCATGATAGATTTACTTTCACTGTATGTCGTAAAACGGGATGATATTTTCACAAAAGCAGTATGAAATTTTATCAAGACATTTAGCTATGTAACAGGGACCAGTTTTAACCGTCCTCTCTTGTGAAAAACAGAGAACCCTTTCTAAATGGTGAATATATTAGAAAAACCATGATTAAGTGCTGAGAATCTTTGTTTTATGACTTCAAAGGGCCAATATTATTGAATAAATCAGGACATGCCATGGAGCAGAAACACCGTGAAGGACAGACTATTGTGACTAGAGACTGATGTCACTTAACAACTTTGAGGACATAAGAAATGCAATGTTTTACTCGCTTTGCTTCAATGAAAGCATATTTGTAACACCCCAATCACATGGATCTTATAAAGTGTTATTCAGCGATAAATTAAATGCCTAAGGAGCTTTTAAGTCTAGTGGCATTGCCTGATACAACGGGAGATGAGATATTCTAAATTTAAAAATGAATGTTTACAAAGAAACATTAACTTACCGAAGTTGGTGTATGTAACAACTGATAAGGATACTGATATGATAAAGAGAATATCAGAATGATAGGGGTTACTTCACCTACAATGATGAATCAGGAAATGCTATCAGCCAAGGGCAGATTGTTAACTTTGAACAAAATAAGGAAAAAAAGAAAATAGTTCTGTATCAGTATTTTCAAGTCCAAGCACTTTCTTGCATATAAATATTTGGACTTTGGTGATATTTAAAAAACACTACTAACAAATCAAATATAAACACGTGGAGGGGAATTTTAAAATAGGGATCCTGTGTAAAAGTCCCAAATGGTGCCTATTTTATAAAGGTAAAATAGTTGTCTAGGCGCTTATATAAAATAGGATCTTATAATGACACCCAATAGTGCACAAATTCTTTCACTCGGATTTGCATCTGCTCCAAAGGAGGTGGAAATGTACATGCTATGGGGGGAATTTTATAAGGAGACTCCTGTTGTTCCTTGCTCAACCCTAAAAGTTCTCTCACTGCATTGTTAAACATAATGCAGTCGTTCTCTTCCTTTTTCAGAATACAAAGTTAATTGGACCAGTTGGAGGTTATGCCTAGAACCATTAAGATTCTCAGGTTACAGAGTGGTGTTAATTTTCCCAACTTTCAGAAGTATTATGCTGCAACCCTACTCAGGTTTGGGGTCCATTGTCTGAAGCAAAGGTCTGAGGACTCAGAAACTGGAAGTTCTTATGGCTGTGCCATTTCTGCTGTGATATTTTGCATTTATGTATGTATCGAATAATAAGGAACTTTTTGCCATCCTTCAGTTGACTAACAAAGCATTAGAGCTCTTGATTAAAACAACAGACCACTTTTATTATCAATCTTATAATGCACCCCTTTGGTGGAATCCCAAGCTATGTATAGGCTGGAAATCTATTTTTTGGGCTGAAGCGGCAAAAGTTGGGAATATGGGTGGTGGGCCAGTTATTGGAAAATGGGAGAATTAAGTCCTCTGCATTCGCTAGTCAGTCTCCAGAATTCACTCGGCAATTGGAGTTTCAATGCTGGCAGTGATCTCACTGCTTGGTGGAAAGTTCCGTGGAACTTGACGCCTTGCACGAGGACCCTGCGATTCCACATTGGTGTGAATCTGTATTAACTAATGGTCATGTATCTCTGCTTTCTATGAATTACTCAGAAATAATATAGAAGTATCATGAATGGTTCTAGAATCTGGGCAACAAACATTCCGACAATATGGACCAGGTAAATTGGGGTGTTGTTGGGCTAAGGTTAACTGGCCCACATTATCCAGTAGTCTGATGTAATCATTATCTTTCATAGCCCATAGAGCGACTTGGATTTCTTGTAAGCTATGGTGGGCTGGAATGCAGACTTTGGAAAGGTGCTGCACTGTTTTCAAGCTGCTGGCATGTTGATTCATATGCTAGTTCAAAGTCCTGTTGTTAAGTTCTTTTGGAATGAGGTTTGGAGTTGTATTTGTGAAATTATGCAAATTACTGAAGCTTTCTGTACTAAAATAGTTATCTTTAGGTTGTTAGCATTTGAAACCTCGCTTAACAAATGGCAACAAAAGCTCTCCAACTGAAAAAATGTTTTCTTTTTAAACTTGACTTTTTGGTGGACTATGGTATGTTTAATATGGGTTTTTAAAAAAATATTTATTAAAATTTTTTTCAAAGAATAACAAATAGTTCGACAACATCAGTTGCTAGCAGAAAGGAACAGCTCAAGCAATATAAACTAAACTAAACTAAAAATAATATAAATAAAACAAAACAAAACAGGGAAGAGGCAATGCTAACATAAGAAAACTATTGCACTTCAAATGGTGGACAAATAAGCATCAAGGGACTTCCAAATTTTCTCAACTTTTGCTATACAATTAACAGAAATTGATGCAGCCCCCTCCAGTTAATAAGTTAATGTGACATTCAAAAAGGAGACGTTTTTCCAGTTCTATAACACATGCTGTAAAGCTATGGACACAAGAATGTCAAATAGCTTCTTTTTATGCTTTGTAAACCCCTCCTGTAAGCAGAGAGAATGAAATAGAACAATCTCCAGGATCAGATGGACATGCAACTTAAAAACATTGCAAATGAAGGACCATATGCCATCCCTAAAACTTTGCACTGGTCCATATAACTCGATGAGCCACAAGTAGAGTGACTGAGATAAACTGCTTGACATAGTTGGATGTATTGTGGAACTCCAAAAGGTATTCCAGTTAATACCATTCTGTGGTAGCATAGCATCGAATTCCCATGTACACTACAGTCCAACAAGGTATGTTTAATATGTAAGTATAAGGCCAAAATGGCAGAAAAGTCTAGGTCTGCAACCTCTGTGACTAAGATATGGTTACCAATAAAGACATTCTTACAGAGGACATCTTGTTCAGGGCCTGTCATGGTTAGATATACTGTGCTTGAAGAAAGGGTAAACCCTCTTGCTTTCCAAAGTGGTAAAAGTTCATCCAGTCTGGTAATATATAATACGACCAACTTCCAAATGTGCATGGCCAATGGCAGAATGCAGAGTTACAGGCAGAGCTGTACCATGGACTGTGTGACCATTGCAGATGCATAGGGCACAGGTATGGAAGGGGCACCAGTGTCATCACCAGGCTTCCAGGAAGCCCAACAAGAACAAGTTCCTGCCTGTGGCTAAGTGTAGGAGGGCACCAGTTTGTGAGTCTCACAGGGCTCATTTCTAGCATAGTATGGTCCTGGTTACAGGACCTATTTCTGAACTTAGAATTGTATTCATAGGACCATTCTGTCTGCATAATTTTTTGCACTGCACAAGCATAGTATGCCCTGATCCTTCTTTGATTCACAGATGATACAAAAAGTGGAGGGGGAGGAACACATACCTTAAAAAATGATACTGCATATGGTCATTAAGGTTTTGATTTAAAAACAAATAAATGACATATTGGTGTACCACTGGCATGTTCCTAAGGCTGGACAGCCAAGTTATTTGATAAAGATCCATATGGATATTGCCAGAACTACAGTCTGTTTTCCAATGAAAGCATTTAATCATAGAGCTTCAATTCCCATTTAGATGTCTAGATGAATGACATGATTCCAAAATTTTCTTGGATTCCATGCTTCTGGCACAACAACTATGCCAAAGCATTTTCTTTAACACAATTGTGATACTGCACATTAACCCCACCTGGAAAGGCTGGCTAATGGGCCATAATATTGAAAAATATTATTACTGAGAAGGAATGACTTATTTATGTGATCCTGCTGCAGTGAGGCAATTCAGTTAATTTCCTGGTGCCCTACCATTCCACCTTCTGTATATAATTTTTCTAAATGCTAATCTGCAGTTGCATAAATTCAAATGAACATACAATCTTAAAACATTGGAATGCAAGCAAATCTAGAAAGTTCAAGAACATTCTTACTGCTCGTCTTGATTTTGAACCAATCATGAGTTAAGTCTGAGAATCTTCGGTAAATGTCACTAATAAAACAATTAACAAATAAAATGAAATGCTGCTTCTGTCTCTCAAGTCTGACAAAGTCTGACAACTTTGATGGTTTCGCTACAGGCAGCTTACCCAAATTACTGTGCAAATAGAATTCTAATATTGTACCATGGAGTCTAGTATACATTAAATATGTTTTTGTTCAAGCACTGGACAACACATCAGAATGTAGAAGGCGTAGGGGGTTTCACAATTTTGTGTGAGGGGCAGTTGCTAAGGCATTGTTATGACTGCCATGATTGCTGTCCTTGTTATAGTTGGTCTGGCCAAAAGGCACTGCAAGAATTCTGAGTCTGCAATCTTAGAAGCTATGTTTTTGAAGGTTCAAGCCATCCCCATTCCCTGAAAGTCATAAAAGATGGGGGGAGGAGGGGCATTGCCTTCAGGGAACTCTTCTTATGGGCTAGTGACTTTAGCCAGGAAATCCTCTGATCCAATCAAGGACTCGTCATACTACTTTAGTGGTATTTCAAGGTAGTGATCCAAACATTTTTTCCTGTCTTCAGTTAAGATTACCATATCTCTGCATTCAAAACACTGATCAAAAAGCAGCCTAGCAGAGCATAGTTCTTTTTCAAATTGTTGCAATCTTTGTCCTAAAAGTCAGCAAATGTATCATATTTTTGCATGCGTGGAAGGGTATCCTGAGGATTTTGAAAAATCCTTTTGTTCAAACAATGACTTAGCATAATTTGTTACTTGAGACATTTTAGGGGTATGTTTACTAAACCGTCTTAATGTTACCGGCGCTAGTTGTAGCGCTAATGTGAAGAATCCCATATAAGGAAGTGGGCATTCCGGCATTAAGCTGTGTATCGCGCGATAGAGGGCGCCTTGCCGTTTTCGTGCAATAGTGTGCGGCACTGCACGTTTGCGCACCATAAGCCTAAGTACGTAGAAGTGCTGCTGTAATAGCTACAGAGGTGTAGTACACTGGTTAATACAATGCTTGCCGAGACAGCGGTCATGAGTTCGATCCCACTTGGTGCATACAATATGGCAGTCCGAGACAATTCCTTTTAATGTGTGTAATGGACACGTCTGAACAGTGTGTGCTGCCAATCGAAAACCCCACACTGCAGTGCAGTAACCAGATGCGCATATTAGGGCGCCCACCCCAAGGCGCCCTATGATGCGTCGTAGTTTGCCACCCTCCAAGGCACCATATAAGGCGCCCCATGAGCTAGTGCAAACTAGGGTGTATCGAAAGATGCCCAAAGGAGGGCAAGGTGACGCCTGAAAAGATGGCCAGTGGCAGTAAGGAGCCCCAAGTTGAATAGCACAAAATGTATGGCCCAAACACAGATGTAACCCTACTACTGCACAGAGTACCAAGGAAAGCCAAACAACAACGTCTGGAGTGTACCACATGGTAGAGCTGATGGACCTGTCAAATCTGCGTGCAGCTCATGTGGCAGCTGGAAAAGTGCAGAAACATATCAGAGGCAGCTGGACCGATCCATAGGGTGATGCTGATGTAAAGTGCCAACATGAGAATGTGTGGCAGAGGATGCAAAAACGTGTCCACCAGAGCAGGTAGAGGTGGCAGCATAACAGGAGGACAGAGGAGTAGCAGTGCCATGTCGAGCATACACACGAGAGGCAATTATGAAGAGCCACAATGCAGAAAAGGGTCACAGCGCAGGACATGGGGCGGTAGTCCACACATTAGGGTTGGCAGAGACAGATAGACAGACAGAAGGATGCTTGGCAACTGTAATGAGGCTTGTGATAAGGAAGCTTATCATAGCTCAGGAAGGAGCTATAGAAAAGGTGAAGTGACTCTGAACCAGCAACCTGTCAGTTCTGGTAGAAATATGAAAACAGAATTTTGCCATAAAAGACTACCAGTCCCAGAATGCACCAGGTTTCCAACAGCCATTAGAGGAGCTGAAGTGAGGAAACGTGTGTTCAATCAGGAGGGCTATGAGGTAATCCCTAAGCACTCATCTCAAAGGGCAGGGCCTGATTCAGCACAGCTGCGCTGTGTTAGGGAGGAGCACTCATCTAAGCAGAAGAAGAGTAGAGTTTATTCTACAGATGACCATCTTCATGATCACCTTGGATATCCAGAGAATTGTTCTCAGTATCCTGAGAATCAGCTTGAGTTTGATCATCAGTTTCATCTGAAGGATCATCAGAGGCAGAAGCCAAACCGGACGGACAGAGAGAAAAAGAAACCCTCTGGAAGAAAAAGGAGAAAAGCCTTTGAGAGGTCTAGCAGTACGTATACTGGGAGGTATCCCAAGGGCCAGCATACACCATTGGACTGGGGAAAGCCAGAGGAATGGTGCTGCAGAGCTAGGAATCTCCAGACGCTACCTGTGAGGGAGACGGCTGCACGTGGAAGGGACCCTAAGATCTGTGCCAGAAGGTATGTGAAGAGAGATCCAGTGTCCAGGGATCTGGATTGGAAGGCTGGACATAAGAACTGGACTACATACTGGCCAGGCTATATAGAGAGGAACTCTAGCAGCAATGGAAGCTCAGGTATGAACACTGATCTATGCCCTAGCTATAACCTTGAAAGACAGCAGGGAAACAAGTATTCTCCTGAAAATGCTCCATTGAGAGATTCATCTGTGCCAATCCATGATATTGAACCCATGCTTGTTGAACAAGGGGGAATAATAGCAGATGAGGATCCTGTTTATATGGACTGCTCTCTATCTAAACTCCGTTGGTAACTTTCTGTTATAAAGTACAGCAACCATCACAAAGAAATACAAATTTGTTCTTTAATCTACTCAGAAAAGCTCCTGAAGCAGGATTTGACCCACACAGTGGAAGGCAAGCCAGCTAAGGGGTTTTCAGCTGGTGACTGCTAGCAATTAAGCCTTACCTAATTGCTTGTGAGCTAGGAGAGAATCACTTCTGTATCTATGTGGGAAGTAATCAGAAGTTAACCTGAAAAGAACAGTTTGTTTCTTGCTTTGTGGCTTTTCATTTGTTGTTTTCCTGATTTTAACTTTGTTTTTCCAAGTTAACACTGAAAGCAAGTAACCTAATTTATGTGCTACCAAGCATATCTGTGTTGGGAGAAATAACCCCATAAATAAATATCTTATTGGCTTTACCCAAGAGCACAACTAAATTATTGTCAGCAGCTGTGTCTGGTGTGAATGAACTACATTGCCCACAATACCTTGCAAATCATATAGAAATATGCACTTGCCAAGAGTGTGAAGATTCTCACCCAGGCAGCCGTCTGACAGGCTATAATGTGCCGCCACACACATCTGCACAGATATGACTGTTAGAGGAAGGAAAAATAGTTGTGTAGGACAGGCAGAAAAAACAAGAACACACAGGAATCAAACCCATGACCACTGGCTGCAAAGTCAGTGTACTAACCACTGTGCTATGCCTCTATGATATCCATCACAGCAATGGCTGGCCACACAACAACTGCAGGTCACCACACCAACAATCTTCTGTGCATACTGGGGGAGGGTAAAAACATAGGCAAGGTACTGTATAGGGCACCATAGCTCACACAAATGAGGTGATGGTGGTCTCCGATATATGTCTGCCTGACACAGCCACAGAAGAGAGTTGTGCTGCACATTCTGACTAAAGGAGGCCCTCTGTGGAAATGAACCCATGACCACTAGCACATAAGTTAATGCAAAAACCGGTATGCCTACCCCACCAACGTGAGTCAAGCAGCAAAGGCCGCATACAACAACACTGCATGGCCCCACAACAAAAGCCTGCTGTGTGCAGGAAAAGGCAACCCCAACAGTAACCATGATGTAATGCACATGTAGAAGAGCTGTGTACAGTGCATATCACAGTCTGCAATTGGGACGAGAGCCACATATACACAAATGCACACACACAATAAAGTGTTAGGCAGTCCAAACAGCATGCAAAGGAGCAAGGAAAAGGAACCCAAAGGGTGGCAGGGGATGCTGTATGTAGCAGGGCAAAATGGGGAATAGTACTGAAAAGGAGCATGTGAGAATTGAACCTGCAAACAGAAGCTCAGACAGATCAGCTCAACAACAGCAATAACAGTTACCCAAGCATACCAGCCACATGGACAGTACAAAGGAACAGCCACATGTAATAGCTAATATGCAGCACATAGGCTGCAGAAAGGGCACACTGTGCTGTACAAAGAAGTGATGGAAGGGTATAAAGGAGAGCTGACGAAGCTGCAGCCAGCTCAAGGTCAGGTTAGCACAGCACAAGGTAAAAGGAAAAGCATGTGGGAATCAAACCTGCAACCTATAGTGCTCCAATGTACGTCTGTAACCACTATCCAAAACCACCACTACAAGGACCATGCAAATATGTTCCATTAAGGGAATTTGTGTATGGGAACCCATAACACCCTGACGTGGCAGACAGCTGCCATTGTACAAGGATGTGAGCACAGGTGGGCCATGTACATCACCAGTAAATCAAGAAATGCGTGTGTCAGTGTGTTGAAGCAGCAGCAGAGACAAATGTTGTCATGTAGAAGATCCTTCCGAGGCTATGGAACTGGCTGAAGCAGAAGAGTTTGCTTCAGAAACTGACAGGCAGGCAGAGCACATGGCCCAGGGTTGCCAAGGGAAACATAAACAGAGTGAGTCACGAGGGGAGCAAACACGCCCAAGCTGCAACGTAGCCCCGAGCTCAGGGATTAAGGAGAAACACCTGGTTGGGGGAGGGGCACAGTTAAGCCCTCAGAAACAGGGATATAAAAAGTACTCACTAGAATTGAGTGATAGCTTGAGCTTCAGATTTGGAAGAGGTAGAGGAGGTGGTGGAGAAGCAAGAAAGGCAAGAGAGACGAGGACAGGAACAAGCACCTGGGAGAAAGCAGCAGCAGCTGAGAGAGAAACGGGAGACTCAACTCAGGAAGCCAGAGCAACAAAGATTCACAGAGCCCGTGCCCAAAAGCCAGGTGGGAGCAGCCCACGACGGGAGCCCTATCATGAAGGCAGCTGGAGGGAGAGACTGCCTGAGAGGCTGGTTTGGGAGCACTCAGAAACTCCAGAGAGAGAGAGGTGCTGGCCAGAGGATATTTGTATGTCTGAGGAAAAGGAGATACTAAAAGGCAGGAAAACACAGCCAGTGTTTGGAATCCTTGCTGACCCAGCCTTGCTAAGAAGTCCTTCCTTGAAAAAGCCAAAAGGTAGGCTATATAAACCGTATAGAGAGGAAACCAGGTTTAAAAGTTTTCCTTGTGATTGCCAAGATTTGCTGGACTCTCCCTATGCTAAATCCCATATATACGGTAATGCTCAACCCTGCTCTTTAGAGTGCTGTGAAGCGAGGCCTCGGGAAAATAGAGAGGGACTGTATTTTAAAACACCGTATAACTGTGCACAAACTTACCCAGCTGAGAGTGATTGTGAGGAAATGCAGACAGGGTCTGTTACCGAAGAGATATCAGATGAGCAAATGGACTGCACGCTATCACTAGCTGATCACGTCGTATCACTTCACTGAGCTGGCTGTTAACAAGGCTGGTTGAACAGCAGAGAAGAAGCAAAGTGTTGCCTTTGTATGAAAAAGGGACTGTTACTTTTAAGTTTGTTCTGAGCACGGTATGTTTGAAGCTGAAAGCCAAAGAAGCTGTTTTTGTATTATGAGTTCCTGAGATGTTTTCTTTATACCAGAAGTATGGCTAATTTTGTCCTAAGTTTCATTTGCAATTAATCCACCCGGAAGGGGAAATAAAACCTTGTCATTGTTTTTCCTGAAACCACTCGACTACAATTATTCCTGGCTTAGTGAGTAAGAGGAAATGCAACTCCCAGAAGGCAGTGCATGACCAAATGTACGGCCCTGCTTCCTAAGTTTGGATATCCCAGGCTGACCTACCCTACATGCCTTGGCTCTGGGGAGGTTACTGGTGACAAGTTGGCGTAGTTCTTCGGATTTTTCCCTGAAAATAAGGACATTATCAGAAGAAACAGCAGGAGACACCAGTGTCCATAAGGGAAAGAAACTGCTATCCTGTGAGCGGAAGGACGGTCAGAGATTAGCTGTAAAATCGGCCAAGAGGACCAGGACACCTTTCTCAATGCCTGAGTCTACACAGTGCCAAGGTAAAGGTAGCTGGGCACAGGTGTAGGTGGATGCAGAGAGTGAGAAAGGGGATCTACTGTCCTGCAGTTAAGATAGGGTTAAAAAAAAGAAAACCATAGTGTGCCGCACTTGGTGAGCCTTTTTCTTTTTTTTCTGTCTCTGCAGGAACAACAGCCACCGGGATGGATCCACAGGACGTGATGCGGTGGATGTCTGTCCAATGGGAGAAGCAGATGGCGCTGGTGCGTCATACACAGGAGCAGAGTGCCGCGGCAATGCAGGCCCAGCAGAGGCCACTTATTGAGCTGCTGGAGGCTTTGCTGAGGAAGCCAAAGGACACTGAAGGAGCTATTCCCTCGTTGGTGAAGGGGGTAGGACTACAAGACTTAGCGCTCTAGCTCTTGGACAGTTAACCGCTCATGATAATCTCGATGATTTTATAGAGGCCTTTGAGCAAATTGCAGAGGCGGTCAAATGGCCTGTAGAACAGTGGGCAGTGAGGTTTGCCATGTCCCTCACAGGAGAGGCTCTGGCCGCTTATAAGACCATGCCTGCTGCTTTAGCATCAGATTATACTGAGGTAAAGAAAGCTGTGAAAGACATGCTAGGCTTAACGCCATTGTTTTATAAATGCATGTTTAGGGAGGCTAGGCTGAAGCCTAAGGAAATCCCAAAAGCTTTATTTCAAAGGCTGAAGGGATTGGCATGGAAGTGGCTTGCTCCAGAGAGGAGGACTCTCGAGGCGATGATTGATACCATCATCCTGGAGCAATTCATGCAAGCCGTACCACCAGAAGTTAAGGCTTTCCTGATGCTCCAAAGTTGCCAGACCACTGAGGAAGCAGCCAACCTCACCGAACGCTACTTTGAGGCCGAATTGGCTGGCACCTCAAGAGGGGGCGTTCTGAAGGTGGCTGGCGCCACTAACTTTGGGAGATCAGAAAGGAACCTAAAAGTTAAAATACCCAGTGAAAATGCTGTTGTACCCCTATCCAAAGGGAAATGTTATAATTGTGGCAAGGTAGGGCATTTTCGTAGGGATTGTATGGAACGAACAGTCCTTGTGTCTGGGAGAGAAAACATATTCAAGAGGGGTTCCTTTTAAAAGTTCAAGTAGAGGGCGTTGAAGCTCTGACACTGCTTGACTCGGGTGCTGACCAGAGCATGGTCTCGCGCAAGCTCTGGCAGGCCATTGAAGCCCGCCTGCGATAAGCACCAAGTCAAGCAGAGGGGCAAGTCAAAATACGATGTGTGCATGGAGCATCTTCATATTACCCCCTATACAGGTTGTCTGTGAAAGGGCTGGGAACTGAAAAGGAGGTGCGGGTAGCCATAGTCCCACGGCTCCCGCATGATATCATCCTAGGGAGAGATTGGCCTCCATTCCGCAAAGGGATGGTGAAGGGCCTGAATGAGAAAACAGGCCTAGTATCCACCCGGTCCCAGGCCGGAACCTCAGGGGTAAGGGCTGTGGCAGCAGAAGGGCCAGAGGAACTGCCTAAGGATAGAGAGCAGTCCCCAGAGCGTGAGGATAGATTAGAAGAGGAGGTGTTAGATATGCTTCCCATACATGAGGATCTAATCAACGCTCCTTCCAAAAAGGTTAGGAAAGAAAAGGCTGAGAGGCGCCAAGAGAGGCATCGTAGGACCCAAGGGAGGGCTGAGTTAGAAGCCGGAGAAGGGCTACCCTGGGTTCCCGCAGAGCTTGTCCAAAAATTTCCTTCCTTTCCAAAGGAGCAGCGGGCTGACCCTGCTTTGAAGCGAGCATTCGAATATGCCCAAGAGGATAGAAACACCCTTCCCAGATTCTTCTTAGAGGAGGTGCTATATAGAGAAAGCAATGACCCACGTACAGGGGCAGTGAGAAAACAATTGGTGGTGCCAACAACGTTTAAAGCCGTAGTTCTGCGGTTGGCCCATGATCACCCAGTAGGCAGCCACAAAGGAATTCAAGGGACATTAGACCAAATCCTGGCCCGTTTTTACTGGCCCGGGGTCTTCAAAGAGACGACACGATACTGTGAGTCCTGTCCCATCTGTCAGCGGGTTACCACCACGAAGCCCAAGGCCGTGCCTATGATACCCACGCCCACCATATCGATGTCGATTCGCCGAATGGCGATGGACATTGTGGGACCCCTGGTTAGGACACCGAGGGGCTTTCAATATATTTTAGTGATAGTAGACCAGGCTACTCGATTCCCCTGGGCAATTCCCTTACGCAGTACCTCGGCTAGAACGATAGCCCTGGAACTGATTAAATTGTTCTGTGAGATTGGATTTCCCCAGGAAGTACTCACAGACCAGGGGAGTAATTTTATGTCAAAGCACCTAGCTATGGTGTGGGATGTCTTTGGGGTATGTCACATAAGGACCGCTGCTTATCATCCTCAGTCCAATGGACTGGTAGATAGGATGAACCAGTCTATTAAGCAGATGTTAAGACGTGGCCTAAATGGGGAGATGTCTGAGTGGGACACTCTACTCCCATTTGTATTATATGCATGTAGGGAGTGCATACAAGCATCATTAGGGGCGTCACCCTATGAATTGTTATTTGGCCGAGCCCCGAGAGGGATTTTAGATATATTGCGCGAGCAATGGGTGGAGCCAGAAATAGAGGAAGTTGGGGTACCTCCGTTTCTTAGGGATCTGAGGAATCGCCTAAAAAGGATGTCCCAAGCGTCTGTAGAGAATTTTCAGGCCAGTCAGCAGCGTCAAAAACGCTATTATGACCGAGGAACGAGACCTCGACAATTGGCTATAGGGGATAAGGTAATAATCCTGGTAGCCGACCTGGGACCCAAATTTGAACCCCGGGGGAAAGGACCATGTATGGTGGTAGAAAGGGTAGGTCCCGTTTCCTATGCGGTGGAAAATGATAGGGGACGCCGCCAAGTATACCACCTAAATATCCTGAAACCTTGGCAGGAGAGGTCAGCGACAGCCAGGCTAGTCAGTGTGGAGAAACGCATGAGCAGCCAGTTAAAGATTACGAACTGTCTGAATAAAAGGTCAGCAGCCCGTAATATTTTAAGGGGGGGGGATCTGTCATGTAGAAGATCCTTCCGAGGCTATAGAACTGGCTGAAGCAGAAGAGTTTGCTTCAGAAACTGACAGGCAGGCAGAGCACATGGCCCAGGGTTGCCAAGGGAAACATAAACAGAGTGAGTCACGAGGGGAGCAAACACGCCCAAGCTGCAACGTAGCCCCGAGCTCAGGGATTAAGGAGAAACACCTGGTTGTGGGAGGGGTGCAGTTAAGCCCTCAGAAACAGGGATATAAAAAGTACTCACTAGAATTGAGTGATAGCTTGAGCTTCAGATTCGGAAGAGGTAGAGGAGGTGGTGGAGAAGCAAGAAAGGCAAGAGAGATGAGGACAGGAACAAGCACCTGGGAAAAAGCAGCAGCAGCTGAGAGAGAAACGGGAGACTCAGCTCAGGAAGCCAGAGCAACAAAGATTCACAGAGCCCGTGCCCAAAAGCCAGGTGGGAGCAGCCCACGACGGGGGCCCTATCGTGAAGGCAGCTGGAGGGAGAGTCTGCCTGAGAGGCTGGTTTGGGAGCACTCAGAAACTCCAGAGAGAGAGAGGTGCTGGCCAGAGGATATTTGTATGTCTGAGGAAAAGGAGAAGCTAAAAGGCAGGAAAACACAACCAGTGTTTGGAATCCTTGCTGACCCAGCCTTGCTAAGAAGTCCTTCCTTGAAAAAGCCAAAAGGTAGGCTGTATAAACCGTATAGAGAGGAAACCAGGTTTAAAAGTTTTCCTTGTGATTGCCAAGATTTGCTGGACTCTCCCTATGCTAAATCCCATATATACGGTAATGCTCAACCCTGCTCTTTAGAGTGCTGTGAAGAGAGGCCTTGGGGAAATAGAGAGGGACTGTATTTTAAAACACTGTATAACTGTGCACAAACTTACCCAGCTGAGAGTGATTGTGAGGAAATGCAGACAGGGTCTGTTACCGAAGAGATATCAGATGAGCAAATGGACTGCACACTATCACTAGCTGATCACGTCATATCACTTCGCTGAGCTGGCTGTTAACAAGGCTGGTTGAACAGCAGAGAAGAAGCAAAGTGTTGCCTTTGTATGAAAAAGGGACTGTTACTTTTAAGTTTGTTCTGAGCACAGTATGTTTGAAGCTAAAGCCAAAGAAGCTGTTTTTGTATTATGAGTTCCTGAGATGTTTTCTTTATGCCAGAAGTATGGCTAATTTTGTCCTAAGTTTCATTTGCAATTAATCCACCCGGAAAGGGAAATAAAACCTTGTCATTGTTTTGCCTGAAACCACTCGACTACAATTATTCCTGGCTTAGTGAGTAAGAGGAAATACAACTCCCAGAAGGCAGTGCATGACCAAATGTACGGCCCTGCTTCCTAAGTTTGGATATCCCAGGCTGACCTACCCTACATGCCTTGGCTCTGGGGAGGTTACTGGTGACAATGTGCATTAAAGACATATATTTTATTTTGGAAAGTTACTGGACATATCGTAGATATTGTGTGTCATGATATGAAGCTAGTTGTTTTACAGTGAACAAACTGAAACCACATTGAGTAGGACAGCTACCCACATGTTGCGTATAAGTCACTGGCCCCTCCCCCCCCACAGATGATAAGCAGTACAGATAATATGCAGTAGGTGCATGTTGTGTACTATGCAGTATCCCCACACACCCCACATGCTGCTGCATGTCTCAAATGCCTTTTTCACATATGTGCGCATGTAGACAGTAGGCAGGGCATGATGACAGCCCAACACACACCAGTCATAAAGGTATAACCAAAACATATCTGCCCTCAAAAAACAGGTGGCAAAAACCTGACAAAGCATATGTATCAAAATCTCTGAAACTGCACACACACATACATATATACACGTCACAGATGTTGCATAATGCATAATATAGCAAATAAAGTGCCACATACGTCCAAAACAACACTGTACAAATGCCAAACCCGGATATGGTAACAGGTACAAGAGGAACATGATGCCAGATAATACAGAAAACGCAACCTATCACACATACAGAGATAACACTATGCAGAAGGTCTGCTGCAATGGGTGTTGTGAAGACAGTATGCGTATACATATGACACGGCACATGGAATGCACCCATGAAGGACTAACACACACACCCACACTGCCACACTGCCAAATTACTGGTCCAATGTGAGTCCCGAAATGTCATGAGATAAAGAAGACTCTGCAGACATGCATTGCTATGTCTGTAAATCAATGTAGAGTGGCACATCTGTACACTAACCAAACACACTAATCTGTACATAGAGGTTGAAAGAAAGGTCAAACATGGCCCAGTAACTGGCACAGAAGCCACACTGCCACATGCCCTGGTGTACCAACATATTCAGTCACATGCACCTGGAACGTGTACGTAAACAATGACACAGTGATGTCCCACATACACAGTGGTGATGGCAAATAATGACCAAAGATGTTGGCGCACATCAAAGTGGTGTGGTGCTAAATACCGTGTCATGTTCAACTGTAGGGTAGCCCCACAAATACCAAAGGATCTATACAATGTCACCCCTGTGCCACATGCATTGCTGTATGTTCTTGGTGAACTAAAGAGATGAGGATATCCTGCGGTGCAGGTCACACACATAGGCAACATACAGTAACACAATGTCAGATGGATGTACAACATGCAGCAAGTATGTCAGTCTCTGCTGCACCTGTAGGGGCCTATACACAGTGTCCATAGCGCAAATAGCCTCTGCAAACCAACATGTCCCGTGAAGACTGTCTGTGAATCCCTGGGCCTGCATACGCAAGTGGTACATCCCAATCTGCCACAGCACACAAAAGGTCATGTATGTCCCTTTCGATGAAGCCCACACCCAGTCAGAGCACGGCAGCAATGTTGTGTAGAACAGGCCGCCTATGCCCAATGTAGCAGTCCAACATCAATGTCCATCATAGGCATGTGGGCCACACGCAGAGGTTAGCCATCCTATGCCACCATATCCCAGGGATAGCTGCATGGTCTTGTTGTGGTTTACAGACACTTGGGTGATGGTGCCTGCAGATGCAGTGTAGTCGATGTGCAGTGTGTGTGCTCTGCCCTGTATCAGAAGAAGGAGAAACACTGTCATGGTATGTTGCAAAGAACACCAGGGAACATTGCAGGTAGGCAGACAGCAATATGTATAAAATGCAACGCCAGACATGCAAACATGAAATTAGCACAACATATAACATAGTGCATGTTGTGGAAATGTGGCCATTGAACCATACACAAGGGAGTCCTATGGATATGGTCATGTCCATGCACATGTCACACAGGCGCCTCACTGCTCCACCCCATGTCCATCAGCGTTGGTGCACAGTGACCCCACAGGATAACTCCCTGAAAAACACAACAAAACGCAAGCATAGAATGGATGATGTCATTTCCAAAAGATCCAAGATGCAACCTACCGTCTGTCTGCAGAAAATGTCTGCTAGGGACTGTCTGAGGCAGGAAAAAGCAACACCACATCACAGTGAATACAGAAGATGCCAGAGGAATGTATAGAATCACCATATCCCCATCTCCAGCTGTCGTTGGCGCATGTCCAAATCAGGGCATCATCTGTGATACCGAAATGCTGATAGTTAGTGTTCTGAGTGCGCACAAGAGATAGGTCAGATCACAACATGAAACAGATGCGCACAATGTATACATGGTCAACAGCAGTAGATTACAGATAGCAGAGTCCATAACCCTCCACAGGTGTCAAAACACCACCCACCACATGATAATACAAACTGTATGCACACTGTACCCTTACACACCCACGCTAGAAAAACACACACACACACACACACACACACGCACACAGCATGTTAAGGTGAGCATGCCACCAGTAGCAAACGGCCTGTCTGTGGACAACCTGAGAACAGTGGAGATAGCTCTTGGCCAAAGCAATGCTATACAGCATTTGGTTGATGTTACAATGTCACGGAGGGGTGTACGTGCGGCCCACCACCAGAACACCTAGGACATGTGGACACACGCAGCTCTCTGGGATGTGTTCCAGAAACAGTGCTGGAGCAGATGAGCTGGGCAGGAACACATGTGCCTGTGTGTGACAACAATAACATATGGGGTTTGGGGGTGCAGACCAAAGAGGTGAACCACAACATATGTGCATTGGACAGATGACCCCAGACATGATCTGTGGCTGACTGTCCCCACACACCATGTACCTATATGTCCTCTACCCCATTCTCCTGCACGTTGAGTGGGGTACAGACAGCTGCCAGTGAATCACAGCACCAGGGAGGTCACACAACATATCCTGTCAAGGGATAAACACATCAGATACATACATATGTCATGTTTGAGCTGTGTAACACACACAGCACCATCTCGTCATCACCCCTCCTGCCCCCCAAAACCGTTTCAGTCTGGCTTTTGTCCGTTACACTGTACAGAATTGCCCCTGCCAAATTCTCCAATGACGTGTTAATGCTAAAAATAAAGGGCCTGTACACCATACACCCCATTTCATCACCTCTCTGCTTCCCCAGACACTGCTGACCACACCTGTCACCCTGATATACTGTCCTTGCATGTCCACACTGCCTCCGTACCAACCCCCTGTACTCTATATCTCACCTGTCACACCTTCAGTGTGTGTTGTGATGGTCCCACCTCCCCTGCGTGCCTGCACCCAAATGCTGGAACACAGGGATATGTCCTGTGTCTGCATGTTCCAGAGCTCCATACCAAATGCCGTGTTGGGGCTACCTGATCCCCTGCTGCTCAGTGCCAACTGTATGCTGATGAGTGCCAAATATATCCCAACATCCCCGAACAGCCCCTGCCAATCCAGACCCAGAGCTATGTTTGCGTGTCTGACAATGCTGGCCTGCTGTATCCACGCTGCCTGAAATGGAACCTGGCCATGACCAAACATCTAAGCTCCCACCGTAAACCCTGCCCCCATATTAGGTGTCTGTGTATAGCTTGAAACACATTGCCGCACGTTGACATGCAATATATGGGTTGTCTGTGACCCCTCCCTCTCCTCCCCCACACATACGCATCATGTAGCTAAGACATGCAGTGTCATTCCAGGTAACATGAGCAATATCCCCCCATCCTCCCTTAACACACAACTAAAACGTGAATGCACCCCTCAGTCACCCCCCGTTCTGCTAACTGTATCCTACACCTTGCTGTTATCCCCTTGAATCAGCTGTGTCTGCCCCAAACCAACCAACATGCCACTGCATGGCTCATCATCTGCCGGCCGCACCATAACCATAATACTGCTTCCGTCAAATCGCCTCACTGGCTCACAATCCGTGTATGCATCCAGGTGTAGGTTACCCCGCTGAGCAAATGATGCAGTACCTGTGTGTGTACGCTGTACCTCCCCTCCAGAATATTAACTCCTGCCAATACTACTACCACTGAGCCTGTACATATTGTTGCCAGTCGTACACAGCGCTGTACACAAACATGTAACGCACAGTCTATGCCAATCAGTGTATGTTATGTGACCAATGCGCCAATATCCCCCATCGTGGCATCCACACGTCTAAGCAAATGGTGCCACCTATGTCCCGTGTTCCTACTGCGGACCACATACCACACTGTTTATCATGCTGGAACCAACAACTTGTGTGGGATCGCCAGCCACCGTCCCCAATCCCCGACCAAGTTCCTGTGTACGGTAACGTACCCACCTATGGTAGGTAATCCAGTCTCATTTGAACCCCGTGCATCCACAGTTATCCCATAAATACCCCACCTGTGTTCCCCCTGGACTACCCTAAATTCTCTGATGGGCAAGGAATGTCCCCCAGATGTCTGTGTAGTGTTGCGTATGACTGGTATGGCTATACAAATGTTCAACATTAGTAGTAGTACATATGCCTAGATACCAATGTAAGATCCAACATATGCAGTACTTACATGAGAAGACCACTGCAATCAGCTGACACCTGGCTGCCGTGCCCTCACATGTGTCCCCACGGCCACGTACAGGACAGCACATAGGATCATCTTCCAGATCCTCATTAATTTGGACTGTGAGATCGTGCCTGAGAGCAATGTTGTGCAGTATGCAACAGGCCAGAATAATCTTTGCCACAGTCATGGGTTTGTATTGTAAGGCCCCGCCGGTTCTATCCAGACACCTGAAGCGACTTTTCAAAATGCCAAAGGTGCGCTTTATGACTGAGCGACTGGAGGCATGGGCCTCATTGTACCTCCTCTCTGCACATGTCCGCTGCAGACGCACAGGGGTCAGCAACCAGGGACGACACCCATATCCTGCATCACCTGTAGAGAAATAGTAGAAAGGTAAAGCAGAGGCTGAGCCACACACACATGCACACAAGCATATAGATGCAAACCAACAGCACAGACAGGTCTCCCATGAACATGTTACAGCACATGCTGACACACAACATGTATGTGGCAGTGTCTGGAGGTGTGAGACAGGGACCACGGGGTGGGGGTAAGGTGTGCAAACCACCTCAGCTGTAACCCACAATAACACATGCCTAAACACCCATAGCCGAAAAGTAGTCGTGCCGGCTGCAAAATCATCAGCCACACACATGGCAATGCACCCTTGACAAGGTTAGTGATGCACATGTTTGCAAGCATGTGATAGCCATGAGACTGCCCACACACATGGTTTGAAACAGGAAAAGGTCCCTGAGTTGCCCCAAGAGGATGTCCAACACAACAATATACTGTTGAATATACGTGGAACATACATGTGTCCTGTACTATGCCCACACAAAGCACACAATGTGAAATGGCCAGATATGTCAGAGGTGAAGGTGCCACTAACACAAAACACCGTACCAAAGATGACTGTGAAGGGAAGTGCCCCCCTGGACACACACACAAACGACACACAAACATAACTGGGGACACCTTGCAAACACAGACATGTGTGTCTATGTGTACCCAGAGGAACACCATGTGCACGTCTGAGCAGAGAAATACCCACCCAGCAGTATACAGTCCTCATATTGCCCTGCCTCAAACTGTCCAAATAGTGCTGAGTGATGAAGGATAAAGGAGTCATGGGTGGACCCTGCAAACCTAGGGACCACATTCAGAATACGCATATTTGCATCACATACAACCTGAACATTCAGGGAATGGTAGTGTTTGTGGTTGCGGAACACTGCCTCCCTGTTTCCGGACGGGACCAGGGCAACATGTGTGCAATCAATAGCTCCCATCATGTGTGGTATCCCCGCAGCCTCTTCAAAGGCCTGGTTCAGGGTCCCCCACTGTTGCCTAGTGTTGGGAATTGCAATGTAATTCCCCACATGGCTGACCATGGCACGCAGTACCTGGTGGAGACAGTGTGAGAAGGTGGGGCAGCTCATGCCACCCACTGCGGCCACAGATGACTGGAAACAGCCAGAGGCAAAGAAATGTGGGGCAGCCAGGAGCTTGACCAAATCTGGTATGGCATGTGACTGACTGGTCAGGGGCTAGAGGTCAGGTCTGAGATCCTCAAAGAGCTCCCTAATAGCCACTGTGTCCAGATGGTACAGAGAGATCACCTGGTCTTCATGCATGTCCTGGAGCTGGGCCGTGCCGGCTCAGCCCTAGCTTGCATGGCCTCCACAGCTGCAGATCGGAGTTGCAGCAGGTCTGCACCCATGCCCTGTGCCACAGCACTGTGGACACCATCACCCGCGTCAGGCAACTGTGGGTCCTGAGCACCCCCCAACGCACCTGCAGCCACCACAAAGGCAGCCATCATCAAAGCAGAGGTACCACAGACAGAGGGTTTCACTCGCCTCTCCCTCGCCCCACCAACACTGCCCGCTACCTGTCCCTCACCTCACCCCCTGTACCCTACGCCTGCTCACCACCTCACCTGCCCCCCACCACCCCAACACCACCTCTCACCTGCTGCTCACCTCACCCCACCGCACCTCACCCCACCACACCTCACCTCGCCCCACCTCACCTCACCCCACCTCACCCCACCCCACTGCACCTCACCTCACCCCACCGCACCTCACCTCACCTGCTGTACACCTGACAAATACCTCACCTCGCCTGCTCTACACCTCACCTACACAAAACCCTCAGCGTGTACCACGTATGCATCACAGGTTAAGTACCTTTCATCCGGTGTGTGTATGTATGTGCGTTGCGCATGCACAGCACCACGATTGCAGTGTCAGCGCACATTACACATGCACGTAAGGTCTGATCGTGACCCGTGTGCATGTGTTGCAAGAGGCTCCATGCACGCTTACGGCATATGCAGCGTGCATGCGTGGGGCCATTCGCACGTGACATTTGTTGGCACCGCCCGCTGCATGGGCAGCTAATCACAGGCATCATGCACGGAGACCCCCTCATACAGCGGCCCCTAGCGCGGCACATACGCAATATGCACAGCTCATGCGCTGCTGTGCATGCACTAGTGACATGCGTGTGTCACCGCACATGCGCACATAGCACACATGCAACACGCGTAACCCCGCGCCCCTGAGTAAAACACATAAAAAGGCCACCATATGTGATAAACGCTGAGGGTTTTGTGTAGGCGAGATGAAGAGCAGGCATGGAGAGCAATTGGTCAGGTGATAGCAGGTGCGGAGAGGAGAGGAAAGGTGAGGAGAGCAGAAGATGTGAGGGAGAGGAGGTGTGGTGAGAAGCAGGCGTGAGGGTGAGGAGGTGAGGGGAGGTGCAGTGGAGAGGGAGAGGGGGCGAGGAGAGGAGTAGTGGATAGGTTGAGAAGAGGAGAGGAGGAGAGGGAGGAAAGGAGAGGTTCAGGGGAGAGGGAGTGAAGGACAGGCAAGCAGCAGGGGAGGGAATAGTAGGCAAGGACTGGGAGAGGTGGGAATGTGTGACAGGGAGGAAGAGGCCACAGGGAGCAGGGGTATGGAGCGACAGGCCATGGCCAGAGGGGACGAGGGGGAAACCCCTGAACAGCGGTCCACAGGGGCGGCAGGGATGGATGGGCCTAAGGTGGTGGCTGCAGGGCCATCGGGTGTGTCCCAGTCCACACAGGGGCAGCCCAAGAGGCCACCCAGTGCCAAACGGAGGCGTGTCCCAGTGTCAGCGGAGGAACGGAGGAGAGCAGTTAGATTCAACCAGCAGGACAATCACATCATGCTGGCCAGTGTGCTGGAGCGCTATGAGGTGCTCTATGGGCGGCTGATCTCCAGCACCATGGTGGGGACACGCATACACATGTGGGAGGAGGTACAGGAAGCCATAGTGCAAGCTGGGGACCCACTCAGGGACCTGGACAGCCTCAGAAAAAGATTTAATGACATCAAGCGTGGTGTCCATGCACACATGGTGGTGGAGAGGCAACATGCCATAGGCACCGGTGGGGGTGCCCCCTTTGTCCTAACCCTGTCACCCCTGGAACAGCAGCTCAGATAGGCTTGGTCCCATCTACCTACATGGACTTCCTGAAATGCTGGACACCGCCCATCCACAGGCAGGTAGGTCTGAGATATGCAGCACATGTACAGCTCACGGCCCAGCACATTCTGGCCATGGATGGGATGGTGGGGGGCCTATGTCCTGTGAACACATGTGTCCCAACACAGGCAACTGGGAGCCACACCACCAGCAAAACCTGGCAAGGTCTCTACAGGGTGTTTGTGACAGGTACCTGGGGCTGTGTCCACGACAGTCACAGTCCTGGACGTAGTAGCGCACTGAACAGGTGAACAGCACCGTGGGGGGTGGGGAAGCCCATCACCAAGGTGGAATGCCTCCCCTCCTCCACTGTGCAAGAGAGGAAAGGAGCACCGTACATAGGGGAAGGGCCTAACACCTTCCACCCT